>CM072902.1:12504746-13246695 GCA_037013685.1 Acridotheres tristis
TCCTGCCTGGCCACTGAATGCCAATGAACTCACACACGTGTTCTATACTTATTTAAGTATAGAAGTGTAATTGTTTATTGTCAGTTTTAAACTGCTTTTTTTTAAGTGGAGAAAAATTTGCGATGGTTTGTGGGCAAGGCTTTCATAAGATGTGAAACACACAAGGTGTGTTTTAACACATACTTGCTACTGCAAAATATATATTTCAGATAGCATAAGCAGGGAAGCAAAAGGCAAGGAAGAAGAAGGACAAAGCTCAAAGTGGCAGCAGAAGACCACCCTAGATTGCTGAGTTTGCAATTATTAATTATGCAATGTTCCAGTGAATCTGAAGCAAGAATTGTGGTTAATGAACTCAAAATAAATCGATGAAGTCACTCCAAAAAACACAGCAACTGTAACAGGATAAAAACACTGCTTATTCAAAAAATACAGCAAGTGTAACAGGATAAAAACACTGCTTATTCCAAAAAATACAGCAAGTGTAACACAGGATAAAAACACTGCTTATTCCAAAAAACACAGCAAGTGTAACAGGATAAGGACACTGCTTATGGAGAAGTGGGTGTGCACTGGCATTGCCTCTATCTTCTGCCTTATTGACTACCCCCTATTATCATTTATTAAACTCTTAATATTTGAAAAGAGTGGCTTTTGTTTCTCACACACATCTGCTGCTCGTGCCAGCTGGGAGCAGGGGCAGGACAGGCTGTGCTGGGGCAGAGGGCAGGAGTCACAATTTGCTTTCCTGGGGCTGCCATTCCATTTGCAGCAGGATGGTTCTGATCCCTGCAGTGCCAAGGATCCCCAAGGTGCTGCCTCCTCCCCAAAACACGGCTCAATTCCATCAAAATTACACCTCAATTACACCAAAAGCCAGGGAATGAGCACAGTAAGGCAGCAAAACCTCCTGGAGCAGCACTGAAATATCAGTCAGAAAAGAAAACAGAGATTAGCTTCAAGTTTCGGGGAAGTAACAGTGGAAAAATGGGGTCATGCCCAACAAATAAAATTCAACTGAAAATCCTCATGTCGTTCAAGTCTTTGGCTGGTGGAACATCCTGCTCATCCTTCTGTCCTGGAGCTCGTTCAGTGTCACCCCTGAGCTCCAGGGGAGCCAGGCCATGGCACAGCCCAAGAGACACAGAAATCTGAGATTTCCTCCCCTGGCCTTTAACTGAGCCCTGTGAAATGTTGAGAATAGTGCCTGACCTCTGCAAGGGCAAAGATGGTAAAATCTGTGGCACAGGCTTCCTTCAACACCTTTAGCTATGTGGGTGCTCTGGGAAATATTTCTGAAGATAATTAATTAATCAGCAGTTCATTCCAATTATTATCTTTTCAGGATGGAGGCCCTCCATAGATTTTGTAGGAAACAAAAAAAAGAATTTTTTTGTCTTTGTGTGTGTGCCAAGCCAGGTTTTGCACAACTTGGCAGCTTAAGCAGGCTGATATTATGGCAGCAGTTTTTAAAGTTTTGCACTTCAAATTCTACCCTTTTCGCTTAAAAAAAAAAAAATCCACAAAAAACAAACCAGCAAGTATGTTCTGTCATTAATTTTCTCACATTTTTTCCCCAGTGTGCTGGCTCTTTAGCACTCCTCTTTTGTTGTCATATCCCAGCTCTAATTGATGTTTCTGCCAGGCCTGGGGGGCATGGACACGACTGTTCTCAGGCTCAGCACTCACCTCCCGGTGGTGTCAGCTCCCACACAGCGAACACAAGATCATAAAAATTGAATTTAACAGAACAAAACCACTCCAAACTTGCTTCATCATCCTCTGAGATCAATGAGCATCCTTGGATTGGGTTCAGCAGGTTTCAGGTCACCCTGGATGGATGCCCAGTGTCTCCAGCCCTTCACCACAGCAGCAGCAAGGGACAGAAAATCCCTTTGGGTTTGTTTTGTTTTAGTGCAGGTTAGTGCTGCTGTATCTTTTTACTTTTCCACCTCTCATGTCCTTTGGTGCCTGGAGGCTGCCCCTGCCCTGAGAACTCGTTTGATGGGAGAATCAAACCTGTTTGGTTATATTATTATATTATTGTATTATTGTATTATTATATTATTGTATTATTATATTATTGTACTATTATATTATTTTATTCGTGTATCATTGTATTATTGTATTATTATATTATTGTATTATTGTATCATTGTATTATTATATTATTGTATCATTGTATTATTGTATCATTGTATCATTGTATTATTGTATCATTATATTATTGTATAATTATATTATTGTATCATTATATTATTGTATTATTGTATTATTATATCATTATATTAATGTATTATTGTATTATTATATCATTATATTATTGTCTTATTGTATCATTATATTATTGTATCATTGTATTATTATATTATTATATTATTATATTATTATATTATTGTATCATTATATTATTGTATTATTGTATTATTATATCATTGTATTATTGTCTTATTGTATCATTATATTATTGTATAATTATATTATTGTATCATTATATTATTGTATCATTGTATTATTATATCATTATATTAATGTATTATTGTATCATTATATTATTGTATTATTGTATTATTATATCATTATATTAATGTATTATTGTATTATTATATCATTATATTATTGTATTATTATATCATTATATTAATGTATTATTGTATCATTATATCATTATATTATTGTATTATTGTATTATTATATCATTATATTATTGTATTATTGTATCATTATATTATTGTAATATTAACCCCGGGCTCAGAGCTCTGCACACCCATCAAATATGAACGTGGTATTCAAACAGCCAAATTTGGCTTCACTTCACCTCCAGCACCTTCATGTGCTTGGAATTCCCCCTGACGTGCACCCTGATGTGCTGAGGTAAATCCATTCATAAACACGTAAATAATATTCTACAGAATAATAAATAATAATATTCTATTCGTATTCTGCATGAATTTGTAGAATAAAGGATGTTTTTCAGCACAGGGACCAGCCCCTGTTTGCTGTTTGTACAGCTTTTACCTCAGCTGGAACAGGAGCTGACCACAGACACGGCTGTTACCCCAAGAGATGAAATGATCCTGCTGATAACCTCGGCACAGAAAAGCTCCAGCTGCTTTTTAGGGTTTTACTCTCAGACTGTTCGAGTCAGTGGGAAGAGCTGACTTCAGTATCAGAGCCCTCCCTGAAAGAAACCCCAGCAGATTTAACACCAACAGCCCTCTGGAACTGAACTTAATTATTGCTTTGGCAAGCCTGGACTTCTTCCATTTCATCACAGACTTTGTGAGAAATTCTGTGATGTTTCCTTTCTCCTGCAAATATTTAAACACATGCACTATTTCATTATTACTTTCCTCTGTCTCTCTATTTTTTTTTTTCCATTTCCCTGCACAAGCCCCAAAGGGATCAAAACAGAACAAGGGTAAATGATAGCTTATTAAAAGAGAAATGGGAAATATTCCTCTGATTACTTCTTCCCTTCTCTGCCCATGGTTATACCTTGCTTTCATGGCTCTTAATGGCCAATTTCACCATGAACTGCAAGGCACTTGTATGACATTTCTGACCTAATTTTGGTCAATGCTGTGCTGCAGAGACTCCCAGCCTTACAAGAAAAAAGCCTTTTCCAGTTGATATGGGCTGGGTATAATGGGCTGAACGTGGGGCAGCCTGAATGAGAATTCTGTCAGCAGACAAAGCACTGGAGACTGAATGGACTGCAAGGAGCAGAGGGAAAGTGAAGCATAATTAAATATGCAGGAGCTATTTTTAAACCTATTGAAATGAAGATAATTGAATGGAGAAGAGCCAGGAGAGATTAAGTCGTGTTAGAGATGGACAAGAGGAGCTGGGGATGGAGGGGATGGAGCCAGGGGTTGGTGTGTTGGGATTTTGGGAAATGTCAGGAGCTTGCAGCACCAGAGATTGGTGTAATCAAAGGAGAGGTGGGGATAGCAAAGATGTGGCAGCTGCAAATGGACCACACAGGCATGAGAGCTTCAGAAAGAGGAGTGAGGTAAGGAATAAGCACGAGTTCCTAGGGGAAAAAACAAACAAACAAACAAAAAATCACAACATGGAGAGCTCACTGTGGGGACCTGCGTTCTGCAGACCTTTGGGTAACTCTGGTGATGTGTTGGGTCTTTAATGCCCCAGTGCTGAGAAAGTGCTGTGGTGTCCTAAAGCAGCACAAGGGTGGCTGCCAGCCTGGGTCACTGCCCTGGGACCCTGGCTGAGGTGACCTGAGCTTCTGGATGTCAGGAGAGGGTGAACCCAGCTGGGACAGAGCAGGTGACTCTGTCACACACACACACAATGCTCCAGGAAATGCACCCTGGTGAGAATGTTGGGAAGGACGAGAATTGAACGGGGGAATTTTGCAGATATCCAGAAGGTTCTGTAGGAACGAAAGCAAGTTTTGATGTAGAAGGAAAGAATTGCTGGGCCAGTCTGACTGGGTAACTGGAAGGCAAAGAGCAAAGTGAGTTGGAAGGGGCTTTTATGGCTCAGAGAAAAGGATAAACCCACCTCAAACAAAAGATGTTTTTACCAAACAAAAGGATTTTCACAGGCAAACAAGAAAGCCAATGTTGCAAGTAAAGATCTCAGAAATTTCCACTGCAGAACAAGTCCCAGAGTTTAACATGTGACTACTAACTCCCATGATTGGCTAGTCACTAACATCATATGGTAATAATAATATAATAATATGGTAATTTTAGCAGTTTGGATAGGTTATATGTAAATATAAAAGGTATTGTGTGTGATATTGATTGGCAGTCATGTATTAAGATGCTCTGTAATGAAAAGTTTATAATGAATTGTAAGCAGAACTAGAGGGGCTTCAGGACACACAGCTTGGCCACAGCCAGCAGCTCTGGGCTCACCCACAACCCTCAACTGCTGTGACCTCGTCTGTGCAATAAACAGATTTATTAAAATAAACTGTGCAATAAACAGCATTTTAAGAGCTGGCTGAAGCCTCCATCTCTCCCTCCATCAGGCTCTTACAGTCCATCAGGGCTGTGCTCACACTGCTGGGGAAATGCTCAGGTTGGTGCTGAGCCACTTCCAGCAGCTGGAACTGTAGCTGTGGGGTTTTTTTTCTACTTTTCCATCCATAATTTGATTATTATTGGTTAACCCAGTGAGTACAACTTGCAAAGGTTAAAGAACTTCAAAGTAATTTCCTGGAGCTTTCAGTCTGGGCTACTCGTGGAACTAAGCACAGAGAATTAGGAGCTGCTATTTAGTTATTTTTTATTCAAAGGGGATCTTCATCAATTAAACCTCTTATAGATATTTGGATGAATGATGAAGTTTGTAGAGTTTATTCCAGATCATAAAAGTAGATAAAGGAAGAAAAACCTATAAAATCAACTATCCTAGGGAGTATAAGTAAAAATGGCAAGCGCTTAAATTTTCTTTTAATAAACTATTTAGCAATATTTATTTAATGATTGCCCAATTCAGCTGCTGTAGCACTCTTTAATAACTCATAAAACATATTTTACAGCAGCCATGAGATTTAATGTCATCACAGTGGAAGGAAAATCTATCTTGACATGAAGCTTCCGAAAGCAATGGGGAAAAATGAAGCTGAGGTTTCTGGATGGGAAAAATATTTTTTTTTATTGAGGCAAATGCTTTCTATCACCTTCTTTGTGTGTGTACTGTAGCCAGGCAGCTATTATATGCAATTTGAGGCTGTCACTTGAAGGGTGTGATGCATATTAGAGTGGGTAAAAGTAGTTGAGAGCAAGTTAAATTTAGCCCTTATTACCTGCATTATGTTAATGCCTCCGGGTGCTAACAGACTGAGAGCTGTGCTGATAGACACTGAACAAGCACAGAGCAAGACAGGAGTCACTCAGGGCATGGACTGAATCAAAACAGACAAGACACAAAAAGGGTAGGAGGCTTGGAGATGAAAGCAGAGGAAAATAAAGAACAGCAGAGCCAAGGGAAAAAAATGGCTTAGGATTTTTTTTTTTTTTTTTTTTTTTTTTTTTGGCAAAAATATATCTCATCTATAAGTGAACATTTGTCAAAGCCATAAAATGTTTTCAGGAGTGAAATTCTTCCCTGGGCATGTGAAAGAGAGAGCAGCTAGTGCAGACCCAGGTTCAAATCTCTTCTTCAAGGATGAAAAGATTTGGATCTTTGCTCTCCTAAAGAGTGACCTAATGGCCAGGCTGCTGTGGTTCCTCCAAGATGTTTTCATGAAGACCAAACTGAGGCTTTTCCAAATGTCACAGGGGTTCATGGCATGGGAAAAGGCTTTTCAAGACATCTCTCACCAGGAACCTGTTATTTGTATTTAATGTAAGATATAAATATTTATACATATAATATATATATATGTAAATATATATATAAATATAGATATATAATATAAATATAGATATATAACATATTTAATATATTTAAAGATATTTATATATATATATATTTACCTCTCAGCCTGTTCCCCCAAGGGGCTCCCCCTCCCCAGTCTGTGCAGGCTGACACTGTCTGTCGCTGTTTGTCTTTTGTTTGTCTTTTTCTCTTATTGTTCTGATCTTTCTGCTCCCTTTCCATTCTGACTTTATTCAGCAAACAGCTGCAAATCTGTGAACTTTTCTAAGTACCTGCACAGGGGGGCTGGTTTTTGTGAAGGGTTGGAAGCTCAGGTGAAACATTTCAGTGCAGAGTTTAACTCAGCAGCCCAGGTACAGCTCGTAGGAGGCTTTTACACAGCACCTCAAACCAAAATTACCTGGTAAAATAAATAAAAACCTGGTGTGTTCCCAGAGCCATTAACAACCATCAGTGAGCTGTGAAAGGCTCCAGTGATAACTTGGAGCTGTGATAAGGGAGGGAGGGAAGAGAAAACTGCCACTGCTCTATTGATTATGGTCACCCACTGTTTTATTTAACAGCTAAATTCTGATTTAACACAAGCAGACACACAACATGCATGTGTGTGGATATCAGATTAGGGGCTGACAAACTCTATCATATTGTGCCTTCATTTCTTTGCCCTGTTCCAAAATTTCCATTTTCCTGTCCTTTCAGGTGGCTGGTGCATGGCGACAGGCAACAAGAGCATTCCCAGCTTTGAGAAGCTGGGCTGGCTCCCATCACACAAAGCTCTGAGGCTCCTCTCCAGCCTTGCATGGCAAGGATGTTAAAAGATGCTCCCTCAGGAGCAGCCTCACTCCTCGGTGCAGCAGCAAACAAAGTGCTGTCATTCTGGTGACTTTTGTTTTGAAGCTTCTACAAGAGCTGATGGCACGCCTGGAGGAAGGCAAATATCTCTGAACTGTCTGTGTTTCCCCAGAACTCCTACATTGCAGCAGAAGAAAAATTGAAACTTCCTTCCCTGTCCCCTTTCCAGTTGTGTTTGTGCTGCCTGCGAGGCTGATGTCACCGCGGGCTAAGGGATAAAAACGGATGCATCAGAAACATTTTCCTCTGGCAACTCAATTTTAACAGTGTCTGCAACTTTGCTGAGCTTACCGTGGCAAGGGAAAGGCTGATGGCTACAACACGGGGTTTGGATCCAGCAATAGGAATGTGTTTCTGCAGTGCTGGACTACAAGGATGCACTGAAAAGTGATATTACTTAAAGTATTAACGCTTAAGCTTTGATATTTTTTTCCACTTTTCTCCACCTTGTCCAATGTTGTTGAAAGCCATCCACAGAAAATCAGGTTCCCTGGATGGACAGCAGCTCTGTCCCTCCCTGTGACAAAGCTGCCCCTTTGTTTGTCACAGCCCCTTGCTGCCATCCTGCCACTGCACTGAAACGTGGCAGCAAGAAAAGCTCATTGCAGCCTGGTCCCAAAAGCACAACGAGGTATCAAACTGGGCATGGTTTTATTTTTAATAAACTCCTTTTTCTCTCCCAAACCCTCAGCTCCCTCCTGCTCCCAGCCTGGCTGGCAGCACTGGGACAATGAGGGCAAGGCACAATCCCAGTGCCCTGCCAGTTCTGTGCAGGAAATCATTTCCCTGTCATTAATTATCAATAACAAAGAAAGAAGCCTTAGTCTGCCCAGGACCTTGTCTTCATTGTCAATTCACTTTTCTAAGTAATTTTCCTTAATTTTCCTAAGTTTAAAAGGACTGAATTAACCAAGGTAAAGGGGTCTAATGAAATGGTTGGATCAATCCCATGGACATTGAAATGAGAACAGTCCTGAAGAGCAAAGCATCTGAAACGGCCTCACTTTGGAGCTGAATTTGTGCCAGCAACAAACAAGTTACACAGCCAAGGTGAGTACCAAGAACATTGCTGGGCAATTTTCTTAGCAGGTTATATTGCCCCTACTCATACAGAGACTCCAAGGCTTAAATTTATTTGTCCTCACAACATATTACACCGGGGAGAGTGAAGAAATATTTCCCCATTCATTAGTCAGAGAGGAGCTGGGAGACCAGAGCAACACAGAAAATATGCAGCCACTTACTTGCCATTGAAATGGCACCAAGGGCCAACGAGAACAAGTTACATGCTCACCTAATTTATTTACCTATATTGCTATTACCAACAAGACTCGACAAAACCAAACCAGGCAAACATAATCTGAGCATCTTCTGCAATAGGAGAGCTCAGCAAAAATAAATCAGAGTAGGTACCAAACACCCTCTTTCATTTGGCCTGTCCCTGACCCTCCGTGTTTCTTAGTGACTGATTAATATTTATGCAAACCACCACTTCAATTAGAAACCTAGTGGGATTAATTGGATGGAAAACTACTTGCAAAGCAGCACATAAAGGCAAAAAAAATAATAATCAAAGAGAGCTTTTCTCTCTTTTGTCTGCTGCCACCAAAATAAAGCAGGTGGTTCCAGGCTGGGTACAGGGATGTACCCCCTCAAGTGTTTCAGACTAATAAATAACTTTTGGGATGGATTGGCTGCCCTGCAGAGGCAGCAGCGATACCCAGGGGGATCAGGGTGCACTGAAACACATTCAAGCACAGCTCCACAACAAAATGTCACAGCGTCACAGCCAGCCCCTGCACCCGGAAATCTCCGGCCATTGTGTCCTCTGCAAGCCCTGGGCTGGGTGGGGCTGCATGAAAGCAATGTGGGCTAGCACAGGAAGTGATCCTGGGCTAGCACGAAGTGATCCTGGGCTAGCATCAACTGACCCTGGGCTAGCATGAAGTGATCCTGGGCTAGCATTAACTGATTCTAGGCTAGCATCAACTGATCCTGGGCTAGCATGAAGTGATCCTGGGCTAGCATCAACTGATCCTGGGCTAGCATCAACTGACCCTGGGCTAGCATCAACTGAAAATCACAGCCTGAAAAATATTCCAGGCTGGATCTTCTCAGCTCTGTTCCCAGCCCATGAGCTGCTCCAGCTCAAGGCCAGGGAGAATTTCTCCCAGGGTGATCATTTGGTCACAATCAAAAGGAATTAATACCAAGACAGAAGCCCTGTTGTGGTGTGTGCCCAGGCCCTGGCAATGGGGTGTCTTCTCTCTGAACCAATCACCTTTTCTCTGCTCTGGCAGTTGCAGTCCTGCTATAAAACCAAGTGTGTTTGTGAATAAACTTGGCTCTTTCTTCCTGTCATGACAGACGCCCATGGAGCTGTGCATCTTATTTCTGCTGCCCTTAAAGGGTTAAAATCCCTTTCCAGGGCTACAGGATGGCCAGACACGTTCTGCTCTTGCCAGCACCCCTGCTCAGGGCTGCTTCAAACCAGAAAATGTTCATACATTTCACAGAACCTTTCTCAGTGAGTGATCACTCGCTCTGACACCGCCACAATCTGTTTGAAAAGCGACAGCATTTCTTATCCAGCACAGAAATCAGCAGTTGTAACAAAAGGAATTTACTTTTTAAAGTAACCCCACCTCAATGGAGGCAGTTCCCTGCAGACTTGCATTGTTTCCCTTGGGGATGAGGCAGCTCTGTCCCATTGTAACCACAAAACCTACACGAGTTCTGACAGGGTGATAACCTGCAGGGTCAAAATAAAGATGTTTTCCAGCCTGGAGCCACTAAATGGGAGTTTGCTGCAGTCTTTAACATCACCGGGGTTCACACCACCGGTACTCTACATCCTCACAGGCAAAACGAGTGGTTTTTGTCACATCTAAAATAGGAGCCAGTGTTTTAATATTTGCTACCTAAAATACTGGATTTTCTTCTCCTAATTTAATAAGGAAGACAAGATCAACCCCACTCTTAAAAGATTTCACTTTCTTGACATTATAACTGAAGAATTTGAGAGAGAAACTACTACATTTTAAAAGTTTATACATAAAAGAGATGCAAAGTTAATACTACCTATTTATGATAATTTTAAAATAAAAAATTCCCCACTCAAAGCCTGAGAGACACAGTAATTTTCTTCACATGTGGTCAGAAGGTCATTGTGGAAATGAATGTGGTAAATTAGGAACTCTCTTCCTTTTCTTTTATTACCACCTACTTAGCTGAAGAGGTAAATAAATAAAGGAAACATAAAAAGGATGAAGCCCACAAAGAACAAATGCAAATTTATACACTCGAGCCCAACACTTTTTTACAAGTGCAAAGTGAAAGACACAAACTGGTCCCTTTTATGCAGAAAGAAAAAAAAAAATCTGAGATTAGAGAGGGTCAAAAGCAGAATATGAACCAAAAGTTTGACAAAGCACATGGGAGACACAAATAGTAATTTAGCTCCAAGCCATGGGACAGCCAGGTCATTCCCAACTCCCCCAAAATTCCAGCTTTGGAAACCCCACTCCAGGTGAAAATTTGACTCATTGCTGCAGTGAGAAAGATCAAAGAATTCAAGTGAGGAGGTGAGGCTGAAAGATCTGGGGCTGTGCAGGCTGCAGGAGAGATGTGAGAGAAGGGATAACAGCCTTCAAAGCACTTAAAAGGCTGCTGGAAGGAGAAGGGCAATGAGCAGGGTTGGTGTGCTTCATTTAGGGGGAAAATAGTCCTGGGCTGGGTCTGCACGGGGAGAATGAGGGGAAACACAGGGAACAGTGTAAAACTGGGAACAGCTAAACCTGAGAACAGCCTGTAAAACTGGGAACAGCTAAACCTGAGAACTGTCTGTAAAACTGGGAACAGCTAAACCTGAGAACAGTCTGTAAAACTGGGAACAGCTAAACCTGAGAACAGCCTGTAAAACTGGGAACAGCTACACCTGAGAACAGCTAAACCTGAGAACAGCTAAACCTGAGAACACAGGGAACAGTCTGTAAAACTGGGAACAGCTAAACCTGAGAACAGCTAAACCTGAGAACAGCTAAACCTGAGAACACAGGGAACAGTCTGTAAACCTGAGAACAGCTAAACCTGAGAACTGTCTGTAAAACTGGGAACAGCTAAACCTGAGAACAGCTAAACCTGAGAACACAGGGAACAGTCTGTAAAACTGGGAACAGTCTGTAAAACTGGGAACACAGGGAACATTCTGTAAAACTGAGAACAGCTAAACCTGAGAACAGCTAAACCTGAGAACAACTAAACCTGAGAACACAGGGAACATTCTGTAAACCTGAGAACAGCTAAACCTGAGAACAACTAAACCTGAGAACACAGGGAACATTCTGTAAAACTGGGAACAGCTAAACCTGAGAACTGTCTGTAAAACTGGGAACAGCTAAACCTGAGAACAGCTAAACCTGAGAACACAGGGAACAGTCTGTAAACCTGAGAACAGCTAAACCTGAGAACAACTAAACCTGAGAACAACTAAACCTGAGAACACAGGGAACATTCTGTAAAACTGGGAACAGCTAAACCTGAGAACTGTCTGTAAAACTGGGAACAGCTAAACCTGAGAACAGCTAAACCTGAGAACACAGGGAACAGTCTGTAAACCTGAGAACAGCTAAACCTGAGAACAACTAAACCTGAGAACAACTAAACCTGAGAACACAGGGAACATTCTGTAAACCTGAGAACAGCTAAACCTGAGAACAACTAAACCTGAGAACAACTAAACCTGAGAACACAGGGAACAGTCTGTAAAACTGGGAACAGCTAAACCTGAGAACAGCTAAACCTGAGAACACAGGGAACAGTCTGTAAAACTGGGAACAGCTAAACCTGAGAACAGCTAAACCTGAGAACACAGGGGACAGTCTGTAAAACTGGGAACAGCTAAACCTGAGAACACAGGGAATGTTCTGTAAAACTGGGAACAGCTAAACCTGAGAACACAGGGAGTGTTCTTTAAAACTGAGACCAGCTAAACCTGAGGCAGAGAGGTGTCCTTGATCCCCAGCCCAGAGAGGAATTGTTGTGTCTGCCCAAAATGGGACAGCAGCAGTGACACTGTGCATGGAATTTAGAGTCAGACACTAAAGAACTGCAGGATTACAAATAGATTAAAAATCTAAAAGCTGCAATCCTGAGGCTTCAGCTGTGCCTGGCATTGTGTGCATGGGGCCTTCCCATCCCACCTTTGGTTTTTGCCTCCAAACTTGCAAAGGACATCACACAGAGATTGCAGCTCACATTTTGTGTGTGTGTGTGTGTGTTCAGCTGGCTGGTTCCTGTTTGAATGAGCACAAAGAGGAAAAAAAAGAGAGCTCCAAGTGATGTGAGGATGGATTAAATTGATTAAATGGACCGTGGATGGTCCCTTGCTGCAGACTGCCTGCCATGGAATTCCTTCTCTTCTTGCTCCTGAAACCCACCCACACATCACCAGCCTTGCAGTGAGGCATCACTGGGAGTCACACACAGGTGAATTTGGAGCCAGATGTGGTGCCCAGCTCTGCTGGGCTTTGGTCCCTCAGCAGCCAGGGAATCTCAGCCTGTGCATCACCCAGAATGACCCAGAATGACCCAGAACCACCCCAGCACAGAGCTAGACCTGTGTGTTACTGTCCCCAACTCCACTTCTGTGGCTGCTCCAAGTGCCCTGGCTGTGAATTTGTATAAATTACCGATGCTGATGTGCCAAGGGAGCATTAATGGGCCATTTACCACCTGAGAAGTGCATTAACGGGTCATTAATGCCTACCCCGCGGTGTTCTGCTGTTATTTCGGCAGATATTTCATAATTTTTTAAAGTTTGCTCTTTATTTTTTTTTTTTTAGCAACGAAGATTTTTTTACTTCCCCCTTTTCTGCCTCCCTCTGAATAAATCCTTAGGTTGTAGGGGAATACCAATCCACGAAAAGAGAATGAAAAGGAAATAATCTGCTTTTCTGTGGACGTGACCCTCCCAGCTGATGCTCATGCAGGAGGAAGGTTCCAGTCCTGCCACCTCCTCTCTTCCCCCAGGAATGGGGCAGAGTTTCACAGAAACCTCAGCTGAGATTAATTGATGTTCTTAATTAAAGAGACTGACCCGAAGAAAGGTTGAAATCAGTCAAGGGCTCTCCCAGTTATCACGTGGAAAACTGAGGATCCTTAACACTTCGTGCTCGTGCACATCCAAAAATTACTCAAGAATTTGTGTCAGGAGTTGTCTCAGTGTGGAGGAGAAACTGGATGGAAACAGTCCAGTGAAAATACTGCTTTTCAAACATGGGCCACTGCTGGGATTTCAGTGCTTAAACCTCCAAGAGGAATCAAGAATTCACAAAAAGTTTTTATTGCAATATCAGAGATGACATCATTTTCCTCTCCTCTCTTGTCTGTACAAGTTTGGAGATGAAAAAAAAGTAAACCAGGGGTTTAATGCCATGGGAGAATTTGCTGTTCTATCAGAAATGTGTCTTTTGCCAAATGAATGCAGATGTTCATGCCAGGACAGGAGCACTTTGTAATTGGAAAATAGCTGGAAATAGCAAAAAAAAAAAAAAAAAAAAAAGTGCATTCCTGCCATGCCTTAAATTGCCTGTAATCCTTGAAACAAAATCAATTGTATTCAACTACACTGAAATTTATTGCTGGATTACTTCTCAGTCTGCCAACAATAGCTGGGAGTTTCTACAAAGGGAGCAGTGCTTTTCTAAACATAATTAGTCCACTTTGATGTGCACCAGAATTTTTGGAAGAAGAGAGCACCTGAGCCCAAGAACAAGGAGCAGCAAAAGACACCAGAAACTTCCAGAGTGCACTGGACACTGGGATCTGCTCAGCAAAAGAAATCCACTGAGACTGGAATGTTTTCCTCTTTGGAATTCTCTCTTTATGACCACTCGTGAGCTTTATTTCTCAGAAACGGGTGGAAATGTTGTAAATCGCAGGGAAAGCCCGTGAAAGTTGGATTTTTTTTTTTTTTTTCCCAGCTGCTGAAAACAATGCCACGGACCTTGATGGCTGCAAAATGCCCGTGTGCATGAGAGCAGCTCACTGAAGCATCAGGTCATAAAGAAAACCAAGGACAGGAGAGTGATGGAACTTGAATTTCAACAAATTGCAGTTTCACCTGTTGCTCAGAGCACTTTGAGGCACAGAAAGCAGCTCCTAATGAACTGAGCCCATCCTGGGGTCAGAGCTCACCGGTGCCACATCCACACCAACTCGCTCTCTAAGAATTTCTGTTCAGACTCTGATGCAAATTGAAGTAAGTTCTTCCCAAGATCCGAATTTATTTATTATTTATTTATTATTTATCCGAATTTAATAGCCCCCCATGAAAGCTGCTCCTCCATCCCACCCCCTCTGCAGGGCATTATTACTGGAGTGGAGAACTGTTTATTATTTTCCCAATTTTCAGCCACCACACAGCAGCCTCCCTGCACGATACCTGGCTGCCTTTAAAAATCAAAAGCTCTGGTGACACAGGGAGAGGAGCAAGGCACAGGCTGTGCATTTCCAAGGGGGAATGGTGATTGGACTGCCCAAGGAACAGCTTTTAGGCTGGGCTGAAGGAAATGGATGTGGCAATAATCCCATGTTACCTACTGAATGGTAATTTCGGAGACATTCTTTGCTGAGTGTTTGAAAGGACAAAATTTGAATTCTAATTTCCAGAGAAGGCAAAGGCATTTATAACAATTGCCTTTGTGCAATTGCTGGAGCCAGACTCTGTGCAGGGGCAAAGGACAATGCATCTCATAAGGAGTCAAAGATAAATGGAATAATCTGAGATCTACAACTCTAATTATGTACATCTCTCTATCCTAAAGGAGTTTATTTGGCTCTAGTTGCTTTTAGAGCCATTAACAAAATGTTGCATTATATCTCTGTTAGTGTGGGGGCATGTGCAAAGGCTGCATTTATGTCTAAAGCCTATTTTTACATTGAATGAGCCCTAAAATGGAATTCAAATTCAGTTTGTTTCCATTATAGTGCTGTGATCGTTACAAGTTATTATTTTTTAAAAATACCGATAATCACATTTCTGCATTAAAAGGGTGTGTAAGGAAGGAACAGAATCCATATTAAAAAAATGTGAGTTAGGAAATATTTACAAAGGAGGACGCAAAGAATAGATCTGCTACAAATGCATTATCCCCTTAGCAACACAAACCTCAGCCTAAGCTTTCTGTTCAGGTTCTGGGGGCTACAAACCCAAGATTTCCTCTGCTGAGCCCGAGGCTCTGACCTGCCCGTGCTGGTGCAGATGTGTCAGGGCTGGGGGGAGGATGGCAATGACCAGGTGAGGGAGAGATGCAGAACATCACTGCCCACCCCACACTGAGCTGAGCCGGGGGTGGCAGCAAGGACTGGGAAATGTCATCCCTGCCCTTGCTGCCCGAAACCCCCAGTAAAACACAAACCAACAGAGTGTCAGTTTATGCGGTGCTTTATTCGGGGCCCGGGGACCTGCGGACTCGCGTCCAAAGTCAGGATCCCGCCAGTTCCCTTTTTCAGAGGGTTTTTATACCCTTTTTACAAACGGTTTTCGTGCAGAGGTACATATTCTTCTAAACAATATAGATACATTCACCTTGTAGATAACATTTTACGTCATAAATCCTTCAAGGTTGCTTATCCTAGGACTATAGTGTTCTCCCCCTTGATCTCTCTCCCTCGCCACTACTCACCACCAGTACTTTATTTATGATTATACCTCAACCTTATCACTAACAGTTCTGCGTGCTCTGCTAATTGTTTTCTCAGCACAGCACATTCCTAAGTTGGTTTCCCAGGGCCTACTCTGCAGTCTCCAAGCCTTAGCATTACTACTACTATTATGGTTTATACACTTTATATTCTAATATTCAGGATTTCTAGGCCATACGGTAACACCCTGAAGCTGCAGCAGCCGAGCACGGCCAGAGGCGTTCAGAGAGCTGCCAAGCAACTGTGCAAAGTGTGCGATTAAAGTGATGTCCTCCTTCTGCAGGCACAGGTCACACATCCACAGACTCAGCTGTATCGAGGCTCCTGTGGCTCCACCAGAGTGGAATTCCTGGACAAGGGTTCTTTTGAGGACAAGTTTGATTTAGAGCAGCACAGAAGTACAAGGGAAAGGAGATTTATCTCCTAAATTGACACTTTGCCTCAGAATCCTTAAATTTTCCAGGAGAGCAGGGTGCCACTTGCTCAGTCCCACCCTGAGTCAAATGCTTTGGTTTGGAAAAAAGTCACAGCAAAAATTTTAACAAAGCAATTTGTGTTACAGCCAAAAGTGAATCCTGTTGACCAGCAGATGTGAGTGCTGTCACCCAGCACTGCAAGGGGCCACAGCCATGGAGTCTGAGTCTCCAGGGTCTCACCCATTTGGTTATAAAAGCACTCATTTGTTTATAAAAGCACTCATTTGGTTATAAAAGCATCAATTTGGTTATAAAAGCACTCATTTGGATATCAAAGCAGTGTGGTTTGGGCCCACAGCATCTGACTGCTCTCACCCTACATGCACACACCCCATTTTAATGACAACATTCATGTTTTGACAAGAGAAGAGAAAAGCCTTTGCCTAGAGACAGAAATGCAGGCTAAAAGAAGAAGAATATGCAAACTAGTCTAAAGTCATTTACTCAACAAGTTTTCAGACAAATCAGAGATTTGGGGTGAGTTACAAACAAGCTTGGTTCTATCAAAGATATTCTGGCTGCTTAAAAGATCAACTGTCCACAGCGTTTGAGCAGGAAATCTGGACACAGCCATGGCACAAACAGCATTTACTGCCTGGAACCCCAGGGCTCTCAGAACTGATTGCAGCCACAAGAGAATTGCCAAGAACAACAACCAACACAGATTCTTTGTTCTCTTAATCCTTATGATCTAACTTTGTGTTCTCTGAGCTGCTTGGCCCTTCAAAGCAGGAGAGGTAATTGAATTTCAATCATATCATGGTCTGACTCAAAAGAACCCATAATGGCACTCATTTCAATATTGCACCACGCTGATTCTTATTCTGGGTGCCGTGTCTGTTCTTTGCTGTAGAAATTTCCATATGCTCCTTGCCCTGAATTTCAAAGAATAACTTTGTCTAATGAAGCTGAGTGTTGAGATTTTTCCCCTCCCATGACTTATGGGTGCAATTTGAAAAGGGGGGAGGAAAAGTAACAAGTAAATGAAAAGCACTTCCAACACCGTGGTGATAAACAGCCCTTGCAATTTGCTTAGCCAGAGCTTGTTCTTCATTCCCAGAGGCACCAGTCGCTTTTATTATGAGATGACAGCTGAGTTTTATTCTCAAGATTGTGCAGATTTCTCACCTGACTAGCTCATGACTGCATATTTCAGGTCAGAGAGCAACACAAGCTGGGCTCTATTTTTCCTCTCGTGGTTGCTCTCCCCTGCCATTCTCTGTGCAGATTTCCATCTCTCAGTCCCACCAATGAGTTCCATGTTCTCCGTTTATTCATTTCCATCTCCAAGAACACTCCTCCACGGGCAGAGCCCACCCTGCACACCCCAAACCCCTGTCCCTGAGCTGACTGGGTTGTGGCTCTCAGATCCCTGATCCTTGTTCTTCCCTCCCCAAATTTCTCTTACAAGGGGAGTCACATCTCCTGTGCTACTCTGAGCAGGCAGTTTGCTGCAGTGTGAGTTAATGGACGTGGTGGGAGCACTGTTAGTGACATTTATCAGTGACAATTTATGTAACTTAAAGGGCAGAGCACTGCCTGCAGTTCAGAGGTTCCATTATCAGCTCTGCTGCTGGTCTGCACACTTACCTCGGGCTTCTGGCTGCCAGCTGGTATTTTAATTTTCCACGTGTAAATGGGCAAATCTGGCTACTCTGTGAAATCCTTAAATCACATGGATCTTGTGCAGCTAGATAAAAGTCTCTGCTATTTTTAAACATGCTTATAAACACCTAGAAGGGAGATATTCTATCAGCTCAGTAGAAGAGGACCAAATTCTGAGTTCCTGGCTTTGAATCATCATCTCCACAGCACTGCTGAGCAACTTTTAATTGGTTGTTGCAGGGCAGGAATGATGGTGAGAACACTGGCATTTGTTCTACCCACCTTCAAACCAACACTGCTCCCCTCCACTGCTCTTGCTTAGGAAGATAAATCTGAATTAAGTGCACAGCCCACATCTGACAGGTCAGAAACTCAGAGCACTTGGATAAACACCAGCCAAGCCAGATGGAACAGTTAGTGAGCAAGGAGACAAAGCTGGAGTCAGACTCCAACGAGCAGGGCTGTTCTCAGGGTTGGTAAAATCATCCTGCAGCATTGCTGCTGCCTCTGGCTGTGTCAGTCACTGTCTGCAGGGTCCCAAAAGGGCAGAGCACATTGAATCCTCTCCAGAAATGTTGCTTCACCGATTGAAATCTCTGCACGCTTTGCCCACAGCTCACATTGAGAACATCCATGCCTTTGAAATCATCTTCATCTAGGAATGGCCATTGTTCAGGTCATTTTAGCAATAAAATCCAGACTCTGTGTTACACTCCCAATGCCCTTGTGAGACTTAAGACCATCTCTACATCCTACAGGATCCAGGGTCCAGTTTAAGAATGGAAAACCTCTCAAATCTGAGCATTTCCAAGTAGATCTTTTACTTTGTCAGGTGAGAATATGGGTTTCACATTACACAAGGCACTGGGTATATTTATTTATCCATTCCTCAAAATCTTCCTTTTGTAACCTTACCATGGTAAATTTTATTTTGCCTTCTCAAGTTTACCTTGGAAACAAAGGGACAATTACCAGGAAACAAAGAAACAATTTTGTAAAATAATGGAACAGATTCCAAAATCCCTTCCAACTGGATTGAAATTGAGGTCAAGCCCTGAGGACCATCCCGTGGTCTTGACTGTTAAAAGGGTGAAGGATGAAGGGAATCATCCTGGAGAAAAAGGTTTTGATATCCTAAGTCATCAACTGGGCAAGTGGAAGCTCAGCAAATATTCTCACAGATTTTTCCTTGCACCCATGTGATAAATTCATGGATGTGCAATGATTTTAATGGAATGCCCTGAACTTTTCAGCATTCCTTCAATTCTCCTCACAAAGAAATGGCACTGAGGCAAGAACAAGTTCATCAAAGAATTCCAATTGTATGTGAAATACTGGTGTGGCATTTGCTGGGTAGCAAAGCTGAGTTTTCTCAAATCTTTTTTAGCTTTTTACAAACCCACACTCTCAGTTAATCGCAGAGGGACTGGACACTTCCCTGCTGAACAAATAAAACCTGGAGCTGCAGGGGGCTGGTAATATTTCCTCTCTCAGCTTCCTCCTTGCTCTGTTTTCCCCTGAACAAGAGAAAAGCAAAGCCTGGGCTCCTTTAATCCATGTGAGCAGCACTGCACTCATCTCTGGAGGCAGCTGCTCGCCCACCCCTCTGTCTGCAGGAGACAGAAATCCAGAGGCTCAACAGAATTTCTCCTTTTTCCAGTGCTCTTGGCCTACTTAATCAAAATCCACCCTGGTAGATGTAGCTCAACACACACTGATGCTGTGTGTTGTCTTAAAATAATTATAACTTTCATCTCCACCAAAATTGAGAATCTTTTTCAGTGTGTGTGTGTGTGTGAGGAGCACACTTGCTAATGTTCAGTTTTAGCTGAGTTTTGTAACAGTCTGGCAGCTTAAGCTGGGGGTTGAGCATTTGTATTTTGTGTGAGGGTGTTAGAGAATGAATCTATTGAATTTTCCCTGAGGTTATCCTGAGATTTAGAAAACTCACATTCTGCAGCACTGTTTTTTTAACAGAGGTGGGGAGTGTAAACAGCAATGAAATAGAAAAGATATAAATGCAGGATTGTCACGGATTGTCAGGGAGACTTTTACTGGGAAAAAAATCCTCATATTCCACGTCCATCCTCCCTCAGATGTGAAAACTGCCACGTGCAAACAACTTAAAATATATACATTTAACTTGAAGTATCATAAAAAGGAAAAAAAAAAGAATAATCAGAAAGAAATCTTCTAAACAAGACAAGAAAATTTCATTCCTCCCTTTGTGAAAGACAGCAGTCCTCTCAGATTTCTATGCAGCATTGCAGAGGTAAAAGCTCCTTAGTGCATTTTGGTGAGCAAACCCTTGGGCCCACACAACCCTGGAGCATGGCAGGTGTGGGAGCATCTGCACAGGGAAATCCTGAACCCATTTCCAGCCCCAGAAATGTCTTCAGGGGGCCCCAGCAGAGGGAGGGTTGGTATGATCCCATAAATATCTGTGGGAGGGTTGGTATGATCCCATAAACATCTCCTATAAAAGGGTTGGCATGATCCCATAAACATTTCCTGTAGGAACATTGGTATGATCCCATAAACATCTCCTGTAGGAATACTGGTATGATCCCAAAAACATCTCCTATAGAAGGGCTGGTATCCCAAAAACGTCTGTAGGAACATTGGTGTGATTCCATAAACATCTCCTGTATGAATACTGGTATGATCCCATAAACATCTCCTGTAAGAACATTGCTATGATCCCATAAACATCTCCTGTAGAAAGGTTGTTATGATCCCAAAAATATCTCCTATAGAAGAGCTGGTATGATCCCATAAACATCTGTAGGAACATTGCTATGATCCCAAAAACATCTCCTGCAGGAACACTGGTATGATCCCATAAACATCTCCTATAGAAGAGCTGGTATGATCCCATAAACATCTGTAGGAACATTGCTATGATCCCAAAAACATCTCCTGTAGGAATACTGGTATGATCCCATAAACATCTCCTGTAGAAAGGTTGGCATGATTCCATAAACATCTATAGAAAGGTTGTTATGATCCCAAAAATATCTATAGGAACATTGGTGTAATGCCATAAACATCTCCTGTGGGAACATTGGTGTGATCCCATAAAATCTCCTGTAGGAATATTGGTGTAATCCCATAAACATCTCCTGTAGGAATATTGGTGTAATCCCATAAACATCTCCTGTGGGAACATTGGTGTGATCCCAAAAACATCTCCTGTAGGAATATTGGTGTAATCCCATAAACATCTCTCTCCTGTGGGAACATTGGTATAATCCCATAAACATCTCCTATAGCAGGGTTGCTATGAGAACACCAAAAAACCCCAAAGGAGAGCAAACCTGGTACCCCAGTCTTGGGGATGGAGGCTCAAATTCCTGCACGTGCAAGTGGAGGTGAACAGGAGAGAAGGAGAAAGGACAGATGCAGTCAGGCAGCCAAGCTCTTGGAATTCAACAACGGGGAAAAGGGAACTCAGAGGCTTCTTGCAATTCCCAGCAGAGAACATCAGAATGGCAGGGCTGCCTCATCCTACAAGCCCAGCAGCCCTTTCATCTGCTCTTCATTATTCTGGGAGGTTTGGGCAGTTTTAAAAGTGACAGGAGAATATTTTAAATTTTTTTTTTTTTAAATAAAATCAGAGTCTGTGCTGTGGAATGAGTCATCAGCTGCCCATCAGCACTGAGGGGATGGTGCAGGTTGGGAAAATGAATCCTGAAATCTGTCTGCACGGGCCACCCCTGCAGGTCACCTTCCAGGGGGTGACAAGGGGGTACCACCAGGGCTCAGCTCAGGAAATTAAACCCCGGGTTTGGCTGCAAAACTTCCAAATGCTTTGACTGATGTTGTAAGTGTTTCACAGAGGCTTAACGTGGAATTTGAAACTTGACACTAAGACACTCAAGGAGGCAGGAAAGCCCCAGTTTGTCACACCTGGAAGTGAACTTCCCATATTCCATCCAAAAGGACATGGACAAATATCCTGTCTGCTTTTAGGGTGAACTTATGTAAATCTGAACTGAACTGAAGACACGTGGCATGTCCAAGTGTGAGGAACAGCTGGGGAAAACTGCACAGCAGCTGCCAATATCAAGAATTCATTATTAATTGGTTCCACAGCCATTTCTGAAGGTGAACACTTCTGTGCTGCTGGCCCAGAATTCCCCCAAATCTTGGTGTATTCCCCCAAATCTTGGTGAATTCCCCCAAATCCTGGTGTATTCCTGTGCATGCAGCTGTTCTCCAGACACAAAATACAACCAGACAACCACACAAGCAGCAAAAAGACAAACAAATCCATGAATTTGTGTCCCAAACAAGGCAGGAAGACAGAACTGGAGGGGAAACATGTTAAACCAAAAATCCTTTGCTGCAATTCTACAAACAGATGCAGTTTCTCCTCAAAATGAAACGAGGCTTTGGAAACCTCTCTGCTCCAAGTTGTGGGGACTGAATCCACTTCTGTTTTGATATTGTGTTATCAATTAATTTGACTGAACTTCCTGGGCAAGTTATTAAGTCCCCATGCCACTTTCTCATTATCTGTAAAATAGGACTAACAGTATCAGCCCCAGGACTTTACAAAGGAGATCAAGGATTATATGGAACTCTGAATAAATTCCCAAATCCTGCTTGAAAATTGCATGCCAACTTTTCCCTCTTATCTGGAAACCTCCAACCTCCCTTCAGTATCATTAAAAGAAGACTTATTCCAACATTATTATTTTATAAAAACAAAACAGACAGTGAGCATTTCAGATAATAATTTGCCTCCAATCCTAGGCTCGACTGCCATTCTCCACATTTCCTAAAAGGAAGCTGGTTTTGAAGGTGACCTGCATTACCGCAGTGTTAATAAAAATGCACTGTGTGTAATCACTTATTATTTTATCTCTGAGCATATTCAGTGCCTCAAAATGTGTAAGCATTCCCAAGGGGAGCATCGTGCCAGGAAGAGAAGGTTCTTCTTCAGGAAAAAAAGGGGTCAAATCCTCCCCCAAAGTACAAAGTCCCTACTGATTCTGATCTATTGCAACACTGCCTAATACATTTCATATTTAGATTGTCATAATGGCTTGCACTTTGTCACATGCTTCGTGTTTTGCCACCAGAATAACTCATCCCCCTGTTGCTGTCAGTGCAGGTGCTTCTGAGATCCCACTGGCCACAGTACAGGTGAAATTCTCGTGAAAGAGAATTTCTGTAAAATAATGCTGAGCTGCCGAGAAACAATTTGAATTTTCATGCAGAACTGCCCTATCCTGTGCATCCTTCGCTTTGCTTTCAGTCACACACTCTTGCTTCCCAGAAAACTTGAGATCTGTACACAAAAGCATCTCATTTTTTAATGCTCGGTTTCAAAAGCAGAGTTTATGTACAGACTCCAAGGGCTGGGTGGGGATAAACCCTCTGATTTCCAGTAATTCCCAGGAGCAATTTCCTGATGGAACCGAAGTAGCTGTGGAAACAATCCCTTTTGTTTCCTGCACAATAGTCCCCGTTTCTAAAAGCTTCCCCTCGGAAGGACAGCACTCCTTCCCCATGACAATTCCTCCTCCCACTGAGCCAGGGCAGGGTGGGCTCACCCTGAGCAGCTGGAACAGCTGGAGCAGTGTTTGGATCAGTAACTGATGTGTCTGGGGTGTGCAACCCGCGCTGGGAATCCTGCTGGAGGGACAGGGAAAACCACACACTGCTTGATTCCCAATTGCTGCCCCAAAGGTAAAACAACTGGGGTGAGTGTCACACACAAATGGGGATCACAGCCTGCAGCCATCCAGGAGCTCCAGTGCCCCTTCTCCATTAATTCCTGCTCACACACACAGATTTTTATACAATTAAATCTGCCCTCCATTATCCAAAGGCCAGCCCCACAGGAGATGAAGGTTTTACATGGGCCTGGGAAAATCAGGATATTCCTTCTGCCTCTGCAGTGATTTCCAGCCTTGGTAAAAGCCATCCTGACTCCCCTGCCTCAGTTTCCTTTTCTACAAGAACAGGGCAATGCCATCCAACCCCTGCAAGTGTTTGAAAGTCTTCTGATGGAATCTGCAAAACGAGAGTGGCAAATGTCTTTATCAGCAGAGAGAGAAATAATCCTACTACTCTCTGCACGTATTTTGAAGAATGGGTCAATAGATTTTCTTCATCTGATTTGTTCCCTCCCCAGCAGATTTTATTCTTATCTAAAACTCACTCTTGAAAAATCCCATTTAGTTTTATAACATGCTTGGGAATCCTTTGGAACAGTATATAAATGTAAGATAATCCCCACTGTTTCCAGCCTTCTGCCTCTAACTAACACTCGTCCAAAAACTGTAAAAACAGGCTGAAAATTTTGCCATAAGTGCTGCATTTCTCTCCCCAGTGTTCCATAACCCTGGAGTGGGGGAGCAGAAGGACAGGTCTGGCTGCATTTGTGGGTGGGTTACACAGAGCCCAGCAGCTCCTGCAAAATTCAATTACACAAAGGAGGGAACATCCTCAGCACTCAGGGCTTTGGGCACCTTGGCTGGGGCACATGAGCACTGCCCATGTAGAACAGAGCCAGAACACAAAGCCAATATTCTCCAGCAATATCTGCAGTCCCAGGAGAGCCACGACTCCTTCTAGAACTTTTTTTTTTTTGGTTTAACTCTCTTGATGACAGCTCCATTTCTGACTCCTCAGATGTCACACTGTGATTTCACTTACTGTAATGATCTTTCAAGGACGGGGTCAGTTTTTCTCATTTCTTTTGTGTATTAACGTTTAGAGAATGAATTTGCCTCCTTTCCTCCGTGGATGCACACTGGCTGAGGTTACCAGATGAAAAAAGCTGCTTTAAACTGAACCCAGTGACACTTCCAAAGACCCCCAGGTCATTCCAATCCTTAACAAATAGAGTTCCTCCTGCCTTTGGGGGGGAATTCTGCTTTCTTAGGAAGGCTCTGATCACATTTAGGCCTGGAATGTGTCTGATATCAGCTTCTACAATGGCAAAAAATGAAATAACAATTTCAAACTGCGGGGATGGAAGCCTCCCCCGCTTTTTCCTGAGCTGGCATTCAGGGATGTCTGAGGAGGAGCTGCTCCTGAAATGCACGGGAAAGTCTGGGGCAGGAACCCTTCTGCACTGGCTGCAATGAGCACCAGATTCACAAAGCATTTCTGGGCCACGTGAGGTGAAATTTTGCTCTTTGAGCCTTTGGCAGTGCCTTCCATCCTGCCCTGTGCACCCGGGCTGGGGAGCAGCCCCTGGCCACATCCCCCCATGGTCCCCAGGCACAAAGGGACATTTGAGACCTGAGTGCACCCAGTCCTGCTCTGCTTCCAGGGAAAAAAAAGCTTTTTTTTTTTTCCCAATCATGCCACAGAGCCGGGTCTCAGTTTAAATCCTCCAGCTTACTTTGCTGACTCTGAATGTCTGATCTCACTCTTTTATCCCTTTCAGGATGCCTTTCCAGAGGGAAATCAGGGAGAAGAGCCACCCCTCAGGTCTGTTCTGGGACACTGAACTGGAGGCTGCAGGTTTATCCACAGTGCCCAGGCACCCCAGGGAAGTGCAGCAGGTCAGCCCCTGACTCTGATCTTCAGATCTCCTGTGAATTCCGGGGCACCAAATTCCTGATCCCTGGAAATGCTGCAGCCACATTCCAAGAGCAGTTTCCAATCAGTGCCTTCCTCGTGGTTTTATCAATAAACTCACTTTGACCATCACCACTTTCTTACAATATCCTGACAGATCTTCTGCTTCAGTGCCCTGAAGAGTCTCACCCTGTGCTGACCCCGAGCTGAAATTCAGTTCTGCTTTTCCTTTCCTCATGAATATTTAACTGCTGTAGTTTACACCTGCTGGATCTCATTTTCTGTCATTAACATCGTTCAAGTTTACTGTGGGGGAAGGAAAATAAAGTGTTTTGTGATGTTAGATAATTCTCTGGAATTATTCTGGTCCCATCATGTTCCTTTTAACCCCTGCCTGCACCATCAGGTCTCAGTGTGACAATCCCTTTTGTCAGCTGCCACCTTTCCCCACAACCCAGGCCCTCTGACAAACCTCTCCAAACATTCCTATCCCAATTAAAATCAAGAGAAAACTCCCCTAGACAGTCACCTCCATCACCTGGATGGTCCTATGAACTTGGGTTCGAATTTATGATCATTTCATTCATTGCACCAGCATGAAAATCAGGTTGGAGGGACCAACAATTTTCTCCCAAAACACCAATTTCTTCCCTTTCAAAGCTTTTCCAGTCTGCAGTCCCAGTTATTCTAGAGACTGACAGGCTTCAATAGGACCATGCAGTTAAGGACAAAGCATTACATTTTATATATAAATATATATTTATGTATGTATTTTTAAGTTTGAATCAGAAAAAGCACTTTATTCTTAAGCAGTGATGACAGCCTGGTGTCATGGGTCCTGTTTTGGCACCAGTGATGCAATCCTGTCCCTTTTCCCCTGATTCCCTCTGGGCAGTTTCCTCACCCACAAAACCCCAGTGAAATTTAGGATGGGAAGGATCTGAGGGGTCACCTGCTCCAACCCTGCTCAAAGTAGGGATAAGAGATTAAAACACCCCAAAAATTCCTTTGTTTCCTATTTCTTCAAGCAGTTAGTCCACAGAAAAAGCCTTTCTCTCAGCCCATGGCAGCTCAGTTATCTCCAAAGTTTTTCTGATGAATCTTGCCAGGAAGATTTTGGAAATCCATCTAATGCAGCACAAACCAGATCACCCTTCACGTATTTATTGATTCTATCCAAAAACTCTAATGGGTTTGTGAAATATGACTTCCCTCTACAAAAACAATGTTGTCTCTTTCCCAGGATATTTATCTGGGTGTCTATCAAGTCTGTTTATTACAGTTTTTCTACCATTTCATCCAGGAGAAAAGTCAGAGCTTCTGCTCTGCACTTTCTAAAGTTCCTCCCACGCTTCTTAAAAGAAAAAAACATATCCTTTTTGTGGCTCTGTATGTCCTCTTTCCATTCCTGACAACCACGACAGAGTTCATTTCAGTTCTCTGGAAACCCTTAGTGCAGAATTTTGGTTGCTTTGCTGGGGCAGTGCTTCAGTTCCTTGATGCAGGAGAAGGAATAACAGCATTTCCTTCACTGTCACAACAATTTATGACAAGTCTGGCACAAACAGATTTTTTTTTTTTTTAATTTTGCTAATAGAATAGTTGGAATTTTGGCTGAAAACTCACTTTTTCTCCCCCGGTATTGCAGAAGAGGGGATGTTCTTGCTGGTTCCTAAAGCCAGGAAAAGAAATGGAACGTGGCATTGCTTTGTCACTTGCAGAGGAAATCAAGAGAAGGGCAAGTTGGATCATTTACTGTAATTAAAAAAAAATATCTCGGGCTTCAGCTATGACAAGAGTGACTTTCTTTACAGAGTAAAATCAGAGCAATTTCCTACTGGAGGGTAGAAGTGCTGGGAAAATGGGAATTTGAGAGTTTTGTAACGATGATAATTGTAAAACACATCAGCAGCTCTGACTGCATGCAGATCCTCTGTGCCAGGAGGTTTTTCCCTCAGCCTTCAACAAGTGGAGACTTGTTCTGTTATTTGCTGCTATTTAGGCACAGGGATAAAGCAAATGAGCTGTGGGACACAATCTGCCACGTTACAGTTCCTGCAGATTAGGACTGCTATTTGTTCTGAAGCTGAATTATCTTCTATTAATAAAGAAAGAAACAGTTTAAAACTACTTACATTTTTAAATGGTATCAAATGTTTAAGATTAGCACTTTTTTCCACGGCACAAATCTGATTATGTGCTCCATATAACAACAGATTATGCAGGTTCTAAAGAATGTACTTTGCTGTGGAATCCTGATTCTTGTTTTCTTGTTTATGATTGAGCCAGGGGAACTGTAACTCCTCACTGATGGTTATTATACATACTTATATAATATATCACTAAATCAAGTCATGAAGGGGAGATGTGCAGTGTCTATTTTGATCAAAGCTGAGTCCAAACTCGTTGCCTGCTGCAGTCTGGATGTCCTTGCCTGCCCAAGGGACAGTGTTCATTTCCAGCAGGTGCAGAGCTGACAATTCAAACCCTTGCAGTGTCAAACTTCCAGTGGGGGGGATCAGCCCCCAGCAGATTTCAGAGGAGTGGAAAAACCAGCAGGGCACAAAGGGAGGGCTGGGGGAAGTGGGAGCAGATTTCCAGGTTCAGTTCAGCAGCTGCAGAGTGGCTGCACGGCACAAAGCAGACAGGAGCATTGTTAGCAGGGCTCCCTTCATCAGCCACACGAACCCTGGAGTGCAGAGCTGCCCCATAAAGCACCGAGACATCAAATAATGCCCACTGCTTCGCTGGCCCTGCAAGGATTTCACCCAGATCACTCCTTCTCACTTCTGTGCTATTGACTCCAGGGAAATTACTGCATCAATAACCAGCAGAGCCCCCCAAACCCCCCGAGCTCTGTGCCCTCCCTGCTCCTGCAGACACATCCTTCACCTCCAACCAAACCATTCGGCACTAAAAACTCGTTTTAAATACAAACCAAGGTCACCCGAGCACACAGAGGGAAGGTGGCACATCAGCCTCACTCCTCACACACAGGGCAGCTGCCAGTGGGATTTCCTGCAGTCACCCAGGTGGATTTTTTACTGGATGAAAAAGCTGGGTGTATTTTTTAGGAGTGAAATAAATAACTGCTGTGAAATCTGTGGTGGGGGGCGGGGGGGGGAAATGGAAGCAGTTCTCCTAGTCCTGGTTCTGCCTCCAACTTTTCCATTGCTGTAAAGGAGAAATTCCTGCATTCCAGCACCGTGCTGAGACTTCCTAACTAACACCTGTTTATGGAGTAAGGATTTACAGCATTTTTACAGCACCTTGCACTACAGAGCCATTTCCAAAAAAACAGAGCTCTTAAAACACGAAACCAAAAATTAGAAGTTGTTTTATGAGGCCTGAGATGGGAGCCAAAGCCAGAGCCACACTCCACCATCAGCAGCAGACACAGCCCTGCTCACACATTTGTTCCTCTGCTTTTGGCTAAGGGTGACACTCCAATTATCACCAAAAGGTCACAGGGGAAGTCACCAGCAAGGGCTGGAGCTGGATCAAACACTTCCCCATAAAAAATGAAAAGAACAAAGTGCTGACTTTTGCCTGGCTGGGAGATGGAGGAGCAATGCTGCTGATGTGTTTGAGGACAGTGGGGAAGTGTGAGCTGAGCACACGAGCTGTGTGTGAGTGCTCTGAACTATTTCCATACTCCAGAGCTTGGAAAAGGCTGTGGATTTATGGTTTTGGTTGCTATGGCAGTTTGTATTGTGGAAGTTTTAATAACCTCATCAAAAACATGCACTCCAGAGCAATGTGGCACCTCTACGTAATTTAACAGCAATCCATTCATGGCTGGTGGTACTGTTTGAAACACTGCACAAGGAAATTAAAAACAAATAGAAATAAATCACCCCCATACCCAAACCAATAAATATTTAGGCTGAAAAGGTGAGCAGTCAGTGGGAAGAGAAAGATATTTTCAGAGAAATGATGGAAGCTTCTCAGACAATTATTCTCCTCCCAACAGCAAGAGCAAGGTTAGCCCACATCCAAGGTAATTAGCTGAGAAGGATGAGCTCCTTTGCTTATTGTGCTTGAAAAGTCATTTGAAGCAAAAGCTTTTCAAAATTCACATTTGTTAGCCCTGAAGTACAAAGTACACACGTGCCTAATATTGAATTGAGGCAGGTTAAAAACGACAGGCTAACCCCCAGAGAATATTAGGACTACTCTACACAACAAACCCATTTTTGAGTTCATTTTCAATGGTGTTGGTGCTGTTTCATCTGCTGTGCTTTGGTCCTGTCTCTAAATCTCCTCAGTATCCTCACACACCATCAAATTACCCAAATCATTTGTTTGGTAGCTTTGCATGCTGCTTGTGCATCATTTGCAGGGAGAGATAATTATGTTTCAGCTCTTTAGTTTGTTTTTCTGCTTGAACTTTATTGCATTTTAATAGTTTTTTTAGCTCTCTCTAGTGCCTAAATAAGAGAAGGAGAGGGGACTTTAATAAATAATTTTTTCTTCTTCGTCACTGTTATGGCTCAATATGTGAAAAGGCAACACCTTGGACTTCCTCAAGTTTTTTAACTGTATTAAAAGAGCTTGAGTTCTACAAAGCCAAATAGTAAACACTGAGTATTAACTCAACTGAAACCAAACAAGAACCCAGTGCAGTGTGAACCTGAGTGAACTTCCATTTCTGACACATGCACAAACTGTTCCAGCCCACAGTTCCCCTCTGAATGCCTGGTTTTCCTCTGGACAGTTTCATTTTTTCCTCTGGACAGTTTCATTTTTTCCTCTGGACAGTTTCATTTTTTCCTCTGGACAGTTTTATTTTCCTCTGGACCCATCCTTTGCCTCCTCCCCACGTGGATTCCTTCCTTTTCCCAGCCACAGCCACATCCCAGCTTTCCTTTCAGTGTATTGACATGGCTTTAGTGTTACTGAAAGTGAGACAACAAATATTTATTCAGTGCCCTTTTCTACAGCTTCCACTTGAAAGGAGTAAATATAAAAGTGGTCCTGATCCTCGTGGCTTTGTGTTGTACTGGGTAAGAGAGGAGGAAAGTGCTCCAAGGCACGAGCAGGCATTGGCATTTTCATGGAAAGTACAACACTTCCAGTGGATTTGCAGAAATCCTTGTAAACACACAGAGACTCCAAAGAGACTGCCAAAAAATCCTGGGGGAAATCAGATTTCTTTTAGTGCTCTGATCTTAGGGTTCACAATGAGGCCAAACCTAGAAATTCCAGAATGGGTCAAACCTCCTGCATCACCAAAAGGGTCCCCTTGACCAAGCCCTGCTGCTCCAAGTGCTCCAGTGGCCAAATTGTTTCTTTGTGAGGACAAGGAAAACTTCACAACCTGAAATGCTTCATAAAGGAACTCCTGGATTTGGGATCTGCCTCACCACTTAAGCCACACCACCCTCCTAAGCAAGCCAGGCCTGTGCCATGGCAGCAGAGTCACACATTTATTGCTTCCCACCCACGAGGAGCTGAAATCCTCCCTGGCTGCCAGAGGCACTTGCTCTGTGAATATTTTAATAGCCTTGAATACCACAGGCAGTAATCAGAGCTTCCCCAGGTGCACAATTCTAAATGAATCTCATATTGAGCTTTTATTTTTAGAGAAATATAATGATCAGAATCCAGAGTAGCCCCATTACTGCTGTCACTTCGCTTCCAGGGACTTCAGAAAGAAACAGACTTGAAAAGTTTAAGGTTAATTAAGGAAAACAAAAAGATTTATACTGTTTAGAGAAGCTTTGAGTAAAAGGTGTGAATAACAAGTGATCCAATTCCTTTGATGGCCTCGTGATGTGAATGAGGGTGGGAAGGCAGAAACACACAGAAAAAAGGAGAAGAGGTTTGTTCTGGGTGAAATTTGGCAAGAAAGGCCCATTTCTGTCAGCAGTGCCATCCCCTAGGGAAGAGTAAGCAGGATTTGAACATGATGGGAGGATGCAGAGGAAGGAGAGGTAATTCCATCAGCCTTTGTGCACTGGCAGAGCAGGATCTGCTGAGCATTGCTCCATCAGTTCTGGAGCACCAGGAACTGCTGAGATATCCTTGATGCTCCAAATCACAAACCTTTCTTTTCCAGCTCCGTGGTCATGCCTAAAGTGTTAAAACATCACTTCTGTTACAGCCACAGAATTACCTGTCCTTGTTTTCAATTTCCAGGCTGAGTTAAATACCATCAGCAATATTCCTATGAATTTTCTGTGCTCTCTTTCCAGCTCCTGCAGTCTGCAGAAGGGACAAAAACTGTCCCTGCACCTGTCCAGAGCAGATCATGTCTCGCTGATTGCAGAGGGTGCAGTTCTGAGGAGCCTGGGAGGCCCTGCAAGAATTCCAGGAGCTGCACCGTGGGATGTCAGTGCACCAAAGCAAGTCCCAGCACCAAGAGAACAATCCCAACCCAACTCCTCTTTAAAACACGGGCTTTTTGCTTTGCTCCACCTCATAATTACAGCTCGTGTCAGAGCCTAAGCAAGAAGACTTTTCAGATACGTGTCTGGAAATAATTAGAACTTGGCTCTGTGCTGAGAGGCAGCAGAACTCTGGCTCAGGGAGACACAAAAGCACCTGAGAGCAGGAGCTGGTGACAAAAGCAGGAGCTGGTGACAAAAGCAGCTTCTTTCTGCACTGAAAACGCTGCCTACCAACAGAAAAGCTCTGCAGTGCTGAAAGCAGCAGCCCAGCTGGCCAGAGCACTGAACAGAACACGCAGCCAAGGCACAGTGTCAGGGACTGTGCAGGGAAATAAATGTTCCTGTCACCCCTGTCCTTCTTTGGCTCCTCTCAGGGAGGGTCTGGGCAGAAGACACCGACCCAGGACTGGCTGAGGAAAGATTTGATCCAATCATTTCCACAGTTCCCTTATTCCCACAGTCTCCTGGGAGCCATCCAGGATTTAATGAGAGCATTGCTGTCCCTCTGTGCTGGCTCTTGAGCACAGTCCAGCAGCATTTCCACCAACACCACGGCCCCAGACACTTGGAGCTCTTTGTCAGGCTCTGCTGCACAGAGATTTTAAGCCCAGGCTGTGGCAAACACATCCCAGTCCAGACTGGAAAGGAAACAGTGCCCAGAGTGCACAGGCACAGCTGCCAGTCTCACATGGCACTTGTGCAATTGACTTTTTGCCTTTGAAAACCAAAAATCTTCATGTTTCAGCCTGGAACACTGTATTTATATTATGTATTTATGATTATTATATTTATATAATATTTATATTATTTATCTGGTATTTCACCGTTATTTCATCACAATTATCAGATATATGCCCATTCTCCTGGGTTTGGGTCACTGGTGTCCTTGTGTTTGGAAAACAGGGGCTGGGCAGTGATGGGCTCTGATTTGTGATTCCATCCTGGATTCTGAGAAATTCCTTCTCCTTGGTGAACTCAAGCAAGTCAAACCTATCCCTGGGATTTCCCACAGGGAGAGAGGCAGGACCTGAGGTAATCCAGAGGTTCTCTCTTCATTTTACAAGATTGTAAAATAAACATAAACAAGGCCAGACTTTTCTGAAGACACCACAGTCCCCTGAATAGCTCTGTCCAATTATTTACGAAATTCTTTGAAAATGTTGCTTACAGACATGAAAGGGAAGTGTGGCTTTCAGAAAATCCCATTTGGGGTGAACAATGAACTCCGTTTTCAAAGTGAAATGTCACTGATGTTCTCAACAGAGGCGATCACAGCAAGCACAGCAATTTATTCAATATTCCAGAAACTGCCAGGGCAGGATTGGTGATAACACGACCAAGTGTGCAGTTCAGTTTGGTTCTGCTCTTTTCATTTTTTAATTAAATCTCGAGAGTTGTAGGATAGGACTTTTCTTTGAGCAAATTAAGCTCAGATGCTCCTTTAGCCTTTTTCTTCTCCTGGTTGCTGCCAGGACCACAGATGCTGCAGCTGATGAGCAAAGGGGATCTCTGGTACAAAGTGCCTCCTCTTCCTCTTCTTATTCCCTCCATCGCCTCCCATCGAGCCAATTAGCAGCAAGAGATTGCAGGAGCTGATCAATTAGGTCCCATAACCTGCTTAAAGTAATTTTAAAAAGCAATTTTAAAACAGAATGCAAAGGGCAGAGCTGATTTTTCTCTCCAGCAATGAAGTGCTCATGCCATCAGCCATGGTGACTGAAGAATGTTTTCTCTAAAGCTGGCCCAAAATAAGTTGAAGCAGTTTTGACAGAAAAAAAAAAAAAATCTTCCTACAAAAGCTCATCTTCTAAACAACTTTAATTTGAAATGCTCAACTTTCTTGAAGTTAATTTGGAAACAAAGTATTTCAACAAGCAACAGAAGTTTAGTGTTGTGTTCTAGAAGCATCTTTCCAACAGCTCGATATTTTAAGTCTGTGAAAATCTTCAAAATTGCCTGCCATAAAATTATCACTTTGTCCATTGGAATATTCACCAAACAAAAATATTCAAGAAGGCTGTTGAAAGGTGTCATGGGCTCATTAAATGGTTTTTGCAAAAGTGAGGCATGTCAGTGTAATAATTAGATCAGTGCAGACTTTAAATACACACACACATCGTGTTGCACTGAATTAATCCCTGCACTGACACCTGCCTTGCTGCAGTGCCTGTAGAACCAAAATTATCAAAGAACCAGGGCCAAAATGTGCTGCAGTTGTTGTGCTAAGCCTTAGTGTAAGATGGGGTCAGAGAAACGAGGAGCTTAATTGATTTTATTCCAGGAAACAAAGGCTGCACAAAGCATCAGCTGCTGTGGCAGCAGTGGGAGCAGTCATTAAAAGCTGATTAGTGGGAGAGGTCCAGGCACAAACACTGAACATGAAAGGGAAGAAAGTTTTCCCAACAAGAGCAGCGTGGTTTGATTTTCCTCCTCCACGTTTCTTCTTGACTCTGAGCACAGGAACTGGGGATGTTCAGGTGACAAATCCCTCCCTGGGCTGTGGGACTGAGGTTTGGACACAGGCAAATGGTTTTAAAGTCCCACTGTGGAATTCTATGCAGCACCTTAGAGTAATTATCCCAAACATTTCTCACCCTCTAAGTGCCTGCCACCAGCCCTGGGAGACAAATGATGAATGTTCACTGCCTCTGCACAATAAATATAAATAAGAGTCTAAACAGACACAGCAGTTCTGTGTAAGAGTCTGAGCAAAGTTAAAGAATCAGGAGCTGATCAACATGCTTCGTGTGAAAAAGGAAATATGGATATTCCTCTACCAGAAAAGTGACTCTTGATATTTAATAATTTTTAGTTTTGGATAAGATTTATTCTCCTCGCGGTTTGCTCCTGTGGGATTTCAGGAGAGGGTTTGTTCCCTGTGCTGTCACTGAGGGAAAGCCAAGTTTGGACAGTCAGATCAGGAAGGCAGCATTTCTGCAAGAGGTAATATCTGCTATTTCAGTCACTCAGTGCCTAAAGTGAATAATATCTCAGCAGAGCCAGTGCCCGTGGTGAGCCTAGTGGAGATCTTTGTTTCAGAAATGCTCGTTGTTTAATATTTCCTGGGGTGTGCCAGGGATTCTCCAGCCACTGCTGCTCTCCCTTTTCCAGGGGCCTCCTTCCCAGCCTGGCTGTGACACCAGGGCAGAGGGGACAGTGAGAGGTGGCACAATCCCTGCGACCTGGGTCTGACACAACAGGCAGATGACAAGGGTCTGGCACACTCCCAGCAAGACAATTGGGGTTTTTCATTAAAATAAAACCAGCAGTGAATTACCAGGACCCCATCTGATGGTGAAGTTATTCTCTGAAGGGAGATCAATAAAAACCTTGGCTGGACGATTGGCAGAGTGGAAGGGAAAGCACAAAAGATCAAGAAAAGCCAAAATGTGGGCAAAGCAAGTGCCCTGTGCCATCCCTGTCCCTGCTGGGCTCCCAGGGGAGGCACTGCTGGCACAGGGACATCCCAGCAGGGTGAGGGGCTCAGGGAGCACCCAGGGAATGGAAATGGGCAAGGGGGGCTGTGGGCAGCTGGGAGCACCAAGGTTCAAGGCACAGAGTCCATTTGGTGTTTGCTGGGGAGTTTTCCTGGCACAGTAAAGTGAATGAAGGTCCCTGAGGTGCAGTGAGAGGAGAGATTCCCTTTATTCCCATCAAGGAATAAACAGGGAGGAGATGGGTAAACAAACAAACAGACAAAAAAAAAAAAAAAAAAAAAAAAAGAGAGGCCAAAAAAAAAGACAAAGAACAGCCCCCAAAAATGCAACTCAGACAGAAATGAACTCTGGAGAGGAGCCCAGTGTGCAGACTGGTTTCACACTGGGACAGATCTGCTGGTGGTGCCAGTGAGATTTCTGACTCCAAAATCCCCAAAAACATTATTCCCCCACCAGTCTGATATGGGAAGAGAGGATTAGGACATCACAGAGGAGGGAACAGATGCTGGCACTGTTCCTGCTGAACCACACCTGATCTTCCAGGGAGTCCACTGAAGGATTAAATTCAAGTGTAACATGCTGAACTTAATAAAATCAAAACAAAAACTTCAGCAGTGAATTCAGGTTTGGTCTCGTTCTCTTGCTACCTTTCCCACACCTTTCCCACTTCCCATATTTTCCTACCCAGAATATTTTCTCTCTTCTGCATAGTGTGAAAACCTTAATCTGGCAAGATATTAACTCTTCTATTTTCAGTCTGAACTTAAATCTGGTATCAGATTGATATGTGATATAAAACAGATACAGAAAATGCAAATGTTCCCCATTTTGACTTGAGATTTGATCAGATCTCGTTCAGATGCTGTTGTCACTGTCAAGCCAAGGAGACCAAAGATGCTTTTGCTCCTATGCAAAATAATTTACAGCAAGAGCAATCCATGGAGAATCCACCCAGCTCCTCAGGGATGAGGGGCTGTTGCAGGAGGTGAAACAATCAGTCTGAATGAGTGTAAGGAGAGAGAGATTAAATTATCTCCCCTAAAATAAAACAGCATTTGACCACAACGAAGTCTGCTTCGGGAGTGTAAAGACTTGACATATTTCAGTTAATTATGGAGCCAGAAAAGAAGGATTCTGGGTGTCTTTGTGCATAATTAACAGGCTCACTGTGCCCAGGAACTTGGAGATAATCAGAAGGCAAACAATCAGACACACCCAGACACACTCAGACATAGTGGATGAAATGTTCTCACAAAGAATTCAAAAATAAGACACCAGAAAAAAAACTCCAAACCCCTTTTTGAATGGTGTCACAATAAAATTGCTCTGCTCTCCATGGTTGGTGTGCTGATGTCTCCATCAATAATGTAAATAACTGGATTTTTAACGCCTTCAGAATAGCCCACAGCCAAACAGAAACGTGTTTAATAACTGGTATTGAAGAAAACTTGGCCCAATCTTTATGCAAATTGTGAGATCTGATTCTCTCTGCTTGTTAAAGAAACCTGCTGTGGAAAATTTATGTGTGTTTTTTACTTCAAAAGCTTCCAAACTATTTCACCCACTGAAATGATACCACACTTTTGAAATATGGTTACCTTGAAAACAGAAGCTGACAGTTGAAACAGAAGAAATACTACCAGACTGTGATCAAATGAAAAATGTGCTGTTTCACAAACATCCCACACAGGCCACATAAGTCTTCCCATACAAAATATTGTCCAAAATCCTTTATCAGCTAAAGCAAGTGTGTATTGACACAGAAAGAACCCAAACCAAACCCTGTTCCTAAACTTAGGAACAGTGAGAGAGGAAAGAATGAAAAGAAGGCGGGACCTTAAACAAGAAACTCCTGAGCTCTCTCATCCTGCTTTGGACACTGAGTTTTCCATGGCCATAACACATCACAGCCCCCTCATCCTCCCCTCAAGGACCACATTTATTTACTCAGGTCCTGATGGGGTGGGAGAAATGTTTTACTCAGCTGGTTTTACTGACTCAGGAGACAAAGTGAATTTTCTGGTAAGAAAGATCTGACTCTGAACCCAAACTTGCTGTGGAAACACTGAAATCGATTCACTTGTGTTCAAGTGACTTTTTGCAGATGTAAATCTATGTGTAAACTCTAAATAGGGTTGTTTTGTCTGGTTATATTTCACCAAAAAAAAAAAAAAAAAAAAAAAAAAAAAAAAATCCTGTTTGCAGAAAACTCCAGACACAAAGAGCTGCAATTGCAAACAAATGCCAGCAGATGTGTTTCCCAAGTCCAAAGCCAAAGTGGCTGCAGCAGCACCTGCAGATGGCCAGGAGCACAACTTACCCTGCCAGGGAATTGGGCAGGTAAGGCACCTTCCCTGGGAAGCAGATTAAGCCATAAATCCAAACATCATCAATCTAAAACGATGCACTTAAAATTGCTTCAGCTCCCATTCCTGCATTGCACTGCGTTGGGTCATTAGTTTTTATTAAAATATGACAATGCTGTTGAGTCTGCTCCTAACTGGCTTTTAGCAGGGAAAGAAAGAGAGACAAAAGACCATAAACTTATCCTGCAGAATGTGATCTGGCCATAAATACAATTCTGTGTCCCCGTGGTTTGACTTGCCTTTCTGCTCTATGCAGCTGGGGAAGAGGCAGCTGGAAATCACATCCAAACAACCTCAGAAAAATGTGAAATTATTACCTGATGCAGCAGGAAGGCAAATGAGAAGGGAAATGTAGGAAATCTCCTAATCTGAGAGAGAGAAGAGCTGACAAAGAAGATGTTTTTGATACTGCACTGGATTTTATGAAGAGCCAGAAGGAAAGGTACCAGAAATTCTTATTCAAAAAAAGACTTATGCCACCAACAAATAGTTCTTTCATTTTGTGGGTGCTCAGACCCTTAACAGGTGGATAACTAACTCATTATTTCATGCAGGCTTTTCCCTACTTTTGTATCTGAAGGCAGAAAAAATTCCTTTATTGCTACATGTTTTCTGGTAATACAGCAGCTGCTGTTTATGGTAATTCCTGCTTACTTGCAAATAGACCTGTGTTTATTTTGTGCCACGCCAGCTGTCAACAAAGACATTTGAAGAATAATTTCCATGCTCAAAGGAAAGGCTCTGCTCCCCCTTCCTACTGCTCATTTCTTTCTCCTGCGTTTCAGATCCAAGGGGTGCTGAACTGGGAAGTGTCTAATGGTGAATTATGAGATGAACTGAGCCTGAAATGCTGCAGCTCCTGCACGAATCCATCTCTCACCCTGGCTGTTTGCACAGCCCACTCTGAGCTGCTCCTCTGCAGTGCTCCAAGCCCTGCTGGGACACTCACACTCCCCAGGGACAAGGTTGGGACAGGCTTTGGTTCTCACCTGTGTCTGAGCTGATCAGCAAAAACTGCAGGTGCAAGAGTCCCTGCACAGCTTGTCCCTGGGCTGGGAGATGCTCAGAGAGCCACAGAGGATTTGGGACCCAGTCCTGACATCACCACCAAGAAACTGATCCTGGGAGCAGCTCCTGTATCAGTCACCTGTATTTTCTTACTGAATTCATCTCCATGGAGCTGAGACTGAAATCCTGACTCGTGATGTTTCCCAGCATCTAAATCTCAGAATTTTCACCAGCTCAGTCTTCCCTGAGCTGGAGTCACAGCTTCATTTTCCCAAAGTATCTGGAGCTGCCTGCACTCCCCTCTGAGATGTGAAGCTGCCAGTGCCTCATTCCTTCAGACGCTGTGTTACCTCCCATTAGCATTGAGTGCATTTAGGAGTAAGATCAGAGAGCCCCTGGGGACAGAATGCTCTCGAATCAATCATTCAGGGACTCCCAGCTCCCTCATTGCCCACAGCCTCCATGGGGGAAGGAAATCCATCTCCTGCTCGCCCAGAGCCGTGGCCTGGCTGCTCAGTGAGCAGAGGGATGCAGCACTGATTTATTGCTCACAGCCTGGAGAGGTCTCTGCCAGTTCCTGCTCCAGGGGCTCTGGGGGGGAACCTGGAGCTGGTCCAGGCTGGTCCCGGTGCATCCAGCACAGGGAAAGGACATTTCCCAACAGGAAAAACCTGCAGGGATGAGGAGAAAGCTGTGGGAAACGTCCCTGAGCCCAGCCAGGTGGAGCTGCAGGTGACAGGCAGGGTCCCTCGTGCCTGGAGGGGCTGTGAGGGGATGGAGCTGCCAAGGACTGACCACAGCCCCCTGTTCCCTGCCATTTCTAAACCATTTCTCTGCCCATATATTGAACCCCAGGATTTTTCCCTTTTCTCCCCCGTCCTGTTGAAGATGGTCAGTGAGAGAATGGCTGGGTGGGTGTCTGGCCAGCTGGTCAGTGTCAGCCCACCCAAAAAAAAAGCAGATGGAGCTTTTTTGTGGTTTGTGAAGCTGCCACGACAGAGGAAAGCTGTTTCCTTTATCCCCACTCAGCTGAGAGCATTTAAGACTGAGTTTGTTCTAATAATCACCAAAGCATCTTCGATTGGTTCACCCTGTGCCATAGCAGGCCACAGAGCTTCTGGCCACCACAGCTATTCCATGGCTTTGGAACAGACTCCCAGCAGCTCCTGGTGGCCAAATGACACGAGGGGATGTTGTCACCACCACATCTCATCCGGGAGCAGCTGCCTGAAGTCAGCATTCACTCACTGCCAAGCCTCTGCTGCCCAGGGACACCTACATTTCTCAATCCAAGCAGGCAGAAGGACATGCCAGGACAAGTTGGTGATTTCTTCTTTTTCTGCTACAATTACTTCCCAGGCAGCAGACACGGAGAGCAGCACTGAATCTATTCTCACTCCCTGCACTCCATATGTTCCCCAGGACTCAATCTCAGATGATGCCAACAGGAACAGAGTTACACTACTGTGATAGATTTCATCCTATCTGCCTGTCTAAAAGTCACTTATCCAAGTTCAATTAGAAGAAACATTCCCCTAAAAGGCAGGAAATCCTGTTACAAGTGGCTCATTAACAATAGGGAGTTTGATTTATCCTGCAGCTTTTGAGATGGCAAACATTTTTCTGTGCTTCCTTTTTAAGAGTAAGCATGTTTATAATGTAATTGAAATGTTTATAGTATCATTGATACACTTATAATGTCACTGAAGTGCTTATATCATCATTGAAATGCTTATATCATTGAAATCTTATAATAGCATTGATATGTTTATAATATCATTGATATGTTTATAATATCATTGATATGTTTATAATATCATTGAAATGTTTATAATATCCTTGAAATGTGTATAATTTGCTTGAAGAAGGTGCTGTATAATATAAATAAATTGGCACAGAAATCAAAAGCACAGGGGTTGTGTATACACAGAGCTACCCAGGGTCCCAAATAATTCTTAAAAGCTGCTATTGGCTAAAACATTTAACTGAGGGATGTTTTAGTCAGGGAGAATTCCAGAAGGGAGAGGATCTGTGCACATCCCACGTGTCCCCACTGCATGCAGAGTGTTCTGGACAGGGACACCTTTCCAAACACAGCTTTTTGTGGTGGCTTCCCCTTGAACTGGGCAGCCAGAAAACAAAGAGGAAAAAGGAGATATGAAAAGAGGATGTGCCACAGTTAAAGCAATCCTGGCCCATGGGAATTTCCACATTATTTCTGTCTTCCACTCAGCCAGGGCTGATTTTCAAAGCTGTGCTGGTAGGGAGAAGGTAAATGCAGGTAAATCAGGGCAAAGTGAGAGTGGGGACAAGGTCCAAGGTGCAGTCCCAGATGGACAGAGTTTGTTAAATCCCCATTTCAGAGCTCTCTGGTGCCTTTCAGCAGGCAGGAGACTCCGTGGGATGGTGCTGCCCAGTCCCACAGCCCTGAGCTGGCTGGCAGTGCCCTTTGGAAACACCAAAAGTGTGTCAGGAATGACAAGTTACCAGCACAGACATCCCCAGCCTTCAGATCTGAACTCTATTTTTGGGGAAATGTTCTGAATTTCCATGTGGTAAGTGAGAAAGAGGGAAAAGGGGGTGGAGGAAGGAGAGTGACTGCAGTGAAGCAGAGAGGCTCCAAAAAAATTTGCCTTGCCCTGTGTCTGGGAGCAGCTGATGTGTTGTCAGGAGGTAAATGGGAATGCCAGCTTTCTGTTTAAATGTCTTCAAGCGTTTTTGCTTTAATAACTTGTCAGTTCTTGGTAAAAAAGAGCTTTCCCCAGCAGTGATTTGTGGTGGTGATGCTACCAGGAAGAAACACTGTTGAATTATGAAAAATAAAACCCTGCTGTGCTAGTGGGTCACGGAATCTGTGTCAGCTGAGAGAAGGAATGAGCAGAACTGGGCAAGAATGAGCAGAACTGGGCAAGAAACAACTTCTGTCAGTCTGGGAGGTGTCAGTGGGATCTGAGGAGGGGACAGGGGCACGGGTGACCTGTGGGCAGTGCCAGCACCTGCAGGATGTGAGCAGGGCCCTCCTGGGATTTTCCAGGAATCCAGGCAGCACTGGGGAAGCCAAGTGTGGATCTTTAATCCTTCCAAGCTGCCACCGAAATCTGAGTTTGTGCTGCACAGCTCCTCCCCATTCACCCCCAATAAAGGTGGATATTGAAATATTGATGGGGCCCAGATTTTGCTCACAGGGGTTGAAATGAGCTCAGGTGTGCACAAGCAGTACCTGGGCAGGTGTGCATGGCTGGACAAGTCAGGTGTGTGTAGCTTTTCTACTTCTGCACATCCACCTGGCCTCCATGAAAATGAAGTGTCCCATTTTTGGAAGATAGCTGGTGAATGTTCATCGTTTTCCTTTAAAAGAGATTTCCCTCCTCAGAAAACGTTTCATGAGAGATCCATTGGTTTCTGGCCATCCCTTTTTCCCCTCAGTGCCAATGAAGGCTCTGCCTTGGAAAATGGGGACGGTTCAGTGCTGAACCTGTTTCATTTCACAGGTTTGAATTTTTGGAAGGAGTTCCTATATGCTATTAACTACATGCCCCATCTGCAAATGAAGTAATGAATAAATTATCATGAATAAACACAAACATCTAAAGTCAGCAACAGCAGGAAAGCAAAAATAATGAAACTATGAAGGAAACATTGGCTCTTTTGAAAAGGTAATCCTGACACACAAGTTGTCAGGGTGGGAACCAGTCCATCAGAACAGAAAAGTTGAGATACTTTTTTGCTAAAAGTTATCTCCTAAAAACTGGTCTAATGGTAAGTTAAGCTTCAAATTCCTCAGCACAAGCTGTTTACATGGATTCTGCAGGCAGCACACTCGCCCAGATTGGCACAATATAGGCAGGCAGATAAGTGTGGAGGCATTCACATGGATTCAGTATCCTGAGAAAAATCTTGACAGGCCTCACAGATCCCAATCGACAGTATTGGAAATACAGGAGCCAAGCTGTGCAACTCTGAATTATGCAACTGGTATTTCTTTCTCCTACAGCCATCAGACTCAATAAAATTTTCAAGTTCTATAAATCCCCCTAGAAGTGCTCCATCTAGGCACTGTTTCCAGCCAGGAATAAATAGATTGGGGGAATATAATCTGTGGGTCTCCGTGGTTTAAATGCAATCCTGTGAGGAATGCAGGCACTGCTGGACAGGGAGAGTTGGTCTGACAGGTTAAATGAAATCTTGGAAGGGTTTGGGGCTGGCTGGATCCAGCAGAAGGGGGGAAGCATGAAAAAAACAATTAAGCCAGAAAAGGATTTCTGTGACAGAATCCTTCCCATCACAGCCCAGGAGCTGGTGGGAGACAGGCACACGAGCACAGGGATGTTCAGACAATGCCACCACCTCCGCCTGGAGCCACCTGAGCTGGATCTGGGACACCTGAAGTGTCCAGGAGCCCCTCCCCTGGCTGGGTGTGTGCTGGCACAGCAGGATCCACTCCCGAGGAGCTGCCTTGGCTCCAAATGAGCAGCACCTCAGGAAAGGGAGAGCACTGGGATGCTGGGGGAGCTCTGCTGCTGCTCTCCGGACATGGCATCAGAAAAAACCCTCCCGGCAGAACATCTGTAAAGTGGCCAGCCAGATGTTTCCACTGGCAGCTCTGTAGCTGCTTTCCCCAGGAATTAACAATTCATGGAATTCCTGTTCCCTTCATGGCACAGAAGAGGTAATCCCCCCTCGCAGCACTTCTGTTTTCTGCTTTACCGTAAATGGGGAGGTGGGTGACATTTATTTGTTAAACACTGCCATAAATATTTAGCAGAGCAGGGCTCAGTCGAGAAGAGGACATCTAAACAGATTGCTGGTGAGCTAACCCTTGGAGATTTTCCAGATTTCTCTCTCTTCCTCTCCTTTTTTTTTTTTTTTCTTTTTTTCTTCACGGAGAAACTAAATAAACATTTGAAAGGAGACGCACGACTGGAACAAAACCCCCATAAATAATTCAAAAGAAAATTAATAGGATTCAAGACACACTTTCTGATTATCAGCACGGATGCTACTCTTTATTTTATTTTTTTACAGTAGCAACCAGCTGGTACAGTGCACCATGCTAATCAGGGAGTGTCTTTCACATTCCTGAAACTCCTTGGAAACGCATCTCCCTCCATCAAACTGCTTTGAAGTTCCATTTTAATTTAGATGCAAACTATCCCAAAAGTACTGATAGCCTAAAAAGCGCCCCTGGCAGCCCATAATTACGAGGCAATGGAGCTGCCAGCTTTGATTAGGGGGTGTCTGCAGTCACTCAGGCCATGCAGCACCGTTTAGCCCCTCCTGATCATTTCAATAATAAATCATTTGTTCATCATTTAAATAAATGCTCCCTGCTCACCCAGGGGTGTGTGGGGGGGGATATTTTTATTTATTCCCTGCTTTTCAGTCGTGCAGAGCAGTGCAGTGGTGAAGCTGTGCAGGAGAGCATCCTCCAGTCCCCTCCTCACCCCGATATCCCTGCTGCACATTTCAGCTGCAGATTTCAGCACGAGGAGGCTAAAAACGATCTGCTGGTATTAGGGCTCAATAAAAGAGCAATACTGGGCCACAAGGCTGGGGTTTGAGGAGTATCTGCAGCTGAACAGACCAATTCCCACCAAAGGAAATAGCATTTGGAGGATAAGAACCATTCTTTTGAAAAGAATTTCTGTGCTCCTGTGTCCATCCTCAATCCCAATTCAGCTGCTTTCAGTGGGGTTACCCAGGACAGGAACCTGCACCAGGAAATAAAATTAATATTCGATATTTGCTGCTTTCAGTGCATGCCTTGGGCAGGGAAAACAGGGAATGTGAACTCCAGAAAACACAGGCAGCCTAAACAGCCCATCTGAGTTCAGATATTCCAAATATCAGCTCAGAAAAGCTCTCCTGGCCCACAGCCCCAGCCCTGCCCTGGCTGCAGGGCTCAGCAGGATCAGGAATATCAAAAACCCCAGGCAGAAAGGCAACACCAAACACAAAGGACACAGATCCCCCCTGTCTGTGGGGTTTATTCTGTGTTTTCTTTCTGTGCTGCCAGCCCAGGGCCAGCACGGTGCCTCCCCTCTCTCCCTCTGTGCTCATTTTTGTCCCCTGTTCCTGGAATTTCCTACTGAAACAGACACTGCCTGTGTGGCCCGAAGAGAAAGAGGCTTCGAAAATCTTGGGATGTGCTTTTCCTTCAGCTCCGTTGTCTCACTTGTTTAAAGAGGCGAAGACAACCTGGCAACAATTGGGATTTAGCAACGGTGGCCAACACTGCCCTTTGTGAGTCTGGCTCTTCTAAATTTCTGAAGCGAAGACAAAAAACAATAATTACACCTCTGAGGGTTCACCCTTCAGCCCAAGTGCTCTGAGTGCCACAGACCACCGAAGTCCTCCCTGCATGAGCTTTTCCTGCTGCCCAGCCATGAACCAAGATCCCATTCTGGTCCAAAGCTCTCCCTCCAAGCCCGAAACGAAGGTCACACACAGAACAGGTTTCACTTCCCATCCCTTTCACTGAGAGCACTTTGGGTCTCCCTGGGCTCCCACTGAAATCCAGTCGTGGTAATTCAGAAGGCTTCCAGTATATTTAGGAGCTCATTCAGCAGAGTTTGCGTCTCCTGGGCAGGTTTTGCTGGAGCTGCCCCACTCTGCATCAGCATCAGCCAGGGCACTTCACTGAGAGCTGCCAGCAGAGATGAATCCCATCCCTTCTGCTTTCACACAGCTCAGGACACTGTTACCGTATGGACTAAAAATCCTGAATATTAAAATATAAAGTGTATAATAGTAGTAGTAATATAATAGTAGTAGTAATGCTAAGGCTTGGAGACTGCAGTTTCCAGAGTAGGCCCTGGGAAACCAACTTAGGAATGTGCTGTGCTGAGAAAACAATTAGCAGAGCATGCAGAACTGTTAGTGATAAGGTTGAGGTATAATCATAAATAAAGTACTGGTGGTGGGTAGTGGCGAAAGAGAGAGATCAAAGGGGAGAACACTATAGTCCTAGGATAAGCAACCTTGAAGGATTTATGACGTAAAATGTTATCTACAAAGTGAATGTATCTATATTGTTTAGAAGAATATGTACCTCTGCACGAAAACCATTTGTAAAAAGGGTATAAAAACCCTCTGAAAAAGGGAACCAGTGGGATCCTGACTTTGGACGCGAGTCCGCAGGTCCCCGGGCCCCGAATAAAGCACCGCCTAAACTGACACTCTGTTAGTTTGTGTTTTACTTGGGGTTTCGGGCAGCAACACCACCAGCCTCCCGTTTTTTAGCCTAACTACAGAAGACAACTTTAATGAGGCTCAGGGAAGATCACCTTGAGCACCAGCCCACAGCCCATTGTCAGAGAAGAGCTCCGTGCATCCAAATCTGTGCAGCCCTTGAATAAATCCCTTTAATTCTGCTTTCAGGGGGGCTGGGCTCGTTCCTGCTCCCCTCAGCTCTCAGGGTGGCAGGTGTGAATGTGTGTGGGAAACACAAGGGGATCTTGGTTGTAATCATTAATTTAAGGTAATTACGGCAAGAAGTGAGGAAGGGAGGGTTTAGAGAAGCGTCTTTCATTCATTTCCTTCCAGACAACAGGAGACAGACACGTGTGCACAGACACTCAGCTTCTGCTGCCCTGGGAACTTCCCCACGTTTGCCTGCACACCCAAATATTCAGCTTCTCATCCTGCCTCAGTCTGGGAAACACGAGGACACGAAGAGCAAATAAAAGCTACAGCACTGCAAGAAAATGTGTTTTCACACAAGCAGGGAATATAGCAAGATTCCTCTTTCCCTGACAGCAGATGAGCAAAGCAGAAAATGAATTCTTCAAAAACTACTGCTAATGCTGACCTTAAAATGGCCCAGAAATAATTTCCAAGGTTTTAGCCTGATTGTTTAAATACACTTGCAGCATTTTCTGCCTGCCCTTAATCAGACATTTATTGCTAATAACTCCTTATCCCTCAAACATTCACCTATAAACCAATCATTATAATTAGGCAGGGGGGGTGCTTTGGCCTCTGCTTAAAATGTGGAGCACAGAAGTCTCAGCTCCACCTGGAATTCTCTCCTCTGCTTGTTGCAGAGCTTGCTGTCCTTCCACGTGCAGAAGCTGTTTCAGGCAGAGGGAAATCTTTCTTGTTGTGTTCTTGCAGAGCATCCACCACACTGGGGTTCAGCTGGCACCAGAAAAAAAAAAACAAACCCTCTGCTCTTGTTGTATGAACTGGTTTTGATATGAAAATCACAGCATCAAGGAAAATGTGCAACTGGGAAGCAGTTTTGCATCAGAACAAAATTAACTGGTTTTGTTCTTTTTTTCTTAACAATTCATGCAAAAATTCTCATTTCTCTCATGGATTAAGGATTCACTGAGTCAAGGGAAGACATCTGTCCAAGCAGTGAGGAGGGAGAGAGAGCCATATGCCTGCATGAACTGCTGCTCAGGAGTACCTAAGGAAAATCCAGAGGGCTGGCTTGGGATTTAGCTCTCTGGAGGGGAAAAAAAGCAAAAATTCGGCAATCTGTTCACGTGGGACAGAGGGACAGAGGCAAAGGTGGGAGGGCACAGGGACAGCAACATCTGCAGGAGGAATCTTTGTGAGGAGCAAGCAGCAAACGCTGGTTCAGGACAAACATCTGTGCAAGGGAAACGTCCATGGGGTGTGCCTGGCTCAGGAAACTGGGAAGGACAGACAGACAGACAGGACAGGAGATAAGCAGAGAAATGGGGCTGTGATCAGCTGCTGGAGCTGTGCACTGGAATGCAGGAGGATCATGATGGAATCATGGAGTTGTTAAAGTTGGAAAACACTTTTGAGGTCATCAAATCCAGATTTTACCAGAGTCCTGCCTCCAGGGCTGACTGGACTGGCAAAGTAGGGAAAGCAGAATTCAAAATTCAACCAAATAGTCAAATTAAAGTGTTCCAGTACAGGATTTACAGCTTGATCCCCAAACTACAGTCCTGGACACCTCATTTTAATTGTGCAGATCCCTTTGGTTCCCACATCACTCTCTGAACTCTGCGTGTTTGCTGCCCAGGCTACCTCCACAAGACAGATGATACCTCTTGAAATAAATAGAATAAATCATCCCCTGAAAGTCCCTTTCTATTTACTGAATGTAGAGGGAGGCTGGTTTATTTGGACCAGAAATCTATTTTTCAGATGTCCAAAGTTACGTGACATGAGCCTCACCATTTTTCCTACCCTTTTTCTGAAATCTGTCAGCAAACTGGGAAAAACATCTGCAGTGACACTGCTGAACACTGAAAACATCATCCATTCCTATTTCACTTGCAATTTTACCAACAACAGCTCTCTAAGAATATAAACAGGTTTTTTAAAGGCAGAGGGTCGTTTTTTTAATTGTTATTATTTACTTGTGCTCTGGGTTTCAACAGTAGCTTTTTATTTTTCCTATCAGAAATTAAAGGTTCCTGTGAACTGCAGCTCTAAAGGGAGCTCTAGACAATATCAAAGGCAATCCTACAAAGCTACATTTTGATTTGGCTGGTTTTGAAACAAACAAAGGGAGAGGATTTTGATCTACATTCCAATGGTCTCAGTTCTGTGAAATTTGACAGGAGTAGTCCTGAAAAACTCTTATCAGTCAAGGTCCATTTCTATATTGGGCAGATGAAACAGTCTGCAGCCTCACAGAGCTGACTGCACTTCTAAATGTCTGAAAACACAGATTTGACTGAATTGAAGCTCTTCACAAACAGATCTTGATCTCTCCAAGACTGTAGATAAAAATCTGTTGAATAAGGCTGAAACATTTGTTTGTCTTGAAGCATGAACTAAATGTTTTAGGTAGCTCTGATTTTTAGATTATATGCTGAGTGATACCTGTCAAAAAGATACAGCTGGAAAATGTCAGGAAAACCAAAATTAAATATTTCAGCGAAGTTAAAATAAGATCTCTGAGGCTTCAAAGAAATTCCAGCTTGGGTTTGTTTTTTTTTTTTTTCCTGCATTTGGATGAAACCCAGAGTAAGAGATGGCACATCCTCAAGGAGCTCAAATCCCATTGCAGAGCCAGCTCTGGATATCAGCACAGCCAGGAAATTCTGTTATCTGCCAGTCCTACAAGGGTCATGGCTTGGAGGAGCATCAGAGTGGAGACATTACAACAGTTCAGGGGGTTGTTTCTTGTCTTACTCATCTAATTTGCCATTCAATTGCTCTGTGAGTATGAGTAAGACACAGCACAAGGAGCCATTTAACCATGGTGATGATTGGAAGGTGTCTAAGCTTTTGAGTCACTCAGATTTCCAGGGAATTATTTGTTATTTCACTCATGAAAACTATGATAATATCACTCAAGCAGTTCTTAATGCTCCTTTTCCACATTAAATCCAGCACTTCTCAGGAGGGCTCGGCCACCAGGTGCTATTTTGATTTAAAATGTACACAGGAGAGATTAAAATGAGCTCACTATATTATCTCTGCATGCATTTGTTGCTGACAAAACGTATTAATTGCACATGGAAATCAATGCAGAGCAGTGTAGCTTTCAACGAAGCTCCAGAATTAAATACAGGGCCTATCAAAGCTGATAATCCCTTACTGAATCAAACACATGGCCAAGGTCACCCAAAATAAGCAGCCTGTGAAATGTATCAGAGTAAATCACACACACAAGTGTGGGCACTGTGCTGCTCGCCCTGGGCAGCACCTGCCACTAAATATACCCACAAGTGATATTATCAGCAAAAAGAAATGTTTTCCCTTAGAAATGGGCAGTCCTGAGCCAGGAGGGGAGGAGTCCCACGTGGGACTCATGGAATTAAACTCAGTTCTTGGCTTAGTCTTTAATTTGTGCCCATCCCCTCATGTTTGTGTGTTTTGGAATTAACCCTGAGTCCCGATCTCTGCCTCCCCCATGGAGCCTCTCAGCCTGGGGCATTCTCAGCGCTGAGTGCCACGGGCTGGGTGGCATCTGTCACCTAAAGGGGTTGGGTGACATCTGCCACCTAAAGGGGCTCGGTGACATCTGTCACCTAAAGGGGCTGGGTGACATCTGCACCTAAAGGAGCTGGGTGACATGTGCCACCTAAAGGGGCTGGGTGGCATCTGTCACCTAAAGGGGCTGGGTGACATCTGTCACCTAAAGGAGCTGGGTGACATCTGTCACCTAAAGGGGCTGGGTGACATCTGCCACCTAAAGGGGCTGGGCGACATCTGCACCTAAAGGGGCTGGGTGACATCTGTCACCTAAAGGGGCTGGGTGACATCTGTCACCTAAAGGGGCTGGGTGACATCTGCCACCTAAAGGGGCTGGGCGACATCTGCACCTAAAGGGGCTGGGTGACATCTGCCACCTAAAGGGGCTGGGTGACATCTGCACCTAAAGGGGCTGGGTGACATCTGTCACCTAAAGGGGCTGCGTGACATCTGCCACCTAAAGGGGCTGGGTGACACGTGCCACCTAAAGGGGCTGGCTCAGCAGCCAGGGTGCCAATGATGAGCACTGAGGAAAGATTCTGAGCACAGGACTCTGGCTGGTGCTTGCCCATCCCAGCAAGCATCACTTTCACATCTCAGCGTGCAGCAGCACTGATGGGGTCCCTGCCTGCTCCCTGCACCCCTCCTCACCCCAAATCCTCTCCTCTTTGCTCCTTCCTGCATCACTTTCCCACCCTGAGCCCGAAGCCTGGAGCTGCACAATGAAAAGGACATTTGTGTGCTCATCAGCACCTTCTGCTCCTTCTCCTCACCCTTCATCCATCCTGCCTCGGGGTTTGGAAGGGTTTTGGGTCAGGGATTGGTTTTTGCTCTCTGGGCTGGGGGAAATCAGGAGCTGTTTGCTGATCCTCAGTCATTCCCACAGGAATGTCACATCAGAGCTCATCAGCAGCTGATTGTCAAGTCCACAGCACACTTAAAACAATATCACTTTTAAAACAATATCACTTTTAAAACAATGCACAGCTCTTCCTTCAGTAATTCTGGCTGTTGCATTCTCAAGTGTTCCTTTGATTTATGAGCCCAGTGTGTTATTAAAATAATGAATTATGTGTTGGTACATTGCATTAAACGCAGCATACACAGGGGCAAGTACATCTGCTACCTATTAATCAAATATTCACTAACAAAGGTTGATTAACAGCATTTTACATATTTACAGCAAGAGTGAAAAGCATAATAGAGCTGCACTGAAGATAAATGATAATAAATTATTAAAATGCATTTATCTGTGCACTGATTAGTGCGTGGGGTAGACAGAGCTGCAGGCATGGTTGTGTTCATCACCCAGCACCAGCTTCCTGTTGAAGCAGACATTTATTTAACACCTTATTTACCTTATTTTCAACCTTTCTGGGGGAGAAAAAAGCCCCCCCAAAAATCCTGTAGAGCCGTGCACGTCCCCAAAACCCAATTCAAAGCCATGGAATTTCCGTGTCCAGCAAGGCTGAAGCTTTGTCGTCACCTGTGGTGGGGATGTGCAGCTCAGAGCAAACCTCCCAGAGCTCTGACGTGGCTCTGGGTGATTCCCTTCCAGCCCTCAGCATCTCTGCAAGCAGAGATTTGCCAAGGAAGCACCAACAAAAACCCCCTTAAACGGATATTTCACAGCTTCTTTCTGCTAGGAGTTGAAATTAGAAAATCATATTTTTATGTTTCCTGTGTGGAGAAAAGGCCAGGAGCGTTTTCCATTTCCTGGAGCTGAGCTGATTTGCACAGAGCCCGATTTTCCTGACAATGGATTAAAGGTCTGGAGCCCACGGACCCCTCGAAATCTGCTGAAATCAGTCACAAATCCAAGGGCTTCCAGGCAGCAGGATTGTTCTCCTGTGTTAATTATTGGCAGTTTCTTTAACCAAACTTCAGAGAAAATTCCTAAATTGCCTTTTTATTGATTTTCCACATAACAGTATCCCAGCAAGCAAACATGGACTATCAATGAGAGCTCAAACATGCAGTGCACATAGTGTGGAACAGGGGAGGAAAATGCAGTATGTTAATAAACCCAGCTAAAAGAATACAAACCAGAAAGTAAATAACCAGATGTGGGAATTACAGGAGCTCAGGATTTGAGTTTGGGGAGAAGAAATTAGGCTTTGCATTAAGAAAAAAATACAGTACAAGGAAAAATACTATGAGAAAAATGGTGTAAATCAATACTGACTCTTAATTTACCCCATCTGAGAATCTGGTCCATGCATCCTCACGTTAGTATGGAGAAAAACAACCCAATTTTTCTCTGTGGAAAATAATTCCACGTGAAAAAAACCCCAACTTCTTCCTGATCATTTATCTAAGAGCTTACTTTTATCCATTCTAGTGAGAGTAAATCGCTTATCAATCTTTTCCACAAAACAAAGGCAGAGAGAGAGTCCTGGGTTTAATCTGCTGTGAGTGGCACTGTGTGGCCAAGAAAGCAATTTATAAATAGTGCAATTAAAATGACCTCTAAAGTTTCACAGTGGAGTCTAAAGAAGCCCAAACTTGAGAGATTCAAACAATGAAGAGCATATAAAAATATACACTGCATTTTTCTTACAGATATTTCTCTTTCAGAGCTGAGCTCACTTCCAAGGAGGAGGCACTGGGTGTGTGTGACAAGGGGATGCTCTGGGGGTTTTCCCAGTGGTTATAAAAGTCTTTATTTGTATTTTCCTGGGGGTGTTGGGATGAGCTGGGTGTGCAACAGAAGCCCCCAGAACAGCCCCGTGCTCTGAGGGTGTGCAGCCTCATTTCACAGGGACACAAAGGGGGCAGGGGCCCTGCACTGGGAGCTGTGCACTCCTTGAGGCCAGGGCACAGAGCAGATCCTTCCTCAGGTGCCTCAGAGTCCCTCAAACAAGTGCCTGAGGCAGAATTTCCTTTGCTTTTCCTCTCCTGCTTGGCAGGTCCTGGCAGTTTGGGCATCTCAGCTCCAGGAGCTGCTCCAGCTGATGGCTGGGGAGGCTCCCTGGAGCACAGGCTGGGCAGAGTGAAAGGAATAAAGTAAAATTTATTAAAAGGCCTTCAAAGGATTCACCTTGGGCAGTGCAAGAGCCCAAGATGGACCCAAGTCAGGAGTTTTCACACTTTTATAAGTTCGGGTCCATTCCCACATTGGGGTCCATTGTCCAGTCCCAGCTCCAGGTTCTGCAGTCCCATCCTCCCAGATTCTCTCCTCCATTCCCTGTTTGCACTTTTTGGGGCTGGAGCTGCAGCTGTCCTTGGTTGTGGGGCTGGCAAAGGATTGTTCTGTGTGCCTGAGCTGGGAGGAGAGCTGGGAACACTTTGTGTGGAGTTCAGAGTCACACACTAAGGCAGCTCAGAACCTGGGAAATGTGAAAGCTAAACCTGAAGGCATCACCCCTGCTTGGCAAAGGTGCTGGGCACAGCAGTGCCCAGGTGAGTACCAGGTAAAGCTGCTCACTCAGGTGCCCCCCGTGCCCTGAGCATCATCCCACAGTGCCCTGTGACGTGCCAGTGCCAGAGAGGGAGAGGAGAGCCCCACACAGAGCCCTGAGCCTGAATAAACCCCCCCATCCTCTGCCAGGCAGGATTTACCAGCACATTTTGCAATAATATTTCTGTAACGTTCTCCCTTCAGCTGAGTGACTGCAGCACAGCCATTCTGCAGCGACTGAAGCTCCTCAAGTTCCTGCCTGTGATTTGCACACGGAATTACTGCTCCTCATCCCTTCAGAAGCACAAACACAGGTAACTCAGACTTGCCAGGAGCCCTGCATGGAATTTACAGTCAGTGCAGCTCGGCAGGAACGCAGTGAAGTTTGTGTTAGGGATGGATTTGGTGCTCTGGCTCCTGGTTGCTGATAGATTGGGATCAAAGCCTTGCCGGGGATCCCACTGGGCAGGAAATGGTTGCATTTGTCAGTGTTTGGGCATCCAGCAAAATACTCCCCACATTCCTTCCATTCCAGAAAGAAACAAAACACATTCCTTAATGAAAGCCTAAACCAGACAGAAGGAACTGCAAATGCAGAAAATGGGGCTGGATCATCACCTGAAATGAGTGAGAATGTGACAGGACATTTCTGAACGCATTGCTTTGCTGGTAATGGATTTTTATTGCATTTCCTTGCATGTAGCTAGACTGGGATACTCTACACCCATTTTTAAGCTTTTCAAGTGAAATATAAAAATGATCAGTATTATTCCTAGTGGGGTCCAGCCATGAGGGAGCAGAGGGTTATGCTGGCTCCACAGGAACTCATTTCCCGAGGTCAGGCTCCATGCCCTGTAGCACAGCACGGTGCTCTCAGTGTTTTCTGAGCTCCTGGACATCCCCAAGAATTCTGTGGTCAGAATTCCCCTGAATCCCAGTTACACCAGTGCCTTTTACCTTCTTTAACCTTTGCTGGCAGAGGTTACACGGGGTTTTTGCTGTCACAGTCCTGCCAAAGCAGGCAAGGAGCCCAGAGAAGGTCAAGAACACATTTGTGTTTCCTTGCCTACACCAACTAAACCTTCTAAGGAACTGGAGAATATTTTTCCCCTGCTCCAGTGCCCTGCCAGCACTCAAAGCTTCACAAACTCACACCAACAGCACAAACATGCACAAGAGATGTGGGTTAAAATTAAACCTAAACATGGGCATTAATCTGGCTTTTTTTTTTGAAGGGCAGCAAGTTTAACACATCTGGTACAAAATCCCTGACTCTCAACGTTTGTACCAGAGACATGTGGTAAAAGTGTAATTTCTCCTTTTAAAAAGAAAATTTTCTTTCTGCATTCCTTTGAAGCAAAAGAACTTCTTTTTAACCATATGTCTTCTCTGTGTATGCATTGGAGCTGGAGCTGTGTGGTAGCTCACACGAGAAGGAGACATATGTTAAAAGCTGTTCTCTTTTCTCTGTTCTAGAAAATAAAAAGAAATAGCAGTTGCTCCAACAGACACTGAAGTCAAAGTAATGCCTCACGCTGATTGCTGCAGTAATCAAGTCAGAGCTGTGATATTCCTCACAGTGATTATTTGCCTTTTTTTTTTTTTTTTTTCCCTTAAAATGAGGTGAGGTGGCTGAGACTGTGCAGAGCCCTGGAATTTCACAGGCCAAGGATGCAGGGATGAGGGAAGGGGATGCAGCAGGAACAAACAGGATGAAATGGGGGCAAAACAATCCACGTCCACATCGTTATAAAACTCACATCAATGATTTAAACAACTCTAAAATATCCATAAAATACACACAGTGCTGGATTAAACAAAAATTACAGATTGAAAAAAAAAAAAAAAAGAAGTCATTAAATGATGTTTGGGATGAACCTGTCACTCGTGGTGACATGACTATAATTTCCCACACTCTCACCATTTGCTCTTCCCCTGTGCAGCACACACACTCCAGTTACAGCAACAGCAATTTCCTCAATTAGTGCCCGAGTGGTTATTTTAGGAACCCCACCTCTGTGAATTCAGGCTGCAGGCAGGATAATTCAGGGTCCTGTGGAAGGATGAGCAATCCTGAATTGCACTTGGCTCCCGGTGAAGGACAGACCTGTCCCTCCTGCAGGTGACACTCCAAGGATGGCACTGGCCCCTGGGGCTCTGGCATTGCCTTTCCTTCCTGGAGAAAACGCTGATATTTCATAGGGAAATTGTTTCTCACTGGGTTATGGCCCCTCAAAACCACAATTTTTTCAAAAAATGAGAGGAAAGCAATAACCTCAGTTTGCTTTCCTTGTCACCACTGCACCATAACCTTCTTGTGAAACTCCTTTTTCCACACAAAACAATCATCATTTTTCAATTTTAAAAACCAGAAGGGAAAAATTTCAATTTGCCACATGGCTCTTAAAGTTAAACACTATCGTCCCACTTCTTTTTACTTAAATCATGGACAGAAATACCAAATAAATGGGCAAAACCCCAGAAGGCAGGAGTACATTTTGCAAATTCCCCCAGAAAACCAGATTGGTTCTGTGATCTGAACACCTGCATTCATCTTGCTTTTACTCGAATTTGTGCATTTGTCCAGGGCCAAGGCACATTCTGACCTCTGGAACAGCCCCCATCACTCCTGCTTGGCAATGCTCAACTGCCAAGTCCTGCAGGTAATTTTTTTTAATCTTCCAGCTACTGAAATATTTAATTTAAGGTATAACTTTTCCATTAATGAAACCAAAGGGGCTTTGGTGGAAATATTCTGGAGACTTCTTATCATTAGGCCATTTAAAGAAAGCAGTGAGAGGAAAATCAAAACTCTGTGATGTCTGGAGGGGAAAAGTAAGTGAGAAATAATTCAGAGAGAAGATGAGACAAAGGGAAGGGAAAATAAAGGAGGTAATGTAAATTTTATTCTGGTTTGCTTTCACAGCTCCGAAGTAATTTCTCCCACTTGTGCCCCAAATTACATCGTCTGTGCCCTTAAAAAGCAAATTAACATTTACAGACTTCTTTTCTCTGGATGTAATAATTGATGTTCCTTTCATAGCTGGCTCTGTCAATTGAACATGAGAAAACAGAAACAAGTGCAGCATGCACAGCTTCCTGTGCCATTGCCCACTGCCATCCTGAGCCCCCATCAACCACGGGGGCAAAAAGAGATTTCTGACACCAGGAGACACCACAGCAGCTTCAGGTGGCTGGGAAATGGGAAGTCAGGATAATGGAGGTGGCTTTTTTCGAGCAGCTTTTATTAAAAATGAAAATCTTTAAGATGAAATCCCCCCCCCCTTAAAGCTTTTCTGGCAGGTGGCTGTAGGGCAAGGACAGGGAATGTCACAGCAGACCCCAAACACCCAGCCAGGCCTGAATAAAGGCTGAACTGCATAAGAAATGGAGAATAAAGCTCCAGGTCCTTGCAGGCAATGAGGGAGAGCCTAGGAACTTGCTGTCATTTTTCTGTGGGGTCCTGAGCTGCTCTTGCTGCTGCTTTGCAGAGCCATGACCCAGAGTTTGGAGAAATGATCCCAGGCTGCCCTGCCAGGCTCTGGTGAGATCTCTGACTCCTGTCTAGGCTGGAGCAAACTCCCTGCCAGAAAAAGAATTTCAGCAGTGACAGCTCAGAGGACACAGGGGGGGTGATTCTGTTGAAGATTTTCTTAATTAATAATGGTTGCTACCTTCCTACGAGGTGATTTCATTTATTTTGATTTGTCAAAATTGTGTTTTATTGCCTCGCTTGGGTTTCTAAATCTGCTCTGTTTCGTTGTGTTTATTAAAACCAACAGCAAAGAGTTCTGCCATGTCCAAAAATAGACTTAATAACCCTTATTTACACCAAAGAGGCTCTGAAAGGCTCAAATCATTCATGTTTGTGTAGGGCTTCAATACCACCAAGCAAAGCAGAGTAGAGAATGCAATAATCAAAGAAATTATTGTCTGCTCCCATTCCAGAATAGGCTGAAATAAGAAACACACATAGGGGTCTCCACAAAAGGTGATTTTGGGTGCAGGAGGCTCTGGAAACACTTTGTGTAATCAATGGAAAGAGAGAGGAACCTTCAGAGGGCAATTCAGAGCAGAATTCAGGGCTCTGAATGGCTCTGCTAAAATCCCCATTTCTCCAGAGTTCAAATCCTGGAGCCCAGGGAGGTGTTCCTGCAGCACTGACACAAAAAGGGGAATAAATCACCTGGGACACCTCACACCTGGAAACTGAGGGCACAGCAGGTGCCAAAATAACCCAGCAGAGTGCAGGGATCCCAATTTGGAGTCCCAAACCCCTCGTGGAAAGGGGTGCCAGCCTCCCCTGGCACACACAGGGCAGGGCAGGGTGCTGCAGTGCCCAGCCTGGGGCAGCCCATCCTCACCTGCCCCAGCCTCCCAAGGCACCTGTCCTGCTTGCCTTCCCCTCCTTGGACACAACAGAGTCCCCTGGGCTGCCCCAAAACCAGAACAAAATTCTGGGGATCCTGCTGGCAGGAGGCAAAGCTGATTTTGGGACAGACAAGCAGGGAAAGTAGGACACGTCACACACACACACCTGGGGAGAGGTGATACCTATTCATGTCTACTTTGAACAAACTTGTTTTATTGTTGAGGCACAAAACAGAATAAATACATACTCAAAGCCAGTAATGAACTCGTGGGTAAAATTCTTTTAAGAGACATCTCTTATTTTTGTGTTGTGACAGCAAGGGGGGGGGGATTCTCTGAAAATCATCTTGGCAAAAACAGCCCAGTCAGCAATCAAATCCATCCACCATGGGAATCAGGTGAATAATGAGAATCCCAGCCTTGAACCCAGACCTTACAGCCTGTCAGGCAGCCTCTGCCATTGCTTCAAGTTTGGTTTTTTTGTGAGGGAAGTGCAGCAAACATCCACATCATGCCCTGGACACACATTCCCTGCTCTGGGAAGCAACGTTCCACAGCCACGTGCTACCTGCAGGAGAGGAGCTGAGGGGTCAGGCTGAGCTCAGTAATCCTCCAGGTCCTTTCCAACCTGAAGGATTCTGTGAAAAGAAAGGAGCAGAAGCTTTTCCTTCTCTTCTGCCACTGCCTGTCTCTGGCTTGCCACACAAAGGAGCACACGAGGTGCTGTTAATGCCTTGGCACACCCTCAAACCCTCCTGAAGGGATTTATCATTTTTTTTACCATTTATCATATTTATCATTTCCCTGGGGCTGCAGCTGGCAGCAGTAAGAGAAACAGAAGCTGAGTTACTTAGAGCACTCTCAGAAAAACCCAGGACCAGACAGGAAGGAAGGGAAATCAATATGTGTGACTGCTCTTCTCCATCCACTGTAAACATGTTGGAGAGGGACAGGATTCATCTCTGCTGGTGACAACGGGATAAAAGTGTTGTTGAAGCAGAAGGGGACTTTTGAAAGGAAAACGTTGCTGCACTCGTGGGTGAGCACTCTGCAGGAAGACTTTTAACGGGGTAATGACAAATTCTGGAGCAGGAGAGCAGCCCAGGCTGGAGCCCCGAGAGCAGAGGCAGAAGTTGTGCCTCACCCTGGACCCCCTTTCTGGATCAGGACAGTCCTGGGTGTGCTGTGACACCAAGGGAAGGCTCACAGGACATGGGGGAAGGTCTCACAAGCCAAGGCTCCCATCAGAATAAAGGATTACCAGACAAGTTCTCCATTTCCCTGACTTCTACCATTCAGCAGCACTCACAGCTTCAGAAATCATCTGCAACAAAGATTTCCAGCGTGTCTGAGAAGTGAAAGGAGCAAGGACATGACAAATGAGGGGAGCTCCTTGAAGGACCACAGTGATTTCAGCTTCCAATGATTTGAGATTTTTTTTTTTTCTCAGGGAGACCTCGATATAAATGAACCCAACACCGCTGAAGGGTGGAACTGATGGATTTAGTTACATTTCTTAGTTAATGGTCAGACAAGGCAGGTTTCCTTCAGCCAATTAAACTCAAGCATAGGAGAGAAATATCAGAAAATCCATTTCTTGCCACGTTCAGAGGAGGCAGTGACCAGTCAGACAGTTAAGCAGCCTCGCTGCAGGCACTGTGGGCAGTTCCCTGTGTGCCATCTCTGCCAGGGATGGTCGGGATCAGCTCACTCCTGTCCCTGCAGGTGCCAGGCACTGCTCACCTGTGGCACTGAGCCCCAGCACCACCCAGGAGCCCTAAAACCTCCCTGAGCCTGAGAACTCTGCTACAGAGCTGCTGCTAAACCCAGCTCAAGTGAGACCCATGAAAATGCTTTCCAGCTTGCAGGTAGCAGGGCCCAGGCTGCAGAGCACAGGTGGGAGCCCCAGGACACCACTCCTGCAAGGAGAAACAGCCAGGCTGCTCCTCCCGAGGAAAAAGCAGCAGCTGCACTCTCACTGTTGTCATGGAAGCTTTTCCCATTCTGAACTAGTCCAAACAAAAATAAATTTTCAGCAGCTCTACATAGTCAAAATGATCAATATTTAAAGGGCTGTGGAACGCTGTAACAAAGGGGTTTGATTTTAGTCCCTGACAACTAGAGAGGTAACTTGATTTAATAAGGGGATGCAGCAGCAACCACGCTTCTGAGCCATTATGGCTAATTCCAAAGACCCCATAGTGATAAAAGAACAATAATGACTGAGGACTAATAAAAACAAAATCAGTGAGGGTTTAATCATCAGCAGAAGGACATGAATTGAGTGTTAGGAAACAGCTCCTGTTTACAGAGTTAAGCTGTTACACACACTGAAGCATAATTTGCTGTCACTCTTTTATTGTCATGCAATATATATTGTCGAGTAATCATTTTAATCTGCATGCAGATTATTAATTAGGGAAATAATAATTTAGCCCAGAGTGAAAGCACAGGCAGGATGAGGAAGCAGCTGGTTATTTCCCCGACCTTTTCCATTTCAAAAGCTGCTCCATAATGACCCAGCTGCTGTTTGGGGACAATTTTTACGTTAACTTTGTTGTAAAAAAACCCTGTGTGATGTGTAGGGCTGCGTTCTGAATATGTCCTTACAAAGATTTATCTATTTTTTGTGCCAGGCTAATGAACTGCACCTCAGCATCCATTTCAGGGGACAGTACTGCTGGAAAGTGCTTTTCTCTCACCAAACTCCTGGCACAGGTTAGGCCACAGGGGCAGAGGGTGTGCCAGAGCCTGCTGGCAAGAAACCATGGACAGAAAGATGTTTAATATCAAAATATGAATGGAATTTCATGCAGCTCCTTCCACTCTGGCTCAAATCTAAACCAAAGTGGCCCAAAACAAAAGCCATGACCAGAGGCTCCTCTCTCTCTTCCCTGCTTTTCCTTAGGGAAAACGTGGCTCGTTGTGCCATGGTGACACAAAAAATCCATTTCATGCAGAACCCCAAAGGCAGGTGGCTCAGAACAAGGCAATATTTTCATTTCCAGAAGCAGCTGGTGAGTAAGGACAGCAGGCACAGCTCCTCTGAAAGGTTTCTTCTCCAGCCCCACCCGGGTGAATTTCTGTGCTCACTGCCTGTTGGATCTCAGAAATCTGGAGTTTTTGAGCTTTTTGTGCTTCCAGACACAGACCACCCTGGAAAACACTGCTCTGGAGCTGAAACCTTGGAGAAGGCTTGGAAATCTGAATAATGAGTTAGAAATCACCAATGTGCAGTGGGTCAGGTGTGTGTGTTTGCACTGGGTGATGGGTTTTAAATTTGAGGTTTTTATAGTACAGTGGTGGGTATGGGAAAGATGGAGAATTTTGGGTGGTGTCTCTTTGCTCATCTTCTTCTTTTTCCATCTTCACAGAACTCAGGCAGTGACCTTTGGTTGGTCAATGTCACTCTAAGGGTCATGGGAATCTATTATTGGGTCAAAAGGATAAATAATGGAGGTGTTAAACTTTTATTGGTGTGTTTAGCTTTAAAAGGCCTTGAAGCCTCACTGGGCCATTTTTCCCACTTCTAGCAAGGAGCTGGAGGTGCTGTTGTACTTTCTGTAATTTTTTAATAAGATACAATAAACATCCAAACCCAAACACGAGAATCACCTCAATGGTGTTTCCATTAATCCTGGTGTGAGGGAAAACAGACAGAACTGAAGGCAAAGCACTCCTGAGTGGTGAAAAGCCCAGCACACACCCCCACAATGCCCAGCCAAAACCATCCCCTGCCACTGCAGTGGGTTTCTGAGGCTCCCCCCTCTGTGGGCAGCCACAGGCAGCAAAGCCATTAAGGGATTTGCTGACTTGAGTGAAAGCAAAACGGAATGAAAAGCAAATATGAATAAATGTGAGAAAAATCAATGCACGGTGTGCAAGGAGGGGGCTTAAAAAAGGCTTAAAGGAAAGATTCCCAAAGCTTGTGGTGTCTCAGGGAGCTTTCATGTTCACCTGAGTCAATACTGTAACACATTTTTGAGAGGGAGAAAAGAGTGATCTCGGAGATTGCTGCCGTATCTCAGACTGAGATTTTTTGGAGGGATGGATTTGGATTTCCAAGCCCGTTCCATCTCTGGGAATTGTGCCTGGCTGGTGCTTAGCAATAAGATCTCCTTTAATCTGCATGTTCCAAAGGAGACAAGATTTGTAGAAGGCTTAGGTGAAAAAAAATCCCCGGTTTCTTGAGGCCTCCCGCAATGTACATTTTGTGGATATATTTTCCTCCCCTCAAAGGCTTTTTTTTTTTTTTTTTCCCCCTTCATCCAAGTAGGCTGAGATGATGAGGGCTCAGGATATCTTTGAAAACTGCAGCGCACACCCACGCTCAGCCAGCACTTTTCTAATTATATCAGCAGGTCTTTGAATTATTGCTGGTTAAACTCTATATAAACACCTGTGAACAGAGGTGAGCGGGGATTGTGCTCCACCTTCATTAGACAACCTGCACAAAGCAGCCAATTTCTGATGGTCTAAAAATAAAAGCGTTCCTTCCCTTAGTAAAGGACTTCTTAAGAGACTCCAGAGCTCTGCTGCTTCAGGGCAGAGCAGCAGCAATTGAGGGGGAGAAGGACTGAGAGCTGTTAACATCAAGAGTTTGGATTTAATATCTGTGGAAAAATAAGGTGGGCTCACACCACTGCCTGGAGTGGTAAGTGTCAGGAAAACAAGATATCTTGGGAGTTTCTCTCTTTTTTTTTCCGGCAAAGACTTTCATAATTGAGTGCCAAAAATCTTATTCATAGGACTGTTCATTAATTCAAAGCAGAGTTTTTTCTATAGTGAAGGAAATAATCTAAAAATGAAAATAAACCCATGACAGAGTATGTCTTGTTCTTTTCAACCTTCTAATTTATGGAAGTTTGGAGAAGCCAAAGGCTCATTACACTCATTTATATGTGAGAATTAACCCTGCCACTGGACTCAACACATTTGTGTTTGAGCAGTTACCAGCAGCTCACTTTTTAAAGAAATGACACATTCCACAACTGAGTTCTGCCCAGCAGAATCCTCCAGGATAACAGCAGGGATCAGTGGCTCAGGTGTGCCTGTGTTTCTGAATCCTGATCACAGAGAAGGGGATTTGCTCTGATGCAATCCCCTCAGGGCTGGCTCTGCCACTCCTGCTCCTTCCAACACACACAAACATCCATCACGGGCATTTGTGCCTTCCCAGCCGCTTGCCCACCTTTCCTGGGAGCCTGTGACACATCCCGACTTCAGGGACATTCACTCACCCTGCCTGGGCCTCCCTTACCTGGCCCAGGTGAGCCTGGCTGGGCTGTGCTGCTCAGGAGGGGCATTGATGCACACCCAGACCCTGCAGGGTGAACTGGATCTCAGCTCTGCCACCAGCTCACTCACTCTGAGCCCTCATATTGAGAATTCAGAGACAAAACAGTTCGTGGAACTGTCACACTGAAAAATTAACAAAACTCCATTAATGTTCCCTCAACTTAAGGGGGATCAGGCAGAATATCTGACAGCTCAGAGCTATAGATCAGCCATGCACCTTGCCAAGCCAGACATAAATTCCCCCAGTGTTTCAAACAAGAAGATAAATAAGCTATACCCTCAGATTTTTTTTTTTTTGGCAATTCTCCTTGCCTGGGATGATATGTAGACAGAGCTTCTTCATCTCTAGAATTTTAAGGAAGGTTTCAAACAAATGACCACATCAGCCAAATACTCTTTATGCTGAGCTTCCAGCAGCTTCTTTCTGAGTTTGAGCACGTGGTTGTGTTGGTTAAATAAAATCTGGGGGGCTCGTGGAGCAGCACGTTCAATCAGGTGAGAATTTGCTTTTCTGGATTGCTATAGAAGGCATAGAAATGTCATTCACTGCTGAAATGTACCCACACATAAAAAGGAACATCAAAATACTCCTACAAATTAGGTCAAGCAAGAGCAGACTCTGCCAAGGCCTGATCAGACATTCATTTGGGGCTTTGCTCTCAGGCCATGGGGACACTGCTCTGCTCCCTGTGTGGCTGCAAGGCATCCAAGCAAGAGCACACGAGCTTTGCATCCTGCAGCACCTGAACCTCTCTCTCTCTCCTGAAATAAACTGCAGTTTCCATTCTCTGATTACTGCAGAAAAAGGCTGCAGAAAGAGGGTGAAGAATTAGGAGTGTTTTTAACAGAAAAATTAATGCAGAGAAGTTTTACTGCCCCAGAAAAGGACTTGGCTGAAGTAAGGCAGGTACAGCTCCTCTCACCTGGACACAGCCAGGTCTGAACCCACAGCAAACCCTCCCAGCTGCCCCTGTCACATCCCTGTGCCTTTACAGGGACACAGAGCCAAAGGTCTCCAGTGCCTTCCTCCTCCTCCTAAACAAAAGGAACCTCCCTAGTTCGGATTCTGCCCAGGACTGAAATGGAGGCAGGGAAGAAAAGAACAATCAGCCGTGGGAAGTGGGTGACTGGTTTTAATTGCTCAGCTCACATCCCATTCCAGAGGCACAGGACAAACCAGGTGGAGCAGTGCAGCCCCAAAGGCTGGGAACCAGAATCCTCCTGGAACAGCAAGGGCTGCAAACACCCTGGAACACGAAAAGTTGATATTTTCCCTTTTTTTTTTTTTTTTCTTTTCTCCTCTCCCTGCACTTTTAATGCTTCCAGCAGAATTCCTCTTTGACTCTTGGTTTCACAAATCTGTGCATCAGCTGCCAGGGCTGCCCTCCCAGGCAACTGGATTGTTGGAAACCACCAAGTTTTCCTCCAAATAAGTGCCCAGACAGCTGTTGTGAAAGCTGCAGGAGGAGAATCCGATTTGGGAAGCTGAAAAGGTACAAACTGCTGAGAAAACGAGGAGCCAAGCTGATAGAGAGATTGAGGGGCTATTGTTTTTAATCTCTCTCTCCAATGAATGATTCTTCCTACACAGAGTTGCCATAGTTTCAGATTTCTGTGGCTCCCTGGCTGCTGGTTACCAGGACATTTTTATAAGCCTTGATGATTTTATGATGTGTGCAGAGTTGACTTGGTTTTGCACTCTATATGGCATCACACCTTACATATTAAACCAACTGTAATTATTTCTCTGCTCCTAAAATAATCTCTTTTCAGTGTCCTTTTGCAACTTGAAACCTAAAAAAAGGAGCTCAAATTCCTTTTTAAGTTCAAGATCTAGCTTTCAAAAATCTCTTTGAAAACTGTGGCTTAAAGAAAGAAGTAATTAAGTTTATATTATCAGAGTTTTCTCCAATGCTGCATACTAGAAGGAGCCAGTAGTTAACACCAATACAGACAGTTCTGTGCTCTCAGTGGGAAAAAAACTACTGGGATTCTGGAATAAAACTTATTTTCCTGTTATCAATCCCCATGTTCTACAGAGATGCTTAATTATTGGGGTTTTTTAATACTTTTTGCAGACAACGTGGATATTACAGGCATGAAACTAATAACAGGTATTTATGGTTGGTGTGATTTTCAGCAATTCAACTTCCACTCTTGTAGGTGTTAAAACATGGATTTGAAAACTCTCTCCAACCTTGGTACTTTTCAGCCCCTTCCACATTTGGACTGGCACTCTAGGCTGGGTTCTGTTACAGAACATTTGCTTCTGTCTCTCCTGTCCCCTGATCTGTGTCTCTGTACAATAATCCTGCATCTTCATTCCAATTATTCTTTCTAAGCCTCTTTTTCCAGGTCTCCACTCCTCCTTCCTTTGTTTCTGATCTTGGCAAGTTCTCTTTGCACTTTTTTCCCACTAAGGCCAGGTTTTAGCTTTTTCTCTGCCTCATTTATTTTGCAGCTGCTTTGTTCTTGTGCCCAGGCTATTTAGCAACATGTCCTGTGGAAATGCAAAAATTCCTCCCCAACAACCAACATCTCATCCCCTTAATGTGTTTGAATCCAAGGCCAATGCTGCTGCTTGAATCAGAATTCCAGGCATTTTCACTAATTTATTCCATCCCCCTAAGAAAAAAAAACCAAACAAACCAGGAAGACCTGGCTGGTTTGGATTGGGATTTGGAGAGCCAAGCACCTTTGCTGGTGTTCCAGAAGCTGCAGGGAGCAGCCACTGCTGTCAGAAGCAGGATGTGCTTCTCTGCAAAATGTTTATTTCTAATCTTGCTTTTCCTGTGGATTTTTTTCTCCCTGTGGGTTGATGTTATCCACCAGCCAGCCTCTATGGCTGCAGAGCCCTGCCATGGCCTGATAAAAGATCTGAGGAGGCAGCTCTGCCCTTTCACTGGCTCCTTTCTGTGCCATCCACCCTCAATCCTGCCTGCCACGAGCCAGAAACGGGGACCTGGATCAGGACAGGCTGGAGATCCCAGAAATGGGGACCTGGATCAGGACAGGCTGGAGATCCCAGAAATGGGGACCTGGATCAGGACAGGCTGGAGATCCCAGAAATGGGGACCTGGATCAGGACAGGCTGGAAATCCCAGAAATGGGGACCTGGATCAGGACAGGCTGGAGATCCCAGAAATGGGGACCTGGATCAGGACAGGCTGGAGATCCCAGAAATGGGGACCTGGATCAGGACAGGCTGGAGATCCCAGAAATGGGGACCTGGATCAGGACAGGCTGGAGATCCCAGAAATGGGGACCTGGATCAGGACAGGCTGGAGATCCCAGAAATGGGGACCTGGATCAGGACAGGCTGGAGATCCCAGAAATGGGGACCTGGATCAGGACAGGCTGGAGATCCCAGAAATGGGGACCTGGATCAGGACAGGCTGGAAATCCCAGAAATGGGGACCTGGATCAGGACAGGCTGGAAATCCCAGAAATGGGGATCTGGATCAGGACAGGCTGGAAATCCCAGAAATGGGGATCTGGATCAGGACAGGCTGGAAATCCCAGAAATGGGGACCTGGATCAGGACAGGCTACAGATTCCCAAAATGAGGACCTGGATCAGGACAGGCTGGAGATCCCAGAAATGGGGACCTGGATCAGGACAGGCTGGAGATCCAGAAATGGGGACCTGGATCAGGACAGGCTGCAGATCCCAGAAATGGGGACCTGGATCAGGACAGGCTGCAGATCCCAGAAATGGGGACCTGGATCAGGACAGGCTGGAGATCCCAGAAATGGGGACCTGGATCAGGACAGGCTGGAGATCCCAGAAATGGGGACCTGGATCAGGACAGGCTGCAGGAGGGTGCTCCTCCAGCACAGCCCAGAAATGGGGACCTGGACCTAGAAATAGGGACGTGGATGGTGTCAGGCTGTAGGAGGATGTTCCTTTAGCAGATCCCAAAAATGGGGACCTGGATCCAGAAATGGGGTTGTGGATGAGGTGAGGCTGCAGGAGGATGTTCCTTTAGCAGATCCCAGAGATGGGATGGGATGGGATGGGATGGGATGGGGCTGTGGATGAGGTGAGGCTGCAGGTGATGCTCCTTTAGCAGATCCCAGAGATGGGATGGGATGGGATGGGATGGGGTTGTGGATGAGGTGAGGCTGCAGGGGATGCTCCTTTAGCAGAGCCCAGAGATGGGATGGGGCTGTGGATGAGGTGAGGCTGCAGGAGGATGTTCCTTTAGCAGATCCCAGAAATGGAGCTGTGGATGAGGTGAGGCTGCAGGGGATGCTCCTTTAGCAGATCCCAGAGATGGGATGGGATGGGGTTGTGGATGAGGTGAGGCTGCAGGGGATGCTCCTCTCTGTGGCTGCAGCTGGCAGTGGATGCTCACACACCAGGGCCGTGTGGAAGCTCCAGGACAGAGATGTGTTTGCTCTGCTGACCCAGGAGCAGTGCTCAGTTCCCTGGCTGCTGTTATTATTATTATTATTATTATTATTATTATTATTATTATTATTATTATTAACCTCTGCCTTGGTGGGCTGGGTTTGTTTTGAGCTGGCTGCCCACAGGAATGCTGATCCCTCCCCAGGCCATTCCAGGCTGGAATGCAGAGGTGACTGGCTGCTCACTACTGGATGCACAGTTCCATCTTCTTCTCCCCAGGAGTGGCATGAATAGCAAGTCCTTCAGGGCCGTGCCCAGGGGGATGGAGATAAATCACCTCTGCCCAGCAGCACTGTGAATGCCACTCTTTCTGCAGCCTCGTGGGCCAAGGTTCCCCTGAATTGTGTGATTGAGGTTGGGAGAGGGAAGGAGGCACAGGAGGGTAAAGGAAGGCATTGTATGTTCATAAAGACTGATTTTACTCCAGAGATAAATCTGCACTGCATCACTGTCTTATTATATCCTTTCCTTACAAATGGAAATTATTGCATTTCTTTTGCCTCATTTAATTCTTTTTAATCCTTTTTTTTTTTTTTTCTTGCCTTCTGGTGATGGCTTTTGCTTACTAATTGTCCAAGGCTGACACCCAATGGGAAGCATTATGCTCTGATGCTTACAGAGCCACATCCCCTTCCCAAGAGCTGCTGGGGAAGAAAACCTCAATTATGGAAAAGAATTAAAGAATTTGCTTTTCTCCTTCTGTGCTGCTGACAGTCCGAGGGCATTAGCTGGGCTTATTTTATGGGAAGTGAAATGGGATTAAGATTTGCCTGCTTTCAACTGTTCTGTAGAATTTCGGGCTGGGCAGGTGCTCATTCTCACCCCACACAAAATAACTTTGAGAAAAAATCTGGAGTTCTGTGTTCTGACCCCACACTCAGCTGCCTTTAAGTTCACCCAGCTACAAACACACTTGGATGAAGAGTCCTCTGGTGGAATAATTATTTCCATCACTTTCCCAAGGTAATTCTGACTCAGGTTGATTGTGAAGTGCAAAAATTAAATGTGCATTAGAGGCACAAGAAGAACAGAGAAGCCCACTTAGAAAATACATGGATTATTATCACCTAAAACTCCCAGCAGTGCATTGTGCAGCAGACTCGATGGCAAAGTCTGAGTGTGAGATAAAGTACAGGAACCTAAAAGATGTTATTAATGCAATTAATTAGTTTTTGTTTCTTTGTGCAGTGCTTGGGAAAAAAAAAAAAAAAAAAAGGCCAGACAGAACTTTAATATAAAAGAAATCCTCCAGGAGACAAATTAATCAGCATTATGATACCCCAAGTGATTAGGATAAAACACAGGGAGGCATAATGAGAACGTCAGAATTAGTGCAGTCAAAATTTCTCATCCCACCTCAAAGTGTTATTAAAAATGGTAAAATTCATTACTGTATTATATTTCAAGGACTTACAGTCCAGATCTAAGAATCTGAGAAATTTGGGGTTTTCTTCAACCACTTGTGTCTATTTCAAAATATTTTCCTGGGTTCAGAAATTAGGAGTTTCCTCGGACAAAGAGCAGAGAGTGAAGGTCTGACAGACCCTTTGAAGTGAAAAGGCAGATTATCTTTGGCTTCTGAGCTGCTTTATCAGATGGTAAAAGCTGAATTCCGAAAACCCAGGGTTCCATTTAAAAAAACCACAAAGAAATTCAAATGTATCACTACTCCATTGGGTAGAAACTGTGCTAAGTCAGGGAGCAAAGCATTTCACAGCCAAAATCTGAGCCAAGTTCTGCCCTTGAGCTGGGAGCAGAGATCGAGCTGCACTCGGGCATCTCCAGCCAGGGGGAGCATCCAAAAAAACAGGGAGGGACAACAGAGAGGGAGCAGAGGGCTCTGAATATCCAAATAAACCGGGGAGCTGTGGACAGAGAGGGCACAGAGAGCTCTGAATATCCAGATAAACCAGGGAGGGACAGGGAGCTCTGAATATCCAGATAAACCAGGGAGGGACAGGGAGCTCTGAATATCCCAATAAACCAGGGAGGGACAGGGAGCTCTGAATATCCAGATAAACCAGGGAGGGACAGAGAGCTCTGAATATCCCAATTCCCAATAAACCAGGGATGCACAGAGGGCTCTGAATATCCCAATAAACCAGGGAGGGACAGAGAGCTCGGAATATCCCAATTCCCAATAAACCAGGGAGGGACAGAGAGCTCTGAATATCCCAATGAACCAGGGAGGGACAGGAGGAGTCCCTGGGGATGCACAGAGAGCTGCACAGGGAGCTCTGAATATCCCAATAAACCAGGGAGGGACAGGGAGCTCTGAATATCCCAATAAACCAGGGAGGGACAGGGAGCTCTGAATATCCAAATAAACCAGGGAGGGACAGGAGGGGTGGCTGGGGATGCACAGGGAGCTCTGAATATCCCAATTCCCAATAAATCAGGGATGCACAGAGGGCTCTGAATATCCCAATTCCCAATAAATCAGGGATGCACAGAGGGCTCTGAATATCCCAATGAACCAGGGAGGGACAGGGAGCTCTGAATATCCAGATAAACCAGGGAGGGACAGGAGGGGTGGCTGGGGATGCACAGAGAGTTCGGGATATCCCAATTCCCATAAACCAGGGATGCATAGAGGGCTCTGAATATCCCAATAAACCAGGGAGGGACAGGGAGCTCTGAATATCCCAATAAACCAGGGAGGGACAAGGAGCTCTGAATATCCCAATAAAGCAGGGAGGGACAGGGAGCTCTGAATATCCCAATAAAGCAGGGAGGGACAGAGAGCTCTGAATATCCCAATAAAGCAGTGCCTGGGGATGCACAGAGCACAGGCACGACCCTGCCCAGGCACCCAGAACGAGCTCAGATCACTCAGATCTCTCTCTTCATTATGCCAAAGCACACACAGCAAGATTTTAGAAAGCTAAAATAGAAAGATGTATAAGTATCAAAGCAGATATTGTTATTTTAATGGAGAGCAAGAGTGGGACAGAAATGAAAAGTTCTCTCCACACTTGGGCTCAGCCTTGCAGATGTTGATTTTCATTAAACCCTCCGGGTGTTATTGATGTTCTCCCCCAAACAACACCAAAGCTTTGGCTTCTGCAGAAATGGCAGAAACTGCACGAGGTTAAACACGAGGCTGTTCCCTGCCTTTGGAAAATTGCCACGTAATAACAAAGGAGAAAAGAGCTCTGCAGCCACCTTTAAGAGTCTGATAACAGAGGAGGACTCCTCATAAAACATCTTTTTAACCTGAACACCCAGGTGGGAGAACTGCCATGTGATCCCATCCTGACCTTTGCTGCCAAATGTGAATGATCTCCACAGAGCACTCAGCTGTTCACTGCAGTTTTTGCTTTTTATTTTTTAACAAATCACTTCGTGGGTTTTAAAAAAAAACTTATTAACGCTTTTTTCTTTTATCTGTTGCCTCTGAAAATTTGTCTTTGTGGTTCAGGGGTTTTCCTCTAGAATGGCAAAGGAAAGATTGTTCAAATGTATGAACAAGTGTCAGCCAAAATCTAAAGGGTGTAAGACTGTGTCCTACCCTGTATACATTAATTTCTTCCTGGGTATCACAACAGGGTTACAGAGACTCATCCCAGCAGAGTTTTGCTTTACAAATGAAGAAAAACTGCTCCAAGCTTTGCTGCCACCCACTCTAAATGAGCCAATAGTGACAACCCAAGTGGTGCTGACACCTTTCAGTGACAGATTCGAATGAAGCTGCTGAGCCACAGGAGCTGAAGGCAGCCCAGGATTTAAGCTGAGCTCTAAGGGGTGGCTGTGCCTGCACCTCCGTGAAAGCTGCAGCTTTGTCACCTGAATGTCACCTGTGGGACCTGCAGGGTTTGGGGGCTGCTCTTTGGGATGGTCTCACCACCTGCAGCACCTCATGCTCAGCCCGTGTGAGGTTCTGTAGGATTTGTTGGCAGCAGAGGGACAAATTTACCCCAGAGACTGCAGCCAGCCTCTGCCAAGGGAAATTGCATTTTCCCTCTAATTCTTTCTCATTTCTGAGCACCCCCCGTGCAGTAAGAGCCACGGGGACAGAGATGGAGCTGACTGAGAACAGGAGGAAGGAGTGGCTCTCACTGGGAGCATTTTCAGTCTCCCCCACGTGTGACTTTGCAGCAGGAGCATGGCTGTGGTGGAGTTCCACGTGCCTGTAATGGACAGGTAATGGCAAGAAGAAATCCTGGAGCTGTGACACAGCTTAGCTGTGAATTGTAACTGCACCCAGCAATTAATGAGGATACAGCAATTACTGCTGCCTCTGGTAAAGCTGCTCGGGGAGATTGTCAAGCACAGGATTTACACACAGGGCCAAATTCTGCTTGGAGTTACACAGGTTTAAAATGAGAGGAGAAAAGAGGCAGCAGCGTGGTACCAAGGAACAGCCTGGAAAAATCCCTTTTTAAGGGACAACAATCCTAGAGAAGCTGACTGATGCACTGGGGGAAGAAGGGGTTATTTTGCCAAGCACTGAGTCCCAAATTCCTGAAGATCCTGCAGGTATGGATGTTTCCAGGGCTCTGACTGAGCAGCCAGGCCAGTTCAACCCTCTCCCTCCTCCCACTCCCCCCAATTCCAGCTGCTTTGGGAAGGCCAGAGCAAGGCAGCCACAGGCAGGAGGTAAAACACAGCATTTAACACCCTGCTGGGTTTGTCTGCTCCTGCATGCACAGCAAAGTCCTCAGGGCTCTTTGCCTTCAGAGGACACTTCTGGAGGCCAAGGAAAAACTGCTCTGCAAGGTGAATCTAGCACTGAGCTCTCTGCCCCATTTCAGCAGGATTGTTTCTGTATTTCCAGTGATGTGCACGTTATGGCAGAACAAGGAAACCCCTTCACAAATGCTAACAAGGAGAACAAACTGATACTAAAGAGGAATTGTGAGCTCTGATGATGGTCTTGTACATCTCTCACCCCTCAACTCTGACAATCAGTCTCTGGCAGAGCCAAAATATTGGGCTAAGCTAAGATAGTTCTCTCTTCGAGGTGAATTCTATTTATTACTAAACTCACCCTGCTTATAAAGGCATTTCTGGGTGCTCTGGTGTGCAGGTGTTCAGCCTTCTCTTGTAAATTGTGGAGCCTCTTCAGGAGCTAAACTCTTCTTACCTGGCCACTAAACCTAGAGCTAAACCTGGAGTTAAACCTGGAGCTGGTTCCAACACAGCATCACCTTAAAATTCTGAAGGTGAACTGAACAAAGCAGCAATTTTTGTGCCCCAAAAGACCCCACAGATCATCTTTTATTGGAGCACTTCCATTAAAACAAGACTGTGCACAGGAGAGGCACTGAACATGCATCATAGATGGTGGCTCAGAGTTAAGCTGAGCTTTGTGCTGAGCACTGCTGACTGCTGGAGCTGGGCCTGATTAATTGATTTCCTGCTCTGTTTATTGTTTGCATCCAAATGATATTAAGATAGGAGTGGAAACAGCAAGAACAGTATTACAAGAATGCCTGGCTGGGAGAACAGGAGAAATAACTCAAGCACTTGTGATCACTGATTATTACATTTTCAGTGCTGCTGAAGGGAATTTTTGAAGTATGTTTACAATCATCTCCAAGTTCTATAAATATTGCTTTATTATTGACTTTGTGCCATGAATCCAGTGCTGATGAAAATATCCCCCCTTCCCTCTGCCAATGGCAAATCAGCACTCTTGCTTTGCTTGGCCTTTGTGCAGCTCCAGAATTTGTAGGAATGAGAGTTCAATGGCTTAAAAATAATGAAAAGAGTGTGAAGAAAACAACTTCTGCCAGGATGAAAGAATAGTACGAGATTTAAGTGCTAGGTTGTGTTTACATAAAAGGACAGAGAGAACGCAGCTCCCAGTATTGCAGCTGTTTGAAAACTGCCACTTGTAAAGAGAAAACCTTGCTAAATATGGCCCTGCAGAAAAAAAAAAATCTTTACCTGTTCATCATAATCACACAAAAAAATTAAATATACTTGTTATTATGCATTGAAATGTTCAGTCGATATTGCTTTTAAAGAAGGAATATAAAATATAAAAGAAAAGGTTTCTATAAACAGAGGCTGGGAATGTGTTTGCCACATCCACATTTTCCCTTAAGCAATGGAATGTCATAAAACCCTCTGGGATAGGAACTGGTAATATTCCAAATAACTCCACAGGGGAGAACAGCACTGGTGGGGCTGGTCTGGGACGACCAGAGCTCAGGGACACAAATTCCTGAAATTGGGGCTGTCCTTGGAGCCTTTCACAGGGAGTTCAAGCCTAACTGCAGGCACAGTTACCTTCTTTTGCTCCAAATTCTGATCCCTGACAGTTACCCATCAAATAGATTAGAAATGCTAATTATTACAGAAATGATGGCTAGCCACAGTCTTTAAAGGCATTTAAAGTCATTTCAATTCCATACAGAACTGAACAGGGATGGAACTACTAAAAACTTCCCATTCCTTCTGCAGTTTTATAAATTGATCTGAATGGAAACATTCCTTCTCTGCAAGGGCAGGGCTGCAGTGGAGGAGCAAAGCAGAGCTGCTGGAGCTGCTGAGCTCTGGTGATAACAATTCCTGTATCTCGTGCTCACAGGTGGTTGAAGCCCCACAGCCCGTGCAGGCAGGGAACCCCTTCCCATCTTTTTTCCACAACGGCAGAGCTCCTCTGCAAGAGCTGGGGCCAGCCAAGGCGAGGGGAGGGCAGGGCATGGTGCCAGTTTTCCCATCCTGGGGAAGCTGATGTGCAGGGGGCAGCAACTGGAACAAGAACCTTCATGGAAATTTGAGGAGAATGTTCTTGTTTGTCACCTCAGCAACAAAAGCAAGCCCAGCGAGGAGGCTGTGCTGATAATGACATTTATTATCCCTGCTGTGATCTGAATTTTACTGACCAACTTCTAAATTTCCCTTGCCAGGGTGACTGTGGCATCACAACGGAATCACCACTTCAGTCTGAGTACAAAACACAGCCAAGAGGACAGAAAAGAGCCAGGCAAAGTTCTTATTCTGTGTTTCCACCCCCAATCCAGGAGACTGCAGCTCTCCAGGGCTATCAGTGAGGGGAGGAAAGATCTGAGGGACAAAAATTCCTTTGCCTTTTTGTGTCTCCTTCCCTCCCTCCCACAGCCTGGATTTCCAACACTCAATTTTCCGTGCTGCTCAGACATCAGAAGCAAAAGCTTCCAAGTCGTTCAGTGCCAGCACCAGGCAAACAGAGACGAAGGCAGAGCCAGAAAACTTTGGGCTTGGCTCGTAGATTATTCCATGCATGGAGCTGAGGCTCAGCTGAGCTTGGAATAAATGTGAGAGGCAGTTCAAGGACAAAAATGCTGTGTGCAATGGCCTGCCTCCAGTTAACCCTTCCCCTCCAGGAAAAGGAGTCCTGGCTGCTGAGCACTGCTGAGCATTTCTCACCGTGGACTTAATTTAAAGACAGCCAAGTTATATTTGGAGGCTCATGGTGGAAAAGCTTTTATTTTTTCAAGAATTCTTTTCTCATGGGAAAGGTTTCTGGAGGTCACTCTGAATTTCTTATTTCTTGCCCAGGAGCAGAGAGCAGCAGAGCAAAGCTCAGGTAGTTTAAAGCAGAGTTTTGGTGAAGTTGAGAGGTTGATGTTAATTTGATGCTGTGCTTGTTACCATTTACCATAATTGTCCCTCTAAAGATTAAGTTGAATGAGTTGATTTTCAGTTTACCAGGAACTTGCACAATTTCCTACCTTTGCTCGGCGCCAGAGAAGGAAAACAAAAATTATCTTTAGTCACTCCACTCCACTGGATCCATCAAACAACATTTACACCAACCCCAGAGACACGGGGACATGGCAAAGTGTCCTTTGAGGGGCAAAGGTGGGGATTTTCAGTGGGTTTTTTTTCCATTAAAGTGTCTGGGTAAGGCTCTGCCCCACCATCCCAGGAACCCTCCTCTCCCCAGCCCACAACCCCCCCCCCGGCTCATCTCTCTTGCCTGCTTTTTGCTGCATTTATTGGCATTTAATTCAAGCCTGCATGTTTCCCAAAAGATTTCCCGTGTGTGTGGCAATTCATCTTCACCTGGCAGCTCTGCCCCTGCCCTCTCTCATCTCTCAAAGGGGCTTGGCAGCACCAGCAGCACCCCAGAGCCTTCAGCACACCCCACTCCTGTTTATTCACCTCTGTCAATATTAACCTTCATCTCAACCAGAGAAAGAAATCAGTTCAAAGATTAGAAATGGCTTGGCTGCCTCAAGTCACAGCACAAAGAAAGCTCCCAGCTTCATAATTCAGATTTATGCAATTCAGGTTTCCAATTGTTGCTTTTAAAGAAGAATGTTACCAAATATTATTAGGAGCTTATAAAATATACTAAATTTAAGCAACTTCTAGTGAGAACTCAATGGGGCAATCGGAATAATCTAAAATCGGGGAATAATATTAGAAACCAAACCAGTAGACATGGAAATCATGGTTGTGTAAGTGGTGGCTCATATTCCCCTGTGGGTGGTGTCACAGGGCTCTGGCTTCTACCAAAGACAGATGAACCCCTGAACTCTGAGAAACCTGAACCAACTTCTCAAAGCTGACTCCTCACTAATTACAACAAAGCCACAGCAAGAAAAAAAAAAAAAAAAGTCACAGGAGAAAGAGTTTTCATAGAAGAACAACAAGTAAAACCTCATTGTATGAGAACAAAAAATAGCAATCTGTGCTGGACTGAGTGGCTCAGAGGAGCAGAGGAAGCTGCTGACAGATCAGCCTGATTTTCCAGCATGCACAGCCCAGTTTGATGGCAGATGGGAAAGTGGAAAGTTAATGACAGATGAGATGGATGCAGCTCTTGGTTGGGGAGCTGCTGTTTCCATCATGTGAGAGACTGAAGCTCCCAGCCAAGGATAAGAAGGAAAAAACACTTGATAAGGGGGAAAAAAAACCAACAAAAAACAATCAAACAACAAACACTTAATAAGGGAGAAAATGACTTTAATAGATTTTGGTGATTGCTCTCTGCTCTTTCAAAAGTGGATAATCTGAGTTTTTCCCTCGAAGTGCATTTTGCCAGAGGTCTCACACAACTCCCCACTCCTGTCCCCAGAAAACACTGCTCCTGGTAATCACTGTAATCAGCTAAGCCTCAGGGAAATGAATGGGATGAGGCTTTTAGGGAGTCCAGATGAGTAATTGCTGACTGATCCAAAGCCATCTCCTGGCCCCAGGGGTCCCACTGAAGAACATGCAAACTGTGCACGATGTCAAGAATTAAAACTCGCCTTTTAAGATTAGTGAATTCTATTGCATTTCAAACTGGTTTGCCATCTCCTGGCGTTTTTAACACTTGCTTTATGAAATGACCCAGTGGGGCAAGTTTAACGTACACCACGCTGACAGCCACAGCAATGTTTTGACTTGTTAATGCCAAGGTCTGTGAAAAGCAGCAGAGCTGCTGTGCACAACCCATTTCTGAGCTGTTTCCATCAGGCATTTGGGTGTCTGAGCATCCTTTTAGAGAGAGTGCAACGTTACAGCTCAGGGCAAGCCTCGGGGGGGGTTTGGTAGAGAAAAGCATCACCTGGCTCCTGCCTAAAATAGAGGGAGAGGAGAGGAGAGGAGAGGAGAGGAGAGGAGAGGAGAGGAGAGGAGAGGAGAGGAGAGGAGAGGAGAGGAGAGGAGAGGAGAGGAGAGGAGAGGAGAGGAGAGGAGAGGAGAGGAGAGGAGAGGAGAGGAGAGGAGAGGAGAGGAGAGGAGAGGAGAGGAGAAGGCAGCTGCAGTGCTCAGGGCACCGGGGATGTGGCAAGGCTGGAATTTCACAGGGCCACCTGCAAATGCTGCTCCAGAAAAACCTCATTGCTGAGCTCGGACAGGGACAGAGCAGGTCAAGGTCTGCAGCAGGGTCCTGGAGTTTGAATTCCTTCCTGAGCTGTGTCTTAACACCAGCATTAATTAGAAGGTGCTGGTGTAGGAAATACAGAAACAATTGGTCAGACCAAAGAGGGGAAGCTTTATGGAAAAATGTGCCTCGCATAAAGAATTCAGGACAGTGTGGTTTGTTTTCATTCCTCCCTCTCCTGACCAGCCCAATTTGGAATGTGCCTCTGCTCTGAGGCTTGACTCAGTTACTAGAGAAAATAAGAAAGAAATTTGTCCTGGATATACTTTTCCAAATTTTCTTAACTGTATTTTTTTTTTAGATTTCTGAAATATTCCAAGTGGTTTGTAGAGAGACTGTGCCCACTGTCCCTCGTGTTCCTGCATCCTGAGATGGGGACTTTGCACAGCAGTAGCTTCACATACAATAAACACAAAATTCTCTAACACAGGCTGTCTACTCAATGCTGACAGATCATGAATGTGAAATAACACTCGAGAGATCACTCAGAAATCAATAAACTCAATCAGCTGGAATCTTAGCACTGCCTACCACGATAATTCAGGGAAAGTGATGAACACTGCAAGGTTATTTGGTGATTTTAAAGTGAAAACTGAAAGGATCCCCCAGATGTTTTCCCTGGACTGGGGAGTGGAGGGGAAGGTAAAAACCAATACAAAAACCTAAACCAACTCGATCCCAAATTAATTATGTGGCCTTAGAAATGTGGAGACAGAGGATGGCCCTTCTCATCCCAGCCTGGCTGAAATGGTTTCTCACTGCCAGTGACCAGTGCCAGGTGCTTCAGGAAAAGAGAAACTGCCATAAGAATATATTTTTTTTTAATGTGGCTCAAACAATTTATAACCTAACAATGGATGGAGCAATGAAAATGAGAGTCAGATCTGGCAGCTTCAGTCACTTGGGTCTGGCTCACAGAAAACAAACTCAGACTTCACCCAATTCATGAGAAAACAGAGGAAAGCTGTGGCTTGATGGGATTTGCTGATTTGGGCAGACTGCAAAGACTCGAAATTCAGAAGTGGGATTTGTTCATAAAAATACTGAGCACAACAGGAGCAGCACCTGGCCAGAACCATCCCAAGGAACTCTCCCAAAATCAACTCCTCTGGACAAAACTGACATCACCAAAAGTGCAAACCTCCCAAAACAAACTCCCTCACGGTTTTGATTCCAGGTGTTCAGAGGGATTGCAGCACAGTCCAGGGGCATTTCATTACCCAGAGAGCAGGGTTAGAAACTGAGGACAGGGAATGGGGCAGCTGCTCCTGCCAGGGGGGACAGGTGGGAGACAAATCTGTCCCCTGGCTCTGGGGAACAGCAGGAATCTCAATGGACAGAGAGGAGTTTGCAGGAGTGGCCCAGAGCACATCTGCATGGCACACACATCAGCCCAGCTGTGGGATCCCACTGCTCCCACTCCTTTCAAACACATTTCTACCCCATCCTCCTTCAGGACATTATCCAGGCATCCCACACTCCTTCCAGAGCCCCCCTCTCCGTTATTTTACATTTTAAAAAAGAGTTGCAGCATCGGAATAAGGGATTTGCTGCTACAAAAACCCTACAAAAGAGCAGATCCCTGAAAGCAGCTGTGCCAGTCTCCCCAAGGTGCTGCCCACACTTTCCCCTCACACACACAAAAATTTCCCCAATTCTGATGACTTAAAGGCAGCCCCATCATTTACCAAAGGAGTAATTTTATAGAACAAGTTACAAGAAGATTCTTAAACTGGTAGAGTTACCAAGTGGCTCAGTTTCAATTCTGGAGTTTTTCAATTCCATATGTTCTTAATAACTGCATTTCCACACCAGCTGATGTTTGGTTGCTGCGATTCATTTGCAAACATGATTAAAAATTCAGCCAAGATTAATCTTTATTTTTCACTCAACTACCTTCAAACAAAATCACCTACAGCAATGTGTATGGTAATCAACCCATGCTAAAAAGCTTAGAAATGGGGAAAAAACTACATGAGTCAAAGGCAAAGTTATTAAAATTTGAATTATTTCTTTTCTACAAAGTTTTGAGATAGTGCTCTTTAACTTTGGATATGGCAACTCCTCTGCATCTGCTCCACCTGAGGTGAATAAATAATTGACAGGTATTTGACAGCCCTTTAGAAACAGCACAAGAAATGTATAAATAAGATGTTACAGGATAATATCAAGCCTCCATCCCACAGACATGAAAGAGAATTTGCTTGCAATCTCTATTGCAGAGGCTGAGCTGTGTTTGAAATCACTGCAGGGAAATATTGGGACAGGCAGGGCTCCCGGGAGAGCAGCCTGTGCCCAGGGAGCCCTGCAGTGGCCAGGGGCCAGTGCCCTGCCAGCCACGCCTGGGGGCTCTCAGAGCTGCTCTGCTTTCCCTTACAAACCAGCTCTGCGCTCTTGGTGGCCTCATCGCAGCACACAGGGGGCTGAGCTGCTCCACATCCACATCCCTGGCTACCAACACCCTCCTGGGGCAAGCCACAGCCCAGAGGAAGGGGGGAGGGGGCGGGGAGGGGGTCCTGTGCTCCACAGAGATGGGTGGGAAGCACCAGGAGCATCTGAGGGTTCCTGGGGGTCAGGAGATGGGAGCACCAGGAACATCTGGGGGTCAGGAGACGGGAGCACCAGGAACATCTGGGGATTAGGAGACGGGAGCACCAGGAACATCTGGAGGTCAGGAGATGGGAGCACCAGGAACATCTGGGGATTAGGAGATGGGAGCACCAGGAACATCTGGGGATTAGGAGATGGGAGCACCAGGAACATCTGGGGTCAGGAGATGGGAGCACCAGGAACATCTGGGGATCAGGAGATGGGAGCACCAGGAACATCTGGGGGTCAGGAGACGGGAGCACCAGGAACATCTGGGGGTTAGGAGATGGGAGCACCAGGAACATCTGGGGGTCAGGAGATGGGAGCACCAGGAACATCTGGGGGTTCCTGGGGGTTAGGAGATGGGAATCCTGCACCTGTGCAGTGCAAACACTGCTGGAAACAGCACAGAAATCCCTCGGTGGTGCTGGGTGCTGGCTCTGGCCTGAGAGGATCCCCAGTGAAATAAAATCCTTTGGAAGGATGCTCCCTGTCCTGAGGACTGCATTCCTTTTTTTAGCATGGCAGACCCAGAGATACAGAAAAGGCAAAGGTGAAGATGCAGAGTTTCATTTTCTCCATGGCAGCTTCCCTGGGTTCAGCAAAGTTTATTTCCTTGGTTCTTAAGGCCACTCCTAGTCCTGACCAGGATTCTTGCTGCTACCAATCAGTTCCAATTTCCATCACCAGTCTTTGGCCTTACAACAGCAGGGAGAAGGCCCTAAAAATTTGTTCCAAATTGTGGGAGTGACAGGGAACCAAACCTTCCTGGAGCTTTTCCCTTTGGTTCCCAGGGCTGTGCAAACTGACTGGGGGACAAGGGCTCACATGAAACAGGGAAAATGAGGAGGCACAAGCACATTGACTGCAGGCAGAAGCAGAGGTGCTTTTCCCAAACAGAACCCTACAATTGAGCACTGCTCAGTGCCACACGAACAAGAGCTGATTTGAAGCTACAGAACCAAACACTTTTTCTCCCTAGAGCTGAAGAGGATCAGGGCTGCCATTCCAACACGAGAGAGTGAAGAGGGGGGGAAGGCACAGTGCTGGATGGAGAGCTCAGTGTTCAGAGCCTGAGATCCTGTCTGTCAGCTCAGCAGGTTTGGACCTGCTTCACCTGGCAGGGGAGATGGCAAAGCTGGGGAGCAGAATTCTGGCAGCCTTGATTCCCCTGCACTCCTGTCACAGGGACCTTCCCAGCAGCAGAATTTGTGCTGGATGTCCGTGATCCAAACCAAACCCACAGAGGTTCTGTTCCCTCTGCACCCACTGCCAGGGGAGCTCTCCTGACCAGACCCCAATGCCTGGAGAGGCTCCCTGGAGCACAGGCTGGGCAGAGTTAAAGGAATAAAACAGGGATTTATTAAAAACCTTCCAAGGATTCACCTTGGGCAGTGCAAGAGCCCAAGCTGGACCCAAGTCAGGAGTTTTCACACTTTTATAAGTTCTGGTCCATTCCCACATTGGGGTTCATTGTCCAGTCCCAGCTCCAGGTTCTGCAGTCCCACCCTCCCAGATTCTCTCCTCCATTCCCTGGTTGCACTTTTTGGGGCTGGAGCTGCAGCTGTCCTTGGCTGTGGGGCTGGCAAAGGATTGTTCTGTGTGCCTGAGCTGGGAGGAGAGCTGGGAACACTTTGTGTGGAGTTGAGAGTCACACACTGAGGCAGCTCAGAACCTGGGAAATGGGAAAGCTAAACCTGAAGGCATCAAGCCCACCCCTCGCAGCTGTCCTGCTGCAGGAAGATGAGTTCTTGTTTGAAATGCCCCAGAATTGTCTCAGACACAAGGGGCAGGGGGCTGAGAGCCAAGGGAGCTGTTTCAGCAGTGACCCAGCAGCACCTGCAGGGCACAGTGACAGCGCCCCAGGACGGCTCTGCCAACAAGGGGCACTGGGAAAATATGTTCATTTTCCTTTGGATATGAACTGAACATGATGTTATTTCAGAAGTGATCAAGATCAGAGAGGTGCAGCATCAGGAAGATGAGATGTGACTCCCTGACTTATTCAGGCTGGAATATCCTATTGATTCCCCCTTTCATCCCAGACAGCCCATCTGTGCTCAGCTGACTTGGGGTCAAAGCATCTGCAAGCGTTTCATTACCCAGACAAGTTAACCCACTTCAACAAAAACATCATCAGCCATCTCGGGGTGATTTGAAACGCCACAAATCCTCCAAACACTGAGCAAACAATGACAAAAAGCAGACTCTGCTGGTAATAAGTGTGCAGCATCAAAAGCCTTTCAACAGCAGCCACCGTTTACTTATAAATTATTTGTTCCAGCATCTACTAATGTGGATAGGAACACATCATCAGCAATTGTTGCCTTGGGAGCTCAGAAACTTCCAATTTGCAAACCTGGGAGTTTTGTGGAGCAGAGCCTGGGATAATGAATTTCAGAGTGCCAGGGATGGCCCAGTTTTTGTGCTGTCTCACACAGACACCTCAGGAGGACTCACACCCCACGGTGACCTGCAGAGCAGGGCTGGGAACCTGCCCTGCTCACTGCTTCTGACTAAACTTGAGAAGGAAAAACAATTTCTGTTTCCAGGGTGAAAGAAAAAATAAGATCCAAGTCTGTTTTGTAGATATGTTCCAAAGAAAAGCACAAGAATAAACTGAAAAATTCCAACTTAATCAAAATATTTTATGATAATTTTGACTTTTTTTTGATATAGAAAAATTTATCCATTTCAAAACAAACTTATGTTTTCCAATATATCTACAACACTCCTTTTGATCTGTGACTAATCATAGCAAAATGAAAAATAAAGTATGTGTTCCATGAAACACCCAAATTCTGGGAAAAGGGAGAATCTGGCAGATGTTAGAAAAAAAATCCTTAATAAGCTCTGATCTAGTGAGTAAAAAAATCACCTTTTCACAGCCAGCTAGGCCAGCAACTTGTTGAGAGGATGAATTTGTAGAAATATGGAAGCTTCCAAAAAGAACTGAAGCAGGACATGCAGATAATGTCCATAAATTCTGCTTACAAATTCCATCCTGGAATCCCAGAGCAAATCTTGATGGACAGGACACAGAGTTGGGGTTCTGTGCTGAAATGGCGATTCAGACAGAAACCAATTAATGTTTGCAGAGTGGAGATAAAAGTTTTGTCACTATTGAACCTCAGATATGAAAAATGCAGGAAGTGATAATGGCTTACTTTAATGTAATAAAGAGCATAAAGGTTCCTACTAATTGAGCAAGAAGAGCAATTAACCTCGTGGTGCATCCACGTCAGCCCTGATTTATTTGTAAATTAGGTAATTAGGATGCTTTAGGTTTTATACACCAGCCAAGTGAGCCTGGGTTTCCTTGCAAGGGGCAGAATCTTGAGGAATTGTTTAAATTCCCTGACACCGTGGAAGTTTGAGGCACACCTTGTGTTATTTTTCTGCCTAACACACTCAACTAATTAATCCAGCGTGCAAATGCACAGGACAATCTGCATTTGCAGAGCTTTTCCTGTGAAAGGTCTATCTTGAACGCTAATTTTTTTTTCAACATACATTATTTCCTCTACTAAAAGCAAGTTCTGTCCAATAAAAGGAAAATCCAAGTGCAGCAAAGCTGATCCTAGCTCGACCTCGTTCCAGGTCAGGTACAAAGAAATGCAAACCTCTCTGTGTAAGAGGAGCATTCTTCTGCCAGCCTGCTGTGGTGCACAGAGCCACCCTGGCATCCTCTGTGCCCTGCTGGACTCATCCTGTGCATGGTAAATAGGCAGGGGAAAAAAAAATAAAAAAATCACTGATATTTTCTGATCCTTTAAGAGGACTTTGCACAAGTTATGTGCCTCAGAATAGCTCAGTGCATGCAAAAAAATGATTTAAAGGCCACAGATTTAAAGGCCACAGGGGAATGGTTTAATCTGAATACCAGTCTTAATATTTCATTTAAATATAATCACTGAGTATCTGACTCTAATAGCCAAGGTGACTTTTTTTCCTCCCTTATCCAACTCAATGAAAGGGTGTCCCTTGGCTATTTGTATTTTTATATTCCCTTTGTTAATTGGGTAATCCACGTGCCGTTGTTGCTCCTGCACCACTGTTGGCACTTGTGGAATTTAAACATTTCAGCATTGCTGCAGGGACTGCTTCTGAAAATTGCTGTGGGCAACCCAAGCAAAGCCACAGCAAGGAGCAAACTCGAGCACTCGAGATTTTGTGGAGATGAACAGTGAGAAAGAGAATATTTTTAAATTCGTGCCAAATCATTTGCAGTGCCTGCACAGTGACCTTGTGTTGTCCAAGCTCGTGGGTGTTCAGAAGAAAACTGATGGAAATTAATTCTGTTCAGGCTGTGAGCACTGGTCAACACACGTGTGATATGTGCAGGACAGATGTGGTACAGGGCTGAGTCTTGCTCAGTTAATGAGTTAATGAGTTAATGAGCTCACAGCGGGTTTTTGGAGGTGCCAGGCAGGTGAAGCCCCCAGAGCCACCTTTGGTCAGGAGTGAGGGATGAAAGGGATGCCGAGACTGAGCAGGGAAGGGCAAGTAGGGATGTTAACAAAAATTCCTGCCAGCAGGGGATTTGTTCCAGCACTAACAGGGCCGTGCTGGTGGCCCGAGGCAGACAAGCCCCTGCCATCCCTGGTTATACAAATAAAGGGCTCCAGATCTGCAGCCACTCCCGCTGTGCTCTGCCTCATGGAAATCCAGTGTTTTTATAACATTGCACAACTGTGAATCTTCTCGGTCGCTTTCAGCAACACCAAACAGCCCACTGGTAAATATTCCCACTCCTCTCATCCAGTGGAGAACAGGAAATGAAATAATTTCTGCTCATGCCCTTCCACCACTCAAGTTGGATGAGCTTTTTGGACCTGTGCTAAATGATTTTCCATTATTTACAGCCCCCTCAATAGAATCAGCCCCCCCATCTGAAAAGGCCAAGCAAACAGGACATCCTTCCCTTTATAAGCAAATCCTCATGGCAAGAATTGAGCCACAGCTCCATCCATTGAACAAACAGAAGTTCAGGGGTATTTTTGAGTTTTCCACGCTGTGATTCCAGCACAGACCAGACATTTGAGCTGTGTGGGGTGTCTGTAACCTGCCCAAGGTGTGCTGGTCCCTGCAGTCCTCACCCACACCTGCTATTCCCATAGGGCAGGAAACTGCTCTAGCCAAGCCAGCTTGTAAGTTCTCAAAAGGAAAAATCATAAGAATGAGAGCAGTTAACACAACAACTTGTTCTAGTAAGAAAAATAAGTTTGCAACTACATTTACAATAGATCTATCCCCATGAGAATCGGTGAAGAAAATATGTAAACAATGCAAGAATAGAGACATTTAATAAAAAAGTAAAATGCCAGTTACTAACCAATGAATGGATTAGCAAGAAAACCACCAGCCAACTGGAGTTAAACACCAAATCCGTAAAAACTGTATAAAAACGAGTAATGTAAATAAAGAATTTCCTGCATGAAGAAGCTGAGTCCTGCCTGCTTTATTGCTGCAGGAAGAACCTGCACCCATCCTCCTTGCTGGGGCTGCAGAACCAAACTGAACCCCGGGGCTGGGGCTGGCACCAGGGGCTGGGCACTGTTCCTGTGCCACGCTCAGCAGCACAGCCTCTGTCATCTTATCCCTGCCCAGATTTTCTCCAGCAAGCCCCAGGGAGCAGATGTGAATGTGAGAACGATCAGATCATTGCTTTCCTGACAAATGGAACAGCAGATAACTTTCTAAATATAGAACAGGCATCGCTGGAGCACAGACCAGCCTGCTGCACATGCCTTCAAAAATTTCCATGGCACAGAGATGATGTGAAGGAAAAATTATGTCCAGCAGTGTGCTGGATTTGGTCCAGTTAGCTCTGCATGGTCAGCTGAGGGAACTGACTCAGAATTTTAGCTCCCCATCACCCTTGTCCCTTTGAATCCCAAAAACTTGCATGAGATGAGGTGACTGATTTCCCAGCTTTTGAACTGGCAGTGCTCCTGAGGCAGGGCAAGAGAAGAGAGAAATTGGTTTAATACTGAGAACTTTCTCAGAGAGAATGGACAAAAAAAAGGAAATGTCACTGCCACAAGCTGGCAGAGTACTTTAACACGGCACACAATCCCAGGGGTCAGGTAAATTTGCTGTTCTACCAGAAAAGCCATTAGCAGAGACGTCCCCTTGATCTGTCCACAGAGAGGGTTAATGAGGTTCCTTCATTATGTACAATGGACAGGGGATTCTGGAATTTCATATTTTAGCTCTGCAGTCAGACAAGACCTTAGCACCTCGGGGCATTGTCTTTAACAAGACACAGCAGCGAGAATAAATCCACACCCACAGGAGCCAGGCACTTTGCAAGGCACCATTTACAATCTGCACCCTGAGTTTTGCCAGATTTCATCATCTCCACATCACTGTCAGCACTGAATTTCCTTTACTGGGCTGCCCGTCCCCAGGCTGGCAGGAAAACCCCAGCTCCATGGAAAACCTTCTGCTGGGGGGAAAACATCTCCTCCCTCCTCCTGGCCACGCTGCAGCCGAGCTGAAGGATGGGGATGCTCTGGATGCTCAGTGGAAACAAAGCAGAGCTGTCTCAGACCACGGATTCAGCAGGACAAAGGTGCCAGAGCTCCTGTGCAACCCTCCCGTGCTCCACCTCTCATTAGGAGTGAGAAAACTCTCACATTTGTAAGAACACGGCTGGAAAGAGCCTTTTCAACGCTTCGCAGGATATTCTCTGCTCTCCTAAAACCGCCGGAGTTTCTAATCGTTTCTGACCTAGATCCTACACTGATATTTCTCAGCTCACTTTCAAAAGAAAGGAGATCTGAGAGCAGTCAAGCACCTCAGAAAATTCAGGTGAATTCTTAACTGCTGCCTTGACCAGGGCTCAGGCATCATCCTGAGGGAGGCAGATGGAGGCACTCTTTGAGAATATGAAGGTAAAAGGATTTTCTTTTGACAAAATTATGCAATAAATAAGATAAAGGGCAGAGTATGATGCAGAAAAAAAAGAAAATTCTGCTGAAGGTGAAGCATATGGAGAAGTTGTAAATAGAGAAGAAGAGGAAAAAAGGCTTTGTGTTAACTCATGTCTTGGTAATATCAGGTGGGAAAAAAACAAACCCAAACCCAAGAAGTGTGAGATATAAACCTGATTTGTAAATAAACCCCACGTCAACCAAGGTCTTCCTATTCTGTGCTCCATTTAGGATAGCCTTTCAAATTCTGTTAGCACCTCACATTTCTTCCAACAGTGAGCAGAGGGGGGAGTGCAGAGTCAGCCTGGCCACCAAACTGCCAGCACAGGAATAAAGATAAGTTTGGCTTCTTTAGTACTTTGCAGTGCTTAAATGATGATAAATGTAATGCCATAATAGAGCATCTTAGTTGAATGTAATTGCTTGGACTAAGTCTAGAAAGAAATTCATTTACTCCAAATCAAATTATTCTGAGGGCTTTAGGGGAGTATTTTTGACTATTGTTGAATGCCAGTGCTCAGTGAGAGCACACCAACATTTAGGACACCACTGGCTCAGCCCTGGGACTGCTCCCAGCAGGAATTTCCAGGCACTGAATCCAGAAACCACCACAGCTACAAACACAGCAAACCACGTTTCTGCACCACTCATCCCAGCAGATTTGCAGGGTACAAGATTTTTAGTGAGTGAGTAAAAACTGTTTCCTGAGCCAGTCACAAAGAGGAGAGTTGGTCTGGCTGTAAATTCAGAGATTCCATAAATCAATTTTCTATCAATTAAAACCTCCTGCTACCAGGTATCTGCTTCAGAGCCCTGTTCCTGTGAATAAATGATCTCACCTCAGGAGGGGGAGAGTTCAGGGACATTCAGGTTTCTGAGAGAAAAGCAAGAGCTGCCAGCAACAAGCCTCAAGTGGCTTTTTCTCCTGATCTTGCCAGGAAGTTTGAGGCTTTACTGTCTTCTAATCTCATTTATTAGTGACTTTTTATATATTGCATGAGTGGACAACAACCTGAACAATCAACAGCCAGAGTCTTGGTCTGCTGAATCAAAAAAGTGAAAATAGATTTCAAAGCCTTCATAAATATCAAGGAAAAACCAACCACAAAAAAAGCCCAAAGACAAACCACTGCTGCCTTCTTCAGAACAAGCTATGGAAAAATCCAAATAAGTCAGTGATTGATGTAGGAAATCTAATCCTCTATGAGCCTCCTTTGTGTATATATTTATGCACACAGGATATATGTAAATTATTCTGCTGTTAAGGACTATTAACAAATTTCTAGGAAGAAAGAATCCAAAGGCCTGACATAAAAATAAATTCTTAGAAGTTTCCAAAAATGATGTGATCTAATGAGAAAAAAACCACCCAGCCCAAAGAAATCACATCCCCAAAGCATCAATAATGTGATAAAACAGAACCAGAGTATGGACAGTGCTTCCCTCTGCTCCTCTAAACGAATATCTGATAGCCTTGAGGGGTTTTCTAGTACAGTTCATCAATTCTTATCATATTTAATTCAGTTTCTCTCAAGAGAACTACAGGGAGAAGTGGTGATAGCTCAGCAGATAATTCCCCAAAGTAAGTAAGAAACATTTCTCTCAATCCCAGGCCACGTTTGGGGAGAATATCCCCAGCTCTGGGCAAAGCCACTGCTCAGAGGAGCACACAGGAGAGCTGCAAAGGTCCCAGGCCTTCTTCTGAGCTCTGGATCCTGAGGTATGGGGTAAAAAATAATTTCTGATCCTGTTCTGCCAGGAGCTGACAGGCCCACACCGTGTTGGAGAGCATGTCTGAGCTGTGTCTGACTGCCAGAAGGTGAGGATGACCTGGAGGAGTGAAAGCAGGGAAGGGAGATGTGCACAGGAGAAATAACATTGCTGCCCTCAGGTTCCACCTGCCATAACACTTGCTTGCTAATGAAAGATTTAATATGATTTATAGATTCTAAAATATCTCTATTATTATAAATTAGATTGGAAGGAGCTAATTATGATCCATATAGCAGGGAAAATACCCTGATACAACACAGAGATAAATCAGAAACAATGAAAAATATCCTAAATCTTGAGGTTGTTTTTTTTTTTTTTGTAAACCACATCAGCCTGAGCTTTTGTTCGGTTCTGACCAGCTTGGCTCAGCTTTGCTTCCTCTCCAAGGAACCTGACTGCTCCCTGCTCATCTTGCAGGATGTCATGCTGGACAAGCAGCAGCAGAATGAATTCAAACAGGGAGCTGAAGAAATGAAAAGCTCCTCACAGCAAGGGCTGAGCAGAGCAGGCACCAGAACTTACACAGAAATCAAGAGGATCACAAAGTGCAGCCAATTCCAGCAAGGTCAAAAAGCATTAGCAGACTTCAGAGGAGCTTGTGTGCTTCCAGCTGCCAGCATTCCTCCCTTCATCCCTGCTCCTTGATGTGCCCATCACCCTGGGCCAGGCTGCACCCGTTTGAAGTTTGCCTTTCCCAAACACCAACATGGCAAAGGTGGATAACAGAGCTGCTGCATTGGCTGCTTCTCTCTATAAATGGGCTTTGAGGAACGTTTAGAGCCACTCTCTAGCCCCTAGCACCTCCTTCTTCTTCAATAATTCTCTGAAATGTAACTCTCTTTTAATTAAGGTCTCAGCCTTTGCTTTTTGCTTTCATCATGTCTCAGTCTGATACTTAAAACTAAATCCTGTTCTTGTCCTACAAAGATCCACAGGCCCTAAAGGAAAGTCTGTAATGATGAACAAGAAGCACTTAATGCTGTATTAACAATTAGATTAAAACTCAGCAAAACTTTGCAAAAGCAAGTTGTTAGTGTAAATTCATCCTTTACACAGACATGAACTGGGAGCAGAGCTGCTCCCTGAACCAGAAGTGAATTCCTCACCCAGGTCAGTTCTGCTGTTACCCTTGCAGGATCAAGCACAGTGGTTCAAGGAAGGGAAATATTTAGAGCATTGGAAGAGCCTCAAGGCAGCCTGAACTGTTTGCTCCTCACTAATTAATTGCAGTAATGAGTGTGAGCTGGGCTGGGTGTTGTGTGTGCCACATCAGGGACAGAATCTCCATGGGGGCTCTTTTCCAAGGATCTGCTTGTCTGCTGACTGACAGCCCAGAGAAGCACATCAAAGCTCTTCAAATTACAAAAACCGTGGGACAAGCTCTGGAGATTTCAGGAAGTTTTGACCAACTACTGACAATATAGACATACATATGTGTTTCTATATAACATAGAAAGATTGATGTTTCTGGATGTGTATTCCCCTTCGTTCTCTTGAGAACTTGCCACCCCAAAAATCAAACCAAAGGGAGAAAAGTGAGGCACATCTACAAATGGCAAAATAAAATCGTTAGAGATTGGAAAGCTGTCCCTGAATATTCAAATTTCTGGTGTTCCTGGGTCCTCCTCTCCAGTGTCATGGACAGGAACAGAGCTCAGCTGGACTGGGAAACAACTGCACTCCAGTGAGACCTGATTAAAATAAATAGGAATAGAATGTCCTCGAGGTGCAGGTGGGAAGGAGATCAGAAGTCAGCACAGACTGAGAAGAGAATTCAGAAAATCCCAGCTAATCACCAGGCTGCTGCTGGGGCAATACACAGCTGGAAAGAGGAGGGGAGCACAGGCAGTGCCCTGGTGAAGTGGGGGAGGTTTGGAGCTGCACCAGCTGTCTGCAGAGGTGGCTTTGGTGATGAATTGGCTCCAGGCTGTGTTTGGACATAATTGAGATTCATGGGCTCCATTCTGCTGCAGGGATTTGATTTTCAGGGAGAGCAAGGGGGAGTGAATCAGGTGTAACCACCCAGCCAGGCCCTGCATTAACTGGGCCCATTAAACTCCATCTCTGAGCCCAGACTACTCACACCTCTGAAAAGTCTTATTAAACCCTGGCTTTTCTCACAGGCTAACCGTGAGCTTGCACTGAAAACTTTCAGTTCAACTTGGGGCCTTAGGAATTGAGGCCAGGACATGCAGGGTGCACTGAACATCAGCTTTTCAGCCAGGCTCAGGGTGCAGAGCCATCATTTGAAGCCTGCTCCAGCTCCAGGTAAGCACTGCCCTTCCCCAGCCCTCGGGAACCCAACCCATCCCCACTTCACCCAGAAGAATTTTTGCAGCTGGGGATGAGGCAAACTCTGTGTCAGACACAAACATCATTTCTGCCAAAAGAAGTGAGGAGTACATGAACTCAGTGCATGAACAGACTCAATCATCATCATCAGGCATTGTCTTTGGTATCTGGGTAACTGACCCAGTCCTGGCTGCATTTTAATTTTTAATGTGCTGGTGATATTAAAATCCTAAACAGAATCCTGTAAAATCTATTTAGAGGCATAATGAAACAATTTCCAAGTCAGTAGAATTGACTAGAGAATGAATGAATAGAAAATGCATTGATTTCCTTTGTCAGAAATGAAGCAATTTAGCATTTCTTTTACTCAAGGTGCTACTGTTCTGTGCCAGCACTAATTAAATTCTAATGTTTTCTGAGCACAGAAATGATGTTGCCTCATAGAAAAGTAACAATATCAAATCCAGGGGCAGAGACATTAATGGCCAGTCGGTTGCACTAATGTAACTCAGCACTCCCTCTCATTGAATAAGTCAGTTTTTTATTAGAATTTATACTTTTGGTCAGGTTTTTAAAAATGGGCTACTAAGTGGAAGGGGTAGGAGTAGGAGTTAAGTATTTTGCAACTCCAGAATTAGAAACTGCAGAAAAAGAAACTGAAAATTGTTTGGAGCTTTAAAACTGAATGTAAAAAAAAAAAAAAAAAAAAAAAAATAAAATTCATAGGACAGAAAAAATTCCTTGAGCTGGACTTGTTTTCCTTTGCACGTGCATCTGGCTGCACACAGTCCTGCCAAGCCAAAGGCTCTGCTGTCCTGCAGCAGTGCTGAAGTCACCCTGCAGCTGGCTCTGACTCTGCTGGCCCTGGCCAGGACTCCCGAGAGCAGCACAGCCTGACAGGGCTCTGCAAAGCACCAAGGAGGGGAAATCAAAAAAGTGTTGAGGGTAAAGAGCCAATTCCATTGAATTCATCAATCTGAAGAACATGTGCACTTGTTAGAATCTCCCAATTGAGATTCTAATTAAAAAAAAAAAAAAAATTAGCATGAAGGGTTACTTTCAGAAAAGAAAGCGTTGGATTTAAACACAATTATTTCAACTGGCTATCTGTTCTTTTAGTTCCTTTAATAAAAACACAAACCCAGAGAGAACAAGATTAAGATTTGTATTCATTACTTCTCTTCTTGATTGAGGGTACGAAAAATAATGAAATGTCAGAATTTGCCACGTGGCAGAAAAAAAAAAATATAATATACCCACTTGGGTTTTATTAATAGCCTGTACCAACTCCCTAAAGGTGTGATCAAAAGGATGAGATCACTTTTAATTAGTTGTGAGTTGGTCTGGGGGTAAGAAACCTTCCTGCCTTACCTTAGGCAAGCCTGTCCCTGGTGAGTGGAACCTGTGGGGCCCCTCTCTGCCTTTTTCTAATTCCAGAAGCCCAAAGTGAGCCAGGGAGGTAAAAAAACACTTTTGGGAAAATCCTCCTGCTGGTGCTGCTTTCCCTCAGGGTTCAGATCCAGCTGACATCCCTAAATCCCAGCTCCTTCCAGGGGGTGTCCCCTCCCTGTGCCACAAAGGGATTTGGGGCAAAAACTCAGAACTTGTCCATGCAGATGGAATTTTCATCCCTTTCTCACCAGCTGAGCCAGCTTTGCCCTGCTCCAGGAGAGGCTGAGGGTTCCTAAATGGTGCTGAGAGCCCCGAGTGCCCTGCCAGGGACCATGCCAAGGGCTGCCAGGCTCCAAGCACTGCTCTGTGCCCAGGGAACAGCTCCAGGTGAGCACACCTGGGCCAGGGGTAGAGCAGGTTCTCCAAAATCCCTTAAAAGCACTTCTTCAGCTCTTGTATTCAGTGGAGTTAGGTAACTTCAACCAACATCTCCTCATTTCCAAGGCCAAGTCTGCTTAAACAGCTTGTTATGGGTACCAGGAGCCTGTGTCCCAGTTTATGTATTTGTAAATAGGTTAAAAAGGAAAATACCTATCTATTACCTATACTCACAGGGCTCTGCCAACTCTTAAAATTAATAAGCTCCATGTTCCTCGACCCAAATGAGCTGTGGATGTGCTGCTGAGGAAATCTGGAGGAGACTGACGTGAGCAGGGCTGGTGTGCAAAGGGACACTCGTGTCACATCACACAGATGGGTGTCCTGGCTGTCACCAGCCTGGAGCCTCCAGGCACACGTGTGAACACCCACAGAAAGCAGCACGGAGAGGAGACTCCACCATTCTTTATCCTGGCACCAGTTTAAAGCCCAGCTTTGAGGTGAGAGGACTCATCTCAGCTTTTTAATTACCACTTGCCCCAGCTCCTGCAATCACAGACCCATAAAGGAATCCCAGCACAAATTGGTTTTGGCTAATAAATATCAGTCAGGGATAAATAATGAAGCAGAGCCCTTTCACCTCTTTATTAATGGATGATATTTGCAGTGAAAGGCTCCATGAAGGGAGCTGTGCCCTCACAAGCAGTGAGGTGGGGAGGAATGCAGCAGGTTCCGAGGCTCCCAGCAATGACTGATGTCCCTGCTCTGGGAGTGAGAATGCAGACATGCAGAAGCTGTCCCGCTGCAGGGTTCATAAAAACCGATTTGAATTTCTGCAGGGCTCATTTCAGATGGAAACAGGCGTGGAGGGGGCAGAGCACGGCCGTGAGAGCAGCGCTGGCACATCTGTGTGTGTGACAGAACAAACCCCAGCCACCACACGGCAAGGACATTCCACCAGAAAAAGGAGCCATCGGCTTGGCTGGTGGATGATTCCCCTCCTGGCCCAGCTGAGAGCACAGACATTGGTGGGAGCAAAGCCAGGCTGGAAGGAAAAGCTCTGCAGCAAAGGCTGGCGAGGCACAGGGTGCTCAGAGATGCTGTGGCTGCCCCTGGAGCCCTGGAAATGTCCCAGGCAGGCTGGACAGGGCTTGGAGCAGCCTGGCCTGGTAAAACCTGGCAGGAGGATAAAGCCTGAGCTGTGAACTAGGGCTGGAAGATTTCTGACTGTGTTCGTCAGACAGCAAAGAGAATGAAGAATGAAGCAGTAAATCGGCAGCTGGTTTTATACAGGGATTACACATTGTTATGGGAATGGGTCTCATTTCCCTTTAATCCTTGAAACCTTCAGAAGATCCCATATTCCCACTGCCCACATTTCATGATGAATTATTTCATGATCAACCTGTTCCTCACCCACATCCCACAAAGGACAAGCTTTCCTTTCCAACCTTCTACATTTCCACCTTTCCTCAACACTCATCTCATTCAGCTCCATAAAAACAACTTCCTCAAGTGCTGAAGTAACTGGGGGTTAAACTTTTTGAAACCTTTCAGCTCTTCCTTCCTGGTTTTATTCACTTTAAAAAAAAATAAAAGACTCCTTCCAAGTTGTCTTGTTGAGGATATAATTTTGCCTTGGGTCTAGAGGCAGCCATGGAGTTTTCTGACTCACAGTAAAGGATTTTGGTGCTCCAAGCAGCACAGTCTCCTCCTGTCTCCTCCAAGGAACAACCTTGAAATTTTTTAACTCTAAGATTAGAATTCTGAACTTGCTCTAGAGTGCCTCAAAAAAAAAAAGCTCTATGTGAAATAGCTGCTTCTTGTCAGGCTCCTAAAATCCCTCCTGGTTAAACGTAATTTTTAAAAGGCTTTATTTGCTATCAAGCACCTGAATCCTGTATATTTTACAAGTTAATGAGCTCGTTTTTGAGGAGAAAATGTAGCTGTTAGGAATATTAACTGAAGTTATGCTTACTGCCAGAGTGTGTGTAGGGTGTGTGTAAAAATCCTGCTTTAATGTCTAATCTTGGAGTAAGTCCCAGAAGAGATTGATTCAATTTCCATTCATTATGGGAGCAAAACTTAAAATTACTCCAATGTATAGACACTCACTACTGGCAGCATAGCTCGGTGATTGTGGCAGGGAAAAACTTTAAAATGTTGGTTAAAAGGCAGGGGGGGCTCATGGGAAGCTACAGGACTGGGTTTGGGTTCTGCAGTGATAATTTCATTAACAGGAGCCCAAAATCTCCAACTGCTCCCCCATTTCTTAGCAAGGGCTGCTTAGCTCTAAATGATAATTCCTGCTTTGTTCCTAAATTCCTAAAATGCCCAAATCCAGGATTGAGTCATCCCCCCACGTGTGAACCTGGGTATTCCATGTTTACACTGAATTCCAGTGTTACACCTGCACTCATCCTCTGTTCCTGACCCCTCTAAACACTGAGAAAGGAAACACACACATGCTGCAAAACCTCAGAAATTGCTGTGAGCTCCGGTTCCACAAAGCACCTCCAAACAAGAACCATCCTCTGCCTCATTAAATCATCAACTGGACAGGAAAGGTTTATTACCCTAAATGCGATTGATTAGCAGTAAAACACCGCATTTTTTTATATAATTTACAGCCGAGGGAATCAGTTCCTGAGGCGTCAGGCAGCTCTGCAGGGCCCTGGCAGGTGGGACACAGCTCTGGGTACCTGCACAAGGCTGCCCACTGTCAGCCAGGGTTTCCTGGGAGCTTTTCTCCCAATTCCCAGCACGTCTGACAGAAATTCTTGGTTGAACACCAGCTGGTATTTTCTACCACATGTACTGTTATCAATATTTTGGGATTTTTCCCCACCCATTCCCCAAATCACTGGTTCAGGCTCTGCACACATTCCCTTGTTTCAGCTGGGCTGAGCAGGAAAGGGAGGAATTCCTGCCCCTGGTGCCTTGGGAACATCCAGGGTCAGTTTTTAACAAATCCCTCCCCTCCTGTCAGCCCTCTACTCACACACTGCACATCAGAAATCTCACAACTCAGTTCTGGGGTAGGCAAGAGTGCTCTGTGCTTATATTATTATTATTGTATAATATTATTATTATATTTGCAGTTGATGTAACAATTTAGATTGGGAGAGTGGATTCCTCACAGGATTTTTGCTGACTGGCATCAAATCCTACCACACAGGAGGAAATGTTATCAATCCTACTATTGACAAGGTTGTAAAGGAAGACTAAAGCCATGAGAGCCAATGAAGAATTCTGAGAATCTCTTAATTGCAACAGTATTAGGTGGAATCCCAAGTAAAGACAAAGGATTAAGAATTTAATGCCAAAACATCGTTTTCCTTATACCTTATTTACTTTCTTCAGCCCCACAGGAGCAATTTGTGTCAGTGGGGTATTGTACATCCTCAGACCCAACCTGGGAAAAAGTGATTTTTAAGAATAATTTCCCTGCTCCCAGTTTGTAGGAGTACAACCATTGTTTGCAGATTTACTGCAAACACTATGGTTACAAAATAAAGTGTTGCCTGTGCAGCAAGGCTAAATCAGCAGTGTCAGGATGGCAGTGGATAACTGAATTAAGTGTTCATTTTTTGGTTATCATGTGCTTTGTTCACAAGGAGATTATTTTGCCAGCACAGTCTAACACAATTACTCCACATCATCATCATCATTACAGTTTGCCTGCTGCATCCAAATTCCATGCTGTGCTCTAAAAACCTTGCAAGGGAACCTGCAACAACTTCACATGGAGATGCATTTACTCCACCCTAGGTTGATTTCTGAGCAAAAGAAATTTCAGTTTTTCCATCAAACCTCACATTGCATCTCGAGATAAGGGAGGGCCTTGCTGAGCTCCTGACTCTGCTGGGCAGGATGTGATGGAGTTCTTTGAGCAAGGCTGGATGGATTCTCTGCTCGTGCTGGGTCCAACAGCCAGCATTTTGCTTTTTGCATTTTTTTCATTGCATTTTTGGGCAGGTCAGAGGCTTGGAGCCCAGGTGAGAGTCAGTGACTTTCCAGTCCTCTCTGTGCCCTGTGCAAAACTCTGCCCTGCTGCACTGAGCGTGGCTTTAACAGCCAGGAACACCAAAGGGGCCACTATCAAACCCAGAAAACAAAAATATTTAATCTGAGATCCAGGGGTGAAACACCAGCTCACAAGTTAATGCTTTTGCAATCTTTTCTTGGACATTAATGCTTGGGTGTAACATGTGATTGTAGCATTTTTAGGTTAGAAAGAAGCTGCACTAATTTATTATTTTTAAAGTTCTAAAGAATTATTATTTGAAAGTTCTAAAGACTAGTAAACCCAGAATTAATTCTTAATTACAATTCTAGGGTGCAAATCAAGCATTCAGACTAGGAAACTTCAAACCTTGGGTTTTCATCAGTTTTATCAATTCAGCTACAATGAATATGGTGTTTATTGATGTCCTGAGCACTCAGGCAATTGGAACGTGCCTCTCAATACAGAAATGAGAGGATGAAGTGCTTTGTTATCTACCCATCCCTGAGGGCCTCCTTCCCAATCCCTCTGGAATCACAATTCCTGCAGGTTCTTCACTTTCCTCCTTTGCCACAGACTGGGGCAGAGGGGGAGCTATAAAATCCAGCACATCAGCCTATTTAACACAGGAAACTCCTCAAAGAAAACAAACAAAAGCACAAACACAAGCTGACAGGTTTCCCACACAGCTTGAGCTACAGATTTGTCTTCTTGTGGTTCTGGTTTTTTGGTTTTTGTGTTTTTTTTTTTTTTTTTTTTTAAATCTTAAAAAATTTCTGGAGAGCCCACAGAGACATCTTGTGCCTGGATGACATATAGCAATCCAGCAGTGCAGAGGAGGGGCTGGGGTCCCTCTGGGGACACCAGGGACACACAGAGCTGCCACCAGCAGCATCTCTGCTTGGCACAGCATCTCCCCTGGCTGCACACAGAGCACAGGAAGGTGCTGCTGGAAGCTCCTGGCACTGTGAGATTGGCCATGGCAGGGAATTTTTTTTCCATCAGGTGGCATCTTTCAGTATTTTTGAGTCTTTTCCCACAAGGTATTTTTATCCAACAGCTGCTGGTGGCCACGGGCTCTTCACTCAAGCCCCGAGTTGCACACTGGTAACTGCACTGCAGCAAGCAAAGCTGCAGGTGATCCCACTGAGCTCTGAAACCAAACACTCAGATCCTCAAGTGCTCTTTTGTCCTGTGGAGCTCTTGGGTTTGGGTACAGAACAGGAGCTGAACACCATTCCAGAGTTGCAATCGTTCAGGTGGTGGCAGAGATGGAGTGCAGGTGCTGAGAGCTGACAGGAGCAGCCCCAGAGGGGTTTGGCCACAGGCAGCAGGAGAGGCTGGAGGGAAACCCCAGAGAGGGCAGAGCCAGACTGAGATGGATTCCTCATAAACCAGCTCCTCAGAGCATGGAAAGGTTTCCCACTTCTCCACATTAAACACCTTTCTTCTACTCAAGACTGTGTGCTGGCCCATCAAATGGGTATTTATTCTGGGTTAGGATGGTGTTGGACCATGAAAATCATCTGACATCTCACTTAAAAACCCACTGGAATAGAAAGAAAATAAAGGGAAAAAAAATCTGTACTCTTTAAGCAATTTACTTGAGGAGAAGATCGAGTCACCTGTTGCTCTCTGAACAGGTAAACCCTGTCCTTCCAGGAAAATATCAGTGCTGAGAGCCAGCACAACCCTGGGTACTGGAGGAACTGTGCTCATTTACCACTTGTCTTTGCAGAGCTGTCCCTATGGTGATGCAGAAAGGGAGGACCTAAAATTCTGACAGGCTGCCTCTGCAGATGATTTTGTCCTTGGGCACTGAAAACCTGCTCTGCACCCAACAATCCAAACCTCTGGGCCAGCCCAGGTATTCTCCTTTCACATTAATCAAGCGTTCTGACTGTGGGATATAGTGTGCCTGGCCAAGAACCTGCCCAAAATATTCCCCCCCAGTGCCCAAAATATCCCCCTGCAGCCACCCTGGCTGGCCCAGAACCTCCAGGGGCAGCACAGGAGTTCCAGCCATAGCAATAAGACTTTTTTTTACCTTACTTTTTACTTACACCAGTGTTTAACTCCTCCCTGGGAAACAGCTCTGACAGCACTTGCTGCAAGTAGGGCACTCCTGAAAATATCTCAGAAGCTACAACAGGCAAGGTGGGAAACTCAAAGCACGATGAGCAGCGGCTTTGGGATGAGGTAAATGAGTATTTTAGGCAAGTGAGAAGGCACAGGCTGCTGTTGTCAGCAGCAACCCCACCTCTCCCACGGCAGCCGTGCCCCAGAGCCCCCAGCTCCTCTGCTCCTCCCGTGTGTGCCCCACGCTCACCTCCTGACACTGCAGAGATCAGGGGATGTGCTGGCGGATTAAAAGGATTTTTTCATCCAAAAAACTCCAGAATTTACAAAAGCAACAGATATAATTCTGAGAACGGGGAGAAAGAAATGGGGAAAATTCTCGTGGCAGATCCTGGCTCTGTTTAGACCCCAAATGTCAGAACTGCAGTTCCTTGACTCCCTGCTGTGAATACCCACATCCTCCCACATCCATTCACAACCAGAAGTTGGATCTGCAGACATGATGTAATCCCCAAGAGCCTGTCCCCAGTGGAGAGCAGATCTGAAATGAGCTGACACTCCTGTTTATTCCTCCAAGCACACATTTGGAGCCACAGCTGACTGCAATGTTCTGATGGTCCATGCATTCCTCTCTATTACTTTCCACCTCTTGCACATGGAACAAAAGGCTACAAAGTGCAGACATCAAGGGGAAAAATCCCAGTTCCACTACATTAGCTAAAGCTGTCTCCTATTGAAAGCAGTGATAGGTAATCTATAAAATAATTTCCACAACCCCACCATAAAAGAATCCCATTGTCAGTGCAATCCAATAGCACCAGTGGCTGGAAGAGAATTTATTCTACAATGAAAGTTACTCCACATTAAAAAAAAAAAAAAAAAAAATCATGTTTTTATGATGTAAAACACATGTGCTTATGATGTGTAGAGCAGCATCTTTGGAAATCACTGGGCATGAGTTAAGGAAGCTTCGATGAGATCAAAATTTGAGTGACAGCACAAAGTTAGAGATGAAGACTACAACTGTCTATAAACAAAAAGAACACCGGGAAAACCAAGTTTAATCACAGTTTGACAAACGCACTGGATGAGGAGCCCATCTTACTTAACCTCCTGCATTTAAGATAAAACAAATTTCCAAGCCATCCTCCAAAACAGATCTGGTTTTTTTATTCCACCTTATAAAACAAAACCAGAAATCCAGAACTCAATTCCCTGTCCCTGCTAACTGCTGTAACAGGAAAAAAAAAAAAAAAAAAAAAATCCCAAAATCTCTTCCCCTTTTCACATTTGTGCCTCAGTGGGTCAGGAGCAGTCCCTGGGCAGAAGCAGGACAGATGTGCCCCTCATGCTTCCAAAACAGAGGATCCCAAATGGCAGCTCTGTGCTGCCCAGTTCCCCTTCTGGCAGCACATTGCCAGGTCAGAGGTGCCACAATGATTATTTAGGATGCAGAACTGACACAGAAACCTTCCCACAGAGCACCAAGCCCTGCCCTCTCTCTTATTTGATAAACTGGGATTTCTTCTGAGTGCTGACACATTCTCTTGGATTGAAGAGGCTGTAACAGCCTTTATTGTAAAACTTGCAGCTGATATTTTGATATTTATGACCAAGCCCGTGTCCATGCCCAGCACAGCTGGATCCAGCTGCTCCCCACACACCGAAATGAACACCAGGGACAGAATAAGAGTCCGAATAAAGCAGCTGCTCCACCTCATTCCTGCTCCTCCTGCCCCACCCCAAGGCTCAGGGCAGGCAAATTTAAGCGACACAACCTGATCCCAGCTGAGGGGAGGTGTGGCCGAGCCTCCCATCCTGAACTTTCCCCGTGCTCTGCCCTCCCATCTGCTGCCCTGGTGCATCCTCAGCTCCGGGCAGTGCCCGTCTGGTGGGGCTGGGGCAAGGGCAGCCGTGGAGAAGCAATAACGAAGCACCTCAGCTAACAGAAATGCGAAGCTTATGGAGACTTTCTCTGGCCAAATCTATTCCGTTTACAGCAAAGCTGCCAATTCAACAGCCAGCTCCATTTAGCAGGCTGAGGAGCCCAGCCCTTTGCCTCCCCAGCTGGGGCTCGGCAGAGTCAAACATTAAAATGATTCAAGGCACAGATAACACACTTCCAGTCCCTGGCAAAACCTCTCCAGCTGCTCATCACTCAGAATATTCCTGAATTCCTGAGCAGTGTAGGAAGCAGCAGTAAAGCTTGTAGTTTATTCCTTGGCCCAGCTACAAATGCACACAAGCTATTACTTTCTCTTTCCAAGAATTCATTCAATCGAGTCCAATTCTGAAAGCTTTGGGGGATAATTTGAAATATCAGGAATTTTGGGTTCCTTCTGAGCCTTCACGGTGCCTTGACATTCGGAGGCTACAAATTCAAGTAGAACTAATGGCAAAACAGCTTCTTTGATTACATTGTGAAGGTGTAGCTTGTGTAAGCAAATATCTGTCAAACATTCCCACTTCTGTGAAGCTCTTGCAGATACTTACTTCGAGTGGAAGTATTTTTAGTGTAATTGCCATTAAATGAATTATAGGAAGCCAATATAATTTTATAACTGATGAAAAATATTGCCACTTTACATCATTAAAAGGATTTTTAGAACTGCTGCGATCGCATTTTGCCAATATATTGTCTGTCAATAGAGCTGAGATTCATAAAACCAGGCCAGTTCTCCAGAACACTTGAAATCCAGTTTATGTGCAGCCAGAGACGTTTTATACTGAGCAATCTGTGCTTCCCATTCCTCAGTCGTGCCATCCAGAGCACATTTTGGGAACTCGGAGCTTTTCCCCTGCATTCCCAGCAATGTCACCCAGCAGGGACACTGTGCCAGCCTCCAGCAGGACACTCAGGCAGACAGGGGGGCTGTGGGGAGCAGCAGAGCTCACCAGTTTGGTTTTCTGGGAGGGCAGAGCAGGAATTCCACCCCAGCCTGTCCCTGCCCTGTCACTCACCTGCTGCTGGAGCAAATCCAACCCCTCAGAACCCCCTGGAGAAAAAGGTGGCACAGAAACCCCATAACCTGATGGCCTCTGCTTTCTGGCCTCCAGAGCTGACCCCAAACTCTGCTTATAAACCACACAGAACTCATTTTCTTCAGTATGCTTACACTGGTCATGGACTGCTGGCTCAATAATTTTACAGTTTAATTCCCAGGAGAAAAGGGAGGCAGAGGAGCCATCCCAGAACAGTAATGAGTGCTGGGAGACTCAGGATTTGGATGAGTAGCCCATCATTGCCCTTGGCCAAAACCAACCCACAGCACTGAACACAGTAAGGAAAAGAAATTCATCACTGTTCTTTTGCAGAATAAAATGCTTAAAACAACCAACTCTAATATCCAAGCTCAGCAGTGATGGCTGGGTTTGCATTTGGACTCTGTTTCAGTGGGGAGAAATCTGACACAGTCACTGCTGGGGTGAGTGACCAGCAAAGGCTGTAAAGAAGCAAAGAGGGACATGAGCACAAGAAGAAAGGCCCAAGTCATGCCCATGGAATCAACAGTCAAAAAAAAACCCCAAACACATACCCAGCATCCTTCCCCCCAAAACAAGGCCCTGACAAAAAGCACAAAGCATGTTTTTAAATGAGTTAATTCCCTTCTCTGCTGCTGCTTTCCTCTTTGGCTCTGCAGCGATTCTGTTATCAGGCTTCCCTAATGACACAGAAAAACAAATTCTGGTTTGCCATTCTTTTCCTTCAGATAATCTGCTCTAATTGAGTGTTTTACTGAGCAATCAATTGTGCTTCACTCACTTTTCCCAGGCTTGAATTACAGAATTAGAAGGGGGAAAAATCCTGCTTGTTAAAACCACATTGCTTTGATCCTGGTGTTAGGATCAAGTTCACCGTGGGCAAAGCATTGCCTACTCAGAACAGGGGTTAAATGTTGGGAAAGGGAGACCTTGTGCTCATCTTTGCACAGGACTGGAGCCAGTTGTGAGCAGTCAGCACCATCCCCATGGCACTGGCAGCTCCTGATGCCCAGAGTGGCTGGAGAAGGATTGTTTGGTGTGACTGAGCTGCGAGGAGAGCTTGCCAACACTTTGTATGAAGTTCAGAGTCACGCACCAATGCAGTGCAGAACCTGGAAAATGTGAAAGTTAAACCTTGAGGCATCACTGCCACAGAAGCATTGAGGGCTGTCCCATTCCAGCCTTGCTCTTTTCTCAGCCCCTGCAAAAGCCCTGGGGAAGCACAGAGCCAACAGGAGTGAAGGAATAGCTGGAGACACACAGAGCATTGCTCTGTAATTGATACACAACAGGCATCACACCAAAACTGCCATATTTATGATTTAATAGTCTGCTGTGGAAAAGTTAGAATTAGCTTCCAATGCATTCTATTAGAGAGGCTGCAATGTGTTAAGTTAATGTGTGAAGGCATTTTTAATATTAGCTCTGGCTACAATTTCCCATCTAATAGAATGGAGAGGAGGGGAAAAAAGGAGTTTGTAAATCTGCCACTGCAATGGCCAGTTACAAGGTTTTTTTATGGCTCTCTTGTAATGGAAACATCAAGTCCATGGGTAAGCACTGTAACTGTGGCTACAAGACATCAGTTTATTAGAGTATGGAGGGGACCAGAATAAGCTCAGATCCATCCCACTGCTTTATTTAGCAGAGCAGCAGAAAGGGATGACTTTGGCCTTTGTGGAATGGGCAATACAATCTGAGAACTGATATTTGTCTCTCAGTGGTGCTGACAGCCAGCCAGCATTGGGAATGCCACTTTCAACATCTGCCTGAAAAAAATCCACATAAAGCACAACCTTGGGGTGTGTTTGCAGCTGTCACACCAAGCGCCCCCTGGATGATCAGAAGTTCAAAATGTATTCACATAAGAAGGTTGTGGGATTTTTGTCTTAGTTGCAGTAATAGCTGTTGAAAGATAACCTCAGAAAAAAATAATTATTCTATAAAATTTACCAGCATGAGGTCCAGCTTGGAATGCCCATCATTGCAATGGCAAAGCTGTGTATTCACCCTCACCTGAAAGATGCAGTGTGCTGTTTATTGTCTGTCTGTCAGCTCTGGAACACAATAATCCAGCACACTTGGAGCTGCTGCCTCATTATGTATTTTTCCATTACAGGGAAAGCATATTTAATTTCTTTCATTTAGTCCATCTGCTTCAGGATCTTTGAGAGTCCAAGTGAATGTGAAGGTCCAAGAATGATGGCATTTGCTTTGCCAACAGCAGATCTGAGTGGTTAAATGATGTGAAAATAATTTAAAGTATCACGTTTTCCTTTATGCCTGTATCCCCTGGTGTTGGAAGTTCTTGCAGACATGGACTGTTTCTCATCATGGGCTCTACTGCAAACCACCAGAGGTGGAAGAGGAAAGACATCTGATGCAGCAGGCTCTCCAACACTCTGCCCACTTCTCTTGGGTTTTAAGTCTGCAGGACAGTGGGTGGAATGTCTCTAATAAATACCATTTAAAGATGGAGTAAAAGGAGGATCAAAACCAGGAGAGATTCTGCTTGAGGGACAGCACAGGACAATACCCCCCGTTTTCAAAGCAGGGAAATTAAAATGATACCTGCTCTGCCTTTGCACCAAGCTGCTTTGCAGACTCATTTAAAAGGAACAAGCCATTTTAATTAGCTCTCCCTGGACTCAGGAACATGTGGGTCCCAGGTGAGGGGGGAGCAGAGAGAAATAAATATATATATACTTAAATGAAGAGCAGGCTTGGCCTTGTTGCCAGCTCTCCCAGCTCTGCCTTAATCACTTTGAAGAATACAAGTCCACAGTGACCTCTGTTGTTCCTTTCATATTGGAGATTAAAAGATGAGGCTCTGGTTCTGCAGCTGGTGAACACGCTGTGAGGGGAAATCAATGACTCTTTCAGACAGGTCTCTGTGCAAAAAGGGTCATCACAGACATGAAATAATTAATTTTAATTCAACTGTTTAAAAATAAATGCGACAAAAAGAGAAATGACCTTTCTTTCTAAAAAAACAAGGCAAACGGATTTTATTTTAAAGCCAGAAAATCAGATGCCTCTCATTTTAGAACAGACTTCAATGATTTTTTTTTTCCCCACTAAATCTGCTGTAGGAGAATGTCAGGGAGTCCCCTGCACACTCTGATGCTGTGCAGGTTCTCAAGGCTCCCTGTCACCATCACATGAAGCTGTGGCAGCAGGGGCTCAGACACAGGATCCTGTCCAAAGGCAGCCCCAGGGGCTGGAGCAAGGTTAGAACAGACACTTCTGATGTGCTAAAAACCCAAATATTCCATCAGCACCTGCAGCTCCTGCTGAAGGCTGTCAGGAACACACACCCAAACCACAGGGACGGTGCAAAGTCACATCACACCGAGTGTCCTGGCCAGCCAGGAGGGGACACACAAACCCAAACCTGTCTCACCTGCACAGCCCCAGGCACGCTGAGGATGCAGCACAGGGGGTTGGGGACACCAGGGTGGGGCTGGCACTCTGCTTTTCCCCCAGGCTGACACCTCCCGTGTGGCTGAGGTTTAAAAGGCACCATCTGGAGCTGGAGCAGAGTCCTTGCAGTGCTCCAGCCACGCTCCCTGCAAGGGGAGCCTTTGAAGGTTTATTTGCCTTCTGTGCCATCCCAAGCTGCTCAGGAGTGATAAGCAATTCTGCATGAAAAGGAGCTCAAGACACTATTTATTTTTCCTTCATGTGCAACAACAACAGACTGGATATTGATCCCTTTTTCTGGAAAATAGCCTCCATTTGTGACTCAGGAATTGCAGCCAGGTTAATTGCACAGTGCAGTTTGCTGCTCGACCTTCTCTTTTTATCTCTCCTGGCCATTTCTGCAATTCCCCCTGGGAGCACCAGATGTTTGAGTATTTGATACCACACATCTGGATTGAGAGGGGCAAGCAGCAATGAACTTCTGTAAACACTGAGCTATGGAAGAATTTACCAGCAGTGCTCAGGCTGCCCCACATGGATAGAGCACAATTTATTTCCTTAAACACAGAAACAAAGACAAGCTCAGCAAAATGCCAGAAAGAAGCCATTGAATGAGTGAAAGTCACACTGAACACAACCAGACCCCAGGACTGTGAGTGGGGATCCTGCCTGTAGGGGAAAACAACCCTGCTGTTCCTACCAGGACAGCTGGGATAAAGAACTGCAAGGAAAGCACCAATGGATCCAAAAAACGCTCCTTGAAATACATTTACACTGAACCTTACAGCTCCAACCTGGCTGCATTTACCAGTGCACTTCTTCCCATTTGGAAGTTATCCAAAGGTTTGGATTTCTCAGGGATGCTCTCAGTGCTCAGGAGCCTCCAGCCCCCTTTTCCCTGCAGATTTTACAGATTTAGATGTGCTGCTTGTTGCCTGACCCCCTCTGTGGGGCACAAACTGTTCTGTGAACACGAGCAGAGAGCTGATGGAGCACTGTAACTGATTATGTGAGATTGTCTGGCAGCAACTATTGCTCAAATCCAGTTACATAAACCTCTGAGGTATTTAGAATAACTAAAAATACCCCCTCCTCCAGCTGGTTCCTCTCTGAACCCTTCTCTGGCATCGTGATGACAACGGTGGGGCACAGGCTTGTGGCAGACACAGCCTGGGTGGGGAGGGAGGCTCTGAAACCACCTCCCATCAGCACTGCTGCACACTGGAGTGAACAGACCACTCAAAATTATATATCTATAAACATACATTTTAAAAAAAAAATATATAAATGTGTTTATTAAAAGTTATCAGTTCATTGCTGGGCTTTACAGACTGATTGGCAATGAATGCCTGGCACTGTCCTGAACTGCAGCTGCAGAGTGAGCCCATCCCCAGCGTGGCAAATCCCTCAGGAATGAATGATGCCACAGGAATGCCAGTCAAGACACTCCAGTCTCCAAGAAAAGGAAAAGAATTAAAGAATCCAGGCACAGGACCCTTGTTTGTCATTCCCCCATCAGCACTGCTGCCATGCTCGAGTCCTACCCCACTTTTATGGAAGTTTGGGGCTCCTGTCCCAGGAATTCCTGCTGGGGTTCAGCAGCCAGGCAGGCTCAGGGCACAGCTCCAGCACTGACTGACACAGTTCCCAGAGAGCAGCTTTTCCTTTTCCCTTCCACAGCTCACCCACTGCAGCTTTTCCTTCTCCCCTGCACTTTGCACAGCCCCAAACACCCAAAAAAACCACACAACAGGAGCCCCAGGAACCACCAGGACCCAAAAAAACCACACAACAGGAGCCCCAGGAACCACCAGGACCCAAAAAAACCACACAACAGGAGCCCCAGGAACCACCAGGACCCAAAAAAACCACACAACAGGAGCCCCAGGAACCACCAGGACCCAAAAAAACCACACAACAGGAGCCCCAGGAACCACCAGGGCCCAAAAAAAAAAAACCACACAACAGGAACCCCAGGAACCACCAGGACCCAAAAAAACCACACAACAGGAGCCCCAGGAACCACCAGGGCCCAAAAAAACCACACAACAGGAGCCCCAGGAACCACCAGGGCCCAAAAAAAAAAACCACACAACAGGAGCCCCAGGAACCAACACAAAGAACTGCACCCTTGGTGATCACTGAGAAACTCTTTGATTATTGAAATGATGGGAGCTGAACAGGTTTACTCAGGGAAAAATGTGTGTTCCTTTTGATAATGATTTTATTTATTAATGGAAGTCATCATGCTGTAATGTCATCTAAATTAGCCTCAATTAATTTCTGAATTAATCTGGTGTGTTCCTGTTAATTTCTTTCTCCTCTTCCACTTCTCAAGAATGTTTAAATGATAAAAGGAGTTTTAGCACAAGGAAATGGAGAGGTCTCTTTATAGCAGACATTCAAGATAAGAATAGAATAGATACAGAAGACAGGAGGGTAAATCTCAAACTGCTTTGAAACCATATATTGGAAGTCAATTATTATATCAAAGTCACTAAAAACCATCAAATATCCTCATTAGCCACAATTTTTGATTTTCAAAAGTGATAAAGGCTAATGGAACTACAAGATTTTCACCCCAACTCCAAACCATCCCCAGCACCAAACCAGACTATCTGGACACTGAAAGGGATTTATAACTGGGGAAATATTTCTATAAATATTGTGTCTGGGCCTGGGCCTCCATGACACACAAAACTCTGAAGATAAATTGAACCTCTCCCAATTTTTGGTAGAATTTCGTGTGCACCTGAAGATGATCAGAACCACGTGGATTAAAGGTTATTTTGCAGCAGGGTGGATTGGAGTCACCAAAAAGGAACAAAACACTGAGCAACCAGAAACCTCAGGGTGCTGCACATCCCATCAGTGTCCAGGGCACCCTGGGTGTCCACAGGATGGCCCCACAGGTGACATTTCTCCCCTGAGTTCCTTTTGAGGGAATTCACAGAGAATTGCAGCATTTGAGCATCAAAACCAGCGTGCCAAGCAATCTGCAGATTTTCTAGGTGAGGTATGGGGGGAGGACAAAAAAAAATACAAAATACTCCTGAAAAGGAATAGTCCAAACCTATTTCTATCTGCACCTTCCAAGGATTGCCAGAGGGGTCTTGGGGGCTGCAGCTGATGGGCACAGTGAGGCTGTTTTATCTAAATCAACTTCCTACAGTGCTTTACACATTCTTTACTATCACTCTCATGCTTCTAAAAATACAATTGTGAAGCTGTATAATCTGATATGAAATTACATCTTATTTTGCCACTGAAGGAGGGGAAAAAAAAAAAAGAAGAAAGGAAGAAGAGACTGATGTCACTGACACGTTTGAGAAAACATGATCTGTTTTGATAGCACATTGTATTTGCAAAGCCTGTCCCCAGGCAGGCTGTGCTGGAATGAATTTGGAATCAAAAGGCACGTGGTCAGGCTAACTGGAAATAATTCTGTACCTTCCTTTCTGGCAGTGCAGAAATGACAGAGGATCCAGAGCATGCATCCAAATATATATCCTCAGAATTTAATTAGAGAGAATTATTCTTGCCTACCTAGGATAATTGCAACATTATGTTGTGATGGCTGTTAGCATCACATATGCTTACAGATTAATAGTGTTTCTTCCATGTCTGCTTTTGATTTAATCAGGCCATCACTCATTACAATCATGCATGGCTGGTTCTACAAGATGAGAATGCATAAAAAAAAACCAACTTGCCTGGTAACAAACAGAGCTGGGGCTGCAGGGCTCTGCCAGGCTGCTGAGCAGGGAGCTCAGCAGAGCTGGCACCAAAATCCACACCTGATGTCAAACAGCCACGCTGCTGAACCCAGTGGGCACTGCAGGGAAACCCAGAATTCCCAGAGGATTCCTGCCCTGCAGAGCTCCTGAGGTGATCCCTGGACATTCTGGGAATCAATGAGAGCTCCTGACTGGGGATTGTTTGTGGTCAGCCCCTCTCCAGGCTCTGGTGCTCTGCCACACCATCAAAACCCTCCTGGGGACATTTAGGGAGTTTTGTGGTCCTTCTATACATTACAAAGAAGAAAAAAATTAAAAGTATGTGGCTGCTTTGAAGCAGGAGTGGTCACAGAGGGACAAGATTTAGACATAAAATATGTATTTATACATAAAAGCAAAATATACATTTCCACTCTGCCAAAACAGAGACTGAACCTGTGTTTGATATTAACACTGAAGTCCTGACCACAACAGAGCAATTCACAATGGTATTTTTAAAAGCAGAAATAACAAAAGATATATCACCAAGTTAAAGACTCCTGAACAATTTCCAACTCTACAATATCATCAAGACATTGACCTAAGAAATGATCTCAAGTCAGATAAAGAAGCAGACACAGATCCAGCAGGACACCACAAACCCCAGGGCTGCTTCTTCCCATGTTACAGAGCAGCAGTGACTTTCCTGCATTGCTCTATAAATTTTAAAATCTTTTTTCAGGTAATAGTTTCATTTCACAAATGCTGGCTGAACAAAGTTATCTAAGGCTCCACACTGTCTATTGTTTGGAGCTGACATTTAATTGGAGAACTTTCTTCTCTTTCCCCCCTCCCTTCATTCTGTGGCAATGTAATCCCTCTAAAATTAGGCATCACTGCCTTGGACACACATGTTTTAATGCAGCCCAGAAGCCACAATCACACCCTTAGAAACAAGCAATCCTAAAGCAAAATACACTCTGTGCCTGAATGCTAATGCAGCAATTAATCATTTTGATATCTCTGCTCTCTCCCTTGATTTTTTTGATGTCAGAACCAACTCAGTAGAACACCACACTTTTAAAAAATCATCTTTCAAGTAGCAACATTAAACACCTCAGAGTGGAAAGCAAACAAATCAATAGATATTACAGCACTCGTGGTATAGGGAGCTCCAGAGCTACACCTACAAAAACACCTGTACCAAAGTCCCTCTGAAGGGAACAAAACCCACCCAAAACCCAGCAGCAGCTTTTCTCCACAAGCCCCCCCAGCTGAGCTGCTGGGGGAACACAGCATTCCTCCTTCCTGAGCCCCACAGTGACCTGAAGGGAAACTTTTCCCATTTATTCCTCCAGAATACACGGCCACAAACCTGGGACAGGTGTGGGAGGCAAAGCTCTCCAGTGAGGAGATCAAAAGGACTATGCAGAACAAAAATCAATCACAGAACGAGGCAAAATTCCACCAACATCACTTCTTTGGAGGGTTTTGTGAAAGTTGAAAGCCTTCTCCTACCTTTGGAAGAGCAACAGGAACCCAGCAAGACAAGAATCTCCTCCAGCAGCAGGCAAGGGAACATGCTGGTGTGGGGTTTGGTGGAATTTATGGGGGTTTTGGGGTGGGTTCTTGGGGGCTGTGGTTGGTTCCAGCACAGGTGGGGCAATAATGAGGTTGGTTCTGGTTGGTTCCAGCACAGGTGGGACCAATAACGGGGCTCATTAGCTCTAATGAGGCTGATTAGCTCTAATGAGGCTGATTAGCTGCCCCTGTGGCTCCTGTGCCCAGTGAGTGCCCCTGCCCTGGGTGGGCTCAGCCAGGTTTGAATGCACCCCGTGTTTGGATCAGCACGTGGTAATTAACGTTCATTTACAAGAACAACGGGCTGATTAATCAGCTGGGATTGCAAATGACACACTTGCACTTGAGGCTCGTTTTGTTCTGCACCGTGCATGGTATTTAGCTAAACCTGTGATTAAAGGCCAAGTTCTGAAGCCTTGAGGAGTAAACTTAAGCTTTGATGTTGCTGATAAAGGCAGGAGTTTTCAGAGAATTAGACTTTGTGGGGGAGTAAAAAGAAGTTCGGTGTTTTGCTCTTTGTCAGTGATTACAAAATCCGGGAGCATTTAAAATTCAATGAAGATTTGTCACGGTGCTGCAGAGGGGACACAGGACTTTATTAGGAGAGGAGGGAGAGGGAGAACACAGGACAAGATGAAAGCTGGCATGCAGAAATCAGTGACAGAAACCAGAGCTTTGCTCTGCACTGGGTATTGATCCCAGGGCATCCAGAGCATGGCCAGGTACTGTGGATGGAACCAGTGGATAAAATCAACTTCCATTACTCCTTGCTTGTAATGATATTTATCGCTTTTTTATTATCACGGCTTTCTGATTTTCAGCAAAGAGCTCGTGTTGATTTATGGGCAGGAAGGAGGCCACAAACAGGAAGGATTTGGGGCACCCCAGCTGCAGTAGGGGTGCAAACCCACGCTCAGCCCCATGCTCTACATTTCCTTCCCAGGTACCTCCTCCATACAATTTGCTGCCTCATCTCCTTGGCTAAGCCTGACACTTCCTGTCGTGCTTTTGAATGTTTTCCTGCCTTATTCCTGACTCATTCTGTCGTGTTCTGCCAGACCTTTGCATCCAAAGTGCTACAGCCCCACACAGCAGTGTGTTACTACTCTGTGAGTCACACTCTGAGCAGCAGCCACAGAGCAATCCTCAGCATTCAGGTCACAACTTGGGCCCATAATCTAGGCTGAGAAAATGGTGATGCTGCCTTCAAACGAATAAAACAATTCTTTAATTCAAGTGTTATTAGGCTGCAGCCTTAGAGGAGAATGGCCAGGGCTCCCTTCAAGGTTTGCTTCCATTACCTCAGAGCTGTTGTGTTGATTATTGGAATTTTTTGCTCACACCTCGAGGATCAGCATTAGTGGCTGGGAAATAGGATGGAATTCCCCTCCCAGTGCAGAGGCAAACCCAGCTCTGTGAGCTCTCCCCTCCTCACACCTCGCTGCTGTCCTGGGGTACAATGCAACATTTGTGTATTCTATCACCATCTGTTCAAATGTGGGAGGGGTGGTGATCCTTATCTCTGTGGGAGATGTCCTCTGCTGATGTGCCATCTGATAAGATCGGGGGATGATCATCGTTATCTATTCACAACCCATCCTTCCTCCGGGAGATATATTCCGTTAATGGGCCATTAAGTCCTATTGTGTGACTGGTAAGATTACATCATCCCATTGGGAGATGCCCCAGCCAGGGGCAGGAGCCAAGCCTTTCCTACCTAGATAAAAACTGGGGTTTAGGACACGAGGGCAGACCTTTCTACTGGATCCCAGAGGAAAGTCGGATCATTTCCACATTATCGCTGGATCTTCGGAGGAAAACTGCACCTTCTACAGCACTGCTTCAACGGAGCCACATCTGTCATCCAGGAGGATGCAGCCACCATTTATACGGACTGCTACCAACACCCTGACTGACAGGGCGTCAGGTTGTATTTCTGACTGTGTTGGTGGTTGTTTCTTTTATATTATTGCATGTATTTTATTTTTTCTCTTTCCTCCTGTTAAATTGTATTACTGACTTGGAGTCTCGCACTGGTTTTACTTTCAAACCAATACAGCTGCACACAGACATGACCACAGTCTGCTTTCCCTTGCAGGGCTGCAAAGCTGCTCCACGGGAGCTTTCCCTCTGTCACTCAGAGTGGGGCTTGGAAAGATTGATTCCCAAAAAAAGAATTTTAATAGAAAAATGATAAGGTTCACAACAGGTGTTATTTACATGAGGTCACTGAGCTGCCAACCACCAGTTTGTAGGTGAGCAGCAGCCAAGGACTTCGGAGTTCAGTCTGAGCCTGCTAAGAGTAGTTCTCCTGATAATTAAGCACTAACGTTCTTCCATGAGTACACTGTAATGGAATAAATTGCTGCAAGGGAACAATAAACTACAGGCAGCATCTGAGGCATTTGAACAGCACAGAGCATTTGGCTGCTGCAAGATTCACTCCAAGAGGAGAAAGGTAATAACATCTCAGAAACCATTTAGAAAACAATTTTCTGAACTTTCAGGGTTTGTAGCAACAAGCTGGGGCACTGCAGTGTGTGATTTTTCTCGTTGCCAATGACTCAGTGCCAGCTGGAATGGAAGCACACACAGGAGCAGCACTGGGCACAGAGACTCCGGGGTCAGGGGCAGCCTGGGGTGGGTTTGGCACCTGTGCTGTGCCCTGACAACATCCCAGAATATTTCTCTTCAGTTTGTTTTTTTTTTGCTTCTCTCTATTCCAGCACCCATCTTCTGTATTTTGGATGTGAGGACTGCCTGTATCTCTCACCTGGGAGCCTGTCTGGCCCCACAGCTCTCGAGCACTTTACACATCTCTTGGGACACAGCTCACAGCAAATTCAATAAAAATTCCAGACAGAAGCCAGGCCCCTCAATAGAAACATTTATCTGCCTCCTAAAGCAGAATAAATGAAATTATCACTGTAGCTTCCTAATACTTGGAGCGTGCTATAGAAATATTTATAAAGAATTGAGACACTGTATTGCACATATGTTTCCAGTTGAATGAAACTGTGCATGTGCCTCTCTAATTTAAGATATTATCCTGCCATTTGAAGATCTAAGTAGTGAGCACAGCAGTAAAAAAAAAAAAAAAAAAGTTTAACTGTTTGTTCTCTTCCTGCAGGGCAGCAGTGAGGGATTTGTCTTTCTGTCTTGGCTTCTTTAACTTTTGAAGCTGGTGGAAAATACATTTTTCTGTCGTTATGCTTGTTTTAGAGTCAGCAGGTTGAGCTTGCTGTGCTTGAAGAGTTAGGTGCTGCAAAGAGCTGATCCTCTGCATGTTCTAAAAGAATAAAATGTGTTCATGTTTATAGGGCAATTTGCAAGCAGTGCTGAACGTGCTCCGTGAGTGGGAGCTGCTCTCTGGCACCCAATCCCCAAAAGCCATCGTGGCTGTTGCTAGGAATGTAAAAACTCACGGAGATCACTTGGAGTCACGAGCACCAAGCAGAAATCTCCCTTTTCCTGCTCTCCCCATGTGGCACCAGTGCCTGTACCTTGGCCTTCAGCCAAGGCAGATGGATTATCACTAAACAAAATTCAGAAAAGCCTCCTTGCATTTACATAATGTAAGTTTCTAACATTTCAGCGATTAAAACAATTGGTGCTCATGGCTTTAAAGAACTTGTGGGTTAATTACGACTCGTTGTGTGGATAAGATGGGAGGGAAGAAATGAAACTCTGGTAGTTAAGGAATTGCTCAGTGCTTTACCCTACAGGGGGCACACTGCTCTGCTGAAGGGCTTTTTTAACTTTCAATTTGTTTTCGATGCACAAATCCCCTTCCACAAGATCTGCTCTAGCAGTGGAAGTCTTTTAGGATGGGATTGATTTCATTAAAGTTGTGAAGATACAGTTTTGTTTTCCAGGAAGAAGCTAAAGACAGCACTTCTTGGCTGTATTCTAAATTTCACCCTTTTATTTGAACGTGTCTTTGCAGTTCAGATAAACACAGGATCTTTGCAAAAGTCTTCAAGGCCTTGTAGGACAGAAATCCTGATTTCAGCAGTATCCCAGAACGGGATTCATCCCATTGGCAGAATGTGCTGTTTCCAGCATTTTCCATGGAAAGCACATTTAATGTGCTTTTTTTCCCATGTAGGAAAGGGTGGCATTCCCTAAAATTGTGGGTGAACAGGAGATGTTCCCACTGACTGCAATGGTCAAGGAAAAAACACAAACACAGCTCTGTTCTCACACAGCACCAAAGGCAGAGCTGAGTTGTGGCTGAAGTTCTGTCACTCAGTACAGAACAAGTTTTAAAAGTATTACCTTTTTTTTTTTTTAATTTTATTTTCAATTATCTCAGTTTCCTTTCTTGTTGTGACTCATTTCATTTTGGAGATGCTTTTTCTTTTCGAGAAAATAGACATTAAAAGTGAGTTCTGGTACACAGCATTCAACTACAATGAAAAAATACAGCAGGCAACTAAATTGTAGCACAGAAAAGCTTCAGTGGATTCTCCTGTTTAAACTGAATGATGGTTGTGCCAAATGTTTGCAAGACTGAAGAAATCGTTTTTTTATTATTATAACAGGGCATGGAGGCTCCAATCATCACCCACTAAAATTCCAAGCAACTCCTGCTGTGTTGGATGCTGCACAAAGGTTGAGTCAATGGTCAGTGCTAATAAAATCAAATAAATAAAGAAATCACATTGGGGAGGGGGGGGGGAAGAGAGAGAAGAAAAAAAAATGGGAGGTTTTATGATTTATCAACTGATTTATCCAAGGACATTGAGAAAGTCTTCACCTGGAATGAGCATTTAAATCCAGACTTTGGCAGCCCTCTTCTTTCAGTCCTTAAACAACTTCCTGTCTCAAAGTGCAAAGAAATTTTTTCCAATTTTTTACCTCTTTTGTTCTGCCCAATTTCATTACTTTAAACTATGTTTGGAGGACACTGATTTTTCCTTTGTGAAAACTAAGTGTTAACCAACATTAAAGCTCCATATTTTGATTTCTTTACATTAGATCACATTTAAAACTCCATGTTACTCAAAATAAAAAAAAAAAAACCAACCCTAATCCTTTTTTTATGGAATTCAGCTCCATGTTTCCTTACTTTTTTTATCTTTCCTTTCCATTTTGTTCTCTTCTATCAAAATAGGCCTCCTGGTAAGTAATACCAGTTAATAGCAATTACTTAAAGTATATTTTGTTTAGTAGAGAAGTAAAAATCATCCTTGATTTCTTGATGTGTTCTGTAATCCATGTCATATGGATGGCTCCATAAATCTTTCTAAGGCCTAATAAAATCCACTACTGAATAGCACACTCATTACATATTAAACTGAAAATTCTGCTGCCTAAGTGCTGGTGTGTGATTTGAAAACAATAAAACCAGCATGGAGTTATGAATTACAATCAGTTTTCTACATTTCTGATTCATAAAAATACATTTTTATGCTCTCTCCTTAGCCAGCATTTGAACTTTTCCTCCAGCCTGTGCCAAATGAATGCAATAAAAACACACTGTCTTTATTTACTGCTACTTAAGAAAATGTCCCATTTTTTCTAAATTTGACCCCACATCCACGCTCAGAAGGTTGGTTTTATTTATTCTTGTCACTCTTTGTTTTGCTTCCAGGTTAGGGCTCACAAAATTGGAATTTCCTCCTCTAAATGTTTCTGTATTTCCTGCTAGTTCCCCGTGTGCTGCTTTGGTATTCCAGATGAACACATTTGGCTTTTACACGTGCTTTGGTTTGGTTTGGTTTGGTTTGGTTTGGTTTGGTTTGGGTTTGGTTTGGTTTGGGTTTGGTTTGGTTTGGTTTGGTTTGGTTTGGTTTGGTTTGGGTTTGGGTTTGGTTTGGTTTGGTTTGGTTTGGTTTGGGTTTGGTTTGGGTTTGGTTTGGTTTGGGTTTGGTTTGGTTTGGTTTGGGTTTGGTTTGGTTTGGTTTGGTTTGGTTTGGTTTGGTTTGGTTTGGTTTGGTTTGGTTTGGTTTGGTTTGGTATTCCCTTCCAGTCTCCTGGAAGAGATGATTGCATTCAGAGCAGCCTGTTCCAAAATAAACCCAGCAGCCACAGTGCTGGGAGAACACTTTTCTTTTCTTCTTTTCCACGATTTCAGCATTCCTGAAGTCTGCACACAGATCATTTTCCTCTTGCTCTAAGGGATGTCACTGGTGAGGGGAGCAGTGCAGTGTGCAGGGCAGGCTGGCAGAGCTGCCATCACCTAATGGGCTGATAAAAACACAATTATTGGAGTTTCTTGTCAGCACTCAGCGCTGGTAATCCAGATTAACATCAATGGGCTCAGCACAGAGAGGGAGTCATGAAGATTCTGCTGAATGCTTTGTGACAGGAGCAGGAATTAGCTCGGTGGAGTTCCCAGAACTGCAGATTTTCTGGGGCTGGGATGAGCCACGGCCCCTTGGCAGATAAAAACACCAAACCCATCAATCCAGCTGGGCAAGGGAAAACCCAGGGAACAATCACCACCATCACAACAAACCCACAAAAATTCAGTGATGGATTCCACCGTGATGGGGTGAATCCAGCCAAAGCCTCAGAATGATCCCAAACATTATGATCCCAAACAGAATGATCCTAAACAGAATGATCCCAAACAGAATGATCCCAAACAGAATGATCCCAAACAGAATTATTCCAAACAGAATGATCCCAAACAGAATGATCCCAACATTATGATCCCAAACAGAATGATCCCAAACAAACAGAATGATCCCAAACAAACAGAATGATCCCAAACAGAAAGATCACAAACATTATGATCCCAAACAAACATTATGATCCTAAACAGTATGATCCCAAACATTATGATCCCAAACATTATGATCCCAAACAAACAGAATGATTTCAAACAGAATGATCCCAACATTATGATCCCAAACAGAATGATCCCAAACAAACAGAATTATCTCAAACAGAATGATCCCAAACAGAATGATCCCAAACAAACAGAATTATCTCAAACAGAATGATCCCAAACAGAATGATCCCAAACATTATGATCCCAAACAGAATGATCCCAAACAAACAGAATGATCCCAACATTGTGATCCTAAACAGAATGATCCCAAACACAACACCACTCCTAGAAGGGAAGAGGACAGTGGGGAAAACTTCTCTGCTGTGCCAGGTTCCTGCAGCCCCAAAAGTCAGGGGCTATTTCCAGTTTGAACCAGAGGAAAAAGGATGGAACAAACCAGATTTTCCTGGTGTGTGTCTGTCTGAGCACAGGTGGTTTAGGTGCAGCTCAAATTCTCTGCATCCTTTATTTTGCAGCACTTCCTGCTGTTAATAGTTCCTTTCTAGCACTGCTGTCCTCATCATCTCAGTTTTTCTGCTGCTCTTTTTCCTTCCCCCATTTGGAGTCCCTGCCTGTACCCTGGAGCCATGGAACCCCACAGAATTACAGAAGGGAATAAAGTTTTTGTGCTGGCAGCACCTATTCAAGAGGCCAGGCCTTGAGAGAAAACTGGGAGTTTGCAGAAGATGTCCCAACCACAGAGTCCAACTTTTCCCACATGTCTGTAAATCTCTCTCCCCACACATTATCCACCTTGACCTGTATTATTTTGGACTCAATTTTAATCTTTCTGACCCCAAGATGTGGGGGTTTTTTCTCTTTTTTTTTTTTGTGTCTTGGGCAGCTGCCATGGTTACCTGCCCCAGCTCACAGGGGCTTTGCTGACCCTCTTTCACCTGCTCTGGATGGAATTTTAGAGACTGTTGAAAAGTTTGACTTCAATTAACAATCCCTAGCAACTGCTGAAGGTAGAAAAAACAATTGCTTTACTATAAAGTTGAATCCATATGGGTTTGTACAGTATTAAACTGAGGGTACAATTTATGGAGGAAAAGAGGATCTAAAAGAAAGAAACATCACTCAGATGAGGTTAAGAGATACTTGACCAGAGAAGGTCAGGAAAACTTTGAAAAGTTTTGGGTAGAGAAATCTGCAGCCTTCTCAGCTGGTGATGACTGAAAACTCACAGCTCAACCTTGCACCTCACATGAAAGAATTTCCCATCTGTGTAACAGCAAGACTGAGGAATATCAGAGAAGGGAACTCAGGAGATGGCAGGAGCATCTCTGTGTTGGTCTGCTGTTGATTGTTAAAACATCCTCAGCTTCTCACCAGAATGTTTCATTCCCAAAAAGTCTCTTATGAGGTCAGCTGTCCTTGAAGAAAGTTTGTGACTTGAAAATGAATAGAAATGGGTGAGGAAATATTAAGGGTAAGGACAGTTTTCCAACATCTCCACTCATAAAAAGAAGTCTGAAATAACTCTCAGCATCTTTTGGTTGTTTTATTTTTCCTTTTCTTTTCTTATAAGCTTCCACATCCCTAAATACACTCCACTAGTCAAGGTGGCTCTAGAAGAAAACAGTATTGTCTTGGTTCTGCTGTAAAAAAAAGGCTACTTTCTGGGGGAAAAAAAAGAAAATAAAAGCTGTTTGAAAATAGGCAGGGAACAGAGCATTTGTAGGCATTTACTCAACTGAAAATCAGTCAGGAAAAGAAAAAACAGCTATGAAAAGCAGCTGTTTGTTCAGTAAAACATTTCCCCTTCTTTTGAAATTGCTTGTGTAGCCTTAAGGAAGGCAAAGGAGTGGTGAAAAGAGATTTTTATGGTACTTTAGCAGAGCATTTCACTGCTGAGTGATCCCAGAAACAACATCTCCCATGCTGAGTGCTCAGAACCAGGAACCCTCCCTGCTCTGGTGGGTTTTGCAGGTGACAAGTCACAAGTGACAAGAGATTGTTTTAAAGAGGAGCTGAGGCTGTGGCAAAGCCCGTGAGGAGGCAGAGCTCTCCTCCAGAAAAATGTTTGTGGAGCAACCAGAAAGAGGGGACAGCTCTGTCACAGACTGCTGGGACAGCAGGGATGGATTTGAAGTTCCACCAGCGTGGCAAACACTGATTTTATCTCTAGATAAAATTATGAAATAAAATGATCCTCACGCCCAGTGCAGTGTCAGCCCCCAGCCCCATGTGGGCACAGGGTGAGCAGTGCTGATGGAAAAGCCAAAGCAGCTCCTCCCAGCCCAGAGCTTTGCCTGGGAATGACAAATGTTTGATCTGTGGATGGGCATGGCAGGCAGTGCAGGGACTCAGGCTGACTCTGAGTTTGTGCAGCAATTAATTTATTGCTGGGCTAATTGAATAATGCATGAGACCTTCCACCTGAGACTGCTGAACTTCCTTTGTGATCTCCATCCAGCTTGGGAAGGACTGTGACAAACTCTTCCAACTTCCATTCAGTACCTACACTGAAACATTCTGAGTGTCAGCTTCTGAAATATGGGATGGTGATTGCACACTATGGAAATTTTGCTGGGATTTGGCAAGTATTTAATGGTGCTTTCCATATTTTCCCCTGAATTTTTATCATCCCAATCAATTCAGAAGAATATGTAACATTTAGATCTTAATAAGGCTGTAAGCAAGCATTTATTTCCTTTATAATTTTCTATTAATTACACAGCAGCTAATGACTTTTAAGAGTCTGCTATTAATTAATTTACATTGGCTGTCTTTAATTGCCTATTAAGTACCTGGACTCATTTGCGAGATTTACATGGAACTGTTGCCAAAAATGTCTTGTGCAACTGCACCAGATCCTTTTTCTGCCTGAATTCTCTATTGTTCCATGCCATATTTATCATGCTTACTTTCCTTTTGCACAGCTAGCCTCTTAGCAGCTTACATCTAAAAGCATTTCAAGTAATTATCCTCTGTAATTACCTTCCTCCATTTCCCTGACTCTTTTCTAAGAGTAAAATAAGCCAAGAAAAAAAAAAAACAAAACAAAAAAAACCCTGCTCAACAACAAAACAACAGATTTGGTCAGATGTTGGTCAGGCATTAATTATTTACAACAAATAACTGTGTAATCCATAACAAAGCATACACTAACAGTTAAAACTTGGTCCTGAGGCTAAAAGACGAATTTCTCTTCCAAGAAAAATTTTTAAATTGCAAAAATTCTGCAATTCCATGCTGGGAAGAAAATGAGCTATTTTTAGCATTTCAGATTGTGTAGGATATTTCCCTGGGCATGGCATGCCGAGATGGGAATGAGGTTTGCCACCTCGAGCAGATTTTCCAACAGACCATCCCACAGCACATCCCTCCCTGCCCAGCCTGGAGGAAGCTGCCAAGAAAAACGGGAATAGTTTTGGAGCCGAGTCCATTGGAAGGTTCCCTGACACCAACACATCACTGCACAACACCTGCACTGCACAAAAAGGCATTTTTCCAGGGGAAGAATATTCCACGGGAAAATCCGTGTGTCTCTCAGTAATTGGCCTGAGACAGGAGCTCCTTTTTTCCCTTTTCTAATCTTATCTGACATAGCTGTGGATGTTCCCATTATACAAATGTCTAATCCCTTTTGAATCCCGCTAAATCCTTATCTGGCCCACAGGGTAAATTTCTTTGTGTAAAAACCCGGATTCCTTTTAGCCTTTTTCAGATCTGTAAGTGATCCATCTCTCCTGTCCTTGTGTGATGAGAAAGGGTAAATGGGAGTTGCCTTCCACCTGCTGTCTGTTGTTTTTCATACCTCTTACACGTCCTTATTTTATGAGGTTCTCCACTAGGATAATATCCTTAATCCTTTTCAGCCTCATTTCATAGGGAGAGGGTTTGTTTAAACGGGACTTTTTTTTTCCCTTTGGATGGAGAAGGGAATAAAATTATGAGATGTGAAATATATAATTTGACTCACCAGAACTGTAATTTTACGCAAGTATAATTCCATTGAAATCAGCATCTCCTAATGTGCAAGGCCTGTCTGTGCTCTGCCTGTGCCTGCACTGGCACCGTATCATTTTCTGTCCTCTTCTGCACATTTGTGAGCAGTTTTTATCCTTTTTTTTTTGAAGCACAGCTGTACACTGAGCAGAAGGCTTCCTGTGACTCTCCAAAACAATTCCCAAGGCTTTCTGTGACCTGCTTCCAAATAATTTGGACACTCACACCGTGCCCAAGCAGAAAGCTCTTGGAGAGACATCTCTGGGCTGATTTCACTGCTTGAAATGTGCTTGGCAAGGAACAGAAGATGGATGGGGAGGAGCAGAGACCACATGTGGCCATTTATTTTAAGATATGTAAATGGCTGGCAATACCCTAGTTCTGTAATATTTTATACCAGTCTCTTAATAACAGAACCAGCTTTATTTTATTTTGATGATATCACCTGGGTAAGGTACACTTAACAAATATCTCAGCTACACCAGTGAGGATAAATGAAGATTATTTTCCCTGCTGCACAGATGAGACACAGAAGAGTGAATATTCTGCCCAGAGCATAAGTAAGAGATTTGTTATGAAGGTGGAAATTGGATCTGAAGTTCCCAAGTCCCAGTTTGGAACTTTAAATCCCAGCACTGTTCCTCCTTTCCCTCTCATTGTTCCACCCCCGTGTCCACCTACTCCTACCTAGAGGTTCCAAACTGTTTGCTTCTCTTCCTTTGACAAACTCTGGGGACTGGAGCACAGTTGAGAGTTTGACACAGAGATAACCCAGCCCTGGTGACACCCAAATCTGTCACAACGTGTCCTGAGTGGCTCCTGAATTGTCATTGATGAACACACACGAGGTGCTCCAGCAATGCTCAGCTCCACCACGCGAGCAGAAGCAGCAGAGATAGGGCAGCTCTTTTTCTTTCTTTTTCTGCTGATAATTAAGCGACCTTGTCAGAAATTATAGATGTTTACTGATTCAGCAGAGAATACATGAGGCGAAAAAAAGGGACAAAATTGCTTTTATATGTCAAATCAACTATAAAAAAAAAAAAATCCCAGCTTCAGATAGAAGAAGGAAAATCTGTCACCTAAATCTTTATTTTCAGAAGCCAGTATATAATGGAACTAATATGACAAAAGCTTGAATAATACCTTTGTGCATTTTTGTGTTTTTTATATATGCAAATCAAGTAAATGTAGGGCTTAAGGCTGCTTATTTAACAGTTGTACATGGGGAGCATTAATGTGCTTTGGCTTGACAAATGCATATTTCAGGCAAAAGGAATTCTTTATATCAATATTACTGTGGGGATGATAGAGAGGTGTAAAAGAAGATTGATAATACAAATAGCAGCAAGTGATTCCACACTGTTTAAATCAATGGGGGGAAAAGCCCCTGATGCCTGCAATTAATTAATGATTGTGTTCCAAACCACAGAACTCTGTGGCTGTGCATGTGATGATGAAGTGGGGCAGAAATGATGAAGGGCATTGGCCTGGCTGTTTCTGGCTCCTGCCATGGCTGTGAAGGAGGCAGCACCTGCACCCTGTGCTCTCCTCTGCTGCTCCTGCAGCTCCTGGCAGTGCTGGCACTTCCAAGGGAACTCTTTGGAATTCTCTTCCCATCCAGGATCATTTTTAACCTTGAGCTCTGGGGTGGGAGCACACACTGGGACCCTTCCCCAAGCCCAGAACAGGAGCCCTGCACAGGAAGGGTTTTACCAGCACTCGGATTGTGGAAAGCCTGAGACGTCCTTGGCACAGGGGCAATAAGGATTTATTTGTAATAAATCCAGTTTGTGAGGAGCCCCAGAGCCACGGATCCAAGAGATGCCACATTCAGGGATGTGTCCCAACAAGGCTCAGCCCCAAGGAGCCCTCCTGGAGACCTGGGCAACCACCCAGGCACGGGTTTGCTCCTCATGCATCAGTGAATTGGGCACCCATGCATCAATTAACTGGGTGCTCATGCATCAGTGAATTGGGCACCCATTCATCAATTAACTGGGTGCTCAGGCATCAGTGAATTGGGCACCCATGCATCAATTAGCTGGGTGCTCAGGCATCAGTGAATTGGGCACCCATGCATCAATTAGCTGGGTGCTCAGGCATCAGTGAATTGGGCACCCATGCATCAATTATCTGGGTGCTCAGGCATCAGTGAATTGGGCACCCATGCATCAATTACCTGGGTGCTCAGGAATCAGTGAATTGGGCACCCATGCATCAATTAGCTGGGTGTTCATGCATCAGTGAATTGGGCACCCATGCATCAATTAGCTGGGTGCTCAGGCATCAGTGAATTGGGCACCCATGCATCAATTAGCTGGGTGCTCAGGCATCAGTGAATTGGGCACCCATGCATCAATTAGCTGGGTGTTCATGCATCAGTGAATTGGGCACCCATGCATCAATTAGCTGGGTGCTCAGGCATCAGTGAATTGGGCACCCATGCATCAATTAGCTGGGTGTTCATGCATCAGTGAATTGGGCACCCATGCATCAATTATCTGGGTGCTCAGGCATCAGTGAATTGGGCACCCATGCATCAATTAGCTGGGTGCTCAGGCATCAGTGAATTGGGCACCCATGCATCAATTAGCTGGGTGTTCATGCATCAGTGAATTGGGCACCCATGCATCAATTAGCTGGGTGCTCATGTGTAAAATAACTGTTCAGACATGCAGCACTGGGCACTCATGCAGAACTTAACTGGGCACTCATGCAGAACTTAACTGGGCACTCATGAATGAAATAATTGGGCATTCATGCATAAATTAATTCTGTGCTCCTGCATGAAGTCACTGAGAAGTCATGCAGTTATTTTTCCACTAATTACAGGATTTTTAGAAAGTTATACAGTGCCCCAGCTAGCCAGATTTTGTATCACTGTCAAGTTAGCTGCCTAACAATGTTTAGGCATTTGAGACATTTAGGAACAGAAAAGATTCTGGGCTTCACATTAATTAAAATGGCATTTTAAATTCATGAACTAATTATGACATCTACTTGATCATATACTCCAGAAGCAAGTATCATAATTTCAAGTATTTTTTTAAATAAAATGATCACATCTATGCTTTACATAAATAATGTTGTTCACCTTTAGCTGTGGTCCAGAGCTCCATCCCCAGCTCAGTGCTGTGCCCAAGGGCTCTGCATTAGTACTGAGAAATCCTTTAAAAAGGAACAAATTCAAACACCAAAAAGCCAAACACACCCAGAGCCTGAGAATTGTTTAAGGCAAGCGATTCCTTGGGCCTTGCAGAATCTGCATTTTCTTAAATGTGATGGCTGTAAAACACACCTGGCAAATGAGTACCAGGATGAATTTTAAACGCTGCATCAGACCCCTCTGAGTTTAAATCAATGTGGCATAATTAACACTGCTCCTCCCAGATAAAGGTCTTCTGGGCTGTCAACATTTTTTAATACTCTTCAGTCTGAATAGGGTGTTCTTTTGGCAATAGATATAAGTTGGCAGGAAAAATTACTCATGACCTTTTAACTTACACAAATAATTCAGGCTTCTTTTTTCACTTAAAGCCTGCACACTGCATCTTCCAGAAAAAGTGACAAAACATAATGGAAATAATTCTATTTTAGCATTCAGTGCTGGGTGGTTGTTTTCAGGCAGGAAAAAACCAACATGCACATTGTTTTTTTTTAAGGGCTCTATTCCAAGAGAGACAGAATTTCATTATTAGACCATGCAAATTACTCAGTGGCCTGTGTGCCATTGGTACTCACAATATTTGGATATTTTTTCTGTATTCTGAGCATTTCTGGCCAAGTGCTGGAAGCAGACAGGCTCAGCCCTTGTGTGCATTTTGTCCCTCACAAGGCATGGACAGCAGCAAGGAGAATGATTAATTGATTCTTGATTAATGTCACTGCCAGACACACCTTTGTGCCATAATTTTGTACCGGGGAACTGCCTGCCTGGCTTTTGTAGGGTTCTGCATTAAACAGGTTGGGAGAGGGATTAAAAGCAGAGGGGCCAGGCTGAGAAATTCTGGTTTATAGCTCAATCTGTGCTTGTGCTGCAGCAGAACTCCAGCTGTTCAGTCCAGAGGCAGAGGTGGAGAGCAGGTGCTCCCTGCAGGCTCCAGATGTGCCTGTGGGACCCCTAAGTGCTCCCGGGTGACCCTCCTGACCTGCTGGGAGTGCACTTGACACCAGTCACTCCCTTTGTTTAAGGCCAGAATTAACCAGGCTCTCTCAGATCACTTCTTCAAATTATCTCAATGCAAACCTTGCAAATTCTTTGCTGAATTATTGGGGGAGAGAAAACTTTTGCCCAAAAAGTCAAAGGAAAGTGAGTTCAGGCAGGAATCTCTCCTGGCACTGGGGCCAGACTTGGAAAAGTGATTTTTCCTGGTTTTACTCCTGGATTTGGTGTCTGTGCCCACACACCAAGTGGGAAATAGTTCTGAGTCTCAAGCACTGAGCCAGCAGCTCTTACACACCCTGAGAAATTACCATGCAAGGTTAGCTCACTGCTGCACCAAATCCTGACGGTCCAGCCTTCATAAACACAGCACTAAATAAAACATTTTACCAAATCCTGACTGTCCAGCCTTCATAAAGACAGCACTAAATAAAACATTTTACCAAATCCTGACGGTCCAGCCTTCATAAACACAGCACTAAATAAAACATTTTACCAAATCCTGACGGTCCAACCTTCATAAACACAGCACTAAATAAAACATTTTACCAAATCCTGATGGTCCAGCCTTCATAAAGACAGCACTAAATAAAAATATTTTACCAAATCCTGATGGTCCAACCTTCATAAACACAGCACTAAATAAAACATTTTACCAAATCCTGACTGTCCAGCCTTCATAAAGACAGCACTAAATAAAACATTTTACCAAATCCTGACTGTCCAACCTTCATAAAGACAGCACTAAATAAAACATTTTACCAAATCCTGACTGTCCAGCCTTCATAAAGACAGCACTAAATAAAACATTTTACCAAATCCTGACTGCCCAGCCTTCAAAAAGTCAGCACTAAATAAAACATTTTACCAAATCCTGATGGTCCAACCTTCATAAACACAGCACTAAATAAAATATTTTACCAAATCCTGAAGGTCCAACCTTCATAAAGACAGCACTAAATAAAAAAAAATTACCAAATCCTGATGGTCCAACCTTCATAAAGACAGCACTAAATTAAAAGTTTTACCAAATACTGACGGTCCAGCCTTCATAAACACAGCACTGAATTAAAAGTTTTCACTCTCTAGTTAACTTCAGGCACTCTGTTCCATCACTGTGGATACTTGCTCCCATCCTTGGGTATTCCTGATAAAATCTGAAGTACTTCCCAAAATATTTACTGTACTGGATATTTATTGGTTATTGTACTGCTTAGAGGTATGGATAAAGTTGTAAGTAAGGGTTAAATGTAATTTTATATAACATTTGGGGGTTGGACATACTTAAATTTGGGTATAAAGTTGTAAATGAGAGTTAATTGTAATTTTATATAAAATTTGGGGTTTAGCTGTACTTAAATTTGGCTACTTTGTCCAAATTTACATTTGTCAAAGTAACCAAAAGCTAACCTTGACAGGAGGAAGAAAGCTCTCTGTTCTGCTGGCATCATGTCCCAGTTAACAAGAACAGAACAGAGCTGTTAAAAATGCGATTTTCCAGCAGGTGTGGTCAAGAACATCGGTTCAAAAACCCAGGGTTTGGCACCACAACTCTTTTCCTCTGGCTGCTTTTGCAGTTCCCACACGTTTCCTGCAGCAATGGGGAATTTTCACCGTCCATCCCAGGGCTGTTGGAATTGCAAGGAGCACAACAGCAACAGCAATTAGAGCCTGTTAGAGGAAAACCCCGCAGCAAAACACAGAATTACTCAGATCTCAAAGCACTCTGCGTTCATTAAGAATGTAAAGTGAGGCCATTTTTCCACGTAGAAAACAGAAAAGATTGAGATATTCCTATAGTGAAGTCTTGAAGGCAAGCAAAGTTACAGAGATCTAGTCTCTATGCTGCCCGAAACTCCAAGTGAAACACAAACTAACAGAGTGTCAGTTTATGCGGTGCTTTATTCAGGGCCCGGGGACCTGCGGACTCGCGTCCAAAGTCAGGATCCCGCCGGTTCCCTTTTTCAGAGGGTTTTTATACCCTTTTTACAAACGGTTTTCGTGCAGAAATACATACTCGTCTAAACAATATAGATACATTCACTTTGTAGATAACATTTACGCCATAACTCCTTCAAGGTTGCTTATCCTAGGACTATAGTGTTCTCCCCCTCAATCTCTTTCTTCTGCCACTACCCACCACCAGTACTTTATTTATGACTATACTTCAACCTTATCACTAACGGTTCTGCATGCTTTGCTAATTGTTTTCTCAGCACAGTACATTCCTAAGTTAGTTTCCCAGGGCCTACTCTGGAAACTACAGTCTCTAAGCCTTAGCATTACTACTACTATTATATTACTACTACTATTATACACTTTATATTTTAATATTCAGGATTTCTAGTTCATACGGTAACAACTCCCCCCTTTTGAGCATTCTTCAGAATCTCCTGCAAGGATGCTCAATTTTCCTAAGTGATAGTCTCTAGATATGATGGTGAAGGGTTGTTTTGAGAAGTTGGTAGAATCACTTCTTTCCGAGTCAGGGCCTTCATGATTTGCCGTGTGTGTGTTCCCTCTTTAGCAATCATTCCTAAAAGACATCTATACATAATCATGATTACTACAATGATTATTACAATCATTATTCCATTTTGAATAATTGAGGATAACCAACCAGAGACCTGGATTCCCAAAGAGCTGAACAATGCTCCAACCCAATTATGTTCTGCATCCTTTTGTACTTCATATACTTTTGATTTAATTTGTTCTAATTGGCTTATATCTTTTTCTACCTCTTTCGTGACATTTGGGATATGTACACAACAGTGATCATCTCTTCCTTGTAAATATCCACAAACTCCATGTTCTTTTAATAAGAGCAGATCTAATGCCATTCTATTTTGGATTGTCATTCTGGCTGTAGCTTGTAATTGTAGATTGAGATCTCTAAATCCCTTTTTCGTTACTGCTGCCAATCTCTCTGTCTGCCCTAGTAATTTATATAACATTTCCCGGTTCCTGTATGTAGATACAGGTGCAAATAAAGATTCAAGCATCCAACCGAATTTTACACTTCCCCCTGGTTCGTGCCATTCATTCTCCAGATTTACTGTCTCGTCTGTCTCAGGGCTTAATTCCCTTTTCGTCCTTTCCTCTTGGTCTTCTTTGGTTAATTTGGACTGTTTCCAAAATGGACATAAGGTTGGTATCCCTAACGTTATTTGAGTAATTGGACCACCTATCGGTAGATGTGTAGTCCATTGGCCATGTCCCATTACCCAGACTGAATTTCCGGGGCTTCGTACTGTGGTTGATTGACAATCTTTCCAAGCTCCTTTTAATTCTCCCTTTATTGTATGGTTGTATCTCTGACATTCACATCCCCATTTTAACAACACCCGGACGGGTACTAATCCAATTTGGGATTCTGGAGTATCACAGGTTATGACTTTACTACAATTCCAACCTGATGCTTGGGCTAGTTTGTTGTGGGGCACTGTTTCAGCCCCGAGGACCCCTGGGTGTTCCTGTTTTCTCGACCCAATCCATTCGATACACCAGTGTATTGGTCCGATATAACTATAGGGTTCCAGTAGGCTAGGACCCCAAATTGATTTCCATTGTTCCCACTCTTCTTTTCCCTCTTGACACACTATTTCATAATAATAATCTACTACAGGTCTACTTCTTTTCTGATTTACTTCAAATGCGCACCACCCAATATTTTTATATTGACCTGTTTTAGTGAATACAGGATTTGATAATTTTAAACATTCTGATCTTTGCTTCGGGGTTGACCACCGTCCTCCATAGGTATAAACCTCTTCCACTATTCTAGTGCGATTTCGTAGCTCTTTGTTGCATTTTCTCGTTCCATTTGCTATTTTTGGGGGCATTTCTCCTAATGGGATGATTCCCCATGGTATAGGGTCACCTGCTGCCTTTGGCAAGGGCAAACATGCTGTTATTGCTGTTACATTTTGCATCTTCCCAAAATCCCTGACTAATCCCACTACCAAATTCTCTTGCCCCAATTCCTGTTGTACATTTTCTGTTTCTTTTGCTTGTTGGACCGTTCTAGTTTCTCTTATCCTGCAAAAATTTCCTAATTTGAGAGTGCAATTGATTCTTAATGAAGGACCATCCCACATGTCAACTCCCATACTTGTGGGTATTACTTGTATTGGATAAGAATGCCTTTCTGTTTTAAAACTCTTCGCCAAAATTTTTACATCTAAGTTCCCATAATCGAAGCTTTCCCTAATCCATACTATGCATGAAAATTGACCAACCTGAGCTTTTTGCAGGTGTGAGATCATTAGGGTAGTATTACCTTTCTGTTGTTTCATGTCCCAAATTGTCACAATCCCTTCTGAAAATACCTCATTTGTAGTAATTAATTTCCATCTCGCCTTTACTTCATCGAATCCAGCTCCCTGGTCATCAGAAAACAAACAGGTTAGATTTACATTTGCCCCTTGTGGTACAATCACTGTTGGTTCAGGAACAGTAACTTTAACAAAAGCATCTCCGATACGAGCAATGCTTAACATTAGCATCGCAATCAAGGCCTTGCCCTGAACACCAGTTTTGTGTCAGTTAAAGGTTGGACTTCCCATCGTGACGGGGCTTTCTTGATTCGGGTGTAGTGTATCCAATTGTCGATCCCCTGGACCTTTACGGCTGTGTATGTAGTCATAATTACTTGTCGGGGACCGTCCCATGTTTCTTTTAGTGGTTCCACATTCCAGTTCTTTATGTAGACTTGGTCTCCAGGCTGTATATAGTGGACGGGATTCTCCAGAGGCAAAGGTCGATTCCACTGCAACACCCCCAGTAGTGCTGTAAGAGTCTTATTAAGAGACAAAATGTAATTTAACAGTACCTGATCTCCCACCACATTAGGGTCCCCTTTGTAAGTTGCAGCATGATAGGGTTTGCCGTATAAAATTTCATACGGACTTACTCCTACTTTGTCCCTAGGTTTGATCCTGACCCTTAACAGAGCTAAAGGCAATGCTTGAGGCCATTGTATCTTTGCTTCTTGGCAGATTTTCTTAATCTGGCTTTTTAGTGTTTGATTCATCTTTTCTACTTGTCCACTAGACTGAGGTCTCCAAGGTGTATGGAGATTCCATGTTATCCCAAGTACCTTAGCCACTTCTTGCACTATTCCTGCCACAAAATGAGGTCCCCTATCTGAGGACATCCCTAGTGGGATTCCAAACCTAGGGATGATCTCTCGAAGTAAAGTTTTAATCACTTCTTTTGCCTGGTTTGTTCTACATGGGAATGCCTCTGGCCAGCCTGAGAAGGTACATACATAGACTAAAATATACTTATACCCCTGTGCTTTTGGTAATTCTGAAAAATCTATCTGCCAATAATCTCCTGGTTGTGGGCCTATTTGCAATTTTCCCATTTGTACCTGCCTACGTGTCACTGGGTTGTTCTTAATACAAACTGGACACATTGCATTGATCCTTTTGGCCATTGTTAACATCTGATTGGAGATTATTTCTCGTCTTAGAAATTGCACTAAAGCTTCTGCTCCCCAATGGCATTTGTTATGTTCAATTTCTAATATAATTTTCATTATTTTTGTCGGCAATATCACTTGTCCCACGGCAGTTACATACCATCCGGCCGCATTCTTCTTAGCTTGTACTAGCCGTGCTAATTTTTCGTCTTCCGGTAGGTATACTGGTATTTGGTCCATGAAAGCTCCTGCAGGGTTGGTATGTGCTGGTAGCAACGCCATTTGGGTCCATACCTCGCGAGCAGCCTGTCTGGCTGCTCTGTCAGCCAGACGATTTCCCTGGAATGCTTTTTCTTCTCCCTGCTGGTGTCCTTTTACATGCATCACTGCCACTGCTTGGGGCTTATGTACTGCTTCCAGTAGTTGCACAATTTGTTCTCGGTGTTTAATTGATGAACCCTGTGAATTTAATAGTCCTCTCTCCTTCCATAATGCCCCATGTACATGTATTACCCCAAATGCATATTTAGAATCAGTCCAAATATTTACTCTTTTCCCTTGACTCAATTCCAAGGCTCGGATGAGGGCTTGGATTTCAGCTTGTTGTGCTGATGTTCCGGGAGCCAAGGCTCTGGCTTCTATAACCTGTCTTAGAGTTACCACTGCATACCTGGCGTACCTGGTTCCATTTTCTACGAAACTAGATCCATCGGTATACAGCTCCCATTCAGGTTCGTCTAAGGGCTCATCCTTTAGATCCTTGCGGGTAGCGTATACCTGTTCGATGGTCTCTACACAGTCGTGTACCAGGTTGCCTTCTTCTTGGGTGGCTCTAAAAAAATTCGGCTGGATTGAGATGGTTAGTTACCTTCATTTCAACATCATCATGTTCCCTAAGGATTGCCTGGTGTTGCAGCATACGGCTAGAGGAGAGCCAATGCCCCCCTTTTTGTTCCAAAACTGCTATTACCATATGTGGGACAAACACTTCCATTTTCTGTCCCATAGTCAGTTTTCTAGCTTCTTGTATCAGAAGCACTGTTGCAGCAACAGCTCTAAGGCAGCCAGGCCATCCAGCGCTTACTGAATCCAGTTGTTTCGAGAAGTATCCCACCGGGCGCTTCCATGTTCCCAATTTTTGTGTCAACACCCCAATCCCCAGTCTTTGCCTCTCATTTACATATAGTTGAAAGGGTTTTGTGAGATCTGGCAACCCTAATGCAGGTGCCTCTTTTAGAGCTTGCTTCAAGCTCTGAAATGCCTTTTCTTGTATTTTATTCCATTTAAATTCAGGATTTTTGACTGCCTCATACAGAGGTTTTGCTTTTAGTCCAAATTCTGGAATCCACAACCGACACCACCCTGCCATTCCTAAAAAGGACCTTAATTCTTGTGGATTTCGAGGTGTTGGTATAGCACATATTGCCTGAATCCGGTTCACCCCTAATTTCCGAACTCCTTGTGATATCTCACATCCCAAATAAATGACTTGTGTTCTTACCAACTGGGCCTTTTCTTTTGACACTCGGTATCCAGCTTGTCCAAGCATGTTGAGGAGTTCAATGCTGAGTCTTCGACAGATGTCTTCTTCTGTTGAGGCTAGAAAAATATCATCTATGTACTGTAGAAGAATAAATGAGAAAGGTGACTCCTTTACCTGGGTTAATTTCCATTCTTCCAGTTCCCGGGCTAGTTGGTTTCCAAAGATGGTTGGAGAATTCTTGAATCCTTGTGGTAAACGTGTCCAGGTGAGCTGTCTTTTCCGTCCTGTAGCAGGGTTTTCCCATTCGAAAGCAAAAATTTTCCTACTCTCAAATGCCAAAGGGATACAGAAGAATGCATCTTTCAAGTCAATTACTGTGAACCATTTAAATTTCTCCGAGACAGCTGTTAGCAATGTATATGGATTTGCTACTACTGGATGAATATCCTTTGTTATACTATTGATTGCCCTCAGATCTTGAACTAACCTGTACTTACCATTGGACTTCTTTACCGGAAATATGGGGGTATTAAATTCTGATTCACATTCCTGTAATATCCCTAAACTAACAAACTGGTCTATTAAGGGTGCTACTCCTTTTCGAGCCTCTAGTTTCAGAGGATACTGCCTTATCCGTACGGGTTGTGCTCCTTCCTTCAATTCCACAACTACCGGTTGTGCTGCTTTTGATTTTCCAGGGACCCCTGTTTCCCATACCCATGGCACCACAGCCTGTTCTATTTCTGTGGGGATTTCTGTTACCTCCACTTCTTTCACCGTAAATAATTTGGCTATATTATTTTCTGGAATTTTTAATTTTACTCTTTTTTCTTTCTTTTTTCTTTTCTTTTTTTTTTCTTTTTTTTCCTTTTTTTTTTTTTCCTTTTTTTTCCTTTTTTTTTTTTTTTTTTCCTTTTTTTTTTCCTTTTTTTTCTTTTCAGTGTCCTCTGTTCTTGCACAAGGCACACTGATCCAATCCCAATCTTATTTTTCCTTGTCCCATTTGTAATTGGTTTGGGAATCCCTTTTCACCCATTGGAATTCTTCCCCTAGCCATTCCTTGTCCCCGTGCGTGACCTCGGCCACCCCCCCTCGCATACCATTCCCCGTTATCTGCTGTAGTACTGCCAACATACTAGCTTGTTGTTTCTTAGCAGTCTCTTTTTCCCTATTATTATACACCTTCCACGCAACTTCTAAAAGTTTATCCAAATTCCGTGTATCTTCCCCTTCTAATTTCTGCAATTTTTCCGAATATCCTCTTGGGATTGTCCCAGAAAAATTAAAGCTAGCTGCAATTTCCCTGATTCCCCTTCAATTTCTAAACTGGTATATTTTCGAGCAGTTTCCTTAAGCCTTTCTAAGAAAGCTGACGGGGACTCATTTTTCTCCTGCCTTACTGAATACAACTTGGACCAGTTTAACGTCTTAGGTATCCCACTCCGTATTCCTTCTACCAACAATTCTTGATACGCCTTAAGTCTACGGTAACCCCCCCGTTGAATTAACATCCCACTCTGGATCCTTCCGCGGCACTAAATCATTTAATGTACCGTCCGCTCTTTGCAACCTAATCATTTCTCGTGCCTTTTCCCTCATAGCTTTAAACACCATCTCTTTCTCAGTAGAGTCCATTATTGTATTCAGTAAGACCTGTAAATCATTCCAGTCTGGATTTTGTGTTTTAATCACCATTTTCACTACCCGTGCTGCCCGTTCAGGATCCTCCCGATAAGCCCCCACAGACTGCTTCCAAATTAACAAATCATTAGGAGAAAAGGAACTTTCACTATTACTCGCTCCCCGAGGGGTCCAACCGCTTCCCGCAACGGAGCCATCAGCTGTGCACCCCTTTTTCCTTTCTTCCCCCCGTCCACTACGGGTCCTTTCACAAAGAGGAATACACGGCTTATCAGCAACCTTTTTTCCTTTGAATTCTTTCCCTCTTCTTCCCCAACTACCTCGTCTGACTCACTCGATTCACTCTCCTCCAGGGGAGGGGCACTAGGTGCTACCAACAGAGAAACATCCTCCTCAGGGTCTGAAAATTTAACAGAATACTCCTTTCCCTTTTTGCCACCCTTTGCAGCCTGCACAACCATCTGTTGCTGTTTCTAAGACCATAATGCCACACTCCTTCTGCCATTCTGGCTTATTTTTCAAACAATAAAACAAATCAAGATACGGAATTTCTTCCCATTTCTCATTATCTTATAGGAAGTGCATAAAAGGAGTTATAATATCAGGATTTAGAGTACCATTTCGGGGCCATTGCATACCCTCAGGTTCGTATTGAGGCCACACACGATTACAAAAATCAATCAATTTCCTTTTACTCAGTTCCTGACCAAAATTCCCCACCCTCCAGTGTTGCAACAAACAGCCCAAGGGTGAATCATCCGGAATTTCCATTCCTGAACTAGCCAGGGCTTTAAAGGTTTTAAAAGGCATCATAACACTCACACTCACACTCACACACTTTACTATTATTTCCACACTCACACACCCTTTACCACAATTCTTGCCTTTCTCGTCGCCGCGAGTGGCAAGTGCTGGATCTGCGCAATCACTGTTGCGTCTGACGACCAGCGCCTAGGCTTCCCCCTTTTGCCCCCACAGTGCGGGATCACCATCCCGTCTTGTTCGGCGGGCTTTCCCTTTGTCTTTTGCCCCCACAGTGCGGGATCACCGTCCCGTCTTGTTCGGCGGGCTTTCCCTTTGTCTTTTGCCCCCACAGTGCGGGATCACTGTCCCGTCTTGTTCGGCGGGCTTTCCCTTTCAATAAAGAATAAAGCACCTTGCGGGCTTACCTCACAGTCGTCCGTCAGGCGCGGGGTCGGGCACGGGTTGATGTCTCCCCAGAAATCACCTGGTGCCGGCGTGGAGTAGATCAGCTCGCGAACCGCCCCTGCCGCCTCCGGAGTCCTGCCGCGGTCGCCAGAAAACTGCTGCCCGAAACTCCAAGTGAAACACAAACTAACAGAGTGTCAGTTTATGCGGTGCTTTATTCAGGGCCCGGGGACCTGCGGACTCGCGTCCAAAGTCAGGATCCCGCCGGTTCCCTTTTTCAGAGGGTTTTTATACCCTTTTTACAAACGGTTTTCGTGCAGAAATACATACTCGTCTAAACAATATAGATACATTCACTTTGTAGATAACATTTACGCCATAACTCCTTCAAGGTTGCTTATCCTAGGACTATAGTGTTCTCCCCCTCAATCTCTTTCTTCTGCCACTACCCACCACCAGTACTTTATTTATGACTATACTTCAACCTTATCACTAACGGTTCTGCATGCTTTGCTAATTGTTTTCTCAGCACAGTACATTCCTAAGTTAGTTTCCCAGGGCCTACTCTGGAAACTACAGTCTCTAAGCCTTAGCATTACTACTACTATTATATTACTACTACTATTATACACTTTATATTTTAATATTCAGGATTTCTAGTTCATACGGTAACATCTAGATTTATTTATTTTGCATACAGGAGCATATTTTAGGCAGAAAATCAGAGTCCATTTCTTCATGTTGGGAGTGTTCTGTCATGCAAAAAAAAAAAAAACCTCAAACCAATCCACACCTTGGGCTTTTACCTGGAGTGAAACATCTTGTCAGCATTTCAATAAAATCTAAGTTCTGTGCAGCAAAGCAGAAACTTAGGTGACAAATAACTTCTTCTCAAAATTCAACACCCACTCCCCTCCCAACCAGACAATCTTGTCCAGCCTGGCCGGTTTGTTTTCTGCAACTGGGGGAGAGGAGTTGCAGATATTTATTTGTTCTAAAATCCCCAGCTTTTGCCATCTGCTGGGATGAGCCACTTGCCGCTCATTAGTGCCTTTTTCAGGTTAATTAAGCTTTGCAATGGCCAGAGCCTCGAACAGCACATCCCATTTATGCTGTGCCATTGCCACTGGATGGCATTAGTTAGTTGTGCTACAGCGATGGATGTGAAAGGGATCAATTAAACGTGGACAGCTTTTGCCAATGGGTATTAAAGCAGGGAACTGTTTTAATTCCCATTAAACTGGGAGTTCTCATTGTTTTAGCGTGGACATTGCCAATGCTGAGCCAGAGCTCATGGACAGACACTGAAAGGAAAATCAGTGTCAAATAACCTTGTCCTGGCAGTAATAAACCCAAATACAATAATGCTCCAGTTGGCTTTTCCCTCACAGATTGGAGTTCCAGTTCCTGCTGTGATAACACCAGAACCTGGAAATTCCAGATCCAGCAAAGGAAACCAACACAGGTCAAAGCCTCCATGCCAGCAACCAAGCTCCAGAGCCCTTCCAAAATCCAAAGGCACCTTACACGGAGTGTTTCAAACTAAGCTGATTGCTAGATTTCCTTCTCCAGCAGCCACGTGTTTGAGAGTCGTGCCAAAACCCACAACAATAATCCAGCTGAAAGATAAATACACACAAACACAACCCCCTTTTTTAACCCACTCAGCTGGACCCACAGCATGGCACAGGACAGGGCTTTGTTCAGTGCTGGGCTCAGAATCTTTTAACTTGGAACACTGAGGGGCGAAAAACCAACCCCAAAAACAAACCAAAGGGAACTCTGAGCTATTTCCCGCCGTTCTTTCCCCAAAATGTTTCCTCCTAAGAGTGTTTTCCCAGGAAGGAAAGACAGAATTCTGCTTTTTCTCCTGGGGGTATCTCAAATCCAGCTCCGTTTGGGAAGTGCACACAGCAGCACAAAGGGGAAGGAGCCGGTACAGCAGGGGTTGGGGTTTGGGTTTGGGTTTGGGTTTGAGTTTGGGTTTGGGTTTGGGTTTGGGTTTGAGTTTGGGTTTGGGTTTGAGTTTGGGTTTGGAATTGTGCAGTGAAATCACACTCAGGTAGGTGTCCTGTAAAATCCTCAGGTACAACCATCCGGGACACAGGTGGGAGACTGGAAAAAGCCCTGAGAGCTCCCAGCAAGGCTTTTGGAATTTAGCAAAGGCACATTCCTGTCCTGCTGTCCTTAGGGTGCACCTGGGAACCTGTGAGCCAGCACAGGCTCAAAGGGCAAATCTACCAGACTGCCCAATCATGAAATATAAATTACAATTTACTGAAGGGAACATGAGAGCTGTTCAGTCACCTCATCCCCCTGCTTTGTGTCAGAGGTGTGAGTACATCTCCTGAAAACTCCCCGGACATCTTCCCTTCACACTTTTTTCTACCTCACATCCAAACAAAAAGGAAAATAGAGTAGCAAATATCTCTTCTCCTGTAAGAGGATCTAAATGTAATGTATTTATGAATCACATTAATAATGGAATAAGGAATTGATGCATAAGAATGAAAACATTTACATAGCACAAAGAAGCAGCTCTTACAATAAATTATTAATAGCCTAATAATGACAATATGAAATAATAATTAACAAAGGCACAGCTATTATCACCCAAACAAGAAATAGCTTGACTTAACAAAGGATCCTACATAACAGATATGCTAATCTTATTTTCCAATTTCTGGAAACATTTTCTGTTACTTTTCAAAAACTCATTATCAAAGTCACAAGTAGGAAACTACTCAAACATTGCAATATTTTGGTTGTAAAACAATTTGATAGTTATTATAAAGGGTTTTGTTTTTTTTCTTTCCTCATCTCTCTGTGGGAGAACAGGATGAATTCATTTATGCAAGAGTAATTTCTTCCAGAGTCATTTTGCGAGATGATTTATTTGTAGAGTGGGACAGACAATAATAAAGTCTCAGATTTAAACAGTGCCTTTCATCCCAAAGGATCCCGAAGCACTTTCCAAGTTCTGTCTGTGCTCAGGAGGAACATCCCCCCCTGTGCAGTGATGGATGGGGCTGTTCACACAAATCTGGAATGGTTTAAGGCAGGCACTGAGGAGCACCAGAGGCAGCAGAAATCACAGGTGGCATCAGAATCCCTTCCCAACAGCAGAGCAGAGTTTTCCAAGGTGGGGTTTGAGTAGATGAGGATTTTCCTGTGCTGCTGCTGGGCTGTGGTTGAGGGAAGCTGCCACCCCAGCAGGACACACCACTGCTGCCTGTAAGATCCTTTAAGGCACAACTTGAAGTGCTCTTGGGAATCCTTTAAGGATTAAAGGATTTAAGATCCTTTAAAGCTCCTTTAAGTGCTCTTGGCAATGTCCCCACTTGCTCAGAATTGATTCTCCCAGCACAGAGCTCTCCCCAGCCAGAGGAACCCCCTGCACACTTTTGGGAGCCACTTCCCCTTCACAAATTCCCAGTTTTGTTCCAAAGATTCGGGGAATAAAAAGAAATTCATCTGACTTGTCCGGGCAGCTAATCCCATTCTTTAGGATAAATTCCAAACCAGCCCAGGTAAACTGAGAGATGTGGCCATGAGTGATCCAAGCCCCACCAAAACCATTAAATGAGCAATTTCATTCACTGCCAAGCAGCAGGTGACCGTCACTTTTCCCAGTAATCCTCTGCTGATAAAGTGAGTGTTAAACACCAGCCAAGCACAGCAACACTCACCTGTTCCCAGGCTTTTATCCCAAATTCACTGCAGGCAGCCAAAAGGCTTCCAGTGCCTTCACTGGCTTTGGGCCACGTGGTGTTTTCTTTTTCAAGTCTTTTGGAAGAGAGAAATTTCTTTTTGCTTTTATTTTTCCCATGTTATCGTGCAATACTCGAGTAGAGTTTTTGGCCGGGAGTTGCTCCACTCGTTCTGAAGCCCCCAGAGCTGCCAAGAGCAGAACTGAGCACAGAACTGAGCCCAGAACTGAGCCCAGAACTGAGCCCAGAACTGAGCACAGAACTGAGCCCAGAACTGAGCCCAGACAGGATTGTTGTGATTAAAGCAGCCTAAAAACACCAGCAGCTTAATGGCAGACAATTTATGCTACACTCAATAAACATTTTTAATGGCACAGGAGTAGTAGGAGGTGCAGTCTTTCCCAAAATAAAGCAAGGAACCAAGGATGTCACACCCAGAGCACCGAGGTTTCCCACTGAACAACTATTTAGGTCACGAGAATTACAGACAGGGAATTTAAGCATGGATTAATAAAAAAGCAATTTCCACTATCAGTGTTTTTCAGTATGTTTGATAATCCTTTGCTTTGCATGAGATGTAACTCCCCTCACCCCCAGGTCAGTGCCCAAATGGTTTGCATTAAGGCCTAGAGAGGATAATAAATTGGGGTTGCCATTTCCTGATCTTTGTTTAGTCCCAGAGCAATCTGCTGTGTGACATGGAACATCAGATTCAGCTTATTTTACCAAAGTCACAATTTCTTGTGCAGGGATAGGAGCAGCATTTGGTGGGGTTTATTTTGTTTGAAGTAAGGAATTATCCTTTATGTTGGGAAGGGGTTGTAGGAATAATTATTCTTGGGAATAAGGTTGATTATGGTGGTGCTGGGTTGGTGGAATAGATGGTCCTGAAGGTCTCTTCCAACCCTGATGATTCTGTGATTCTGGGGAACCTGGACCTTTTTTATTTGTGCATTTTGCAGTTATATATAAGAGCCTTTATATATTTACAGCATGTAATTCAAAATGTCCAATGTCTGCATTTCTTCTTTTCCAGATCTAAGCCCAGAGAACAGAATTTCAATTCCTTGGCAACTTCTTGGTGTTTCTAAATGTTTCCATCCCATGGTAACAAAGAAATGGCTTCTGGACATTTGGAGGAGCCAGAATGACCCCACACTTTGTATTTTCAGATTGAAAATTGGAGTTGTCCTCCCAAACCTCTCTCTTTCTCCCTCTCTCTCTCAAGGAAAGGATAAACATTCAGCAGCAGATGTTTAGTAAAGGTCACTACATTTATAAGTATGAGCAGAATCCTCCAGTAAAGGATGAAATTTAATACTAAGTGTTTCCTGACAAAAAATGGAATTAATTACTACTGTCTTCCTCGCCTAAGATCCCATTAAATTAAATTTTTAAATTATTGCAAATCTAAATAAAGCAAAGATGTGCTAAAGGTTTGGACAAGGGATTGTCAATCAAAGCCCTGCTTATCTAAGGGCAAGCCTGGAACTCGCTGGCAGCAGCTGGTGGGAGAGGATTTAAGGTCAGGTTTGAAGTCTGGGCTGACTGGCCATCCCTAAATGTTTATAAGGTGACAAATCTGAGTGATTATGCCCAACTGGTGGATTTCTTTCCACACATCTCATTAGCAACAGCAGCAGACTTTTGCAAGGACACAGAGACATGTTTATAACATTTGATTGGCACTTCTGGACAACCATAAATATGGAAATATGAGCACATTTATTTTTCCCATTTTAATGGTGCAAAACCAGGATTTCTGTGGATGTCTTTTCCAATATCTGCATAAATAAAGGCCGTGGGCTCCCAGCAAACACAAACACCATGTGCTAGAGCTCAGAAAACAGGGGAGTGCACAATGCAGAGAGAAATTCCTTTATTAACATATTCCTGCTCCTGCCTCCAGCCCATTAGCATTCTCATCTCTTGGGAAAACCACATTCCTGGTGGGAGATTTAATCACTGTCAGGCTCCAAAAACACCTCCAAAAAACGAACTACTCCAGCACTAATAAGCTCTTAAAATGGATGGAGATACTCTGCAAATTGATGTAGAGTGTTACTCAATTAGAAAAAAAAAAATATTGTACAATGCCATTAAATGCTGAGCAGCAGAGTAAATCTCCTGATTCCAGCCACTTGTTACTATGAAGAAAATTCTTCCTTCATAGTGGTGATTCCCAAGGAGTTTTCCCAGTGAAATGAAAGCCTGGAACTGTGTCAGTCATGTGAAGCCTTGCAGGTGCCTGGAATTGTTTCCACACACAAAACCATGAGGCAAAACCATCGGGGTCATTAAAAACCACGAGAGCATCTTGTGCTTCATGGAGTACCACAGCAAAAGGAAACGAGCCTTGAGGAGCTGAATGCCCTTTACTCAATCCCCAAACATGATTTCTTCTCGTCCTTATGTTCTAAATTAATATCTTGTTTTCCAAGCACTGTGGCATTGCTGTAACAATCACATGCCACGTTGGGTTGGAGGAATCATGAACCAATTCCTGTTTTTCAGGTTGGGTGTCTATTTTAGGTGCTGTTATTCAAGGTTTGTGCTCATCACTGTAAGAAAAATGAGAAATTCCCAAAGAGCTTCTGTGGGACAACTTCAATTCACAAGTTCCTTTTCACACACAAAACCAAAAGCAATTTTCTGTTCATTGCTCCCAAATTACACAATTCTTAGAGTTTGATTTCCTATTGGTTATTGATCCCTTTGTGTTTGATGATTTGGCCTCACTCTTTGGTTCTCACATCAGTCTTTTTCCAGCCCAGGTGTCTCTGACTGTGCCACGAGTGATGTTTGGAGTTTATCTTCATTAATTGTCATTAATTAATTTATTAATGTCCATTAATTAATGTCCATTAATTGCCCTGTATCTCCTGTGTACCTGCTGCTTACTCCCAAAATATAGAGATGTTAAACTCACCAGGCCTGAGCCAGGGGAACAGAAAAAAACCCTTCAATTCCCTTTCTTTTGAAAAGAATCTTCCATTTTCTTTCTTTTGAAAAAAAATTTCAATTCCCTTTCCCCTGGGCAAAGGCAGACAAACTCCTGACTACAGTTACAAAAATATTTTAAAAGTTGCATCATTTCCAGCAAAGGCACGGTGGTTATGTCAGGACCCCCCCCCTCAGGCACGGATTTTCCACAGGGAATTTTTGTCCAGGGAAGAAATTAATTCCTGCAAATTCTCCAGACTGAAGAATCCAGCACTGTGCCCCATTCCAGCAATGGAAAAATTCCAGCATTCTGAAAAACTATAAAAATAGGGACAGAATTCATTTACATCATAACTCCTGCATTCCAATTCCTAACTTTGATTGCCTATCTCCACCTAAAACTCATAATTAAACTTTTTAAAATATACATACTTTTTATTATTTGAAACTTGCTATTTTATATCTTCAGGATTGATCTATCTTGTTGAATAAAGGCCAGAATGTCTGGCAAACAGATTGTGCAGGGCTCAAACTCATCTATTTCTAAAGAAAAGAGAATGAACTGGTTTTTTTCCAAATGAAAAATTGATGCTGCCTATCCCTGAGAAAAATTGTCTGGATAGAAGTTGTGAGAGCATTCTGATAATGCTTCAATACACTATACATATATGTATTTGTATTTAAATATATATAATTAATCATGCAAGTAGGAACTGGACTGCTCTGTTTAAAAAAAAAACCCCAAAATTGTTGATAATCTTACCAATACAATTTCATAATAAAACATTTAAAAATGTCCCCCTAAATTTAAACACTGACATGGCATCAGTTTGCTTTTTTTCTCTAAACTTTTCCTGTGTTCTAAGGCTGACTGAAAACCAACAGTAATGGCCCTGGGTTTCTTGGCCAACCCTTTAAAAGTGGAGGATGCAGCCAAACCTGATTTGCCAATTTAAATATGACAGTTTTATTGCCTGCTGTTTAGCATCTGCCATAATTAGAGCCATTAGAGGAAAATATTTTAGCATTATATGAGAATTTCTCATCTGTGGAAATATTTCTGCACAGCATCTAGTAAAGTATTCTTACACAGTCCCCAATTATTCAAATTTTTCAGTCTTAATTCTTTCTCTAAATCAATGTGGCTCATAATTATTTTAAGCTTTATGGAATTAGCTCTTCTAAAAGCACTTCTATACATTCCATGACAGATTTGGACTTTATTCTGTTTGCATATTACAAATATAATCCAGCTATAATCATCTACTCCTAAAATACGGTGATTTTTTTAGTCCTTTCATGTATCAGCCTTTTGTTCCCTAATTCTGTGCTAAATGTGCTTTTTGGCATTTCACCACTTTTCACTTTGCTGCTGAGGGATCAAGAGCTGAGGAAGGGCCAGGCAGGAGGGAGCTGTGCCAAGGGCACATCCCTTTTCCTGCCTGTGTCTTCCCCTTCATCTCATGCTCCACCTCACCAAGGAAAAGCTGGGTTTTTTTTGCATAAATTGGAGAATTCTGTTGAAATCTGCTCGATTTTCCTACCAGTTCTTTAATTCACATTGCCTGGTCACCTCCAATTTCTTTTGGTCTTCAGGGGCAAAGCCTGGAATTGCTAAATAAGAAACTTGGGTCCTCTGGGCTTTGAGATGGAGCTCCCCCCGTGGGGTCTCAGAGGAAGCAAAATTATCTGAGAGGATGCCTTGAATTTGGGATTTCACCCCTGGCAAACACAGCACAAATTACGTGGCTTTTGTGCACATGAAAGTAAAAAGAACTTGAAGCAGAAGAGGAAAAGCAAACCTAGGAAATCTCAGAGGTTAAATCAGACACTGAAAGTGCTTTGCCATTTTGGGAGGTCCTGTAAGCACCATGCCTTAAGAGCAGAGAAATGCTGATTTTAAGCTGAACAATGCCAGACCAAAAAAAAAAAAATACAGGGAAATTCTTAAAAAGTGCAATTTCCTTCTGCTCCAAGTGGTTGAGCACAGCAAGCAAAGATCCAGGATTCCCTGAGGAGAAATGGAAGTTCTCTCTCAGGCCAGAGAGAATTCCATCAAGAGTGTGGTATCAATGTTAACATGTTCTCCAGAGCAGGAAAACACCATTTTCTGGCAGGCACTTTAATATATTTTTCAAAGTACTTGGCTGGTTTGCACATTTAAGTACTTTTGGATCCAAAGTTATGCCAAAATTAGGCATACACCAGCAAATAAAAATGAAGAGAGAGAACAGCCCAGAAGACAGCAAGAGAAAAAGGCAACTGGTCACAATTCAGTGCTTATTTTGAACTGACAGATTTGCCAAACAAATATAAAGATAATGGGAAAGGAAACCAGCTTGATAATTTTGTGCAATACAGAATTTGCATGCAAACCTCTCTTAACACTGCTCCTTCAGTCACAAGGGCATGGAAGCAATAGGCTGGGCAAGGAGTGGTTCAACAGCAGTAAATAAAAATATGCATCCCTTGGCATTTTGGAAAAAAAACCCCACAGATGTCACATCTAGGCAATTACTGAGCCTCAAAATGGAGCGTGCTGCAAATGGCAATGGGAAATGGCATTTACTTCCTCACAGTTTTAATAACATATGCAGATATTGTCTAATGTGTGTCAAATGCCATTGGGCTCAGCAGAACTGAATTAATCTCAGTTCTTTCCACCTCTCCTCCTGCTCTGCAGAGTCACCAAGGGGTGCAGTGGGGAAGGTGTTCTGTAGCTGTCATGGCTGGCTTGCACATTCTTTAATTCCCTTAATTAATAGCCCTGCTTATTGGGAGGCCTGATTCAAGGTGAACACACCAACAGGATCCCTAAGAAACTTCCACCAACACCCCAGTTCCCAAATGGAAATGGGGCAGGACAGAATCCCACTGACTGTGAGATGAAGAACTCAGAATCTCAGACAGCCGGGCTTTAATGGGAGAAATTGGATTTTCTTTTCCATGACTGCTCTACAGCAGAGAGCCCAGGTGCCCCAAATGAAGTTCCAGCCATGCCTGCCATGATTTCATTTTCCAGCAGGCAGGCATTGTTGGCATCTTGCTGGAATCCTGGGCTTGGAGTCAAAAAAAAAATGGGGATGGGGCTCCATTTCTCTTGCTTAACCTTCTGCAAGACACTGCACTGGTTCCTTGGATTCTGCATCAATAAAAGGAGTTTTATCTCCCAGAAGCATCAGGTGACTCAGGAATCCCTGTCCTGCTGGGGCTCCTAATTCACCCCAGCACGTTGCACAAACACAACCCAGTGTCACTCCTTGTTCTTCCTGCAGATCTTGGATGGCTGTGGGCCCCAAGTCCCATGGAGGAGTTAAACACACATCAAAATCCACAGCAGGTTGGTAGAAATGCAGCAGTTTTTAACTCATCACTGAAAAGGAACTTGTGAATTGAAGTTGTCCCACAGAAGCTCTTTGGGAATTTCTCATTTTTCTTACAGTGATGAGCACAAACCTTGAATAACAGCACCTAAAATAGACACCCAACCTGAAAAACAGTAATGTGGAGAGCCAGGATAAACTGCTTTCCATCCCCTCCACTTGGCACCAAAAATGTTCAGCTATTTGAATCAGCTTTCAAGAATTTAGCAGCAATAAATCTTGCTACAGTTAATTTACTTAGGATTTTCTCCTGAGTTAATTTTTATATTATACTTAAAGGAAACCGAAGCATTTATTTGCAAGGCTCAAGAATGTCACATCACATAATTTCTGTTTCAACGCTATTTTAAAAGAAATAGCAACGTTTCTCTTGTATTAAATTCGATTTAGGCAAACCAGAGAAGTTAGAGCAGCACTTTTCACCACAATAAGTCGTGCTAGTGCTGAATGCCAGGCATGGCAGCAATCCTGAACTACAGATCTGAGTCCTTAGCACATCTCAGGGCCAGGAAGGGTTTCTGCTACAGCTTGAAGAGAATTCCACAAATGCTAATTTGTCTTTATAATTCAGTTTCTAATTACTGTAAATTATTGATTTTGAAATGCCTTCCTTTCATCCCACACCAAGAATTCAAACAAAAGCGTGATATTAGAAAATACAAGTCTTCACCTCTGCCCTGCTTCAGCTGTGCTGTTTAATAAGCAATATTGTCCCTGATATCAGATCACAGCGAGGTTTCCAGCAGATGATAAATAGTGGACTCTGAGCAGCTTTATTTTGCTGTCATAATTCTAGAACGTGTCATTACCAGTTGCTGTATTTAGAGCTAATTTTATTTGTCTTTAGCTCTCACAGCTGCCCGACCTCTCTGCTTACATGTGAGGACAGAAGAAAGAGATTTTAATACTAAAGAGAAAGGTAAAGTGGCAGTGAAATGCATTCTCCTGGCAACAACTGTAAGTGTTTTAAAGACAGACCCCCATGGAAAGCTCCTATTTTTATCCTTCAAGAGTCTCCTCTGACAGTATCTCACAGCTTGAATCTAAGGAGCCACAAAGCACTTGAAAAGAACTTTGCCCAGCTTTAGGGGGAAAAAAACCCAGACTCAGAAAACAGAAAATCATCTCTTTTTTTGTTAAAGAACACTTGAAAAATAACTGCTGACAAATCACAACAGCAGCCCACAAAGAAGCCACTGCTTAGCAGTGCTGATCTGTGACAAGGGACAATAAATAGAGAAAGGCATTTTTAAAAGGAGATTGCTGTGCCTCTGATGCCTGCTCTGTTTTCCTGGCCGTGTTGTCGGTAATTAGCAGTTTGCTGATGTCACCTACTGAAGGAATCCAGAGCTGGAATGGGCAGAGCCAAATCCAGGCCCTGACTCCAGGGCAGAGCATCCACACACAGCAAAAACCACCAAACACTTCAGCCAAACACTGATGGGAAACGGGAGACCCGGGTAAAATTTGTCAGGAATGTGAAATCTCCTGAATGTTACTCTAAACTCGGTAAAACCCACCAAAGGCTCCCATTTGCAGATGAGACATTCCCAGCTCCCAAGGAAAGGGTCCCAGCAGCAGGCTGTGATTCCAGCTGTGATTCCAGCTGTGATTCCAGCTGTGATTGATTCCAGCTCCGAGTCACAGCAATTTCTAATGCTGGTCATCCAAACACTGAACCCTCTTAAAATTATTTCGAGGAAGCAAAGGAAAAAAAAAATATATATATTGAAATTGCCTTAAGAAGCAAAACCAATTTGCTTCAGTCATGGCCTGCCAGAAGGGATTTGCCCAAGTTCAATGGCTGGAAGTCTGTTTCACTCATTTATGCTCCCTTTGCCACAGCAATTGATGTCAAGTGTGAGGCATTGGGAAGTTTAGGAAGGCAGCAAACAAGCTGTAAACAAGTGAGGGAGGGAGAGGGAAATGTTTTATGGCTGGCAGCTTGCATCAGGGTGGAGAGTGGTGTTTGGGAGTGCAGTGCAGTTCCAGTGTACACTGATTTATGGTGTTTGTGGCAGCAATATTCGATGACTGTACAGTGTAAAGGAGTGTCAGCCCTGCATTGCAATGGCTGTGCCGTGCTCCATCTGTGTGATTTACAGGAAAACACGTCCTGTCATCAAGCTTCTTTCACTTTTTTCTTTTTTCTCTTTAGGAAACCTGACTCGAGTTCTGTGTTAAATGATGATTGCTCACCAACTGGAAAGGGTGAACAATTGCGACTGCAACAGAAGCTGAAACCCTCAGGAACTTATAATTTTATTTTTGGTATGAAACAATTTCACTTTTAGATGGATGAGCACAACTTGCAAGAGGAGAAGGAAACAAGGAACGTGAGAAATGGAAGAGCTGAACCACAATAGGATCCAATATTCTGTGCTTTTGATCAAAACAAAGATGAATAATCCAGAACCAGGAGGCAGCATTAGCTTGCAGCAGGCACTGTTATTAATGGAGCTAAATAAATTGCTGAACAAGAAGCATCCCCATGATAAACTGCAGGTAAATCATAGAACCAGGACTGCTTGGTTTATTAATTGGAGGCATTTTTATTTGGTTTTCCAGGCCATTGGCTTCTCTGAGATTCTCTTTTGGAATATTTTGAAGTGTATAGTCCAGATTTTAGCGTGCTGAGTGGTCCTAAACTCAAGGCCATCCATGTTTATGGGCAGAGGAAGGTCTCTAGCAAAGTGGAAACAAAGGCTAAACAGAGAAGTCCATTCTGAGTTTTTTTATCAACAACGGAAGAGCTCCACTCAAAGGAACCAGGAAAAAAAATTGGAACCACTTCCTACTCAGCAGGCAAATCATCTGTGAGCAGAGAAAGCTGAAATCTTCCTGCTGCCCTCACTTTGGCTGGAAGAGAAAGAAGAGAAGAGAAGAGAAGAGAAGAGAAGAGAAGAGAAGAGAAGAGAAGAGAAGAGAAGAGAAGAGAAGAGAAGAGAAGAGAAGAGAAGAGAAGAGAAGAGAAGAGAAGAGAAGAGAAGAGAAGAAGAGAAGATCATTCCATTTCAAACATCTACAACCTGAGCCAGGCCAAACACACAGAGAAGGTTTCTTATTCCTTTCTGATTCTTGATGAAAACATCCATGGAATTTGATGGTGTCCAGAAACCTTCCCAGGGAGTACACAGCCCATTTTCACACGGGCAGACTTACAGCTTCCACACAGCTCTGAGTTTCTTTGAAAACAGAATAAAAACTAAAAAAAAAGGAAGAACTTGACACACCAGTGCCTGCATTTGCACAATAAACAGCAGCTGGGAGCTGCTTCCCAAATAAATATTCAAAATTATTTAATTGACAAATGCATCTCTTAAAGGAGGGAGAGAACTGTCACTTCCTCCAGAAGGTGAAACCAATTAAAGTTTCCACTGTTTTTATCAGAAAAGAAAAACAATGCAGGAACAAGAGTAAGGAGCAACTGTAGGTATTTCATGACAAAAGAGGAACTTGACAAAAAAAGCAAAAATAGTAGAAAATTGTTATGAAAAAGTAAAGGACTTCCTCTCCCCAGCAGGCAGAGTTTGAATTATGACTGCAGCTTACAGGTCTTGTGAGTGGAATTGTCCTTTTATAACTGTGGTTTTTAGAGCAGGCAGGGGCAAGAAGCAGCAAATACACATTTCTGGGCATGAACAGAGGGAGGATATGGGAGCCCATCAGGGCAAACCACAGATTAAGTGGGAAACATTTTTTGTTTCTAGAATAAAGGCCAGATGGGCCATGGAGAATGGATTGCTGTGAGCTCTGTCTGATTCTCTATTCCTACACAGAGCCATTGGCTTGACAGCATCTAAAGGTACTAAAATAAAAATGTGTTAGAGTGACTCCTTTTTGAGCTCAGTATATAACATTTCAGCTGGAAGAAACAAGTGTGGGGCTTTGTTATCTTCACTTTCTGTTCAGTATCCTGGAGTCAGCAAACTCTCATTTTTTAAAGGCATCTCTGTCTCCCTGTGTTAAAGAAACTGCTCAGTCTGATCATTCCTGAGAAGAAGGAGTTTCTCAAATACAAGATCCTCATTAGGAAAATATTTATTTTCCCCTGCCTTCTGAGAAAATGCATTTCATTGCAATTATATCTGTGCTGGAAGCACTAGGTGTGAGTAAAGATGAAGTTCCTGGAAGGCTGCTCTATAAACCCATCAGGATAAATTTGCTGGTAATGTTTTCTTGGATAGATCCTGAACAATTGCTATTTGTATTGTGGTGGAATTAAGAGGCTCTCAGTTGGAGATCCATCATACTTGAGGCATTAAGTACCTGATAAGATCTCCAGTGGATTTGGTGATTTTAATTGGGAAAAAAATAACTCATAAGCAGCCAGTTTATCACAGGACCACGGGAGGAGAAAACCAAGAAGGTATTTGGCAGGAGTCTGCCCTAATCTCCAGCCTGTCAGACAGAAGTGTCAGCATTAATAAAATCTTCCCCATGTTCTTTCAGTTCTGCAATGCTACCTTAGCACGTCTGGGTTTTTGCAGCCTCCCTGCTGCTGAAGGTGGAGCAGGTGATTTGACAGGAGGGGACAACTGGAGAAGCTTCAGAAAATTCCCTGGGCTCAGCACTTCCCCCAGCACCAGGCAGGGAGAGGCAAACACCTCCATGAAACCTGTAAAGGGCAGGAATTTACAGGATCCACAGGACACTGAGCTCATCTGAATCAGCCTCAGCCTGGCGTGTGGCTGAGTGCAAATATAACCCGATAAAAACGGTGGGGAAGGAAAGGCAGAGCGTGGTTCTCTCCCTGCACCATCATTCCCCAGGAAATGGTTGAGAAATAGGAGAAATACACTGAATTTCCTGTGCCTCACAGAGGCTGCACCCAGGCTGGACACGGTCACAGATTTTCAGACAGATGTAACTTTGGTCTATTTGCATATCAGAGGTTAATTGTGCAATTATAGCTTCAGGTAATGAAGTAATATTCCCCCAGTTTGCTCCCCCCCTCAATTCACTTTTGTTGATACTTTTGGAGGACAAGGTGGCCTTGGTTCTCAGGTCTGGAGGGATTGTTTGACCAAAATGTGAAGAGAGCTCACTAACACTGTGTGGAGTTCAGAGTTAGTACTAATGCAGGACAGGATCTGAAAAATATAAAATCTAAAACTTAAAGCATCCCAGGGTGTAATTCTCTCTCTCTCTCTGGGTAATTGAGTGGAGAGCATTTACTGGGATTTGTATCCTCAGTTAAAACAAGAGGAGTCTCAGTTAAAACAAGAGTAAGGAGTCTGCAATTTCCACGGGAGCCCCTTTTCCCTGCATGTAATCCATGACTGCAAATCCCAACAATAATTTGGAACAGTGATAATCCTCCACAGCATTGACCCTAAAGGTCTTTACAGCAACACAAATGAGATCAAAGGACAAATAAAAGTCTCTTAATCCCTCTAAGTGTGAGTTCAACCTAATCTTACATTTCTGTCTTTTAATTCTCTCTAAATCTGTTTTTAACTTTGCTTAACATTCATTATCCTTTTTCATGACCTAATTCTATGAGGGGAAAAAAAAAAAAAAAATCGCCCATATCCAGGAGTACCTTCCACATTTCTGCACAGGGATGGCATTTTGAACGTGACACTGGTTTCTCCTGTCAGCTGCTGCAGTGGAGGGGACAAGTGGATGGAGGACATGCAATAAAAGATGAAGATTGATGAATGAGGTGCAAATCGGCTCCTTGGTGACAGCTCTGTCACTTGCTTGAGCACAAAATCGAAACAATTGCATTGCAAAATGAGACTGTCAGAAAAAAAAACCCAAAACAAACCCAGACCACCTGAAAAGCCCAAACAAAAACCCCCAAAACGACAACAAAAACCCCCTCACCCACCACCCGGCACCCCCCCACATTCCTGACCTTCCCTGGCACTAATTGTCCATAATTAGCTGTTCCTTTACCTTGCTGGGCTCGTGTCACACATAAAAGATCTCATAGCTGCTGCCTGTTTCATTAATGAGGTCCCATAGAAATTGTGCAGTGCAGCTATTGCTCAGTAATGTTTGGAAGCCATGCCAACATTTCTATGTTCCTCTGATTTGTGTATTTTGGGATATTGAAGGCGTTTTTCATTAAGCATTATTCTTTGCTAATGTGTAGTTAATAACTTAATGGAAAAGCTTTTAAACTGCTCTGAGAATTAATCCACTCATACTTGTTTAACTGCTTGATTTTCTAATGGATATAGTGCAGGATTTAATATTCTGCTCATTTACATTACTTACCAGAAGAAAGGAGACCTTAACTGCCTTTTCTAAAAACAACAGTAAATCATGTTTAAGTTGATTGATTTCTGCATACATATTAACACAGTAATGAAAGGCACAATGTCTTCATAATCCATCCATTGTGTTCAACTACAGCTGAACAGTTCGATTTATTTTTTTAAATTTTTTATTTTTTACTTAGACTGGAGAAACAGCATCCCTACTGTCTGAATGTGACTTATCTCACAGCTGGATTCACTCCCTTGTACAAAGGGTGGTGCTAACTTAAAATGAAATTCCATTCAGTCCATAATTAACAGAGCTACCCTGATTTACATCAACCACTGCTCTAGCCCTAGACATCTGGTATCATAATTGAAAATCTTTCTTCAAATACATCAGACATCCCCCCCAAAAAAAAAAGTATTAGATTATATCCACTTAATTCACTCTGAGGAATACTTTCTCCCCTAGTACAGTCATTGAGAGGGACATGGGATGGAAGAGCAGCAGGAGCTGAAGCAGCACACAGGGAACTCTCATTTCAGCCCTGCCTTCCCTCCTGCACTTATCCCAGCAGCTGCACCACGATGGTGAATTTATGACACAGATTAAAATCTTCATTTATAACCCCAGCCTGGAACATCCCCAGTCAATCCCAGTGAGGATGTAAAAGCCATCAGGGCACAAATCTCCATATTTAACTATCAAATTAAACCAGCACCTCCGAGCTGAACACCCACCCCCAGCAGAGGAGCAGCTCAAGGCACCTGCCTGCCCAGCACTGCCTTCCCAACAAGAGCAAGGAAACACAGACTGCAGCAGAATGTGTGTGATAGAGAGGGGAGTGTGGAATGAGGGTGTTCCCAGGAACACGGGGATGCTGCTGGGTAACTCCCTGCACCTTCACTCTCCTCCTTGCAGGTGTCCCAGGATCACAGCACTGCTCAGCAGGGCAGGACACTCAGAGCAGGGACACACTCCGAGCTGAACACAAAGAACAAATCTCCAATACCCCCTCAGGTCACCCTAAAATCACCCTCAGATCACCCTAAAATCACCCCCAGATCACCCCCTCTCTGTGCCCAGGCTGTCCCAGCCCTGGGGGCAGTGGCAGAACTGATATCCCAAGAGCTGGGCTCTCTTATGGCACCAGCCACATTTAGAACCTTAGAAACCCTGACATGTTTTACTGAGGATGCTGTGAAAGATTAGTGTCGTGAGTGCTCAAATAATCATAATCAAAGTGACTGGAAATTACTGCCATGAATGCTGAAACAATCAAATCCACAAAGAGCACTACAACATTTAGTAGCTACTCCAGGCCACATGTCAGGTTTGTCAGATGGTATTTCTGCTGTCTGAGTGGCAGCTGTGGTTCAATACAATCACACCCCAAACGCCCCCATATCCAAATGGTGTGACCTGGAGGAGCTGGCATCCCACAGAACCCTCTTAGGCAAACAAAATCAGCAAAGGTCAGAGAAACATCCAGGCAAATTAAACAGGATATGTACAATCCTCTTTGGTTGTTAATAAATCTTCGTTTTTCTTTCCTTACGAGGCAATATCCTTCAAGAGAACTTCTCAGGAAATTAAAAAAGAAAGATAAATTACCAGACAAATATTTCAGTGTAAAGATCTCAAGCCCTAAATCAGTGACTCAGATGGATCACATAGAACCCTGAGCTCCAGATGTGCACTGCCTTCCTCCCAGCACCCTGAGCTCCAGATGTGCACTGCCTTCCTCCCAGCACCCTGAGCTCCAGATGTGCACTGCCTTCCTCCCAGCACCCTGAGCTCCAGATGTGCAGTGCCCTGCCCCCTGCACGGGGCCCCTGTGCCAGGTGAGCCAGGCATGCAGACAGGGGGCTGGGCTGGGTTCCAGGAGTTTCCAGGGGCTCTGGAACCAGGCTGCAGGGTCCACCCAGGGCACCCTGCCTGGCACTGAGGGCACAGGCACCATGCTTTCATGGGGGAGCCAAAACTTCAACATGCAGAGTGGCATCGTGGCTTTAAACTACAGGAGGCAGGGTTAGATGAGATGTTTGGGAGAAATTCTTCACTCAGAGGTGGGCAGGCCCTGGCACAGGGTGCCCAGAGCAGCTGTGGCTGTCCCTGGATCCCCAAAAGTGTCCAAGGATGGGTTGGAAGAGGTTTGGAGCAGCCTGGGGACAGTGGAAGGTGTCCCTGCCCAGGGCAGGGGGGTAGGAACAAGATGAGTTTTAAAGTTCCTCCCATTCTGTGTTGGAGATATGTTTGTATTTTAAGGGAGTCAAGCCTTTGAGTTGATATAAATGCTTCTGTAATACTCTGCAGACCAACAAAACAAAACTTCTAAATGCAAGTGGATCTGTTCCCCCCAAAGTCACAGAAGGGAAGGGAGGCCCTCAGTCATGTGAATAAGCAGCTGAAATAGCATAAACAATTCCATTTGAGCCTCAAGTTAATTATGGCACTGTAGCTGTCAGAAATTCATCTGAAGCACTTGCTGCCTAAATTGAAGGTTGGACATCCAAATTGAAATGTCATTTATATTAGTGTCTGACACAGAGCAATAGCCTCTTCTCTTCTAGTGGGCTGTGCCCATTAGCTGCCATTAGTGCTAATGGAGTTATGCACAAACATCACATGCACACACATCACTCAGCACCTAGAACACCCCGATGTCACATTAGAAAACAGCTGGTTTATTGCAGAGTGCTAGGAAACATTCCAGGTGAGCCTGGGCAGGGCCATTAGGACCTCTACTGGTGCTCTCAGTGCCCTGACATCTGGGGCAAAATAGAGTTTTTAAATAGACACTGCAAAGAAACTTTCGTCCAAGAGCTGCAAAGCCAACAGGGATCATATGTCAAATTTTGCCCAAATTACAGATATAATTTCAGAACTCTTGCCACTTTCCCAAGGACTCGCTGTCCCTGCAGACCTGTGGCTGGATGCTGCCCCTACCAACTCTTTGGGGATGGACCCAAAACCTTCCAGCCACCAAACCTGTGACAGACAGTCACAGTCATCTGCCCAGACAGAGTTGCATTTAGCAAAATTATCCTCATAACCCCCTGTTAAAATATAGCTGAGCCATCTGAAAACAGCCACCCCTGGTGCCAGCAGCAGCACAGGCCATTCTGCCTCTGGTTGTGCATAACCACGATGTCACCTCCATCCTGGGACCCAGCCCACTGAGACAGGGAACAGAACAATCCCACAGTGGTGCTTGTGTTTATTAAGCACTGTGCCTTCTGCCACAATCCCATCATGCCTCCCATTATTGATTTGGCATTCCTGGCAGCACTCTGTCAATAGGAAGTTGAGCTGAATTTTTCAGCTGAAGAGAAATGTGGCTAATTGCCATCTTCAAACAGCTCCTGCACTGCATTAATCCTTGCACTGAGCCACCATGTTTTATTAATGCTGGCATCCAATCTGCCACAAAGGCAGGGTGGGAGAGTGACAACATTTACCACGGCTGCAGAATCAGCTCCTGACAGCCCTGGGGCTCCTCTCAGATACCAGCTAAGGAAACCCAATAAACTGTGCTGAGTTCCAAGCTGGGGAGTTCAGTGATCTCAGCTCCTTTTGTGCAGAGAACAGATGGTGATGGAGCTGATTTCTGTGGTTCTGTACAACCCCTGCTAAGTGGCTGTCAGAATTTGCTGCAGTTGCTGCGTGATAATTCCTGAAAGGCTTTTATAAATGCCACTGGAGAACATTTTCACTTCTGGAGTAGTTTGGTTAAGAACCCTGCAGCAAGACAAGAGAGGCTGCACAAAATGAGGATGGGAGAGAGCCCCTCACTGAGCCTCGAGGCTGCATCGTTTTTGGGACAGAAGTGGGAGGTGGAAGGGGTTGGCAAAACAAAGCTGCCTGTAACACGACGGTCACTGGGTCAGGACTGCTCATCCAGGTTCCAGCTGGTTTGGAAACTGATCTGGTGCTTGGATTGCAGGTTGATTTGTCACTGTGTTGTGGGGAGACATAACGCAGTGCTGCTGCAGAATGAAACAACTCAGAAACCAAGCAAGGGAAAATCGACAACAAACATTCACCTTCTTCCCACAGCCTCACTGTGCCGGCTGCACTCTGGGAAGCTGACGGGCTGCTCTGTGAATGGGAGCTGCAGGAGGTGCCTGTGCCCTCTGCAAACTGGGAAACCCCCACCCAAAGGTGCCCCCACAGCCACAAGCCAGATGTGACTCCACTCCTGTCCTGCCAGATGTGGGCTCCATGCTGATGGGAAGGATGGGAGGGAGGGTCCCCAGTGCTCAGGGCAGTGGGCAGGGAGGGAGAGCAGCACAGAACGTTCCAGTTTCATGCGTGGTGCTGCAGGAGCTGCATTATTATAAATAACATGTGAATGGTGCTCCCCCTGTAAGCCAGCCTGGGATTCACTGACCTGCCACTCACCCAGGCTTTTAAACATGTGGTGCCACTGCTAAAACAGAGCCACTGAGAAAGAAGCAGCAGCTTGCCATGAAACAGGTCAGTAAATCATGTTAGGGTTGGAAGAAGCTTTTATATTAATGAAATGGCTTTGTATTACAAATCCAATCTGGATAACCTGTTTAATTCCTTGTCATTTTAATTCAGGAATTTATATTAGGAATTCTAAGAGGTCTGGAACACTTGCCTGAAAAATCTTAATTCCCTTCAAAATCATACATCTCAATCAGAAATCAAAATAAAGTGTACCAAATATTTCTTAAACGAGTGGAACCTGAAAGCAAATATCTCTTACAAGTGTTTTATGCATTTTCCTACTGAGCATCATTGTAAATATTAAATATATCACTTTAGTCTAAAATTCAGTTAAACGGATTTATATTACTTTGTAATTCACATGTAGATTTCTTTTTCTAATGTAATTTTCAAACACAGGTAATCCTCACAACATGTTCATGAATGCTGTTTGAGTCTCATAATGTTCTTACAAGGCAGTGTAGAGGGCTTTTCTCTTTCAATAGAAATATCTTGGGCATGGAAAGCAAACCTGGGGATCAGCAGAAATCACAGAATGTACCTGCAGCCTGGATGTTCTGAGCTCCCAAATCCCAACCATGCCAGCTGGGTACCTCCAGCACAGCAAGAATTTGCTCAGAACCAGTTTTGCTCTTCCAGAATTGGGAATGCAGCTGTGAGATCCCACCCACCTTCAACTATGGCCACGGTGAACCCAGCCCATCGAGAATTCAAAACCAGCTAGAGTTCATTTCTCTTCCCTGTGCAATGAAAAGGTTTTCAAAGGGACATTATAGATCCCCTCAATTCCCTCAGGAAAATGTGCTTTGGCTTACACAAGGATCCTCCTGTATTTTGGAAGTTAATCACTCCAAGGTGATCCATTCCTGTGTGTTTTTGTGGGTTATTGCTTTCAGGCAATGTTGTCCCACACCACTGAGGCCACCAGAGCTTGCAAATGCAATTTTTATTTGTCTTTGTTCTTGCTGTACAGCCGGCACAGATAATACCTCAGGAGTTTTCTCAGCCAGCACCAACAGAGAGCTGGCTCATTTCAACAATCCCTGAATTGGATCCAATTTGGCTGCAAGGCTGGATTTTTCATAGCACAGCACAGGGCAGATAGAGACCAATTTTTGCCATGGATTTCTATTCCCTCCCAGCTCTCTCTCACACCTGTATATCAATCCATCATTTGGATTATTGCTCAAAGCATCACATGCCAGTTGCATTTTTCTATTTTCTGGGGTTCTGCTGTACTTTCAGGTGCAAACTAATGCTGAAGTGCTGGCAGTGACACACACAGGTTTCTGCCAGGCTTGGCAAGGAGCAGGCTGGGGGAACCAGCCCATTTATACAGTGCAAGACCTCATAAAGACAACTGTCCCCAAAGAGAGAGCCAGGAATAACCCCCACCCTGGGGTGACAGCACAAACCTATGAACTAATGCAGCACTGAGAGAAGGGATGGAAATGCCTGGAGTGGATCCCCTCTGACAGGAATATCCAAAGGAATTGGATTCCTTCCTGGCATGCAGAGTTCCTGATTTGTCATCTGAATTTCTCAGTTCCTGATTTCTCAGCACTTACAGCAGCTCCAACAAGACACCACAGTGTTTTTCCATCCTCCTTTTATCCTTTCTAATGGCAAATGCCAGCAGTGTGTAAACACTTGCTGCAGCACGCTGCCTGGGGATGGAAGGAGGATATCAAGCTGGTTCATTGGTTTTCCAGTCAATGAATTGCCAAAATTACCAGCTCAGAATTCCCGAGGGTTATTTGCAAATATGACACCTGGCTGCATGTGCTTGTTTATATATAACCAGTCTGTGGCTGCAGAGAAGCACAGAGGACAGGCAGGTGCTTTGTGAGAATCACTTGGATTCACTCCCAGGCAGATGAAGATCTGCCCCCCAATCTTCAGAGTGTTTTTGAGAAGAGCCAGGCTGGCAGTCCCACACTTGTACCATTCTTTGGTGCCCAAATGCCCTTTCTAGATCTGTTGGCTTCCTGAGACACATGAAAACCACGACCCCCCTGTCAAACTGTGCCCAAGCCAGGGGTGAATTCCCATCAGGAGCTGCCTGGGACAGTGAGTGTGCCAGTCCATGCTTTGGGCAGTGTATTCGATTTACCAGATTTACAAATGCTTTGTTCCACCAATGGCAAAACCAAAGCAGTTGCCCTGCTGATTATTTTATTTCATTCCTTACCTACTCTTCAGAATCTCAAATTTGCCCAGTATTTCCCACGCTCCTGTGCTTCATCCTGAATTTTCTTCAAACTTAGAATTATTCACAGTTACTTTGCACCCTGGACAGCCAAATTTTGTACTGACATACAGAACCACTCTCTGTTGAATCCTCCCCATGGCTTTTCTGGGTTTTCCACAAGTTCCTTCCCAGCTACACCACTACAGATCCCAATTCTGCATGTCTATTCAGGGCAAGAAAACTGAAATTTAAGAAGAACTGGTATCAATTTCTCATTTTTCAAATTGGGTTTGCAGATTTATTCCCAAAGCTAACCCTCCACTCCTCTGGGATCACTGAATGGGTGCAGCAGTAAGAAATCCTTCCAAGAAAATTGAGGCAAGTTGAAGCAAATGCTTGCCTGGAATTAAATGATATTCTAGTACTCAGTTCTGCCTTCTCTACTGGGAATTGTGACCAGATTAAAAAATCATCTGGCAGAAATCTTTCACCCCATTTACATGTTATTTTAAAATCATCTCAAGCCTCCTTCACAAACAGAAAATATTTTGCATATTGTTTTCCCTTTGTATAGGAGACACAACTCTGCAAATTGGTGCAATATATGAAATTTGAACTATAGGGAATAAGTAGCTGATGATGCCAAATGTTGTGACTTTAATTGCACTTTCTGGGAGGCAGATTATTCCACTTTTCAAAATTGGTTCCCTAAGACACTTTGGTCTAAAAATACTTCAGTTATTGCACTCACTTTTCTTGTCAGGCTGTTCAATTCACCACGAGTTTCTCAGCAGAACCATCCTGGTGGGCACAACCCCTTCCAGCCCAGGTCCAGCCTCCTTCCCAGCCTTGGCTTCCTGTCCTGGAGAACACAGAAGGACAGGCAGGCTGCACCTTGCCCTGCAGGCACTCACAGAGAAATGACTTTTCCTCTGCTGAGCTACAGCCACCCATGCATTTTCACAATGGATAAACTCATTTTCATGGAGCTGTGCATCCCATGCAGGCAGTCCCACAGGAGCTGGCACTTTGTCACCCCGGAGCTGTTTGACATCAGCTTGGCAGCAGATTTTGGCTCTCAGAGCCTCCTCTCTGCTCAGCAGTGCAGGCAACTCTTCCATGTCCCTTCTAAAGCCCACTGGCTCATGAAGAAAACTCTGAAACTCAGCTAAGGCAGAGCCAGGAGAAAACACATCAGATCACAGAGGAGGAATAGTTCCATTATCCAAATACTTCTGTAGAAAATATTCTTCCTCTTTTCTTTTTCTTTTTTTTTTTTTTTTATTTGTTGGTTTGTTTTGTGACTGCCAGGTGTATCTCTCCTCAAAGAGAAAATGATTAGCTTTAGGAGATTTTAAGGGAAACAAGCACAACAACAATTTTTATCTTCAAACCTCTAATATCCTAACACCAACCTGGCTCTGAAATAAATTCAAGCCATCAGAATATCAGTCATGTACTGACAGACAGACTCTGTAATGCAGATGTGTGTAAAATAATCACTTAATTACAAAGTGTGGCTGTGGCAGTATTTTGCCACACTACAAAATGGCACAGCATGTGATATGGAGAAGCAGTTCAGTGCACAGATTACTGATTTTGTGCTGTTGCTGCTCCAAGGAGCAGGGCACTAATTCACAATGCAGGGATTGAATTGGCCTTCCCAGAGCACAAACTGGGCTCTTTAAATCTGACAAGGTTTTTGTGCCTTCCTTTCCTCCTGCCGCCCTCCAGCCTCCACACATAATCATATAACATCGTTTAGACAAATTGTTTCAAAGCACCTTTCCCATTTCTTTTTTTTTTTTTCTTTTCTTTTTTTTTTTCTTCCCTATTTTGCTGGTGTGAATTTATGAGGGCACTCAGATCCACCACAGACCAGGAGCTAAACCAACACACTACTTATGCACATGCTTTATTCAGCATCACCTCGGGGAGATTTCCTGCTTCTGAGCCGTTGTGCAAACAGCCTTTGCTTCATAGCAGCAGAAATCTCTTTTGTCAACATTAGCATTCCGTGTTTGGATTTATTACAGATCCTGAAAATAATAATCGTGTTTTCCTTCTTTAAGAACACCAGCCCATTCTATAACTGCTCTCACTGATTCTCACTTCAGCAAAGGGATTTCCCAGTCCTCGGGTGGGGAACCTGTGGCAAAATGGGGTTTTCACAGCCACCCCTCAGCCCAGTGAGAATAAAATCTCTGTTTACTCAACAGAACCCCTTTTTCCTCACCAGAACCCCTCAATCCTCACCAGAACCCCTATTTCCTCACCAGAACCTCTCTTTTCTCACCAGAACCTCTCTCTCCTCACCAGAACCCCTTTTTCCTCACCAGAACCCCTCAATCCTCACCAGAACCCCTCTTTCCCCACCAGAACCCCTCTCTCCTCACAAGAAACCTTCTTTTCTCACCAGAACCCCTCTATCCTCACCAGAACCCCTATTTCCTCACCAGAACTTTCTTTCCCCACCAGAACCCCTCTCTCCTCACCAGAACCCCTCAATCCTCACCAGAACCCCTCTCTCCCCACCAGAACCCCTCTCTCCCCACCAGAACCCCTCTCTCCTCACCAGAACCCCTGTCTTTTCTCACCAGAACCCCTCTATCCCCACCAGAACCCCTCTCTCCCCACCAGAACCCCTCAATCCTCACCAGAACCCCTCAATCCTCACCAAGAGACCCCATTGTGTTGAGCTGAGCTCCCCCAGCACCAGCAGCAGTTTCTCAGCAGCAGTCAGCCCCAGGGAACTGTTAATTTGTCCTGTCAGGAATTGTTATTAATTGTCTTTAATCCCCACGTCCTTGTCCACATCAAGCAATAACTTCCTCCACCCAAAGCTCCCTGATCTCACAGTGCAGAGGGGAGCAGGGAAGGTGATCAGAGTGTGGCCTCTGTACTTGAGCTTTGACCACAATAAATAAATCTCCCTGCCATCTCCCTTTCAAATTCGGGACTATTTCCTTTGGGAATGAATGGTAGCAGGCCATGGCCAATACCCACTTAAGAGTTTTTCCTTTATTTTCCAGTATCTACCACAAAAACTGTGCTCCTCTTTACCACTGATGGTGTAATTTTCTTTCCTTCCATTTGCTGCTTTGTAACTTCAGCCTCTTGTAAATCACATTAAAAGGACTTGCTTTCTAATAGTTTTTTTATTGACTAATATATTTTATTTGGCACCTGTTACCTTGGTGGAGATTTCCTTCTTGCAATAATTTACTGTATGTGCCACAGTCCCCTGAGCACTGGGCAAAGGAAACCAGCACAGTTAAACACGAGATTTACTTGATGCTCCTTGGGGTTAAAAAAAGAACTTGTTTCTGTTCTGAAAACCCAGCAGCATCCTCGGCTCTGCAAGGAGAGGAGCTGCCACCCTGACTACTTACACCAGGCAGCTGGCATGATGGATTACCTTCCACAAGTTATTTAGGCATGCTGGGCCCATTTATCTGTTTAAAATATGGAATAACTCTTAGCTAACACAGAAGTGTTTAGTGAGACTTAATGAGCTGCTCATGTGTTTATTACAGAGATTCCTAAGAACTAAATGGCAGAATGTTGCTTTGGATATGAAAGATGATGAAAACATCTTGTGAAGCATCAATTTGTAAGTAAAAAGGGTTCCAGCTACGAAACCACATGTGCTATCACACTCCAGAGGACATGCCATAATGCCTGTGCATTTTAAGAATATTTGTTTAATTTTAGTACAATGTTTCTTTATGACCACAATTCATTTTTATATTTTATATTATAAATTTATATACAGGCTCCTGTGAGATTGGGTTGGTTTTCACATGTTCTGTCTGTTGAGCAGCATTTGCTCACTAAGTGAGCACAGGGAAGTGTCAGCTGCATTAACATCTTGGTTTTTCCAGGTGCTCGTGCCTTGTGTGTTTTCCTCTGCAAGACAGATGTGCCAAAACTGTCCCCCTCCTCCAGATACACAGAGCAAGGTTTTAGGAATCTATTCCATTATGCTCTGAAACATCCAAAGACTTCCAAATAGTCCCAGAAATAGCTGGCTCTCAGTGCACTAGAATGAGGCTTCTGGGAGGAAAGGAAAAATACCACAATCAAAGCAAAGAAATCCTCCAGTAAAGGAAACTGTGACTACAGAGAGGTTTCCTACCTTTGGGGGTGGCTGGCCCTGGTGGCAGAGCTCAGGGCTGTGGGCAGTGCCAGTGGCAGCTCTGCTGCACGGCACAGGGACCTGCAGGTGCCACCCCTGCAGCAGCTGGCCAGATAAAACCAGATGTTTTGAACCAATCTTAGTGCATTTCACAAGAAAGGATCACCCACCTCCCTCCTCTCTCTCTGCCTTCTTCACCTTGAGCCCTCCCCGTGGGAGTGTGAGGTGATGGAAGCATCTTTTTCATGCATTATGTAAACAGGATGGTAAAAATCAGAAATGCCCTGGTACTCCTGTGCCCTGCCACCCAGCATGGGCAGCAAGGCTCAAACACAAAAATATCAGGAGCAGGGTGGGCACATAAGCCCCCTGACCCAGAAATCATACTGCACCTTTTTGTACCAACGTTGTGTCTTCTTCCTGAGGAAAATGTGCCTGAAGCTGCTTTTAAAACACATTCAGCCCAAAAGATCAGGTCCTTCAGCACAGATCACCTCAGGTTAGAACTGCCCTAGAAGAAACCAGGTTAAAATCACTGCAGTCTCAGGGGTTAGGCAGAGCCTAATGATTTTATCTCCTCTATTTCAAAGCATGAGCACAGACAGCACTGAAGGAAACTTCAGGGGGCAGAGAGCAAACAGCTGCTAGAGTGGATGGGGAAGGACTAAAAGAACGTGTATTTGGAGGAGTTCTCTTCAACCAAGCTTTTTTTTTTTCCTCTGATAGTACAAGCAGACAAAATTTGATGACCTCCCGAGGAAATGAGTTCCATAAGCTGCTCATAAAGTCAACAAATTCACGTTTCTTTTTGCTTGTTACAAATGAACAGCTCTTTGTGACAACATTTTGTTCCAGAAGAAGAGCAGCCAGCTTATCAAAAGGGCTCCATGGTTTAGCACAGCTTGTAAGTTTAGGGTAGTAACGAGCAGGGTTTGATTATTGAGGATTACTCCAGGTGCTCCTCCATTGCCACCTCACCAGCTGACCTTCTGAATCTATAACATCAAACGTTTTATCAGGAACATTGTAATGAACACAATGGAAATGGGAAACTTGGTGGCTAAGACAAAAATGCTGCCTCCTCCAGCATTGTCTGAGATTTTTACTATTGTCCTGGTCATGATCTGTGAAGTCAAGAATGGCAAGCAGAAATAAAGGGAGAAAAACGAGCTCATGAAAAAAAGAGACTTTTATTACATCCACGCAGGAATGTTATTAAAGTGAAAGAAACCTGAGGGAACAAGAGCTTTGAGCTATGATATTCTTTTCTGTAGAGCTGATGAAAAGAGACGATGAAAGGTCAAACAATTCTAATTCTCCTCCCTGAAGTTAGTCATTCTTGCTGTAGTCAATGTCCCTCTGTAGTGCACTTAGCCAAGGCAGCATTGCATCACTGCAGGATTAAACAGAGCAATGGATGCAATTCCTGCTTCTCATTTCGCTGAAATGCTGCCAGAGCCAGCCGCCAGCCCCTCACATCAAAGCCCTCGGGACAAAGGAAATTCCAGCTGTGGGAAGGAGCTCGGTGTTGTGGTTTCCACATCCCAAAGCTCGCTGGGGACCGAGTGCTGGGAGCTGTTGGCTCCTGTTCCAGAGTCACTTCACACCAGGGCTGCCATCCCTCCCTCCCTCCCTCCCACAGCACCACATCTGGGCAAGCACAGAGCACACGGCTCTGAAATCCAGCCTGGGATCCCAGCTTGGTAAGAAACCAGAGGGGTTCACTCCAGCATGGTGAGAATTTCACCCCAAAACACCAATTCTACATGCAGATGAATGAAATTACGTGGGATTTCTGGGATTTTGTGATGTTCTAAATCAGCTAGGTACAAAGGGTTAAAAAGAAATATTTATGTAGGGAAGGAAAAAATGATTTTTATTAGTATCTTTAATGAGTTTCATGTCTCCTGCAGATAATATTTGTTTAAGAGCTTAACATTTCAGTGTCACAGGCATGTGACTGAATTTTCTTTTTGTGGAACACGAAAGTGTGGCTAGGCAGTTGGAGAAGAAAATACAATCTTGCTTCCTTTCCATATTCATGATAATATTTGTCATAATAATTTGGTTTTGTTTCAGTAACATGAATGTTGGTGTTTTTCCATTTCCCCAACGCATTTCCATTTTCACACTTTCCCATCTACTATTAAATACATTGAAAATGCTGCCAAAATATTCAACAGCATTGAAAAAGCAGAGGAGAAATAAAATTACAGTCACAGATTTCACTTCACTCCTTTTTCTAAATTAATAAAGATTTCATTTTTTTTTTTTGTCTGAAGAAGTAACAACGTACCCCAACGAACTTCCACTCACAAATCCAAATTGGAAAATCTGACAAGCTGAACTTAAAAGCGTGGCTTACCAAGCAGACTGTCCTGAAAACAAAACCATGATTGTTACAAGCAGGAATCCTCCCCATGAGAAAAAAAAAAAAAAATTGGATTTTGTCATATGATCCTGCCATTAAAATGTCTCCAGAGTGAAAGGTTTAACAAACAATTTGAGGTCACCTCGTCAGTGCAAACACGAAGAGTGGCGTTCAGGGTGACTGAGGTGTGGCAAGGCTCGCTCCTGGTCAGGATTAGGGTTTCCCTTTCCCTGTGTCAAAGTCCCGTTGCCTTCCCTGCCGCTATAGCAAAGCCCATAGTGACACTTGCTGGTGCAGCCAGGAGTCTGAAGCAGAGCACTGACGGGAGCAGAGCCGAGCACGGCTGGGATTTTATTCCTCTCCTCCTTCCCCTGGGGATAAACGCCCCGAGGGTTCCGTTTCCTGCTTGGCTGAGCAAAGAATGTCCGACATGCCCAGGCAAGGAATGATGCTGCTCCTGATCTGTGCCAGCCCTGGAACAGCAGCCTGGGCTCTCAGGAGCTGGGGCCACCTTGCTGGGCTGAGTTCTCTCAAGTTCCTCCTTTGCTCCCCTTTTTAAAAGATATTTAAGAAGAAAAGTGCTCCAATCCATTCCCTCCCTTTGCCCCCCACATCTCCTGCCTGTCCCCTAAACACCCCCATACCCCTGACACCCCTGGGCTGTGATGAACTCCACGAGAACTCCATGAAAAGGGATTGCAGAGTGTCTCTGCTCCTGTCCCTGGTGTTTCTGCAGCCCCTGAGCCCCTCTCATGGCTTTGCCCAGCTCCCAGAAGAGCAGGGCATGGCACTGGCCCTGCAGGGACAGCCAGAGCTCAGGATGAGCCCCCAGCCACAGCAGCGTGGGCAGCACCCCACAGTCCTTGTGCCAGCACGTTCTCAAAGGACACGGGGACACACAGAGCTCCCCTTATCTCGGGGACTTCTGCACTCATGCTCTCCATTTCTTTAAGCCACTTGGCCTGTAATATACTCTTAAACCCCTCCAAATTTGTGACAATCTGAAAATATTTCAGCTGGGAAGACTCATATTTGTGCAAGAGCAGGAGCAAGTGTTCACCCTAAACTCCTCAGAGTGGGAGATTTAAATAGCTGCAATGAAAAAGTGAGAGAAAATGGTACTTCACCAAAAAAAAAAACCCTCCAAACCCCTCCCCAGGCTTCAGATATTGCCATATTTCTTCTGGGAAAAGCATAAAATAAAGCAAGCCCAAGCTCCTGCTTAGGTGATACTTCAGAAATGCAAGTGGAGTCCCAGCAGAATTTCTCAAGTTGCTGTTAATTTATTCAGAAGAAACTTAACAAAAGCCAGCAGCACAAAAAGCTTCTATTTACCCACGCCAGTGTTTTGATCTCACCACTTCAAGCACAGTCCTAAGCAGAATCTCTGTTTGCTGGGGTTCAGGATGGCTGATCTTGACTCTTTTTAAGAGGCTGTGGAATCTAAATGCCCAGTAGTCCTTGTCTGCAGCACTCACAAACTGGAAACTGCTGCTTTTCCAAGACCCAAGCATCAGCTTGCCCAACAACATCCAATGGCAAAAGCAACACAAAAATGTGCTTCTTCCACCTTTTAAGGCCTAGTGCACCTACACCTTATATCTTAGAGGCAAAAAAATTGTGCCTGGAAGCACAGTTTGTATTTTTTTAAGCATCATAGAATCTTGTAGGGCAAATGTTGAGGTAAGGGGCCTATATGCACTGCCCTTGGTCTGAAAGCTGTAATTGTATCTGTATTTTCATCCATGAGCCCACCCCAAATACTGAAGACCAAAACCTTAGGATGGACACAGTCCACAGTTCTTGTAATACTTCAAAACACAGGCTTGTAGCAAAACCAGGAAAGGAATCTTTCCTTGCAAAATGCTGCTGAGAAAGACAAGCTCTGATCTTGGGATTACATATGAGGGAATGTAGAACAAATTAAGTTCTCAATATAATGACATTGAGGTTGCAGAGAGCATGAATAGAGGTGAATTTGATGTTAAGGGTTTAAATAATTTGCTCGAGGTCACAATGAAGTTTTCTGTCTGCCCTGAGATTAGAAGCCAGGAGCTATTAAATTCTTTCTTTTGTTCCCAGACTGCCAGACTGGGGAAAAAAGCTCCCTGCAGGGAGGAATATTTAGAAACAAACAAAAAAAAAGAAGAATGAAGAAGATTTATTTACTCAGTCCAAGCCCTAGAGTAAGAGCACATATGTACTGTCACCAGTGCTCCTGTGTCCCCCCTGTACCCTCCCTGACCTCCCCTGACTGACAGAAGTACTGACAGCTTCTCAGGAGCCATCTGCTCCAAACTGAGCCTGGCAGCTTCTGGGGCTCGGCAGAAGGCGACTGAAGGGTGGCTCCACGAGCCCAAGTGTGAGAAATAACCTCACCCCCTGCCCTGAGACATTCCGGGGAGCTGTCCCTGCTGGCAGCTGCTTTACATCCACGGAGAGCACAGAGCAGGGCTGCTCCTCCCAGCCACTGCAGGAACAGAAAATAGGCCAGCACATCCTGAGTGCTGCAGCCTCCCACCTGCCAGTGGAGGAGGAGGAAGACGGTGACACATTTCAGTCTGGTCCTTCCTGACTGCACCGAGCTGTCAGCGCTTCAGAGCAGACACTGCAGGATCTCCCCCAGCCTCTGGCTGAGTCCTGCTCCTCTCTGGAGCTGTTCTGCTTCATGGCAAGGACCTGCCAGCCTGGGGTTTGCATCTGAAAAGCTTCTGAAAAGCTTCCATGGGTTCCACGGACACCAGGAAAGGACCCAATGTCCCCACACCCTCCAGAGCTCCAGTGGGAAATGCTCTGCTTCTGTCACACTTGGGGGATTCTGAGGGATTCACTCTCAGGCAGATGCTCTGCCATGAGAGGGACACCTCAAATGTAGCCCAGGGGAAGGAGGAAGCAGGAAATCCCACTGGACCAGTCAATCCTACTGGACCAGTCCATCCCACTGGACCAGTCCATCCCACTGGACCAGTCAATCCCACTGGACCAGTCCATCCCACTGGACCAGTCAATCCCACTGGACCAGTCAATCCCACTGGACCAGTCCATCCCACTGGACCAGTCCATCCCACTGGACCAGTCAATCCCACTGGACCAGTCAATCCCACTGGACCAGTCCATCCCACTGGACCAGTCAATCCCACTGGAGCAGTCCATCCCACTGGAGCAGTCCATCCCACTGGACCAGTCAGTCCCATCTGAACCAGACAATCCCACTGGACCAGTCCACCCCATCTGGACTGGTCCATCCCACTTGGACCAATCAATCCCACTTGGAACCAGTCAATCTCATCTGGACCAGTCAGTCCCACTGGACCAGTCAATCCCACTGAACCAGTCAATCCCACTGGACCAGTCAATCAATCCCACTGGACCTATCTTTACTCCATACAGCTCAGTAGCACCAAGAATATCACAAGTAAACCAAGGAGTATCACAGAGATTAGCACCAGTTTTACAATAATGGCTATGTTTGCATGGATTAACAATATTTCTGATGCTGAAAATTGACCTTAGCATGAAATATTTTGGAATAAAAGCAGGTTTTTTTCCTCTATCTGAGCAATTCCTACCCAGCCACCCTGGAGATCTGGCCATTTACTGGGCCCCCAGTGCACTGCAGCTCAATTTAAAAAGTACTGACTCCTCATTCAATTTTCTCATAATTATATTGCCCAACACTTGAATGCTGCAACTGCAAACCACAGAGGTATGAGTGCATTAAAACATGACTACAAATAAAATCTGAGATGAAATCAGCTGGGGTAAGATGGCAACACAATCCTACACACTTCAGGACTAAGCTGATCAGTGACTGTGAAAGGGAGGAGGTTTCAGTCAGGCTACAATACAAAATTATCCTCACACACCTTCCAACACCTGCAATTCAATACCACAGCACCTCCAGCTGCAGCTCCTGGGCTCTCTGGTTCTCTTTGTGGTGACATTTAGGGGACTCTGGGATCTGCAGGAGGGGTCAGTGCCACCTGCAGTTTGTCTGTGCAGACACAGGTTTGGCTCTGTGCTGCTGTAAAGGAATTGAGCATTTTCCCTTTCCCCTGTCAGAACTCTGCCTGCTTTGGGAGTTCAGGCTGGAGGCAATCCCAGGTTGTTTGGAGTGTTAATGCTCAGGCTCCTAAATAAAAAAAAACACAATTTTTCCCTCCAAATGGGCCTTTTCAGGAGTTACCAGGCTCACATGCATTCATTAAAGAACCCAGAGATCAAGCCCATGCTATTATTAGCTTTTAACCATGCAGCCAGAGTCCAAATAAAACTGGGTTTTGTGATGCCATGATCACACTGACTCTCACCTGGTCATTTATTCTGCCATGGAAAGACAATAAAAAACCCTGTGCTTGGAGCATGTCTATCTCCCTCATAAAAACTTTACCTCAGTTCTTTGGACTATTTTTTTTTTTTTCTGACAAATGAGGAAGAGCTGATTAACAAATACATTGCTCTTTTTACAGCAGAGCTTTTTCTTCCGTGCTGTAATGATTGAGAACAGAACACCCGAAATCTGTCAAAACAAAATTTCTTTGGAATCGAGCCACAAAGGAGAAAATGAAGTTGCCACTGAAAATTAATTAATACAAAGCACCAATTGATAGGAGTAAAAAAATCCTTAGCCCTAAAAATACCAGTGCAATACAAGCTGAGAGGTTATTTTTAGTCCTACTTTTAACAAGAATACCTCAGTATGTTTAATAACAACAAATTGGATCTCCAGGGCAAGATACTGAGAAAAATTGTTTACAGCAAGCATTTCCAAATCTCAAGAACTTACCTCAACAGGTTTTAAGTTGTTATTAAGCTTTTGCTGGCTTTTTAAAAGAAATGGCTTTAAAACATTTTTCCATTATGTGCTTTCATTATTGGTTATATCAAGTGAGGTTTGTGTGTAACCAAAAATCATTAAAGCACAGGCAGTTCCAGTGCCTGAGCCCCCATGAAAACCAGTTTTCTGGAATGTATGTGTGAAACACAGATATACAAAAAAATTGCTTTTCATGTACAGAAAAGAATGTATTTTGAAATTAATTCAGAGTTCAATTAAAAATCTTTCATCTTTCTTTTGTAATAAATAGCTCCTTATGACCAAGGAGATGGCAAGAATTAAATCTTCTGAGCTTCTTTTAAAAATCTATATCCAATTCTTAAAAATCTATATCCAATTCTAAACACATTAAACCACTGGAGCCTTGTCCTGGCTTTACCAGAGGGAGGGAAAAGTCTCATCTGCTGAGCCATGAGAGCTTTTAACTTTCTGTCTTTGGGAACTGGATGAAGCTGGATTTACTTTCAAGGTTCTTAATGCATCCTTTTGCAGCAGCTGAAAAAGCCCAAAGCTGTGCACTGGGAAATCCACCCCTCCACCAGGACTCTGGGTTGGTGCCTCCTGAGTAATGGAGTGAAAAATGGAGGGGAAAATGGGAGTGAAAAATGGGAGTGAAAAATGGGAGTGGAAAATGGGAGTGGAAAATGGAGTGGAAAATGGGAGTGGAAAATGGGAGTGAAAAATGGGAGGGAAAATGGGAGTGAAAAATGGGAGTGAAAAATGGGAGTGGAAAATGGAGTGGAAAATGGGAGTGGAAAATGGAGTGAAAAATGGGAGTGGAAAATGGGAGGGAAAATGGAGTGAAAAATGGGAGTGGAAAATGGGAGTGGAAAATGGGAGTGGAAAATGGGAGGGAAAATGGGAGTGGAAAATGGGAGTGGAAAATGGGAGTGGAAAATGGGAGTGGAAAATGGAGTGGAAAATGGAGTGAAAAATGGGAGTGGAAAATGGGAGTGGAAAATGGAGTGGAAAATGGGAGTGGAAAGTGGAGTGGGAAATGGGAGTGGAAATGGGAGTGGAAAATGGGAGTGGAAAATGGAGTGAAAATGGAGTGAAAAACGGGAGTGGGAAATGGGAGTGGAAAATGGGAGTGAAAAATGGGAGTGGAAAATGGGAGTGAAAAACGGGAGTGGAAAATGGGAGTGAAAAACGGGAGTGGGAAATGGAAGTGGAAAATGGGAGTGAAAAATGGAGTGAAAAAAGGAGTGAAAAGCATCTCTGTCCATGTCTACAGACACACAGGAGTAATTCCAGCTGCATCCCAAAACACTCCCCTCACTGAGGGACCCAGCCAAGCTGTGGCTGTTCGGCTCCACTCCCTGGGCTGGTTAGAGCAGGAAATTCTCTCCTCAGCTCCCCCCTGTCTGCACCTCTAGAGCATCAAAGGGGGCTTTGCTGCCACAATCTCATCGGAATTCCCTTGGGAGATGTCAGGCACTATTCAGGCAAGTGCTGGATGGTGTTGCTTCCTGAAAGAGCACTTTTTAAAAAAGAAAAATTAAAAAACAAAGCTTCATGCAGTCTAAATATATGGTGCTCAAGTGTATGGCCGAGTACTGGGAGATAAATGGATTTACACTGGCAGGAGGTACAAAAATTCATTCAAACACAACATCCCTGTTTAGTCACTGCAGACCAACGAGCTGAAGTGGACACATGAGTTAATTGAATGATTTTCCAGAAAGAATTTTTTTTTTTTTACCTCCTCATATAAACAGTGTTTACCAAAGACTAAAATTACTCTTTAACATGAGGAACACATGTCAGAAAATTAATTAGCATTCAGGAAGATCCGTGTGTGCTGGAGGCATTCTCTTCTAAGAATTTTTGAGACTATTAGGCATCTAAGAATGAAAAAATAAGACACAAATGTGCTGTGAAGGACAGAGAAATACCAGTTCCCTTCAAAGCAGGAGCCCAGCCTGGGCAGAGTTTTGCAGGGCAGTGAGGTGACACTGCCTGGGATGCACAGGGCAAGGTAATCCCTGTGCTGGCTGAGGATTAATATATAATAAAACACATAGTTATAGTTATAACACATTAATATATAACACATGGTTATGCTGGTAAGGCACAAGCATGAACTCAGCCCTCTCCTGGCTAAGAAATTATGTGCAGTCCAGTCCTCATTACTGTGTGCTTGATATTCACAGCACTTTAGTGGGAGTTTGGATATTCCCTGAATTTTTGCCACACTTTCTATCATATCCCTATGCAAATTGTCCCTTGAATAATGTGCTATTGTTTCTCTGCCTTGGACTGCTTAGTTAAAATTTCTGTTTTGTCTGACTCAAAGAGAAGGAGGGGAAAACAATGTTGGGCACAAATTCCTGAGCAATCAGTTGCCATGAGCTCTGGGACTGAGAGTTTCAAAGATAATTTATTAGGAGCTGCACAAATGGAATGAAATAATCTGATATTTGCAATAGGCAGCTAAGCACAATTTAAATCTGATCCACATCCAGTGCATTCTGGATTTTCTTCTGGTTGCTGTATTTAAATAACAGATATTAGGAGTAAACTCCCATGTAATTTTCTCCTCAGCATTGCCCCTCACGTTTCAGAGTCAGTGGGTGAGCTGGCCAATACTTTTTGGATTTGAGGACAAATCCAGCTTTTCCTATCGTGGCTGTGGGCATTTTCTGAGAAAGAATTCACCACTTGCAAAGGGGCAAGTGAATGAAGAACAGAGCAGAGCCAGGATGGGGTGAAGGAAGAGACAGAGGTCACTGGTATTGAGATTGTTCCTAAATGTGCACAGGCACAGGGATGACCCCACAGGATAAACCCCCGGGGGCTCTGCAGACCCTCCCCACCACATCTGCAGCACCAGAGGGAAGCACTGGGGCCTTGCTGACCCGAATTTTAGCCACTGCTAAAATAAATAAATAAAATAAATAAATAAAATAAATAAATAAAATAAATAAATAAAATAAATAAATAAAATACATAAATAAAATAAATAAATAAAATAAATAAATAAAATAAATAAATAAAATAAATAAATAAATAAAAATAAATAAAATACATAAATAAAATAAATAAATAAAATAAATAAATAAAATAAATTTAGCAGCTGCCACCGTGTCAAGGGGGAATATTGGCAATAACAAGTTCAGTGTCCAGCCTGCTGGAGGTGCAGCACCTTCTTGGAGAAGGGATCTCTGTAGATGGGAAGGTACAGAGGGAGGTGCTGTACTTAATAAAAGGTTTGGATGTGTCATTTTTGCTTACCAACGAAAATTGGCCAGAAAAAATACCCTGGCTGCTTAATGAATTGTTCAAATGCTCATTAGCATCAATCAGATTTATTTGAACAGATAATTATGCCCATATTGTGCTTTCATCACTGGAATCGTTTATGTTAAACTGTCAAGCAGCCGTTTTCAAATTTTACTCCTTGATGTGCTGAAGTTCCTTTTACAGCAAGAAAAACAAAGAAGGATTTATTTATTTTTCCCCCTCAGCTCTGTTTTAACCCTATTTGAAGTCTTCCACGAGGCTTTTAAGTCTCCAGGAGCAGCGAGTGATTTCCATTTCAGATGTTGTGGATGTACAGTCTCTGTGTCCTGCTTTAACCCCTTCGGTGCCTTGGCTGCGGGGCACGGGTGAGTGTCCCCAGCACAGGTGAGTGTCCCCAGCACAGGTGAGTGTCCCCAGCACAGAGGGACATTTCCCTCCTTGCAGAGCTGATGTGGCAGCCGACAGCCCCTCAGTGCTCGCTTTGGGGGTTGCCATCATTTGTGTTCAGCAAATCAGCCTATTTGCACTTCCAAGGGATCAGAGCCCCGTGTAAAACGGCAAACTGCTCTGCCCGAGCTAAACCAGCCAGCCCTGCCTCCAGGCTGCTCTCCGTGCATTTATCTGCTGCTAAAGAACTTTATCAATTTATGTGTGCTTTGAATTTTATCTGGCTGTCAGGCCCCTTTACATTACATTCACAATAAAAGTTGGTCTTGCTAACCACTATAAATCTGTTTGCAATGGTGAACGAGTGGCTTTTGACAATGTTCTTTAAAAATGGAATAATTTTTAATAATTGTTTTCCCACCCTTTCCCCTCCCACAGCAATAAGGAGAAATTCTTTAAAGGCACGTCCCAGGAAGATTTGAAATATTCCCATAAAGAACCACTACAGAAAAAACAAACAAAATCAAGCAAAACCAAAACCAGAACAAACCTCCCAAACCTATTAATAATGCTTTGAAAGGTAAATAATCCTAAATAAAGTCAAAATTTCCTGCCAGTTCTCTAACTTCAGCTGGGTGTAGTACAGAATTTAACATGGGAGCTACAACCAATTGGTAAATGGCAATTTTGATCCCTAACTCTCTGTGGATAAGGAGCAGAGAACTCTCAGTGTTTTCACACAATTCTCAGCTGGGAACAGCAAACAGGAAAACAAGTTGTTCACCAAACCTTGTCCATCAAGCAAGGAAGGAGAAGCTCCTCTGTGGGCCCTGTCTTTTATCTTCATGAAATCCCTATTAAGCATTTTTCAGTAGAGAAATGTCTTGAGTCTTGGGTTTAAAGTGCCCCTGGTTTTGGGCAGCTGTCCTGGTGAATCTCAGCATCCTGTAGCTGTCACATCGTGTTTGCTCACCTTACCTCAGCCATAAAGGCTTTTTATTTCAGAGCAGAAGTGGAAGCCTCTTGAGGAAAGTGCCGAGCCACTCCAGTATTTTGTAAAGGAGCATGTGAAGATGGGCATTTCATGGTTTAGCTCAGCAAGAAGCCTCTGGAGCTCTGGGAGATGCCAGTGGCCGCTGGCCCCAGCACCATCTGTACTGGGACACAGTCACACAAAGGCTGGGCTGCTCTGGGGCTGTAACTCCAGCCCTGCTCAAAGGTCAGCCACAGCAACTTGTTCTCCTAAAGGGAATAAATCAGGTGCTTTCACTCTCTGGAGCAGAGGAACTTGCTTTATTAACTGTTGGTTTTGAGACTGCACAGGCAAGGCTTGAAAAATGAAGTGAGGATGGCGCCTGTGTTTTGCATTATAATTCAATTTAGAAATACCACACACACACACACACACACACACACACACAGGGCTTTATTGCTAATGGATGCACCAAGCAGACCTGACTGCTCTACATCAACAGCAAAACAAAGAACTGCACATCAGCAGTAGACTCTCATTAGCAGTAATGTTATTGCAAAGCATGGAATATCTGTCAGGCAAATGTAAGTGCCTCTGACATCCACCACAGCTCCATTTCCCTGGCTGGCATGATATGTTTCAAATTGAGGAACATCTGTTCTGGGCATGTGATGAATCATCTTCAACTATATTTCCTATTTCCTGCTATCCTGTGAGATCAGATAGTGGAAAGAAGTTACATAACACTATGATTGTATTCTTTTTCAGCACTTCTGAAATTTTAGATTTTTTTCCTCATCTATGGCTCATTTAATGGTTTAAAACAAAAAAAAAAAAAAAAAAAAAAAGAAGAAAAGAGTTCCCTGAGAGAGGATATTTCCATTTCTAGACTAGCAAGAAGTTGAAATAAAAATGTTATGGACATTCTTCCTTTCCTGTTGATAGTGAGTTGGCTGAAGTGGCTCACCTACCCCAAGACAACAATTCTAGAGAGATACAATGCTATTTTTGCCAGTGTCCCCTTCAGCTGATAAATTGTCTCACTGGATGTATTCGAATTGTAGCTGCTTGCAGAGGTGTGGGGGAGTAAGCAGGAAACAGGTAAAGTGTAGGTTTATATAAAACATAAAAAGAAAGCTTTGGTCATAGAGGAATTTGGCAATGAAAAATAAGACCCTTTGATTGAAATGTAAAATTTCACACATCAAAAAAGGGATTATTATTCAGGCAATGGGACCTGACAGCATATCAGCACAGCACATGTAGAAAATTTTATGTAGCTCTAGTGTGCATGTCTTCTGCATTTCAAGTGAAAATCAAGAGCTATTGAGAAGAACAAGGATGTTTTAAATGTGCTGGGCTGTGAGCAGCAATATGAGCACCTTCATGCATGAGAAAGCACAATTTGCCAGCACTCAGAGGGGATCCCTGTGTATTCAGCTCATCCACCTGCTGATACAACACCAGTTGTTTCTCTGGGAATGGGGTCTGTACTGTGTCTTTACAGAAAAGCTTTAGGACTCTTGCTCAGCTGCTAGAAGGCAACAAGTTCTGCAGCTTTTGGAATTCACTTTGGTTTCTGGACACTTTACATTGTCCTGGATCACAGCAGGTGATTCTGGCTAAGCAGAAATGTCTCTTTCACTCAGCTTCAGGTCCAACCGTGGATCCCAGCTTCCCTTAAATTCACTGGAATCCAAACAAATTCAATCAGGAATTAAACTGAGCTCCTAGGCCACCAGTCCAGCTCAGGAGAGTTCAGTCCCTGAGCACTACAGAGCAGGCTGTTGTTTATTCAGCTCACAAAGCTCAATCCATCACAGCTGACCAGGAGCTTTGCTCCCAAATCAAACTGCCACCTCAGCAGGGCAGCAAGAGCAGCACAGCGTCCCCACCAGCAGCACCCGGTGTCTCTCGCTGCTTTTATCACCCTGCTAAGCGCTGCAGGTAAAGAAATTAGCACACAGGAATGAGCACAGCACGAAGCCCTGCTGTCCTGGCATGTCCACTGGCCTGTCCCAGCTCTCAGCATGAACAAATGGTGCCATTTGTCCCCTCTGTGATCCCACTGTCGCCCACACCCAGCGAATTCAGCTTTCAGAAAGAGGCTGATTTATGTTTTTCTGCCAGCAATCAAACTTGGGCTGCACGAGGACAACCCGGAAAGTGTGACATTACCTGTGCAAATGAGCCTGGATCAGTTAAGGAGGTTTTTGCTCAGTCTGCACCAGGTACTTCTGTTCCCTGTCACCCACTCTCACTCTTGGCTACTTCCAAAGCTGCACCTGCAGCCCAGGTGCTCTCAGAATATAAAGCAGCATTTTCCTCCAAGGATGCACATCTGAAATGCAGATCTTGGTGATGTGGGCATTAGACAACACTAAAGAGATCATTCTTCATTCAGGAAGATCAATGACCTTGGAAAAGTGAGTTCAGTACTCTGTTCCTCTCTACAGAATTCTGCTTTATTAAGGGTGTGTAGTATTCCAGCTACTGAGGACAGCCTATATATATATATATATATATATTTATATGATATATTTATATATATTTATATGGACAACGACTTTATCTATTTCTAAATGAGTGTCTCCTGTGACTGAACTCTCAGGGAATGCTGTTCTTGAAATTAATCTTGAATGCTCTAATTAGAATGGTAGTAGTTACACAACTCTCTAATGGCTACTTTGAAGAAACAATTACTGTCTTTATTATGATAACCCTCCAGATGAGATACTACAGTTGACAAAAGATTATTAAACAAGTTATTATTCAGTCACTGGCTCACTTAGGCAATAGCTTGTGCATGTAATGATGAGAGCCAACATGCCAGCACTTGAAAGTGTTCTAATACAGTGCCCAACTTTTTAATACTTTTTGGACAGTATGATATTGCAATAGATTGGGCTTTTTTTAGTAAATCGATGGTAATTCTACTATAATTAGATCTTCATAAGGATGTATAAGGTGTGATTAGCATACAGAATTTTAAACCTTTTATTTCACTTCTCTCAGAAATTAGCATAGAAGGTCAGAGTCTAAGACAATGGGCATTATTTCCCACAGTGAAGAATTGATTTAATCCAATTTGTGTCTCCTTATAGCCATAGCCATCAGTCAATCAGAAATGGGACTTCAGGATAAACAATGTCAAGTCTTTGACAAAGCCTGAAAAAGAAACTCAGAAGGAAAAATTCAATCCTGACTTGTACCACTGAAAGCAGAATTATCTGGGCTAAAGTAATTTTTATTTCTACAACCTTTGGGTTGTATCTACTTGTAAAATAACTTGGCAAGAAAGGCATTGCAGGAATGCAAAGATGTTATCATAAGACTACCTATGAGCACTTTGCTCAGTTATTCTCCCGAGGGATGGCTGTTTGAATAAGTGAGTAGTCATTGAGATTTTGAATTAGTCTTGTGTATTGTAACTTCACTGCACAGCTCATATTCCTCTGCTGTGGAGAACACAAAGATCCTTTCTAAAAAAGCAGAGCACCAAATTTTCTAATCAGATTCCTATACCCTGGTGACTCTGCAGACCATTTTCTGATAGAATTGAGGCATGGGCTGTGGAGCTAAAATAGAACAGGCTATTAAAAATGTTATCTCTATGGAAGCTTATAATAACAATGCTAAAACAACTCCTTGATAGAGAAGAACCCACTTGGAAAAACGATGCATTAATTTAGAGTCACTGCCACTCACAAAAACTTTCGAGAGAGAAAGAGATCTACAGAAGGAAGGTCTGGTATCAAGGAAAGCAGCTGCATCTCTAATGGCATCATTCAGTATATTAGACAACAGTTTTTTTTAAAAAAAAAAATCATGCAATAATGACTGAATCACTGGTGATTGTTTTATCTGATCTCAGATTGGCTGTGTAATTATATCATAGTTGGGATTCTCGAAGTAGGAGCACACATATGAGCAAAGTCTAGAAGTATGCAAGTAATGCCACAGCAGGTGGGGAAAGTAATGTCCTGCATTCTGATGGATGTCCTTCAATGCTTTCTCTTGTGCCATGAGCTGTGTGGGCAGATCTCCATGCCACTGCTCCCTGGGATCAGCAGCCTGTGCTGGAACCTCAGCAGCAGAACATGGAGAGAGCAGCTGTGTGTTCCCCCCTGGCACTGGGGATCAGGGCATTATCCCAGTCAGCACCAGTCCTGGCTGTGCTGCTGAACTGGGAAGGCCTTGGTGATCTCCAGGGAGGTGGGATGGCAGCACAAAGGGACAGGGTTTCACCTCACAGATGGCTTCAAAGTGCCACAGTTCATCTCTGAAGTCCGACAAACAATTCTCCAGAGAGATTTCTTTCTCTTCACATAACACTGTTTGTCTCTTTCCAGCTGAAGGTATGTGTGGATGTGTAATAATAAAATAAATATAAAATTAAAATAACAAAGCTTTGCCAAAATGGCCCACTGAACATCCACATCCTTGCAATCCTTCCTTGCCATCATGTAGCTTTTCTGGGAAGATGCTCACAATAATCTTTTTACATGTTGTAATTTAAAATACATGGTGAACATGAGACAAAATTTTTTATGAAAAACGTGATGCACCTTGGACAAAATAAACTGTGTGCCCAACAATCCACACCCTACATCAGCTACCACCAGCCCTTGCTGTGGGACTGTTTCTGCTTTCAAATGCAGAGCCCATCTTGGCACATTATTATTAGACATTATTGGATGCTGTCCCTTCCCAAGGCCGTGTCCTTACAGCCGTGTCGAGCCCGGGCTGCTCGGTTTCCAGGGCAGGAATTTGGCGTTTTGGAATTTTGCTCCCTCCCGGGAACAGCTCCTGCTAAACCCGGGCATCACCTCAATGCCCAGCCGGGCTTTAGTCACTGCACAGCTCTGCTGGAAGGCTCCTTAGAAAGTTTCAAATTCAAATTCAAATTAACGTCGCTATGGCGGTAGGAGCAGAGAAGAAAGGTACAAGCGACACGGCTTCTTCTCGGGGGTAGAAGAAACTCTTTATTCCTGAAATCATAGGAATACACACATCTACACACATTTTATAGACTGCTCCGCTGATCCAAGAATAGGATCAGCAACACCTCTTACAAAGCATGCTTTTCTCACACGGATACCACGTCAACAACAGCAGGTGTAACTTTTTGTTTATTAATTCTTTCCTTTCTGTTTTCCTTCAAAGGCTCCGCTTTCTCAGGCTCCATACCCACAACTTAATAGCAAAATACTGTTCGTTCACCAGCTCAAAGAAACAAAGCTTGCAGGCCCAGGTGTTAATACAAAAAAAATAATGGTTTTCTTTTAGAAGCGTGCTCACAGTCAAAGCTTCCAGAGTCTGTCATTTCCACAACCCCAGCTTAGGCTGTCCCAGCAGGAACAGCCCCATCACTCGCAGCACATTTTTGCTGTCTGTGAGTCTTCCCAGCCTGCCAGCCCCGGAGCTGACACATTCTGGGAAGCCTCTCCTGCCTCACCCCTTCCTTTTGCGGCTCTTTTGAGGCCGGAGCTCCTTTGATGGCAGAAGAGCCCCGGTTGCAGGGGGATGGAGCCGGCTCCTTAGCGCTCCTGCAAGCCGTGACCCAGCCGCTGTCCCCCAGCCCCTTTGAAGACACCTATCTGCAGTTCTTCTTATCGGTGGCGTTGTCTTACATTTCCTCTTCGCTCCTTTAACAACTCCATTTATTTAACTCCCTCCATGCCGGCATGAATTGGACATGGAAACACTTCTAACAGGAACGAGAAATGTGCTTCTGATGTGAAAACCATAAAGACATGTTTTCTTTTTCTTTTTTTTTCCCCAACGCCTGTTTCGTCTTCCCTTCTCTGATTTCTGCTTATGAAACCAGAGGAGTAAGAGAGGTAATGATTTCCACTAGGTCTGATCCAGAATAAGATCTTTTGTTTTCTTTTCTCTGCATACAAATACATCTGGTCAAACTCTGTGCTACCTCCTGGAATATTTTTATAAGGATTTCGAAAGATTCTTTCACTCGAGCCGTTGAAAAATTCTTCTAAAGCCATAATCAGAGAGAAATCATCAATGAGTAAATCTCCTCCGAGTATGCCAACAGTTCTGTTAAATCAGGAATTTACTGATTGTGTCTTTCCCTCCTCACACTGAAATTCAGGCGGGTCCAGAGAACAGCCGTTCAGAAAGAACAAAGATAATGGCCGAGTTTTAAAAGATCTTCTCTCCCTCCTTAAAATCAACTCTATTCACTCAACAACTCCACGGAAGAAAGTGAAAAAGAAAATATTCAGGCACTCTGAAAAGACGACAGCAATTTGCAGTTACCTTTAGGTGTGAAGAAAGCATTCGTGGATCTCTAAGAAAATGAGCTTATTTTGTCACTGCTGTTTTTCCAGATAATTTCATTACAAGAAACGTAGGTTATTGCCACAGATTAGGACTGGTTGAAATTAAAAATGAGCCAGACGGTTTGTAAATATTTTGAAAGTGTAGGTTATTGGTGTAAAAAAGCAGAAGTCACAGGTAGGCTCTGCTCATATCTAATGAACTTTGAGAGACTGGAAGTTTTGTAATGAGCTGCTCATGAAGAATAATTTCACAAAGAGTCAATCATTCATTCTCCCACAGGTGAAATTCACTTGTGGCTTGGGGAAAAGTACAAAAGAGCTAAATCTCTCCTGCCCTGAGACTAAAGTTATCACTCAAACAATAAAATATGGATCAAAAAAGGTATCCAGTCATCTTTACCAATTGCCCATTTTCAGGTTTTCTTATGAGATCTACTCAGTATATCTCAGTTAAAGAAATTTAAGTATTTCTGATATCCTGGTTAGGTTTGTTTTTTACAAGTTACTGTGGGGTTTTTGGTTATGGGACTTGGGATGTTATGAAGTATTTGCAGTTTTTTTGCCAGTGCCTTCAACAAATCCAGGACCAGCCCCCTTTCTGGAAGTTTTTTATATCCTTTTATGCCTCTATTTTATTGCACATCAAGGCTCATTGATTTTTTTGTGGCTACCACAGTGGAAAATGAATTATTCACTAATTATGATTCAAGTGGGTGTGACTACGTTGTGATGTTAAAGCAGTCCATCAAGTGTGGAGCGTGGCATGAACTGATTAAACACGTCCCTGTTTGATAAATGTGTCCTTCCCTGTCCATCAGGCTGCCACGGGAGGCTGAGTGAGTGACAAATTCCTGCCATCCTCACGGAGGTTAGCCAGGAAGGAAATGCCTTTCTCATCTCACTAATTTATTTTTTCCCCCCCAGTTTTGGTTTATCACAGCACCTCGGGGCTGACATGTGCTCCTGCCCTCTGTGGACTGAGCACATCGGGTATGAAACATCTGTCTGAAACTTCCCAGTGCTGGAGTTCAGCGTTCAGGACCTCTGGGGTTGGGTAAAGATGACAGAACATGGACTGGCCACGGGGAGTAACTCCAGCAGAATGTGAAAAAAATAAAAAAAAAGGAGTATATTTCACTGGCTAAGGGAAAGGAAATCCCCAGGATTTTAAGCAGAGATCTACCTCAGGTGTATAAAACACTCTTACACCTCCAAAAACTATTCTGCAAGGTTCTGTCTTCTCCAAAATAGCTTTTTTAGGCTTGGTAGTGCTCTCCCTATACCCAAGTGATAACTCTCCTCAGCCGGGCTTCCATCTAATGTAACATCTCTGTTCAGAGGTTGTACCAGCAATCCACGAGGGATCAGCAAATCACAGAGCAAACTTTCTTAGAGTATGCAGCCAAAAGATCTCATTTCAGCAGGCCCCTGAATAACTTCTGCAATATTCTCCCCCTGCTTTGGGACAGCTGTGAACTTCCTTTACAGGATTAATTTCCAGTTTCAGGTAATATCTACAGAAAACTTTACATGAATGGTATGTAAATACATTCCTGGGTCCAGAGCTGGTATAAACCAACACTATTCCACAGATTTCTGTGGTCCATGACTGGAAAGGAAGAGGTCTGGAAAGGCTGAAATGACATTCAGTTTTTTTGCTTGAGACACTGGAAGAATTTACTGAACTGTTGTCATGGTGGTGGTTACATAAAGCCCTGCAGGAAGGAAAATAGAACACAAGACATACAAGCATTTCTAAAGTGCAAACATTTAAATAGCAGCTCCTGTTGAGTTTGGAGGGTTTTCTCACCTCCTCACTTCAGTTACAGCTCTCCCACATTTAATTAGCTCCCTCCAAATGGATACCAGATCACGTCATGCTTAATGCAAGGTCTCTATCAGATGTTCTACCTCAAGCTCTGCCTCCAGCAAATATCTACTTGTTTCAATTATGGATAGCACTGCCGCAGTGCTAGAAGAACGTAGAGTCCCTGGGAAACACAGATTTTCATAATTCAGGATAGAATTTTAAACACAGTATCCAAACTCGCAGTTTTAAATGTCTAAAAGGCTTCAGTGAAACGCCAATGGGAATAAAATAATATTTGCAGCTTCCAAGGATCATCTGCAATGCTTTCTCCGATGTGTTAATGGCTCGGGCAATTTAATTTACATACAAAAGCACAAAGTGGAAAGCAGTTTCCTTTGAACACCTGTAGTACTTTCTCTGGATATACTGGGGGATATTGCAAGTGCTTCAAGTGAAGATACATGAGGAATGTACTAGCCAGAGTTCATTAATTTCTTTTACTAAATACCAAATAATCCTGTTCAACTTGAAGGTGTTCATGTTCAAAGAGATCCTACTTTTATCTTCTCAGTCTCTAAAGAAGGCTGGGGGAGAAAAGGCTCAAGTGCTTTTCCTTTTCTTTCACTTGAAGGACACACATCTGAATCCTTCCAGACAAAGCTTCTTTGCCTTCTTCCTTTCTTCTAGAGAAAGAATATGCATATTTCATCACAATTTCTGCTTAAACTCTTTCACACCTACCAGAAGATGTCTGTACTCCCTCAAAATGTGGTTTACTAACTGAAAGTTCCAGGCTAGAGCTGATCTCCATAACAAAACCCCCCAACAAATGAAATAAACAATGATTTGGGAACTGCTGATACCCAAGCAGTTCACGCTTAGAATTGCACGTCCAGGGTTCTGCACATGAACTCACGTTTGTAAAAAAGGCAGAGCTACTCACATCCATTACCTGTGCAGGAAATTGGCCAAAGGTTTTACTCAAAGAAAGAACCAGAAATTCTGAGAGACTGCTTGAAGCACCTCCCAAAAAAAAAAAGTGGGCAATTGTCACTGACCAGGACAGGGCAACGGGGTGGCAGCAGTGGGCACTGAGAACCGAACGCTGCTGCAAGGGTGAATAATTCCAGGCTGAGATCTCAGCACACAGCAGGTTCATCCCTTGGAGCAGGAGTTTCCCTGCCCTGGACATGGCTATCCCAAGGTTCTTACCCAGAGGATGCAAATAAAACACAAATATTGCCTTTTTATGGTTGTTATCACTGAATTTATACATCTTGCTTGTGATAAAACTCACTTCTCATATTCCATTCACTGCCTGTGCTGCATAAATCCTGCAACAGGAGTAGATGTAGGAACAAAGTGAATTTTTCAATTTGACTTGTTGTTTAGAATTCCATTAAACGAAATTTTGAAACAGTGTGAGCCCAGACTTTTTGTTTGATCTTTTAATATATTCATATTTGCAAGTAGCTAAACTAATTTCAAGATAAACTAATAGAGAAAAGCTTTAAATCTCACGCACACGCCTGAAGATTTTTAAAAGCTGGGCCTAGAAAATGGTATTGGCCTATTAATAAATATCAAGGACATTTTTTGCCAACTCTGTTAAATGCTTCCATCAGCTGAAAGTGCATTATTTTGCAGTCAGAAGGGTATTAACCTTTTAGTTGTGCAGGAACAATAATAAATCCAATCTCTTCTAGCATGGTTTATCAGGTAATGATGATACTTTAATAAATAACAATGAGCTCTTTATTCAACAGTACATAAAACATAACTAGAATTTTGTTTAATGACTCATAGCAGAAATTCCTTATTTTGCTGCTTTTTGTTGTTGTCATTTTGGGGGCGCTTTTTTTGCTTTTTTTTTTGCTTTTTTTTTTTTTTTTTTTTTTTTTCAATTCCCTGACCTATTGTCCCTGGTATCCATAAGATACTTATGTGTAATCCTTAAGAAGTGAGATTTATCATCGTGCCTTTGAAGTACAAAGGATCACAAGCCTCTTTCCTGATGGCTAAAGATGTATTTTTCAAGGCAGGGCACCATTTTAAAGCATTTTTCTCGTTCACCTCCCACCAATGTCACTGCTCTGTGCACACAGAGATTTACCAGGGCTCCCATCTGCAGGATTGGAGCACCAGGCAAGGGAAATATTTAAACTTTTACTCTCAGTGCTTGCCTGAGCTGTTGCATGTGAGCTCTGAGTGTGGGAGCTCAATAGCTCTGTGCTCTGCCATCTCAGACATTATCCACTTCTCTGGCAATTAATGAGTTTTTAAAAGGTGATTTCTGTATTAGAAAATTAAATGTCTTTTCTTTGAGTGACCAGAAACTCCGTGTAATACCAAGGTTTCAATATCTCTAAAGCATTTCTAAGTGCAAAAGCACTTCCAGAGATAATACAGAGGTCAGCAACATTTTCTGTCCACGTGGAATTATCTGGAAATATCAGTTTTCCAGGAAAAGTGATTCAAGATCCATGCAGTACAATAAAAGAAAACATTTTTTGATTGTGATGAACTTTAAGCAAATGCTGCTGACCTAGAAAGAGAGTCCACATCCAAAAAAAACCACACTGAGGAAATGGCAAGAAAGGACCAGGCTTAAAAAGGAAGGACTGAGGGAAAAGTGAATTTGTTTCAGGTGGAAAAAATCCTTTGGATCCTTCTCATATCCAGGAAAGGGAACAGCAGTGGCCCAGGCAAGCAAGGGGCTGTTCATGGATATTTGTTCTCAGAAACCAAAACCAGCTTTAGCTTTAGAAAAATGGGGAAAGGATATTCATACTGGTTTTACTGGTCTCTCTGGAGATTGTGAGCAATCCAATCCAAGCCTTCTGCTGCTCTTGGCACAGGAAGATACAAGGGAAGAAAATGAGTAAAATGGGCATCTAGAGGGATGTTTTGGAAATCACTGTTCTTATGTTGTGTGATTGCTGAATTCTTCTGGCCTCCCTGCAGCTGTGGTTCTGTAGAAAAGCAGCTAAGCTGCAATGTTATGAGCAAAGGTTTAACAAATAATGGCCAGAATCTATTTATTTCCATCTGCAAATGTATACATCTTGCTATTCGAATTTGCATAATGAAAAGTGGATTAGAATCCAGATGCTCATCAACTTGGATACACACTCAGTTTATTGGACAGACAGTTTTGATGCCTCAGTTCCAGACCTGATCCACTGTGCTTTAAAGTCCATGTATTTACACTATAAAGGTTTTAAATAATTTCTCAATGCACTGATGACATTGCTTTTGTCCTTTTCCTCAGTAGCCAAAGACTGTAATCAATCACCCAATTTTTAATGAAGTCTAACACTCACTGTGTCAAAAAGATATTTAAAGTTACAAAGGAAACTTCATTTTTACTTTGTCCCATAGTAGCAGATTACCAGCACCAGTATTTTCAGGTTTTTTGGCTTGCTCTGGGGGCAGGAACTCTCTGGATACCATGTGATTTCTGCATAAGTTTTCTGTAAAAGTGTTTTGGTTGCTGTGCCAGCCCATTTTTATTTGTCACTGTGTTGCTCCAAAAACCCCGATCTTTCTGCATCTTTTTTTTTTAAGCGGGGTAAGATGGAAAAATATCACATTCCGATTTTGTAAGGCACCGTATATTCTGCACGGGTGTAAAAGATGACATGAATTATTACAGAAACTTGTGAGAATACCCTCAGTCAGAAAAGACTATTTGTTCAACAAAGTAATGAGCGTCAGTACAATAAACCTGCATTTGCTCATCATTTTGCTAATAGCTGATGCTTCCAGCGTGACAGAGAACAACCTCATATTGACAAATACAAGCAAGCCCCGAGCTGCTTAAAATAACTCTGAGGCTCGGGAAATGAATGGTGCTTTTCCAAACGCTATTCTTCATGTGGAGCTGGGCTACAGGGCCCTCTGCTGTGCGAGCCCGGGTAGGAATGGCACAAAAAAAGAGAAAAAAATAAAAAAGAAAACCCAGCTGGGTTTAACCCAGTGAAACAGCAGCGCTGCAGCACCGGCGGGGGGAAAAAATCGGAATTATTTGCCACTTATCCCTGGCTCCTAACCAGGTCAGACACATCTCCCACCCCTGTCAGATGGCAAAGCCATCTGGCTGAGCTCGGCATCTTCTGATTTCTGTTTCATCAACTCAATTCCCCACCCCCTGAAAGAGAGACAATGGTCCTTTCAATGGCCGGGGCTCTTTCAGCCTTTGTCGCTGTGTTTAAAGAGTATATGTCTCTTGACCTTGTCAATGTGGCCATTCACAGTGCCTGTAGTGCTCGCAGAATACTCCAACGCTCAACAGCATTATCTAAGGCAAATGTTTGTTTATGAAAGTTGAGGTGAAACATTCGCATGATCAAAAGAGAAACGAACAGGCACCTGGTACCACAGCAAAGAAATCTCTCCTAAGAGGAAACTTCTGCTTCAGCTACTGTTCTGAGTCCAGTTAGGACAGAGGAAAACATTTCTCTCACTCAGCTCTGAAATTAGAAAAAGAACAGGAGCCATGGAAAAAAAGAGAGAGAAAGAGAGAGAGAAAGAGGAAGAAAGAGAGAGAGAAAGAGAGAGAGAAAGAAAGAGAGAAAGAAATAAAAAGAGAGAAAGAAAGAGAGAGAGAAAGAGAGAAAGAGAGAGAGAAAGAAGGAAGGAAGGAAGGAAGGAAGGAAGGAAGGAAGGAAGGAAGGAAGGAAGGAAGGAAAGAAAGAAAGAAAGAAAGAAAGAAAGAAAGAAAGAAAGAAAGAAAGAAAGAAAGAAAGCAAGAAAGAAAGCCAATGAATATCCTAATTTGCCCTGCTGATGCACTGCTGCCAACAGCTGTATCAGTCCATTGCAGCAGCTGACACAGGACTCGGTGACTTTCCTTGCCTACAGTTCCACAGCCCAACAAGCTGCTGTCCCCAAAAGGGACAGCCCTGCTTCTCCTTCCTTTGCCTCTCACCTGCTCACAGCTGTCTCCCCTGCACTGGCTACGCTGCTGTTTTTGCAATTTCACTGAACTGATTTAATTTGTCAGAGGAGCAGAAAATTATTTTCATTTTCTTTATCATTTCTTTTTTTCAATTGCTCGTGTGAGTTGAATCATCTTGGTGGGGAACCTCAGTGGCAGAGAACCAGGAGACACATGCAGGCAGGGAGGAGGTGAAGCAAAGCAGAGGAGCTGCTACAGAAATATGGTGGGACATAGAGGGGTGTGAGAGGAGACAGTGGCTGCTGCAGCTGCCAGGAGGAATCGACCCCTCTGCTCCTTCCCACCTCTCACCCAGCCCAAGTTTTCCTGCTGCCACAGCCACAGGTGACACAACCAAAGCTGGTGCTACAGACACTTCCCTGTCCAGGGGAAATCTGTGATTTTCCTTTCCCACTTTTTCTCGCCCTGTACGGTCCCTGGGTCAATGCACCAAAATTCTTCCTCTTTCTTCCACTCTATTTTCCCCCAGTTAGAGTCAATTAAAAATGTGACCTAGAAAGTTCTTAGCTACCATCCAGCCTCCATAGCTTCTCACTTGGAATTGCCATTAAGGTTGTTAATATGGCACTGCAGGTAATATTAACTTGTTTTAAAAGGCACAGGCACTTTTCACTACCATCAGTTAAACCAAACAAAATCTCCTGTCTCTCATATGGCTGTTTCATAGGAGTGGTGTTATTTATATTAAGCAGCTATCTAATGCTCAGACTACACACTGATAGCTTAAGCAGGGGATCATTTTTCTCATCTGTTAATACCAAATACATTCATTTTTTTCACTGAAATACAGTTCTGATATTCCTGGCACTTCAGATTCAATCTGCATTAAAGAAAACTCGTACTTCACACCATGACTAAACTGTGGGTTTGGAACAACACATGGGCAGAGTTTTGAAATGACTCTCTCTAGTCTTGACCATTGCTAAGGCTGAGAAATGAAACTGGAAGGTTAAAGGTAATCATGGTGTCTTTTACTCTTCCTTCCTCCCGAATTCAGAACTTGCCCTAACTGCTGCAGCAGCTACAAGCTTCAGGACAGAATCCCTGCAGTCCCTGACAGGACAAGGAAAAGCTGCTTCCTGTCATAGAAGAAATGTTTCACAGAGAAACTTCAATCCAAGTTCTTTTAATTTGGTACCCAAATGGAACCGAGGTGCTGAAATGGATTTTGAGACATTAAAAACAACTCCTGGCTGTTCTGGCGAGCGAAACCATCCCACAGAACAGAGAGAGAAAGTCCTGCACAAAAGACATTGACGTGTTATTTATAGACAGGTTGTGAGTATGCAGTTATTTGCTTCCTCTGGATGGAAGTCATTGTGTTTCGGAGAAGAAAATGCAGTTGATATTTGAAATCAGAACAATGATTGTTTTGAAAGAGCAGCACAAGCCTTCTTAGCAGAAAATTACAGACAAGTCCAATTCCTGCACTGCTGATTGCAAGCTTTTGTATCCAGACTTAGCAGAGACAGTTTGTACCCTGCCTTGGACAAACATGGCATGTCAAGCTGCAGGTGCCAACACTATTTAATGATTTAATAACAAAAGACGGCTAAAATAATGCACAACAACATAACATATAATAAAAATTATTAGAAATACTCCAGAGAATAAAAATGACAGTCAAAATACATTCTTAATAAAAATGCCTCTCTTGTATTGACATTAAAATCAAAGTATTCTCTCATGCTGTCACATGTAGCTTTAAATGAAGCCTCATAATAAAATTAGAATTGAGTAGCAAAAGCTCTCATGTTCAACCCTCTTAGAAGCAGTTGCAGTAAGGGATTCAGATTAATGCAGTGTATTGTTACAAGATAATTTCCCCTGAAATAGAGTTCCTTAATTTATTTGGTTAAAAGGTGGTTAAAACTCTGATGAATGAGAGCTTTTAAATTTTCTGAAAATGCTACTGTTGTAATTTCAGATGTTGTCAATATAAATTTCCTGTCTTTTTTTAACATTACTGATCACTTCCACTGCTGGTGTCTGTGGGAAGGAGTTCCATAGACATTGCTTCTATTCATAAGAGTAATTTTAAAATTGCTGTATTGCAATTATATTGAATATCTCTTTGGCTTTACATTCATATAAAAATTAATAGAATTCTTGATTTACCTTACCATTATTGTTCATTATTTATGCCATTTAATCATCTCTACTGAGAGCAATAATTTAACTGTTAACTGTTCTTACCCTACCCTTAGGCAAAAAGCAAGGTTGTCTCATGGAGCAGTTTTGCTTTAAGTAAATGTTTGAATGCAGTTGTGGAAATTTGGACAATCCCTCCCTTTCTACCTTTCAATTTGGCAGGGCCAGGGAGGAACAGCACTCCTGATATTATAAAAATCATGATGTCAGCCTTAAGTCTAAATTTGTAAGCACAGTAAAATCAAGAAAACTTATAAAAGCTCCTCCATGAGTCCTTCTAAAGCTGTTTTTTGTGTTAGCAGACAAAAATGACTTCGTGTACAATCTATTCCTGGCACTAGATGTGTGAGCCATCATTCAATGGAAAGATAACTCTCAGCCTAAAATGCCAAGTTTCCATCTTGGTGCTGCAGACAAAAGTCCTCCTGTTCTGATAGTGTGATTTATCTTTGACACTCAAGAGTTAAACAAATCTGTCTGCTTCACATATGGGCCCTATTAAATGATTCATTAGAAGCCTTCCCATTTGTGGAATGCATCATGGAATGGTTTGGGTTGGAGGGACCTTAAATCCCACCCATTCCCACCCCTGCCATGGCAGGGACCCCTCCCACTGTCCCAGGTGCTCCAATCCCAATGTCCAGCCTGGCCCTGGGCACTGCCAGGGATCCAGAGGCAGCCACAGCTGCTCTGGGCACCCTGTGCCAGCCCTGCCCACCCTGCCAGGGAGGAATTGTTTTGTGATGTCTAATGTAAAGCTGCCCTCTGGCAGTTCCAGTCCATTCCCTCTTGCCCTGTCGCTGCAGGCTCCTGTAAGGATTCTCTCTCCATCTTTCCTGCAGCTCCTTCAGGAGCTCCAGGGGTACAGTCAGGTCATCCCAGGTCCTTCTGCTCTCCAGGTGAACAATCCCAGCCTTTCCTCCCAGCAGGGCTGCTCCATCCCTGGGATCATCCTGCTGCCTCCTCTGGGCTCTGTGCAGCAGCTCCAGCTCCTGCCTGTGCTGGGACAGGGCTGGGGCAGCTCTGCAGGTGGGGTCTCACCTGAGCAGGGCACAAGGGCACAATCCCCTCCCTGGATCTTTCCCCACACTGTTTTTGGAGCAGCCCAGGACGAAGTCAGCTTCCTGGGCTGCCAGCACAGAGCCCAGAGCATCAAAGATTATCCACAGAGCTCCAGGTTCAGTCTAGTTCTTTTTTGGGTATCTTGATGTTCCTCTTCTACCAACTTCTGTTGGCAAAGATGCTCAAAAAAGCAGCAAGCACTGACAGAAGAGTTCTGTGGAGAGCTTTCTGCCTTGATCTGTTCAATCTAAATAAAACACATCACTTCAGGAAACGGAGCTGCTTTTTGTAACCACAAAACCTGGTGCATGTTACCGAGGAGGGAAGAGCAGGCAGACTTACACACCCCCTCAGGAGTTCCTGTCGCTCCCTGGGGATGTTCTGAAGTTTACATCATCACTCTGCATGTCACAGCCTGCCAAACTGTGGTCTTCAGACCACAAATATTTAATGGGAACATAACTAATAGTCTGTGGCTCATCTGTAGAGGCATATTGTCTTTCATTTCTAATGAAAATTCTCATTATAGCAACAGTGGTGGTGATTTCTGCACAAAACATTCAGGGCTGACAGTTATCCACTGATCCAACAACCTGCTCCTCTAATCCTTGAGTTCACCCCTCACTGCCAGTGATTTCTGTAGGATCGGTGAGACTTGGCAAACAAAACACACCCAGGTTACTTTTGTTTGTGCCCTGGTAATTGAATGGAAATTAGTCTGGAGACATATTTATGGAGATCTCAGCATGGACAGTTATCACTCTTTTCTTCTTCTCCTCCTCCTTAGAATGTAACAGTGATTTTCAGGCTCCCATAAAGAACAGAACTGCAGAGTGTTTTAGATTGAAAGTGGCCTCTGGAGGCCATCTGAGCCTCGAGACACTAAGAGTCCTGTCTGGGGTGATTGCAGCATTTCTGCTGAGAACTGGAATGCCCTGGTAGAAGAACTTCATAGCCCGTTTCAGGCCTACTGATTAATTAATGTATAACAAAATGCCTGGGCACTGAACACTGCATAGTGAAGTGAAATCTCACATTTGTTATCCTCCGGAGACAGCCATAAGGCTTTAGCTTTAGTCCAGTCATTGGGCTTCGTTCTGCAAATGCATCATTTTATGATATGACTTTGGCACTTGGAGGGAGTTTTTGAAAGTAAATATGTAAATCTGAATATTCAAGAAAGTCTTTGGGACCTTCAGAAGAGCCAAGAGGCTGCAACAAAACAGTTTCTGTAGCACATTTCTCAAAACCTGTTTAGATGGCTATCCTAATCCATTAGATGCCTAAAGTGTTTTCCTAATACTTCTCTAGTTCTGGTTGTGTGGGTTTTTTTCTTGTTTCAGGGTTTTTAAAATCTGCCCTATGACAGGCAAGACTCAGCATTCTTATTATTAAAAGGCAGTTGTATCTAAAGTGCCATTTAAAATCTGTTCATTGCAAATTTCCTTCATTTGATTGGGGAAAAAAATAAAAACAGGCAGAAGTAACATTTAAAAGTTCCTGCTCCTTGCTAGACTATTATTAATTTCTAACTAGGACTATTTAATTGCATCTTCACTGATTTACAACAGTTATTGGCCACAGTAATCAAAGAGCTATTAAAGCAATTTGAAGCATTATACCCTTCTAAACCTGTATCTGTTTTGTAACTTTTAAAATAAATAATATGCATTAGTTTGTAACATTATCCTCAGCCTAGAGGTCTGCTGAAAAGCAGCAGTTAGGTGAGAGATTGAATTTCAGCATTTAAGGTTCTATTATGCCGGGTAATTAAACGGGAACCTCTTCTAATTGTAGCGCATCGCAGGCCGACAATGCCCGGCAGAAGCGGCGCCTTCCGTTCCTTAGGCGGGGACAAGGCGCGTGGGATGGCCCAGGAACGGCCCGGGAACGGCCCGGGAACGTCCAGGGAACGGCCCGGGAACGGCAGGGAACGGCCCGGGAACGACCAGGGAACGACCAGGGAACGGCCAGGGAACGGCCTGGGAACGGCCCGGGAACGCCAGGGAACGGCCTGGGAACGGCCCGGGAACGGCCCGGGAACGGCCAGGGAACGGCCCGGGAACGGCCCGGGAACGGCCAGGGAACGGCCAGGGAACGGCCCGGGAACGGCCCGGGAACGGCCCGGGAACGGCCAGGGAACGGCCCGGGAACGGCCCGGGAACGGCCAGGGAACGGCCCGGGAACGGCCCGGGAACGGCCCGGGAACGGCCCGGGAACGCCAGGGAACGGCCCGGGAACGGCCAGGGAACGGCCAGGGAACGGCCCGGGAACGGCCCGGGAACGGCCAGGGAACGCCAGGGAACGGCCAGGGAACGGCCCGGGAACGGCCCGGGAACGGCCAGGGAACGCCAGGGAACGGCCCGGGAACGGCCCGGGAACGGCCCGGGAACGCCCGGGAACGCCAGGGAACGGCCCGGGAACGGCCCGGGATGAGCGCGGGTGCGGGGAGCGAAGCGGGGAGCGGAGCGGAGCGGGGAAAGGAGAGATGCGGGGTGAGGAGCGGGGAGCGGAGCGGGGTGAGGAGCGGTGCGGAGCGGAGGGTGCGGGATGCGGAGCGGTGCGGGGTGCAAAGAGTTGCGGGCTGAGGAGCGGTGCGGGGAGCGGAGGATGCGGAGCTGAGTGCGGAACTGAGTGCGGAACTGAGTGCGGGGAGCGGAGGGTGCGGGGTACGGCGGTGCCGCCCGGCCGGAGCGCGGCGCTCCCGGAGCGCTCCCGCGGTCACCGCGCTCCTCCTGCGCCAGGGGGAGCTGCGAGCGCTGCGAACCCAGCCCGGGAACCGAATCCAGCCCGGAACGCATCCCCAGAATCCCTCCCAGGAGCCGCATCCATCCCGGGAACACATCCCCAAAATCTATCCCGAGAATGGAATCCATCCCGGGAACGCATCCCCAGGATCCATCCCGGGAACACATCCCCAAAATCTATCCCGAGAATGGAATCCATCCCGGGAATCGAATCCATCCCGGGAACGCATCCCCAGGATCCAGCCTGGAAAGCATCCCCAGAATCCAGCCCCGGAACGCATCCCCAGAATCCCTCCCGGGAACCGCATCCATCCCGGGAACAAATCCCCAAAATCCATCCTGGGAATCGAATCCATCCCGGGAACGCATTCCCAGGATCCATCCCGGGAACACATCCCCGGCATCCAGCCCCGCGATCCAGCCCGGGCATCTCCCGGCAAGCCCAGCCTCAGAGCAGCTCGGCTTAAATCCGCCCTAAAGGAGGTTTCTCCTCGCTCCTGGCCGGCGGCTCTGCCCCTTTTATCCTGCCCGAGGATGCAGTACTGCCATGACCATTCCCAGAGCCCAGATCCACTCTGTGCATCCCTGAGTGCAGCTCCAGGGTAATTGGTAGCACACGTTGGAAGCACTGGTTGAACTCCAGCTCGGTGTCAGGGGGTTCCACCGGATTTATGCAGCAATTTATCCTGGGCACAGCACTTTGAAGATGCTCTCCTTTTTCGGAGGGCAGCCTGCAACACGTGGGACTCTGAGTATTGCAAAGCTCTGCAGGCAAATCCAAACAAGCAGCAGGGAGGTGACAAACACCTTTGCAAATATTGTATCTGACAGATATTTTGGTTTTTTCAGTAAGTACATATGAAGACAACTAATTGTCTTAAAGCTGAAACCAGGACACTAATTCACATTGCAGAAAACATCCCAGAGTGCTTCATGGTATTCATACTTAAAGCTTATCAAGAGATCTTCATTTATTTTACTTTATGTAAGCAAGAAGAGAAGGAGTAAGAGGGATCAGAAACACTTGTGGGTGAATTGCTCTAAAGGTTATTCATATATATAAATACTATAAAATACACACATAAAAAATGCTGTGCAAGGCACAGACTTAGTGGGTTATAGAATTCCACTGTGATAGAATCTAGAGTTCATAATTATCACAGCATGGTCCTTCCCATGAGTATGTAAACCCAGCTTATAATACTTGGATAAAACAAAGAGAAGAATCATTACAGATTGAAAAAAATAAAAGTACTGCCATGAACTTCAGTATTTGCTATATGAAAATAAATACTCATTCTTGACTCTCCAAATTCTGTTGCATTTGCTGTCTTCAAACAATGAAATCATGTTTGTGTTTTGTTTTTCTGGCAGCTTATAGTCCCATATGTCACTGATAATTGAATATTTACTACAAGTGTGGGTGTTTTGGTAGCAGTGTTGAATGGTAGGATGGAAGGCCACGTATTTGATATCAAAGGGATATCAATCCCTTTGATATCAATATCTACTGGGTTTTTGTATGGCCATTTACATTTTGAGGAGTGGTCTTCTGGTCCAAAGAGCCACCTTTTCAGACCTAAAGCTGAAGGGTATCCACCCGTGGCACCCCAAATGTTTGATGTATGCAGTAGAAACCTATTGTGTGCTAGGAAGGATCAGTGACCAGGTGAGCTGATTCCTTTTGCAAAAATCGGGACCTTGTGATCCCCAGTCCTTGTTAAAAACATTTGCCAGCCCCAGAGATGGCAGTGCCAGGCCCTGTGGCAGAAAACCCCCTTTGAGATGTTCTGAATGAATCCAAAGGCAGGCCACGCTGTCTGCATGCAGCACCAGTGAGTAACTGTGAGAGATACAAGTTATATCTCTATTACAAGGATAGATGCTGACACTGGAGTATAATAAAATCACTTTAAATGGCAATACTCCTAACTGCAAACAAAGCACAGAAGGCAGAAGAGAGATGATAATGTACCCAGGCACAGGGATGGCATAAAACTGAATGTTGAGTATTTTTTCACTCTATTTCCTTCATGTGACTTTAGAGCTCTGGCAGAATTTGGGGTGCATCCCTCTCCTTTCTTTTGGAATCTTGCATAGATGGGACAACACAGAATGTGATTTCTGTATGGACACGTGCAGTGAGCTGGCCACAATCACATTCCAAGGATTAAAAATTCGGTATTTAAAGATAATGAGCTACGAAAATTATACTTAGGAATAATTACATGAGTGAGCAGAGAGACACACATTAAATGAGACAGACAGATCCTCAGCCAGTCTGACCAATTTAAAGAACAGCAGAATGTGTATATGTAGCTTTTCCCTCTCTGCATCCATGCCCAAACCATGATGTCATTAGCACATTTCACATCTGAGGACACTGAGGGACCTTGTTTCAGGTCACACCAAAAGCCAGAGTCACTGGGACGAGCAGTGCATGGCAAGCTCCAACTGAGCAGCAGTTCCATGGGCCCAGGAGGAGCAGCCAGGGCTAAGGATCACATCCAAACCCCTCACATGGATCCAGGGCAGTCTAATCCTGCCTAAACCACAGGGCAGTGAGCAAGGAGCACTTTACAGAGTTATTAAATTCATGATTACACACTGCAGGGTCTGTTACACTCAGGTATGGCAGGAGCGCTGAACTGCTGGGAACATCACAGTCCCAACACCTGCCTTCTGAAGTTCTAGCAGCTTATTCCTTCTGACACACTTCTGCTGCCAGTCTCAGGGCTGGCTGACAGGTTTCTGAATTCCTTTTCATATTGAAAGCCAACTTAGCACAAATCTTAGTAATTTTTTGCCTTAAATCCCCACATTTTCATAGTAAGAAAATTGTGTACAATCTATACTTCAACTATTTTCCATTTTCTGATGAACATTATCCATCCCATGTATAGAACAAGACAACTTTATAGCTTTTGTATTCCCTAACAAAAAAAAAAGTAGCGATTTGGATAGCTGTAGTACCTGTTGTCATGCTCAATCACCTACACAAAATGCTACTTCTCCAAGTATATGATCATATTTTCACCTGAGAAATGCTGGTGAGACATATTTGATGAAGAGAACTTCTGCATGACAAAACACAAATTGTGCAAAACACCCCAATGCCTGCACAGGGGTTGGAGAGTTCCTCTGGCAATTGCTACCTGCACATGGAAATAGGAGCTTTGATTTGATGGGTTTTTCTCTCTGCTTTCATTTTTTAGCATTGGGTCAGTGAATTGGCACGTGATTTCAACATTGTGGCTGGCAAAATACAGAGAGGGAGCTGAGAGCCCTCACAGGCTGCATTTTCAGCCTGAAGTACATTATATGGTACATTTGGACGTTTTTACAGGCTGACTGACCTTAGGAAGACAACTTTGGTGCAGTCACTCTCCCTGCTCCTGAGCATGTTCCTGATTTCCTTACTCCTGAGACTCCTGAGATTCTGATGTTCTGTAGATTCTGCAAACTGACCTTCAGCTGGGTAATCTGAGGAGCAGCACAATAATCACCATTAATAAAACGTCAGAATCTAAAACGTACAAACTTACTCTAGAGCAATGAAACATCACAAAAATCCAAACATATTCAGGATTACAGATAATTGAAATGGCTTTGATTAATGCTCAGAGACTTAATTTGGACTGTATCAAAGGTAGATAATGACATTTTCTGGATTATTTAGTGCTACAGTTTCCTTTTTCAGGACTCCTTATATTCTGTCCCCTGCCTTCAGACACACTGCTCTGTTTTTGTGTTTGGTGCTAATTGAGCTGTTGTCATAAATAGTTCACAGCCACCCATATTTTCACTACAAATGCATTAAGAAAGAAATTAATCTGGGTTCTTGGAGTGTGATTTGTGTATTTAACTCCTTTGGTTCCTTCCGTTGAAAACGCAAACCTAAACAAATCATCTTAGGCAAAGCTTGTACTGAAAATTCTGGTACTGAATTACTGCATCTAGATGGACATGAAAGCAAATTTCACAGGAGCAAGAAGAGTTGTAGCAAAACCTATTCTGTCCAGAATTCTTGACCATTTTTATCACCTTGTTATTTGACTTGTGCCTCTTATCCATGACATTCTCTGCCAATGGACTCAAGGTGCAGCTACCAAACTTTGTTCTCTTATGCAAGTAATGCACAGACTCCAGCTCAGCCTTGAGAAACAGGACCTTTACTGCCTGTCACTATTTCTAATTTACGTCAGACTGATTTTTTTTTCCACAATTCAAAGAAGACAGATGTTGGTAGTTTATGAATTATGATAGGATTGGGTTTTGGTCCCTTAGTGAAAGTTGCCTTGGAAAGAAATAGCATTTCTTGTCACCGTGTCTGCTTTCTCTTAAAAATGTGATTAATCGTCTACATTATCTACAAATTCAAGATACAGGACATAAATGTTTGATAGCTGCTGTGTTTTACTGTCAACTGCTGGATTCTTATATTTAAACTCATCCAACAAGTATTTTTAGTGCTGAGAAAAATCTACAATCAAGCAGAAGAGACTAAAGCAGTTACACATTTTAGAATGAGTTTTTCAAAGAGAAATGCTTCTTTACACTCTTGTGGGAAAAATTACATTGAAATTGCATCCATATGATAGCCTCTCTCTGCTTTTTCCACATTTGAATTAGCTGCTACTGACAATAAAATCATGTAAACCGTGACAGCACAAAGCATATTCCTGACAAAGTTCTCTGCAGCTCCTCCCTGGAAATCTCTGTGCTAAAGAATTCTTTCCTGACTTGGCTTATCAAGCCAGGGACAATGTCTTGCATGAACAATAGGCTTTTTAGAATCTGCCAAAATAAGCTTTATTCGTTTTAAGGTAATATCGACTAATAAACTTTGACACCTCTTCCAGGAAATGATTGCAGATAGAGCCTCGCTGATTTTGGCCAGTTACAGGGGAATTTACCTGAAAGATCAGAACCTGATTTTTCAGGATAAAACCAGCAGATTATGGAATAAGCCACCATTTTAAGGTGTTGCTTTGTCACAGTGTTTGTATAGGTTTTTTTTCCCTGCTTAGGTGATTTCTGCCCTTAATATATTTCAAGTACTCACTTCTTCTTACCAACCTGCTCCTTGCTTGCTGTGTGCCACAGCTGCAGTAAATATCATTGCAAGTGTGTTTACTGTTGGGCCACAAATATTTACATTTTTTTTTGCCACAAGAAGGAGGAAAGAGACGCCAGCTATCCAGCATGCCCAGGGGAAAGCATCAAAACTAAAGAATAGGGATGAAACGGCTGCCTGCAAATTATGTTTAAAGATGGGACTGAAAATGTGTACAAAAGGCAAAAGAAGAGAGTGAGGAGGCGGTGGTGGGGTGAAACACAGGTGGGGCAAACACAGGTGGGGCAAAATGGGCACAGGTGGGATGAAATACAGGTGAGGCAAAGACGGGTGGGCCCAGGTGGGGCAAACACAGGTGGGGCAAAATGGACACGGGTGAGACAAAATGGGCACAGGTGGGGCAAACACAGGTAGAGACAAAATGGGCACAGGCGGGGCAAACAAAGGTGAAACAAAATGGGCACAGGTGAGACAAATAGGTGAGACGAAATGAGCACAGGTGAGACAAAATGGGCGCAGGTGACACAAACACAGGTGAGACGAAAGGGGCCCAGGTGAGACAAACACAGGTGAGACAAACACGGGTGAGACAAAATGGGCCCAGGTGTTTCGCGGTGTGTTTCTCTCTGCTTGGAGAGGAACTCGCACAGGGCAGTCCCGTTTTTGGACAGGGCTCTTTTCTTTGTTCTTTGCGGTTTTTACCTGCGCTCTGCCCAGCCGGGGCGGGACCGCTCCGTCCATCCCTCGGCTCCGGGGCTCTCCTCGCTTCTGTGGCCGCTCCTGCAGCCCCTCAGAGTCCTTTCCAGCCCCTTCCAGCCCTTCTTTCATTCCTCACCGCCCCGGGCGCTGGGTGCGGGTCCCGCTCCATCCCTCCCTCAGCCGTGAGTCCCCGTCCCCTCACGCCCCTGAGGGTGGGGCTCGGCGGTGCCCCCTCCCTCCCTCCTTCCATCCCTCCCTCCATCCGTCCCTCCTTCCTGCCAGGGAAAAGTGTGTGAGCGCGGCGCGGCCGCGGCCCCTCAGAAAGGCGGCGGGAGCGGCGGAGGGCGCTCGGGGCCGTGGGGACGCGCCGGCCGCGCCGCTTCCCGCACCTTCCCGTCCCGCTGCTCACCCGCTTCAAAAGTTTTGCCCAGGGAACGTCAGCGGTGCCCGCCCGAGCACCCAGCATGGGCACTGCCCGTGCCCGCCGGGGTTAGCGCGGGGCGCGGAGCGGAGGACGCGGAGCCGCGCCGAGAACGCGGAGCGGTGCGGAGGGCGCGGAGCGGAGCGCGGAGCCGCGCTGAGAACGCGGAGCGGAGCGTGGAGCCGCGCTAAGGACGCAGAGCCGCGCTGAGAACGCGGAGCGGTGCGGAGGGCGCGGAGCGGAGCCGTGCTGAGAACGCGGAGCGGAGGACGCGGAGCGCAGAGAACGCGGAGCGGAGTGCGGAGCCGCGCTGAGGACGCGGAGCGGAGGACGCGGAGCGGAGCGCAGAGAACGCGGAGCGGAGCGCGGAGCCGCGCTGAGAACGCGGAGCAGAGAACGCGGAGCGGAGCGCGGAGCCGCGCTGAGAACGCGGAGCGGAGAAGGCGGAGCGGAGCGCTGAGAACGCGGAGCGGGCCCGCGCTCGGAGCCATGGAGCGGGCGGCGGGCACGCAGAGCTAACGGCGGAGGAGCCCCCGGAGCCCCGGGGCCGGGCGGGCCGTGCCCCGGCCCCTCGGGCGCCCCTCGGCATGGCGCGGGCGGCGGGGCTGCTGCTCGGAGCGCTGCTGTGCGGAGGTAAGCTGCGCGCAGCGGGCACCAGTTGATCGCGCACGGGCGGCTCCGGCTCCTTGCCGAGCCCGGCGCTGCTGTCAGCCGTGTGAACTGAGCTACCCCTTCCTCCTCTTCTTTCCCCTGCTTTTCCTTTAAATCCTGCCTCTCTCTGCTGCTTTCTCCCTCGCCGTTTATGTGGATGGTGGGAAACCTGGCGAGCTTGCGTTTGTTTAAGATGAGAAACGGGCGAAGTTTACTTTGGTCCTCAGCGATGGCGATTTTACAGACGCGTGTTAATAATTACTGCGTGGTGTTAAAGGAGCTTCTCTGTGGGAGGGGGTGTCCCAGAGCCAGCTTGGAGCGGGATTTGGGCAGCGGTGAGAGCTCCAGGAGCAGCGCGGTGACAGTGTTGGGGAATAGCGTCCTTTAAATTAAATTGGAACTGGAAGAGCTGTCACCTGGGTTGGACACGATGCTTGTTATCTTGATTAAAGGGACAGCTGAGGAGCAGGCTTGGCTTAGACGAGAGGTCATTTGAATGATCTGCCGGTTTTTCTCATCGCTGAACTTCTGTGATGAGCGAGTTCCTTTGACAAAGGCAGATCCCCTCTGAAGTGACTCAGGGATGCACACGGTGTTTGCTCCCAAGGGGGATCTCTGTGCCGAACAGTGGGTGACTGCCGTGTCTCAGCACTTCTTGTTGCCTTGCTCACACGGAACATGATGGTTGTGGATGTTTATTAATTAACCCGTGCCCTCCTCCCCGTCTGGGTGCGGAAATACATTAAGCTATCGGCAATGCCTGATGCTGTTGCCATTCCTAGGAATAAAAACATAAAATTTCCCGTTATCCTGTGCTGGTATTAGGTATTATCCTGCTGCTCTTTCACTGTGGTAAGAAGATTACTCCTAAAAGACTCCGCATTGTTTAGCTGGGTCCAGTCTTGCAGTTGATTGTGGAGGCAGCCGTGAGAGACACGGAAATGTCTCAAGGGTGAAGCGAGAGCGGAATCAGCAGCAATTAATTCATGGAGGGGCTTTTCCCACCCCAGCCGGCAGGGAAAACGAAGTACTTGGCAGAAAATTGCGTGGCCTCTTAATGCCGGTCATTTCAGCGTGCATTAAAGCTCTGATGGGCAGCCCGGTGACGCTCGGAAAGTGCCGGTGTGAGGAGCCCAAAATGCAGGTTTCTGTCCCGATTGCTGTAGCCTGGAGGTGAGGGTTGTGTCAGTCCCAGGGACTGCGGGGATTGGGGTTTGTGAAGAGCTCCTGGCGTTTTGTGGGGCTGCTCTGACGGTCACGGGCGCATCCTCTGCAGTCAGCTCAATACCGGGTTAGTGTATGGGCACTTCTCCGTGGAAGTGTTTATACAACAGAAATAAGCGGTTATAATCCTTCATAAAAGTAGGAGAAAGGTGCTACAGGGAGAGTCTGTGAGCAAACCAACTCCTCCAGCCGTTAGTCCCTGCTGGAGCCTGGCTCAGCCTTGTCTCAGCCACGCAGAATTTGGGAGCGATGCCCCAGCCAGCCCCAACCCCGGGCTCTGCCCTGCCAGAAGAAAAGACCAAATATTACTTTTCCTCCGGGGAAGAAAAGCAGAGCTTCTGAGCTGGGAGTTGGCCTCTCAGCATTGTTGGGCACTGTATGATTTAGAAAAGAGCCACTTAATTAAACTTATTTAATAAGGTGTTTGTATAGTTTCCTGCGGAGCCTTAATGAGCGTTTCATTTGCGCTCCCCTCGTGTATTTGCACTCTCTTTGTTGGCGTGTGACGATAGTGATTGTTCTTGAGAGCTAAAGTCCAACTAAATGAAAGTCACTTTATAGCTCGCAAGCAAAAACGTTTGTAAATGTGCTGAGAAACTTAGTGTTATAGACAAGTTGTCGTTTGCTATTTAAAGAGCTATATTTACTTCTCTAAACTCATTAGCATCTCCTATCAGGCTTGAATTTCTAAGAAAATTCTCCTGAAATGTTGCCTTAGGCCTCAGTGTGCCATTATGCTGAGGTTATTATCTGGCCAATAATGTTAATTCATTCAATCTCAAGAAAGAAGCTTGGCATTTAATTTAAGCCGTGCCTCTAGTCAGACCAGGATGTATAAAAGTCAGTGTGCAAAAGTGCTCTCACATTTAGGTGCAAGCACGTGTTTTACATACCAATTATTGGATGGCTGGTCCTTAGGTGGAGAGGATGTGTGTGAAATTGTATTTACATAAGTAAATCCCAAGTGTATATATATTCCTTTCAGGAAATGACCTCTTTTCAGCAAAGTGCTAATGCATGTGCTTAAGCCCCTTTATAGCCTATAGGAGGTATTCATGAGCTTGAGGGAAGATTATTTATTTATTTTAATAGCTTTTCTGAGGCAGAGCTTAAATGTGAGCACACGTGTACAGATTTACTTCATTTAGGAATGGATAGAAAGTGGGAATCTTCATTTTCCTATTAGTGAGCTAGGGCAAGTGCAGTAAGCCCTAAAAAAGCATTTAAGGATGCACAGCTAGAGAACTGATTTGTGTGCCCAGGCATCTGTAAGTGCAAGCAAGAGTTGAGCAGGAGCTGCTGTCGAAGGTGCACGGAGTGAGCAGGACTTTAGCTCCAGGAGCAGGTTTGAGCCCAAATGCAAACACAGCTGTGCATCCGTGGGTTGGCACAGCACCTGCCAGGGTTCTGCTCTGCTCTTCTCATCCCACAGCCCTGCACAACGTCCTTGGTGTAGTCACACTGCACTGGACACTCACTGAGGCTCTTCATCTTGAATATTGTTTCATTCTGATTTTAAGTTAATCAAGCAGCAAGGTTTCTTTACGTCTTACTGTGGAAGTTCAGTAGCATGGCATACCCGACTGTTATGGAAAACTTCCTAAGTTTCCTTTTTCTCAATTTCATCACGTTAGTGCTAGCCAAGAGCACAGCAGGAACTTGCATTATGTTAAATTATAGCTGCCTGGAGTTTTTGTAAGTGGCTAATCTCTCTTCTGGATAGAACCCTTTCAAAATGGAGATAGTGCTATTAATATTCCACTTTACTTTGTTTTCATATTTGATAGTAGATCAAAGTTTATTAGACACTGTACTTACCTAGTAAAACACCCAGCAGTTGTGCTACAAATGGCTGTTCAAAGCTGCTTCTAAGTGCACGACTGTGATATAAAATATCATCCCTGTAATCTTTTCTAATGCATAAATGTGTGTCTGGCTCTTGAATTGCAGAACTAAGTACCTGTGTGAAATTAAGTACTAAACAGCACAATGTTGTTTTCCTAGATGGCCAAATATTAGTAAGTATTGACAAATTCTGTTCGTTGCAATGAAGGGATGGGGTTTTATTGTGAATTGGGATTTAGTTCCTTGTTTTTAAACTCTGATGATAAAGCAGAATTTCAACACTACTGAAAAGGTGGCTTGTAAGGAATAGCCAGAAACTCTGTAATGGCAATTTTGCCAAAAGCGTTGGAATATGAACTTTCCTGGTTTAGAGTTTTTAAGGCAATGCCCAGCGCAGTAAATCTTCCATAGCTTTTGTTCCCAGGTGTGGTTAAGGTTGTGTCTGTCTAAGACAGTTAAGTGACAAATAGGAAAATTAAACCCTGCAGTCTCTAGGGTGTGATCATGCCATTATTTCTTGTGCAGAATGCCAGTTTTCTCCAGGGCTTTGGTAAACTCGTTAATTTACTTATAAGCTGCATGCAAGTTTGTCCTGCCACAGTGAAATTTTGGCAGTGCTTCGTGTCTGGCAGGCTCCACTAGATGTGTCCCAGCTATTCCCAGAGAGACAAAAAGCATATTATGATAAAAGATGTGAAATGGCAACAAGTTGAGAGAGCTGGTGTGTAAGGGCAGGAATGGAAAACCATCCATGGGATGTTAAAGAGGGAAACTGAGGCTGTGAGGAAAAGCAGATTCGTGGTGTGGGTGACTTGCAGTCCCAGCTGTGCATCCAATTCCACACAGGAGGGGGTTTGGTGTAAGGAAGGCTGCCAGCAGGAGCTGGACCTGCTCTCTGCTGTCAGGGTTAGCACTGCCTTGCTGGTTTTGTCAGTCCTTTTCCTCTTTCTCTCTTATCCACTGTGATTGCCACTTTGGTGAAAGATTTGACCCTGGTTCGGCCACCTTGTCCAGTGGGACTTTTTGGTTTGTTTAGTGTCTAAACACTCCAGTGATAAAAATTCAGGCAATATTAATAGGATGCTGTGAAGTGTTAGCTTAAGGTATTTGGCTGAAATTTCACTTGCCTGCCCTTCATGGTCATTAGCAATAACTTTCTGGCCAGAAAAGTTGTTTTTGTCTCGTTCAAACTCTTGTCCTGACTTGCTCTTAGAGGCCTGAGTCCTTTATATTTCATTCAGCCTTCCTTACAGCCTCAGTACCCTGGCAAAACAGTTTCACAGTGTTCAGCTCTTCAAGCAGTTGTACTGTTTTGTGTTCTGTGGACTGGCTCAGGCTCTAGTGACAGATGTGACCCCTTTGAAACAGGGACGGACAAATGGTGCATTGAAAGTTCATAGCTTCTGCAGTCTCCTCACTTAGAGGTATCTGCTAAAAGCCTGCGGATGCATCTCGCTTTGGAAAGAATTTCAGCCCAGCAGTGCCTGTGTTTTAGTTAGCAAATGGAAATACTCTCTCTTTATCTATTTGTTCACATTTTTTTGGGTCAATACACAGCCTCAGGGTCAGCATTTTTCTTTTCAGCTGTATCCAGTGAAATGACCCAGTGAGTGTACTCTTCTATTTACCTTGCTAGTCTAAAGCATATTAATCTGCAGAGCTTGGATTCCATAAACAAAGTGTCATGCCCATCACGAAAATTACAGGCAGCTTTGCAGCCCTGGTCAGTGAAGTGAACTTTTCGTTAGGGAAGTGCATTTGGGACTAAGTGGTTCTTTGCCACTACACTTAAGAAATGTGCTAATGTCTTCCTGTTGCAGGCTGACGTGGTGGCTCAGTAACTTTGTGCTTGGAGACAGCCTTTTCTGGCTTTTTTTTTTTTTTTTTTTTTCTTGAATAGCAGAGATCATGCTAATTGTAGTGTCACTGTCATTAGGCAAGGCCTTCTCTTACAGCTGTGCAGTTTTAGCAGCTGGACAGATGTGAGCAGCCAGACAAGTCCCCCTAAAGTGGGCACTTTATTGTACCCTGCTGCAAGAATTTAACCTGGTTTTTCCTTCCACGGGGGTTACAAGTGTCATGGGTCATTTTTTGTTAATAATTTCTTCTCACATCCTGTTTTTAGTATTCTCCCATTGCTGTAAAGCTGCAATAATTTTGTAGAAGTGCAGTGGGAAATTTAAGATATTTTTATCATAATTATGTTAATGGCTGTTGCCAAGATTTCTGTGTTTGGTGCTTTTAATTGTTTCTATAAGACCACCATTCCTGCTAGAAGTGACTTGCTCTTTCCAATACCATGGAGCCAACAGTAAGCCCCAAAACAGTGGTTAGGAATTAGAAAGTAAAGTTTGAGAAAGTTACTTATTTATTAAAAAAAACAACCCGAAACCAAAATTTGAAATAAATTTTTACTTTTGGACAAAAAAAAGGGACTGAGTACCTTTAAAAATCAGATTTTCTGTGCCCAAAGAGGAAAGCTGAAGTAAATAAAAGGAAAGCTGATGTCCCCTGATGCTGGTACAACAGAGTGGTTGGACCCTGGATTTTTCTCATTTACTGCATCAAGCAGTCCCAGGGTGTGGATGCTGAACTATCCCCACCAATGTGTTCAATGTTTTATTGCTTGGGTAACTGCTGCACTTTGCTGCTTGGTACCGTTTTTTCAACTGCTCTTCATTTGAAAACATTTTTGAAACTGATGGAATTTGCAAGACAAATTGCTTTTAAAAATTGGGCTTGCATCCCAAATTTACTTAGATGATTCTCTATTTTTGGTGAGCTGTTTCACATGAAGTGACCATTTTGACTTCAAGCAGATGTATTCAGATCCAAACTGACAGATATTCTATGAATGTTTTTTTGGAATGCTGTATTGCTGTTACAGAAATGAGCTGTTTAACTGTGATGAAAAGATTTGTGGTTCCAAACGACTTCTGCAAATCACTGTAACTTCACATAACCATTTAATTTTTCCTTCTGATTAAGAGTACAAGTTAACTTTTGAAATGTTTGTTTCTGTCCTTGTGAAATTCCATTTTCTAACCGCTTGTATTGCCTGGGGGTGCTGTTCCTTACCAGCTCGAGCCAATGGAAATCGATGCTGCCAGATTTTCTGCCCTCTCCCAAACTCAGCTCCTCTCTTTTTGTGCCAACCCTGGTGTGTCTTTGATTCCTTGGAAACTGCTTCAGGGGAGATAAAGCACAGAAAATACTTTTATTTTTTTTTCAATAAAGGGTGAGTTTGTATCACCTTGGGATCAACTTACTGCTTGAATAAGCAAGAAGAGGGGAGGGACAGCAGAGCTGAGCTGGTCCTGCAGCCCAGCATTGCAGTGGTATGGCTTTAATTTGTCCCTGGGACACTCCAGCAAAAAAAAAAAAAAGGGATTGTTCTGGGAGTTGCTTACATCATACATCCACTGCAGGATATTAAACACTGAGAGGTTAGAGAACACGAGAGGCACTCTGGAAACGATGCAGCTTTGATTTCTGTGTCGTTTTTTCTCATTTTGCTGGTTCTGTATCATGTTGAACAAATAAAAGTGAGGCTTGCATTAATACACTGCCATTTCCTCATGCAGGTAGAATGTGCTTTTTGATGCTTAAGATAAAAAACTATTTTCCTGAGCTCAAACCAAGCACACACCATCACCACCTCCACAACAAACCAAAAAAAGCCCAAACCCCTGAGTTTCTTGCACTCTTATTTCAAACAGGATTGGTAGCACTATGTCTTATTAGAGTTGTCATTAGGAGAGTTTGGTTTTAGTTTCTTATAAATTCCCCAACCATTAACTGTTTCAGCTAAAGTATTCCGTGCCAAGCATCTGCCTCAGATTGAATAAATTTTTTTTTTTTCTTTCTTTTCCAGAACTTCAGCCAAGAATTCAGTGGTTTACAAGAACAGAGCTCATGGAGAGGGGCGGGGGGTAGAAACTCTGGGTTTTCCTTTGTTTAAAAATAGTTGCTGACCTTTTGTTTGAGAAGCACTGGTACCCTGCTGAAACATGCCAGGAGGAGACTCGGGAGATTGCTGAGAAAACAATCCAGGGGTGATTTGATGGGATGTCAAGTTAGCAACATTTGAAAGGATAATTTTGCTTCTGACAGGGGGAAAGAGTCAGGGTGTCCTTCGAGCTAAAACCTGTGGGAATTGCTGGGCAGTGCCACATTTCCCTGCAGCAGTGTGAGCTGTGGGCAGGGGCAGTGCCCATCTCCAGGATGCTCTGCTGGAGGAGAAGCAGAGTGCACAGGTGAGCACACACCTTGTGTGCTGCTCCAGAGCCCCTCCTAACCAGGTGGGACCTCCCTCAGTGGCCACGGAGCCAGGCCCTCCTGCTCTGTGATTGAATTACCAGTTTGAATCCCTGAATTATCAATGAATTATCAGTCATTGGAGATGCCATGGGATTTGTTTGCAGCCTGGATCCTGACCAGTGGCCTGGATTTGCTGGGCTGCTGAGGTGTGTTAGATCCAAATGCTCATTTTCAGCCCTCTTTGTGTTGGTGCTGTGGGTGTGCTGATGGAAAATAATTATTCCTTATCCATCTTTGTTCTTTTAAATCATTTTTTCACGACTTGAAGTGGTGGGTTTTTTTTTTTACTTTCTAATTTCATATCTCTGGAAACAGCCAGAATGTTTGATTTTTGCACTGTAGAATCAAATGACCTCTCGCTCTGCTGGCACGAAATAAAGGGTAGCAAATAGAATAAATAACTACTGTGGGGAAGTTAATATAGTATTGACTTCTCAATACCTGCTAATTTTCACTGATGAGAACGTGGGGGAAGAGGGAGATTGAATTTGGCTGCCCCTTAGTGAGGGGTGGATGCCTACTTGTGAATAATATCCTAAAAACTCACGAGGGTTTCAATTTTGCTACAGATTTATGTACAATCTTGTAGAACATCGATTTGTATTACAGCTTTGTCATACTTCATAGTGTTTGTTGTTAATCCTTGCATTCCCACATTTTTAATGATGAGTTTAATCTGGGTTTTCTCTGTCTGCTCTTTTGGTGGGATGTGAAAGCTGATGTTTCCTGGCTCCAGCTGTGCAGCGTTGAGCTGTTTGGGTAGGAGAGGTGCTGCTCTCAGTGCACAGCTGTCCTTTGGGGTTTAGACTCCACTCACACAGGGTGCGGGTGCTGCAGCCACGTTTTCTGGGCCGTGTCTGAGCTGTGAGAGGCTTGTTGGGTGACTTGGTGTGTGCCAGGCTCTGGCACCCATAGGCAAGGAGAGCTGCAGTGCCTGACCTGAGTGTGACACCTCTGCCTCCTGCTGTGCCTTCAAATATTGGTCTTTTAGATGGCCTTGCTTTTACTGTTCAAAGTAAGAAGTTGTGTTTTATTTGGCAGATTGACTAATTGCTGTATTTTCCATCTTTTATAGGTGCTCAAAAAGACAGTGTTTTATGACAGATGTTACTGAGCTCATAATGCATCAAATGCCTTTGTGCTTCTCTTCTTCATAATTATACCCTTGATAATTTCAGAAAGAAATCTATTAAAGGGATTGAGAGATAGGGAGCTCTCTTCCCTTGTATATGTGTTGAACATGCTCCCTTGTCACTCCATCGCAGTGAGAAAAGGGAAGAGCAAGGAATTCGAAGTGGTGTTGCCTAGTTTCTGTAATTCTCTGCCCAGCTGTATGTGCAGATGTGAGTGCTGAGGTAACCTGTCAGATCTCGTTTGTTCATCTGTAAAATGGAAATCACTGTAGTACTTGATTACCTTTTTGTTATCATAGTGTGGATAGGAAAAATATTTTTTTACTTTGGGGTAAATTGCAAGTTCTTTTTACAATGGTACCTGCAGCTGATTAGGGAGTACTTTGAATTATCACTGTTCGGTTTTTACGGAGGGATAACCCCACTCTGCTAAAAGATCAGGATCACATGATGGTGCTCAACAATTCACTGCAGGTGCCCATTAGTTACATTTTCATATTGATTCCATTGGCTGATGTGTGTTGTGCTTTGGAATGTCAGCAAGCTGGTAACGGGAATTTTTCCAATTGTAAGCGACATAATGGAATTGGAATATTCTCCTTTTTCCTTTGGAGTGCCATGAGCAGTCTGGAGATAAAAGGGTGGTGCTGACTGCTCTTGAAAGACAAATGTGGAAATACCTGTAGTGCCAGGTCCGTCTGCAAGGTCTTTATTGCATTTTACCCTTACTGAAAGGACCAGGGATTGGTGTGTTGCCTTGGCTATTTCACGGATTAAAGCTGGATATCGCTGCACTTCAGGCTCAAAGCTTCACAAGTCCTCAAAGCTTCAGGCTCCCATTGAACTTTAGTCTTGGTTTTGAAAATTCATTTAGAATTAAATTAGCTGTAGCGATGAAACTGTGGCACTTTAATAGGAATCATCAGATGACATTTAAACGTGATCCTGTAGTGCAGTCGTGTCAGAGCTGGTTTGAGGTAAAAAAAAATCATGCCTTGAGGCGCTATTGTTCAGGAAAGTCACAAAATGCAAATGATCCCCTTGAACAGAGCTTACATTGGTTTGGTTTTGTTTTGAAAAGAGGAGAAGGATCCACCTTTGTGACTTGGAACTGAATCCCGAGCTCTGAGTGCCTCTAAAATCTGGCTCCTGCTCTAGACCCTGAAATGCATCTCTGAGCTTTAGGGAGCAAACGGAGTCAGCAGAGCTCCCAAAGCCGTTCCTCAGCCCTGTCCTCACCTTGGTTTGTGCTTTGTCCCCCTGCACCTCCTCCCTGCTTTTGGCCTTTAATAAGGCTGTGCCACATTGGAGCTGTGCTCTCCAGGGCTTATTAGATACTCTTGACTTTTCCCAGTTCATTGTTTTATGTCTGTGGACTTCTCTAAAATTAAAGATGAGATTTTAGTGTTAGAACCTGTGTGTGAAGACCTGCCAAGGCACTGACATAAGCTGTTGGCTGATAATTTATTTTCATGGTTGCTTGGTAAAATGCCTTCAGCCCACTTTGTTTTTCCATGCAATTTCCCTCCCAATGAACAAAACTGGATTTGATGTGTCAGACATTCCTAGTTGTATTCACAGACAGATAATAGTTTGCAGTGATTTTATTTCCCCCCCTCAGCATTTACATATTCCTTTGTTGGAAGAGGGGAAAGTTCAGGATGCCAGGTATGATTTTGGACTGCTAGACCCTGTCAGAGTTAAAATGATTTTTGGAATTTCTTTCTTTTTGTGATAATTATTCTCTTGATGAGTGATAGGTGCAGTTCAAATAGAGCTATTTCAGTATCCTTCAGGAGAGGATGTTTGAAACAATTTATCTGAATCCATTTGCTCAGCTTATTAAAGAGCATTTAACGCAAATTATTTGGCTCTTACAAGTGGGGACATTTAAAATATATTTATCATTGATTACTTATTTGTTTTTCACCTTTAAAGAAGTAAAATGTAAGCAGAATTTTCCTTACCCTGCCCTGTGTCATGCAGTAGCCTTGCACTGGAGGATTTTCTGGAGGAATTTGGTGGAATTTTGCTCGGAAGTTTTATCAGCACAGCAGTTCCCCATTTCATCTGTGGCTTGATCAAATCACAGCTCATGAGCTGCTTTCATGCTGAGACCTCTTGAGTGTCAGTGTTGTTTCCACCTGGTGCAGCAGGGAGGGTGGAAGCAAAGCCCAGGATTTTCATTAATGGATTATAGAGTTCAGGTGCTGATAATTGGGGCTTGACACTCAGGTCTGGCTGTCAGTGTGATGCCTCAGGTTGCTGTTGCTGGTGATCAGGTGAATGTCTTTGCTCAGGGGGATGGTTTGGGTTCCCAAAAGTGCTGTGGAGGGAGGGGATTGGCTCTGGGGCTGCAGCTGGAGGTGTTTTGTGTGTGTGGGACTGGGGGGAAGGATTTAACCTTGCACAGGTGCTGCAGTCACAGGTGAGCTTTGGCCAGCACAGTTATTGCTGGGTGAGCACACGGCCTGCAGCTCCTGGGAACTGCTCAGCACTTTTTGGGAATCCCATTTGCACACACTTCTAGGTGCAGTTAAAATCCTGAGCTGCTCTGTGCTCCAGTGATCACAGAAGGGGAAGGAATGCTTCCAGAGGATAATTCACATTGATGGGATGTTTTTACTGCCACAGGACCTTCCTTCTTCCATCTACAGAGTAAGTTTGTATTTCTGGGCATCACATGGGGGTGAAAAACTCCCTTTTCTCTTACCTGTGCTCTGTTTTGTGCATTTGGTTATCCAAATATTACTCTAATAAGTTATCCAACCTTCTTAGAAAACAAGTTGGGAGTTGCCAGCCTCTGCTTTTGTTAAATTTCTGTTCGTTGGATTTATATTGAAATTTCCTGTACTAAAATGGCACAAAAGTAACTAACACTTTCCATAAGTACAGGGTGAATATATACAGCTCCCCCCACCTCAGCCCTTCTTTTATAATTTTTAATTTGTCTCAGCACATTTTAGGTTTTAGCTCCTCTTAACTGAAAATGAAATCAAGCAGTCTGAGCTTTTGGGGGAATTGTTTTGAAGAAGAGAAAATGCAAACCACATGGTACATTCCCCATGTGAAGATTTAGTGGAGAAATCTTTCTTCATTGGCAAAACAAACTCTGCTGGGTTTGCTAAGTGACATTTCAAAGCACTTGGAGATGAAAGGGCTGTGGTCTAATTCATTGCATATGTGATATTTCCTAGTGGATAGGTGTTATGTTGAGAAAGAAGCCAGGGAAGGGCAGTAAAACTGAGGGGGTTTTGGTCTGAATTGGTACTTTAAAAATGAGTGTAATCCCATTTTTCCATCTAAAAGTAGCAGATATCCACAATCAGAAAGTCACAGTTAGAGTAACTGTTCAACATTGTGCACTGTAATTCTTTGAAAATGGGACTTTCTTAAGCTGTAGCAGTTTTAGCTGAGGTTTTTCATGCTGTGTGTTTCTGGCTGATTTGGAAAAGTCTCTGTGAAGTGGTTCAGTTGTTTCTGAGAACAAAGGCAGCTGGAGAATCCTGAGTTCTAGCCAGCTAGAATCATTTCCAGGAGCAGCACTAGCTGGGTTAAATCCTGTGATTTTCACTTTTGGAGGCAAAGATAGATGGTGTTTTCCTTAATCTCTCTTTCTGAAGTGATGATGATGTATGAATGCTAGCATTCATTTTTACTAAGTAAGATTCATGACTGCAGATAACTCCTGCAAACATGTCCCTGCATTACAAAAAGGCACATGAAAAGGAGGATGAAAATATTTTGAAGCTTTTGGTCTAATTCCACAAAAAAAAAAAAAAAATCTATTCAAAGTCGCCAGACTTCTGGAGTCTGAAAATTGGGTTTAGTCTGCAGAATTGAGGTGGTGGCAGCAGCATTATTCGGGGAGGTTTGTCCTGGGGGAGCAGGGATGGCAGAGTGCATTTTCCTGGGTTTGCTGCTCTCCCAGTGATCAGGGTGAGAGCAGCAGAGCTCCCAGTGCCTCCTGCCCTGTGCTGTGTCCTCTTCCCACGAGGAGCAAAGGCTCCGGGCACACCAAGGGTTAAGGAACAGGTGCTTAGCCGGGCTCCTACTGTCTCATTTTGCACACAGGATGGATAACTTCCTGGGAAAAAATCCCAGTTTTGGGGCTGAAGGAGGGTATTGTGTGCAGGGCTGTTGGTGACAGGAGCTGGAAGGTGTGGGGATGGCACAGGGAGGGTTTCACGGGGAGCTGAGAGCAGCTCTGGCGTTTTTGTCACTGATGTGGCTCTCACTGTTTGTCACACTCAGTGTTGGTGGCAGCGCCCTACAACTCATTTTTAACAGCCCTTCAAAAACCACAGCCTTGTTTGTAAGTACCAAATGCCAGCCACAGAAGGAAGATGGGCACAGGATGTCTGGTTCTAGGCGTTTTATATTTCCTCTCTGAAATTTCCCTCGGCATTCAGGGCTCTGTTTTCTGAGCCCTTTTATCTTCCCTTGCTCTGCTGGGGAAGTGTGCAGGTTAACTTGTGTCCCATGGAATGAGCAAGGATTGCAGAGGACAAAGAGAAGTTTGGTAACACTCTGGGGAATTATATTCTGTTCATGTTCCTGCTGCACAGCACCACGCTGGGGAGGAAAAAAGGGACATTTCTGTTATGCTTTGATATTTTTTTTATAGCTGTCCCTAATGTAAGCAGGAGATTTGATCAGAACTTGCACTAATACTGAATCCTTCAGAAAATCAGGCCACAGGTTTTCTAAATTAGGCATCTGTATTAGCAGATGCTTCTGAGAGTGTAGCTGCTAATTTTGCTGTGCTGCAGTTCAGCCTTTTAAAACATGGAAAATTCTGTTCAAGCAAAGGGCTGTGTAAGTAAATGTATTAATATTTCTGAAGTGTGCTCTATAGTACCACGATAAGCTGCCTAAAAAGTTTATCAGAATGTTCATAATTCAGTGCAACACTTGAATATTGTGTCTTGATTGACTGCATGGGGTTATACATAATGATAAAGAAATGGTGAGCAGCTGTCTGTTCTGTCAGCCTTACAAGTACTCTGGAAGAAATAAATTGTCATTAAAGGCTGTCTCTTAATGCATATGCATGTGGGGATGAATTAAGTTTAAGTCTGGATTTCCTTATTATTTTTTTAGTGCTTTCCTTGGCAAACTTAACATTCTTTTTTTGTGAAGGAACCTTCTGGCTCATTGTAGGCTATTCCTGCTGCTTTTAATATCCTTTGAGATTGATTCATGAAGTGCCAACATCTTGAGCTGTGGAAAAAGGGTAAGAATCCTAAAGAAAGACCCTGGATACAGGAGAATAAATTTGAACTCAGACTCTTTCTGTGCCACTTTGATCTGAAAGAGACATGTCGTGATTCAGAGGAGCTGTGCTGTTAACTAAGACCATGAATTTCGTCAGTTCCATTTTGATTAAAAACTGATAGCGTTAGCAAAACGTATAAAGGCAACATCTGGTTCAGGTTTATTGGAGTGATATTTTAGAAAACTAACAGAGCTATGTCTGGTAATTTTTGAATGTCTGTGTGTGATAACTGCTTGGAGGAAGAGCTCTCTGTGGCTGGATGAGCTGGAGAACATTTTTATATTGGTGATGTTGGGGGTGCTGGTGGGCAGAGGATGGGGTGGTGTGTGTTCCACTGGCTGAGAGCTCAGCACAGGAGAGTCCAGCTGTGAGGAAAGAAAAGAAAATGGGAGTGGGGGGTGGAATTTTGGGATCCCTGGCAGACCTGGAGGAGGTGGTGGTGGATCTAAATGCAGACAGCTTGGAACTGTGCACGCTTTGAAAATTTACCAACAATGCAGGTGCTGGGAAGGAAAACCTGTGGCTTTTGGGCTTCTTCAGGTCTCTGAGCAGAGGGCAGGAAAAAAAGAATCCCAAAGCAACCTTTTCCTATCAATTAATCAAGTTAATCAAACTTTTGGCTTGTCTGAGCAGTGCCAGAAGGATGTGCCATTCCCTTTTTGCACACTGCATGCAGAAGAAATCGTTTTCCCCCCACCAGATTCCAGATGTTGTAGAATCCCATAAAAGCTCTTTGCAGCTGTCAGGAATGAGGATTTTGCAGAAAAGGCTGAGCACGTTGAAGGTCAGGAATGGCATTGGCCTGTATGGTTGATAAAAATATTACAGGAACCTCCCCCAGTTTTTAATCTGATGCGTTTTTTAGGTTTGAATTTGATTTTTTTCTAGGCTTCAACAGCAGAAGCCATGCTTTCTTTAAGATCTTTGTAAATATTCCTGCTAATTAAGCTATTGATAATGTAGCTGGGAAAAGCCACTTAGAGATTTTTTTGAGTGTAGTGGTTAATGCTTTGAGAATTACGTTGTCCACTGTATGAAGTTCCTTACAGTCAGCTTTCAGAATGAAACTTTATTTGAATGTCAGAGTGGTAATTTCCTTCAGCAAGTAGCAAAAATAGGCTTAAGACACTCCATTAATGAATTTATTTTAAAGAAAGGGAAGTGCTTGTGTGTTTAGAGAGAAAGAAAAGCAGAAGTTCAAGTTTCACAGAAGTTTACTCAATGGCTCTGGAGTTCCTTGATATTTCCTGGAGTGCCTGTCACTGCCTTACCTGGTGATATTTTCATCTGTTTACTGACACACAACCACTGAGCTGTGGTGCAGGAGATTCTTCAGCTGATAAACCAAGCTTTTATCCTCCTATCCTTCTTGTAAGAGGGCTTGCTTGAAAGAAAAATAAATATTTTGTTGGTTCTTTTTACAGTGTGAACAGAGAACGGTTCTTTGTACTTTTGAGGGCTTTCTTCTGGGACCTGTTTTGGTTTCCTCAGGAAATGTACCTTATTCTCCTCTTCCTCCTTTAAATGTCATATATGATAAAAAACCTAAGGAATGGGTAACTGAGAACAGAAATAATGGTAACTGAGAACAGAAATCTTTGCTTTAGACAGCACAGCAGAGCAGTCTGTGTTTCAGAAACCTTCTTTTCATAAAGCACAGGTGACCTGGAGGGTTTCTCCTAAGCTGCAATGGTGTGACAGCACAGAGATGGGATGAAGGTTTTTTTAATGCAGCCCGGGCTGAAATGCAGGGTTTTTTTTAATGCAGCCCGGGCTGAAATTCTGTTTTTTTTTTAATGCAGCCCGGGCTGAAATTCTGTTTTTTTTTTAATGCAGCCCGGGCTGAAATTCTGTTTTTTTTTTAATGCAGCCCGGGCTGAAATTCTGTTTTTTTTTTAATGCAGCCCGGGCTGAAATGCAGGGTTTTTTTTAATGCAGCCCGGGCTGAAATGCAGGGTTTTTTTTAATGCAGCCCGGGCTGAAATGCAGGGTTTTTTTTAATGCAGCCCGGGCTGAAATGCAGGGTTTTTTTTAATGCAGCCCGGGCTGAAATGCAGGGGTTTTTTTAATGCAGCCCGGGCTGAAATGCAGGGGTTTTTTTTTAATGCAGCCCGGGCTGAAATGCTGGTTTTTCTGCAGCCAGCGAGCCCAGAGCTGTGTGTGCTGTGCTCAGAGAACAGCCCAGCTCCAATGCTGCTCCTCTCCAGCCCTCACCTGGCTGGGCAGGTAAATCCACCAGTTCCACACCAGCAGGGCAGCAGGTGCAGGTTTGGGTTCTGGCCAGATCGTCCTTGACAGCACAAAGTTGGTTTTGTGCTTTGTTTTTTTGGATGTGGCCATTATGTTGGCCATGCTCCCATAATGAATTATTTTTATGTGCCTAATTCATCCTCGATGAAACAGAGCAATCCATTAAGGATTCTGTTGTGTGTTCTTGTGGTGTATGACATCAGTAGAATGCCACAAGTTAATTACATTCTTAATTACAGCTTTGTATTAAATTAGGGATGTATTATCCATAGGATAATTGAAAACCTGCTGAGATCACGTCTGGTATCATCTAATTGTATCCCATGATTTTTTTTCCCCCTAAACTTTAAATAAAAACTGGCATTTCATTTAGCATGGTTTTAATTAATTGACATGAGAAATGTAATTAGAGCTGAGGCAACAGACCAACTATCTTAAAAAACCCACTCTGAAATTAATGATATCTCAGGGAACAATTAACAGTTTCCAGAGCAGCCTCTATTCTCCTGCATTTCTGGAAAAACCTTGGGCAGGCACGACTGGAGAGAGGAGTTGCTGCTGCTGGAAGAGAAGAAAGATTTGGATGTTCAGAGACATTCTCGGTGCTCTTGGCAACTTGGGGAAACTCGATCTGCTCGCAGCTTCAGGCACAAAAAACCCAAGACCAGCCCAGGAGGAGCAGGGGGATGCAAAGATTTTCCCAAGTGTTGGGAAGGGCAGGGCTGTGTTGTAGCAGCACCAGCAGAGCTTCCTGGTGGCCTGAAAAGGCAGAATTTCTTTGCCAGCTTTTCCTGAGTGCAATGGAATCCCCTTCTGCCTGCCAGGAGTTTCCCTTTCTGCCTTGGACTTTGTTTGGAAGCTGCTTTGCCACCCAGCACCCAAAGAGCCCTGCTGCAGGTAACAGGGGAAAAAAACCACAACTTTATTTCCTCTTTTCTTTCTTTCTGCACTTTGCTCTAGCAGGTTCTTGCCCTGAATTTCAGGGCTGTGGGTACCGAGTTAGGCAGGAGCTGGTGGTGAGAGCAGTGGTCAAGTAGTTGGCCAAAACATTGGGCATCTTTGCTCCTTTTGGATGAAAATCTTGTGTGAGATCTTAAAGAAAGCTCACTGGACTTTGAAGAAATTATGTGAGAAGGAAGTGCAGCTGAACGGTGTGTTCAGTGACAGAATTTCTGTGTGTTCAGTGACAGAATTTCTGTGTGTTCAGTGACAGAATTTCTGTGTGTTCAGTGACAGAATTTCTGAGCCTCACTTCTAATCAGAAACTTTGAGTCTGCCCCTCCTTTTCACTTTGCTTTTGTAGGAGCCTTGGAAATTGTTTGGGTTTGTGTTTTGTTTAACAAATAATGATTTTTTTTTTTTTTTCTATTGGTCTTTTTCCATAGAGATAAAGCCTTTCATTTAAATCCACCTACAACAAAGCTTTAATTCCAGGGTGAAGAATAATGTCCTTTGGCTGTTTGCAGAAAGATTTGTTTCAGGACATACAGCTATTTCCTGTGTCTAACCTGACTTAGAAGTTTTTCTGTTTGATATCTCTAAAATTGATATGCACTATTGAGACCTGCCTATAGATAAATCTGCATGTGCTTTGGTTTTAAATGGAGAGCATATGCAGGGGTGGCAGTGCTGTGTGAGAGCAGGTTTGAGAGATCTCACTGTGCTTGGACAGCAGCAGAAAAACCCGGGGTACATCAACTGAAACTGGCTGGCAGCCATGGCACACAGAATGGAGGGAATGTTTGCCTAAAAGACTGGATTGTGTCAGGCGTGACTAAGCAGGAATTTCAGCTAAAATGCGTTAGCAAATTGAATGCTCGGAGCAAAAGAAGAACTTTCATGCTCTTATCTTTGTTCACTTGAGACTGGGCTTGATTTTTAATATAAAAAAAAAAAATCAATGGAGGGAGGGGAAGGAAGTTCTGCAGAGTGTTCCTTGATTTTTAGGAATGCTGATGGAGGTGACTGCTGACTGTTTTGCCATGGCTCTGTTTACATTCCTTGTGGAATATTCGTGCCCTTTAGTCGCCTGTGGCTCGTGGGGCACTGGGCTGTCAGTCAGGCACTAAAATACTTTAATTACCCCCGTGCACCAGACAGAGCAGAGAGCAAGGGTGGGAAGGGATGAAAGGAGTTCACTTCAAGCTTACCTTCTGACTGTCAGAAGAATGATAAACTGTAAGTCCTGGCTATTATTATCCTTCCTTTCTGCAGGAAGGGCATTCCTGATGGGAAGAGGTGTCGGGGTGGATGTGCTCTGAGGGGCTGGGCTATGGGAATGGCCACTGCAGACTGGTGGCTCCATGGATTTTTATCCAGCAGCTCAGATAACCTGGAGCTGAGAGGGGAAACATTCCCTCCCCCTGCTGCAGGGCCATTATGTGTTTATGACAGACTGGCATGGTATTTTTCTTAGTTTTTTCTTCCCTTCAAACTCTTAATATCCTTCTTTTTTTTTTTTTCCTTGATATCAAAAATACTTCTTCCCACGTAGAGATCTTCAGCAGTTAAATTGTGCTCAGGTGGAATAAATGGGAACCCCTGTTGCTATAAGGTTTCTGAAAAGCTGTCTTAATTAATTAATAAACAAGTAGGAAGCTTTGCTGAAATACATGACCCTGCCTGCTCAATTTTTTTTTTTTTTTTTTTTTTCCTGGCCTACTGTGTTCTTTGCTCATTACTTTTCTAATGATTATGTATGCAGCTCAATGAGCAAATCACCATATTCATATTTGTCCTCTGCTTGGGCTTAGCATGTCAAACACTGCTGTTCTGGCAAGGTTCAGGAGACTTCTGGAATGGGAGAACAGGGCAGCTGGAGGCTCACAAATTAGTTAAAAGGTAATTCTGCTGCTTTGTTCTACCACCATATCCCCATGTTCTTGGGAATATAGGGAAAAGGGGATTTAATAATGGAACAGATCTGCTGTAGTTACCAAAAAAAAAAAAAGCTTTTTGGAGCTCCAGCTTGAAGGGAGAAGTGGCCATTGTGTCCCTGCTTGGAGCTGGAGAATTCTCTGTGCTAGGAATGGCATTGGAGCAGTGGTGAAGGAGGAGCCAGCTGTAGGAAATGTGTCACAAACTTTGTGCAAAGCTGTTGTGTTGGACTCACACTCCCAGAAAATGCTCCTCCTGGTTCCTGAAGTCGGGGACAGTGGTTGTGCACAAACCCCGTGTCAGGCACAGGAAATTCCTTGCTGAGGGCACATCTGCATCCAGGCTGCTTGCTCTGAGTTGATGTTGGGATAAGTTTTTAGGGGCAAAAAAAGGCATCCAATAGCCTGAATGAGTGAGTTCAGGCAACTTAATTTTTCTTGCCGAGGTCTCTGGCAGATTCGTGTCTCCTGGAGAAGTGAGCCCATGGAAGGAGCTGACAGTAATGGGCAGCCTTCTGTCCTCCCGTGTCCCTGCACTTTTGCCTAAGCCTCCCATTTTTCAGTGATAATGCTAAATGAAGAACGAGCTTGGACAGCAGCCAGGTGTCAGCACATGGCAGAAGGTCTGAATTCTGCTTTTAGAAACTAGATAAGTGGTGTGCTAATATAAGCTAATAAAAGCACAACCTCTCTTCTCAGTTGGACAGCTTGAGAGTGAAGATGATCATGACACTGCCATGTTGTAGGGTTTTGTGTTGGAGCCTGTTAAAGCTCTGATTATTCCAGCTGTCTCTGGAACGTGCTGCCTCACTATTATAACATCGATTTGATTATATGCAATGACAGAGCAACCAGATCCATTCATTCCCTGGGAAGTTTTTTTTGTCTCTTGATTATGTGCTTTTCTCCCAGTCGTGTTCAGACTCAGACACTGCTCAGGATTCATCATTGCTGTGGTGCCCTTCCCAATTCCAGCGCTGAGAGCTGTGTTTCTGAGCAATCACCAGGTTATTGCATTTACCTGCTGCTTCTCTGAGAGTCCCCAATTTCTTTGGACGTGCTGGAACTTGTGCCCAGGACAAGCTGATGATGATGTAGTCTGTGCATTCTCGTGATCACTGGAGACATCTGCAGAAATTCAAACCAGAATGCCTCTGAATGCACAAATGGACTGAAATTAGTGTTTTTAGCATTAACTGTAGTCGTGCTTTTTAGCCTTTTTCTCTCATTCTCCACAGATTTTTAACCCCTTCCACTCTTCAGCAAGTCTGTGCTCGAGTTTGTGTTTATTCCTCTGCAGCATAGGAGAAAGGCTGCTTTAATTTTATGGTGTTTAAGTGTTTTTTTTTTAAGATGTGGGATTGCTGTAAATTGTTTCAGAGGGATCAGTGAAAAGGAAGTGACCACTTCTCCCGTTGTGAGCCTGGTTCTGCTGTGGAAGGTGAGCATTTCTCCTCCACAAAACGCCACTTACAGAGGAGCTGGGCTTTTGGCACCGAGGAATTTCAGGATGCAAGTCTGCATTTGCAGAGGACATTGCTGTTCTCAACGCATCAAAAAACTGGGGCTGAGTGCTGCACTGAGTTCTGCAGTGCTGCACTGGTGCATTTAAAACCTGCAGCTCCTCTTGCAGGATTGCTGAGCTGGTGCAGGACAGAGCTGTGCCAGCACACTCGGAAGTGTCTCGATGGCTCCTTTGCCAGGCTGCTGTTTGCCAGCTGAATTTAGCATTCTCCTTCCCCTGATCAATGAATAGATTTTTTCATTTTTTCCCTCAGATCCTCTTTTATTTTTCGGTTTCCTCTGCAGCTTTTTTTTTTTTTTTTTTCCCCCGTGGAAGATGAAATCTGTCACAGGGGCTTAGATTTATTAACTGCTGCCTGAGTCGCTTTGTGTGATGTCAGGGCAGGAGAGGAGCTGATTGTATCCTTAGAACTGGCTTAACAGAAAGGCTTTGGATAATTCCGTAGATTTTTAAGATGTTGTGTTGGCTTAAGTGATTAGTGTGAAAGCTTCAAAGAAGACTAAATATTTAAGGCTTTATTCTGCCCTCACTTGTACCCATGCATATCTCTGGGTTTTCACATTTGAATGAAAAAGTAATTCTGCATCTCCCTTCCACCCCTTCCCTTTTTCACTTTCACTTTTTTCCCTTTCTCCCCCACTCAGAGTGCACGGAGTTGTTCTCCCTTGCAGCAGCTGGTGAGCAGCTGTGGAGCCCTGCCAGGTACAAGGCAGTGGGGAAGGCTCTGCAGGAGTGGGTCCTGGTGGCACACAGGACATCATCCCCTGTGTTCAGTGATGGTGCTGAGTGCTGCTCTTCTCCCGATCCCATTTGCCATCTGTGACAGGGCTGTCACTAGGAACTGTGCATTCAGGCAAGGGGAGAAGCTCACTCAGCCTGGGATTCACTTTTTACAGTCCCACTGGGTGCTGTGTGTTAGTAAAGGCAGAATTTGGGGTGGCAAGGACTGACTTGATCCCCTCTGTTCCCTTGGAATGTTTCACTGGGGCTTTTCACAGCTCATGTGTAGCTAAGCTGTGGATTTTCTCCCTGCTGGGTGGGTTCTGGTTATTGCACTGCTCTTCAGCTCCCCTGTCAGCAATTCCTGCAGGATGTGCAGGGGATGCAGTTTTAAGGGAGGTGTGCATGCCTTGCTTTGCAGCACCACTGCTGGAGGAAGGTGTTGGGTACCCAGATGTGCTGCTGGGCTGGGTGGCACAGCTGGCAGCTCCTGCCAGCCCAGGTGAGCTGTCAGTCGTGGCCAGTGAGGGTTGCTGAGTTGATCAATGGGTGTGTTTCCCTTACTGGCCCTTTCTCTGGGTGCCTGGTGTGTCATTGCCTCAGCAGTAGCCCAGCAGGGCAGATTTTTGCCTTTTGCCCCAGGCAGCCCTTCCTGATGGGAGTTCTCCTGGCAGGGTGAGCTGGGGGACCCTGCAGCTCTCCCCGAGTTTCAGAGTGCAGCAAACCCTGCCAGGAGCACTCCTGGAATTGCTCATTAGGGCTGTGCTGGGCAGGCTCAGTGTGGAGATGCTTTCCCCAAGGATAGGCTGCTCAGACCCATCCATGATGGCCGGGAGGAGTCTCTCAAATGTCACCTGCAGGAAAATGAATCTAATACCTGTGGCCCTGAGACAGGTTATGAACTGCACCCCTCGTTAGCAGAGTGCTTTGTGGTGACCTCTGCCAGCAAACAAGGGCACTGCTGTGTGCTGGATAAAGGAGGATGTCAATTGTTCAAGATGTGGAGGGAGTTCCACCCCTGGAAAAAAGCCCAGAGGATTTTTTTATTATAGCTTTGAAGGGCACAGCATTTGCTGTGATGATTCACTACTTCTGCCAATTTGTAGTTGAAAGGTGGGCTCTCTTCATTCAAACAGATTGATGGTTCTGAAGAAAGCAAATTTAAGTTGCTTTTTAATCCTTTTTTTTCTTAAGTAAGAGCATTGCTTTTCTCCCAGCCGTGCAGAAAGTGAATCTGATTGCTTTCAGTTGTTCCTTTGTGGAATTCACTCACATTCTCTCACAGTACTGAGGAAGTGACTTTTTCATTACACTTTCCATAGTACAGATTGGCAGAGAAGGTCCCCGTTGATCTTTCATGAAGTGGAATTGTGATTCAGGAGAAGGAGGGAAGAGGGAAAACCTTTTAACTTCTCCCTCTCCCCTGCCCAAATTCTTTCTTTTAATCATTCTTGTGCAATTAAGTATTTACTGCTGCTTAGTAAAATCACTTGGAATTTATCACCAAGGTGATAAACGGAGAAGCTGCTGAGGAGGTTTGGAGTTGGCAGTGGAAGGCTGTGAGCTCTAAGGGAATCCTGGACCCCAGAGAGTCAGAAGGATGCTTGGGCACATAGTTGAGGAGCAAGAGTCAGCTGGTGCTTTGGATTTATTATAATCTGGCTATTCCCCACATGGTACTTGAAAATAAAGTAAAAATCTAAACTGAAAATATAGAGCATTCTGTCAGAGTGGGTACTTTTGTTATAAAAGTCATTATTATTTTGTTTTTGTGAGAGGATGAGGCTTAATTATACCTCTGTAATAATCAAGATACAGCGTGTCACAGGAGCCAGTACATTAATTTAGCTGTTTGCTTTGGTACTTTATACATAAACCACAAACTCCAGCTGTGTTCCTGACTATTCCCTCCCTGCAAAAAAAAAAAAAAAAAAAAAGTGTGTAAATAAATCGCCAAAAGTATTTTGATGAACTGCTTCTATGCCTGCCTGTCTCACTTGGTGTGCACATGGGGAGTTCCCCCGGCTTGGTTTGCTCACTGATGCCCTGGTTTGTCACCGGTGGGGATGAGCAATAATGGGCAGGTTGCTTTTCAGCTCGGTGATGGATCGCTGTGGGGAGGAAGGAGGGCTCTGGAGCCTTCATTTGCTGTCCTCTGGGGACAGGCAGCCATCCATCCAGCTGAGGCAGCCACTTAGAAAATGTGCTGGCTGCTTCTGGGGGTTTGCTGCCTTTAATCACGTTGGGTTAGCGAGTTCCAGCAAGAGAACTGAGGAGTGGCTGCTGAAACAGCCCGTGTGCAAGAGAAAACAAATGTAAGAACGGGTATTTTTCATGGCAGTGTCGTTCCACATTAAACACTCAGTGCATTTCTGTGTGTTAATAGCTCTCTGTGGCTCACTCTGGAAGACTTTAGACAATGTGTTGGTTTGGATCCTCTTCTTCCCACTTCCTCCCATATTGTTGCCTTTGGTATCATTTTATCATTTTGTTCAACCATCCCTCACCAGCTGCCCCCTTCTCACCCCCTTTACAGGCTGAGAGAAAAGTGATGCTTTGGGAACACCTGGATTTGTATCCCTTAACACTTTTTATCGTGCTTTTGTCGGTGAGGAGCCAGGCCAGCTCACACTGCAGGGAGCAGGAGCTGGGTGGGAATTTGCAAGCTCAGAAATGAGTTTGTGAGCTCTCTGGAAAAGGAATTGCAAACATTGGATTCATAGCAGCATCAAAAACCTGACTTAGTTCTCTTCAGAAGGAAGTGGAGAATGAGAGATGTTACTGAGACACTGCCTCATTTATCTGTATCTTCCCTAAAATCTGGATATAATGAAAATGCCACAAAAGCTTAGCTGGAGCAAAGAAATATGGAATCTCTGTTAATGTTGAAGAAGCCCTTTGACTTATACCAATTGAGAATGTGATGCTGTAGAAAAACTGTTAATAAGGAAGATGCTTTAAAGCTGGGTATTTAAATATATTTCTAAGTGGAAGAAGCCTTTTTTTGGTGCTGGTATTTAAATATTGTAATTTGCTAGAAATAGTGGTTAAGAAAATGGAGACGTTTGTACTTTCTCCAGTTCTGGTGACTTGAACCTCTCTTCAGTAGCATGCATCTGAAGAGCTTCTAACTCACACAATGAGATTGCAGAGTGCTTCATTATACTGAAAAGCATATTTTACCTCAAGGGTTTCACTAGAAATCAATACAGAATATCATACTTGTTAGAACCGTTCTAACACAGTTCTAATAATACTAAAGAAGCTCCCCTTTCCCCCCAAGATCTTTGGGTTGCTTTACTTTCATTCACTTGCTTTGTAATATCTTCTTTACTTTCCTTCTGTAGGAGACTAATTGCAGGAGCTCAGCTATTTTGTGTTTTGAGGAATTAGCCATTAAATAGCACAGGCTTAAAATCTTCCTTGATTGATCACATGTAACCGTCTGAATTGCAACAGTAATTCAGTGTAGCAGCCCTTGCTTATGAGGTGTAAAGTAATTTATCCTGCTAATAAAACATCATTGTATGCTTGCTAAGAGAAAATATTAAATTAATTCCTGTTGCTCTGTATTTTTATATCTTGATTCTATTCGAATTTCTACTGTAATATGAAAAAAGAGTCAGTTGCTTCTTGTGAGGAAGACAACTTTGAAATCCTTTGCAGTGGGGAAAAAAAGACAAAGAACTGCCAAACAGAAGTTGTATTCCGTGAATGTAAATAGGTCCTGCACCATAATTAGTGATTTTTCTCGGGCTGGACTGGGGGCCCTGTGTTTTCCTGGGAAAATCCGTTTGATGTGTACCATCCCTAATTCCTGCAGCCCTGACTGAGGCGGCTGTAATTGTGCTGTAATGAACCATGTGTTAATGTTCCAGCCCTGTGTCCAGGCAGGAGCCAGAACACCATGTCTGACTTTGTCATGAATCTTGCACTTGTCTTGTTGACTCCGTGGGTAGGCTTTTGTTCCAGACGTGCCCTCAGATATTGCAAGTTCTCATTGAAACCTCCGGAGCTCCCTCCCCTCGTGCTGGGCTTTGCTCAATTTGCCAACTTTCCTGGAAAGCCTGAATGTTTCAAACCACTGAGGGAATTGTTTGTTTGTTTGTTTCCTTGTTAGTTTTGGAGCAGTGGGATTTAAAACAGTGGAGCCGACTAGAGCTGGTTCTAGTTCAGTTATATTTCAGCTGTTTGTGCCCATTTTCTTTTCTTTTTTTCTTTATAAGCTGTGGTCACAGAACAGAGATAAGGGTTTGCTGTGTGTCTCAGGGTGGAAAGTTTTATTCTTGCACTCTTAGTGTCATTTAATAATCAGCCCTTGTTTCTCTGTTCTTATCAGTAACTTTTGCATGTGGGTTGTTAGTTGTTTTGTTCTTTTTCCTCAAAGGATTTCCTGCCGTGATGTTGTTTGGTTTTTTCATTTGAGCTGTGATTTGAAATCTTGTGAACAGATTTGGTGCAGGTACAGTCAGACCCAGAAGACCCAGACTGACTCCAGGGGCTGTTTGGTGTTGAGGGTGATTTACTCCAATGCACAGAGCCCAGGGGAGTGGAATTCCTCACTCCTGCAGGAAAAGCCTGTGAGAACAGTTGTGTTGGAGTTCAGCAGTGTTCCCCAAGCACTGTCCTGCAGCCAGCAGGGCTGGGGGGCTCACTTTTGGTGAATCACACCCTCCTGGCATGTGCAGCATCCCGAGCTCTGGGATTTTGTAGGTGACAGGGTGACACAGAGATGATCAGCTGTGCAGGTGGCTGCACACGGCGCAGGTCAGACACATTCAGGTGTAAGCCCAGGTGTGTTGTCAGTGTTGGGCAGTGATGTGAGGTGGGTTTCTCCGGAGCTGTGCTGGTTTTTAGGCGTGTGCAGGGTTTGCAGTGTCACGCAGTTGAAGCCAGCACTCCGTTCTTTGTGTGCACGGCTCCTCTGCATTAACACAGTTGTTCCCCCCTTAGAGTATGTGTTCATTCATCCCACCCCAGCGCGGCAGGCAAAGAATTCATTTCTCTGAGAAGGGGACAGGCCTGTTCCAAAGAGTTCCCCAGTTCCAGCAGTCAGTGGCGTGTCCCAGCCCTGGCCGTGTGTGCCCGGCTCAGTGCCCGCTCTGGGGACACTGCCAGCAGGCACAAGGGGGGACTGGAGTCATCGTTCACGGCAAACGGGGCTCGAGGTTAAAACAGAACAAAACATTCCGAGCAGTGCCTTATTGAATCCCCCGCACTCGCCTCGCTGAGCCCTTCCCTGCTTGTCCAAGTGGCTGCACTGCTTGTTTCATTAGCTAATGTCACTTATTGATTTCCATTCGAAACATGGCAGCATTGATTTTTCTAAAGCACCCTCGGAAATGCATTCTGACCCCTTTTTTTTTTTTTTTTTTTTAATGTTGAATCCACTGCAGTCTCCCACTGAATCGGTGTAAAGCAGGATTATTTTCTGGCTGAGAAATGTTGATTAAATATTTTGATGTATGGGTGGTTAAGGCTGCTTTAAGAACAAAGCGTGCCACGGGGAAATGACCTGAGACAAGGCTCAAAGGGAGGATGCTGTTGTAAACCAGGCACTTTGTCCATTCATGCATTGTTATTTAAAGTTAGCAGAGGAAATAAGCTGAAGGCCTGGTGCTGTATATGAGCGTCAGTTCCCATTCCAGATTGTATTGACATGATAGGAGAAAAGAGATATTATTTTGAAATGTAGTTAAATCTGAGTACAGAAGAGTATTGTCTTTTCTCTTACCTTGTTATGATGTCTTTTCAGGGACCCTGGTGTATTTGTTGTATAAGTTTTTAAATGCTGACAGTCACAGAATTGAAATTACAGCTGATTTTTGTCATATTCCTGTGTTACTAGTTCCCTGCTCTCCTCCTCTGGCTCGTTGTGCTGGTTTCTCATATCTGAGAGCTCAGTTTTTAGACACATGTGGTGATGTGCAGTGACACCTGAGTGATGTTCTGGGGTCCCTCACAGTAACTGCAGCACTCAGAGCTGCTCTGAGACTTGTGCTTGTGTTCCTGCCTTGGTCACCGTTACAGAATTGACACCCAGCTGAAGTTCAGTGACTGGAAAGTTCTGCTACTGCTGAACTGACTGGTGAGTGTAAGGCAGTGGCTGCTTTGGGTGGTGGTGTGCCACAGCAATCCAGATCCATGTCTGGAAACAGGAAAAGCTTTCAGGGTCAGCTTTGTGTGCACCTCTTTCTAAAGACAGACTAACTGGTCTCCTTCTAATTTTGCCTTGCTCCTCTTACCCATAATCTGGACTTCTAGTAAATAATTTTGCTTGTTTTCCTCTAGATTCTTGTATTTTTGAGGCAGAAAATGTTATTTTACAGCAGACTCTCATCTCTCAGAAGCACCACTCGACACTGGTTAGGTAATTAATAACCTCATTTGCGTGGCTGTTGCATCTCTTATGTTCTTGGTGCATGGGAATGTGTTACTTGGACAGTGATGCCATCAGCAGACGTGCTGGGGCACAGGGAGTGTGCTCACAGCTGGGGAAACAGCTGCTCTGCTGCTGGAATATAACCCTGGCACTGCCAGGATAGCAAAGTTCAACCTGGGTTACACAATTTTTGGAGAAGAAAAAGGTTTCATTAATAGAAAAGAATATCCAAAAACTCAGTATGGATGAGCAACTTGGTGTGTGGAAGTTTCCAACAGCTGCCCTGCCCTAATATTCTCTTTTTATAGGAAGAGAGTATAGATGAAAAGTGTAATTTGAGTCTCTTGTGTGCTGAAAAATACCTGACCAGGTGTGACTTGTGTCAGGTGCATGACCCAGCTGTGCAGGGAGGGCTCAGGATCTGCTCTGGGCTTGGTGGGACACACACCTGGTGTCCCTTGCAGTGGTTCCTGAATTTTCCTCACAGATACACAAACCCCACGGGCAAAGCTGTGAGTGTCTCACACCTGTCTGTAAATTCAGATGAATTCGGATTCTTCACCTCTGCCTGGCCAAAGGCAGGTAAATTCGGGTAAATTCGGATTCCTCACCTCTGCCTGGCCAAAGGCAGGTAAATTCGGGTAAATTCGGATTCCTCACCTCTGCCTGGCCAAAGGCAGGAAAATTCGGGTAAATTCGGATTCCTCGCCTCTGCCTGGCCAAAGGCAGGTAAATTCGGATTTCAGGGCAGGTAAATTCGGGTAAATCCGGATTCCTCACCTCTGCCTGGCCAAAGGCAGGTAAATTCGGGTAAATTCGGATTTCAGGGCAGGTAAATTCGGGTAAATCCGGATTCCTCACCTCTGCCTGGCACAGCCCCATGCAGGCACAGCTGCTGTGGCTGCAGCAGCAGCAGGTGAGGGAGGGCTGCAGGGGCACAGAGCCCCGTTCAGATGCCCCAGCAATGTGGCCAGTTGTGCAGCCCTCCACCCCCGGCTGCAGGGAGGGCAGGGGGGCTCCTTCCTGACCCCCACCTGTCCCTGAGCTCAGCCCTAAAGGATGAGCTGGTCTTTTGAAGTCAGGGCTTAGAGCAGTGGAGGCTGCAGGGCGTTTGTGGCAGGGGCTGGGGCAGAGCAGGGCTGTGCATGGATCAGCCGTGCTTGGATCACCCTCTGCAGTGCTGGGCACACACTTGAATTCAATAACTGCTGCTTAATGCTCCCCTCCGCTGTTGGTGCTCCTAAATGAGAGCCAGAGGGTGTGTGATCCATCCTTTCCTTGAGCACACACATCCCAGAGCTTTCCTCCGGAGCTGGTGGCTGAGGAAGAGCTGCTTTTCCCAATAAAACAATGAGGGGACAGGGAATGAGCCCTGACCTGGGGGATGTGTGAATGTGGCTGAGTGTAAAATGCTCTGAGCCTGCCCCAGCTCGGAGATTTCAATGCTGCTGAAATACTGAAAGTTAAAAGGAGGCTCTGGCACAAACCTACCCAGAGCCGTGCACTGCAAATACAACTTGTGAAGGGGAAACACCTCCTTCACCCCTCAAACAGCCACACCATCAATTCTCCCCCTCTTTTGGTTTTAGTACTGTTGTAAAAAGCCTAGGCCCGCTTTAAAAACCTGAAACTTTCTCTTACAATGGCCGGGGCTGAGCTTTGAGGCACTGCCGCAGCTCATTGTGTGTGGAAGAACCCTTGCTGGGAAGGCTGTGATTTATATCAGCCTGCCTGTCATGGGCTGAAAGGAATGCCCGGTTTTTCATTTTGATCAAATGTTAGGTTTGAAAACCACCCAGGGCTGTAAGCTCGGTTGGAGTGGAGGGATGAGATGGAGCACATTGCATGCTTTGTTGCTGAGATAGTGTTTTAAGGCTGCCTGAATCTGTTTCCCATTGCCGAGAGCAGGGAGCAAAGATGTGGATTTTAAAAAAAAAAGGGAAAACTGAACCGAGTACTTTTTTTGCTTTCAGTGAAGTAGGAGATGGGCTGAGGGCAGTTCAGGGTTATGTACTGTCTTCACTGCAGATACAGAAGGAGGAAAAATCTTTGGTGTAGATGAGCCTGTAGAGAAGATGGGGATGGAATTTCTGGGGGTGGAATTTTCCAAAGGGACTAGCAGAGATAATCACCTAATTCCTACTGAGAGCTGCTGGACTTGCCTTTATGCCTAAAACTGGGAGGGGAAGACAAAATAATTCTGATCTGTAGTTGAGTTTATCTCCTTTTATGAGATTTTGTTTCTCCTGTCCCCTCTTTTTTGTTCTCATTTTGTCTTCTGTTTAGCAGCTTTCACATGCACTGTCCTTTCTGGAAGTTTGCATGCTGATACAATTCCAGAGCCATGATATTCTTTCTATTTAAAATGCACAATAGTTTCTGTGGCTTTTTCTTCTCTTGGCTGTGTTGGAAACAGCACAAAAGGCTTTCCCTGGTTTTGGGTTTCATCACAGATTTCCAGCGTGGACTGCCCTTAAGGTATAAAAGCATCTGATCTGAGTTTGTGGCTTTGAATTTGTGACATTCAGTTTCTGATTTTTCTTAGGTTAATTCTCATTTTGGCTTGGTTTCATGATGTAGAGTAACATTTTTACCTCATTAATACGACTTTACATTCACTTAGTCCTAAAACGAGTGCCAAAAAAAAAATCCGGAATCTGAGATTTTAAACAGCAGAGCTGGGAGCAGTCCTTGCTAAGACTGCATTAAATAAAAGCTGTGAGGAGTTCCTGTGGCCTGCTGTGTTAAGAACATAAAGAATTCTGTGCTGTTGAGTGTCTGCAGACTCGTGATCACAATCTGGAGATAGTTCTGTGTGGTGCTTGTGAGCAATTTTTCTGATTAAGGATTGGCTGCTATGAGTAAGAAAACCATTGTCTCTCGCTCTGCTGCTGTTCCATTTGTAAATGTAAAATTAGGAGATGTAGATAATTCCCTGCTCTGCCACCACAGGCTGTACAACCTTGGGCAAGCCATGTCTGTGTTCACCTGATCCAAGGAGTGATAATACAGCCCCACAAGGGTGCTTTGAAACCAAGCACGTTCCAGATTAAAATATTGTGGTGACAGTGGCGAAAAAAGCCCCAGTGTGCTCCAAGCAGTGCATTTGATCAGTCCTCCAGGTCCCAGGAGATTTAAAGGCCATCTGTGGTATGACTCCACTGACTTCCATAAAGCAGGATCAAACGTGACTCCTGCATCTGTGTGGTCTGACCCCTCCGAATTCTCTGGTCAAGTTATGTCAGGAAGGGAGAGAAGCACTGAGGTTTGCTATCAGTTTTTATGTGGGTCTTTACAGAAAACAAAACCGTGTCAAGCAGCTGATGGGGAGTTTTGCAGGTTTTTGTCACAGTTTCAGGGACGTGAGGAGCAAGCTGAGATGTGCTTTTCAAGTTACAGTATAAAAATCCTCTGAATATTTTCGAGGCAGTTAATATGGGGTTTAGAAAGTAAATTATTTTTCCCCCCATGGAATAGTTTAATGCCAGAACTGCTGAACTAGAACACCAGCTATTATTTTAGGAATACAGTTTAAACCCTTTTGCTTTTCCATACTTTTTAAGCCAGAGGTTACACCTTTATTAGTTTTGTATTTCCAGCCATAAAGAGGAGAGTTACTCTGTGGCCACATCATTCTGTCCCAGCTGGGAATGGTCGAAAGGGCTGACTGATTACAGTGCTCTACAAAAATGGTTTGCAAATCCAGGAAAAAAAACCCCAAGGTTTGTTTCATCAGGGCATCAAAGGCTGAGGTTTTTTTTTTTGTTTTTTTTTTTTTACCATCATGCTGGTACTGCTTCCCAGCTGGAATGTGTTAACTGCAAGCATCCTTGTCAGGAATGGCAAACATCAGGTAACATTGCACTGTGGAGCTGGAAATGATTCTCAGACTTTTACAGCTCTCCTTGAAATCTATATCCTGAATTTTCCTTCGTAAGGTCCAGGCCTGCATTTCTTGCTGTTTGGTGTCACTTCGTGCTTGTTCTGTTCAGAGTGTGATTTAGCAGGGAGCAGAGCACTAGATGGCAGAGGTGTGGGGTTAGGATAACGTTTGCTTCTCTTATTTTGGTGCTGTGTCTGTACCTGGAGAATCAAAGCAGGGCTGAGCTCACACTCTGCCTGAGGCTGTTTTGCAGATAAGGATTTTAGAGTTTTAGTTGAATTGATTCAGAAAATCAGAGTCTCAGTGACATTCCTTGTTACCTTGGAAGTAGGAGCTGAAGCTGTTTTGAGTAGGAATGATGTTCCCACTCTCTCCCCAGCTTCTGTAATAAAAGTTTGCACTGTGCATCTTTGTGTACCAGCAATAAGATTCATCCTAGTTGGTAAAAGGAGATTATCCATTGAAAAAAGCAGTGTAAGTTCCTTATTAAGTAAAAAGGGAGACTTAGCATTTCTGCATTTTTATCATATATTCATATTTAGTTGCTGCATTTCTGTCACTTAGATCAGTCATCTCTGTGTACCATCTCACTCATTTCATTTGTGGGCTTTCTGGAGGAGAGCAAAAACTGAAAATATGGTAAAAGCAAGCTTTGATGTGACAGAATTTTATCACAAAGTGGATTATTGCTTACTCTTACTATACATATGTATATGATATATTTGATTCCTTGTTACCAGGTTAAAATGTTAATGATAACTGTGATTATAAGTCAAAGAAAAGGAGAAACTTTTGGAATTTGCTGCTAAATAAGCAGTATAAATTAGGGAGTCCATTGGGCCCTGGAAGTTTGGGGACCTCAATATTTCACAGAAGGACTTAAGCCACAGTCCTGTGATGGAGAGAGATGTGAAAATAGCAGGAGGGGTCAGCTCTGATCTCTGTGGTGAGGCTGGAATTTGTCCAGGGGAGTTCTTATCTGGGAGCTTCCCTCCCACACCTCAGTTTTGTGCTTTTGTTACACACATTTTACCGAGCAGAAAAGGAGGGCTGCTGAAAGCTGCCTTAAAAACACAGCTCTGAAGGGATCGGGGAGAAAAGAGGGTGAATTCTTTTTTTTAATTCCCATTTGTACAAACCACTCACAGATTAAGGATATTTTGGCCGAGAAAGAGAGGCTGGAGTCTGAAATGTATGGCCCCCATGTGGGTTACATAGGGAGCAGCTGAACAAAATAATTTCCCAAAGGCACTGCTCAGCTTCCCACTCCGTTCTCAGGGAGATGTGAGGAAGAGAAGAGACAACGACTTTGCAGCTGGTTAATCACTGGGAAGCCGTAATCACTGGTGCCGTGTTTGGGATCGTTATTCAAGGACTTCCAGACAGAAATAAACCCAAGAACTACAACAGCAGCTTTCTCTAATGATTTTTTCTGTGCCCTACTTGGTGTGTTGAGCAAACCATTCCTGTCCCTCCAGTTGGTGGGCAGTGATCTCTGGGGCACAAATTCAAACCATCTCATATTTACAACTTGAAAAGAGCCTGTTCATGATGGAATCCATTCTAAAAATCATAGCTGAGGGTTTATAGCATGTTTAAATGTATATGTCTGCTTGAAAAACAGTTTGAGGTGGATCTTGGTCGTGTGTAAATTGGCACAGCCTCTCCAGAGCAGAAGGAAACCAAGCAGGTCTCCACCCACAGAAATTTGGACCCTTTTGATTTTCCTTTTCCGTGGGTATAATGCACAGAGAAAGAAGACAACCCTCTTTAAATCTGGGGAGAATTTAGACACTCATCAAGCACTAAAGAGGCACCATGCCGAGGCTGAGAGCTGAAATCCCAAGGATGAAATCAAGTAATTGCTTTATCTCGTTCTTTTCACACATCTAGAGAGACGCTTAAAGGCAAAACTAAAAGTAAAGGAATGAATGGAGCCAAGTGGATTTGGGGAGGGTGGATGGGTTAAACTTGCAGGGGAAGTGGCAGCAAATAGGTAAAATTCAGCCTGCAGTGAGGTCCCAGGCCTCTCACTGAAGGGAAAATGTTCTTCATAAAGGACAAAAAGTTTGATCTGAGCTTTGTTTTTTTTTTAAGTAGCTTGTAATCAATTAACTGCCATAAATATTGTGTTCAGCAGTGAACTGTCTCTAAGTGCTCTGAGATCCCAATATTTGCCCATCCCCTGAGCTGTTGCAATAGTGATTTAGTGATTTTTCTCGTGAATAGAATCTGAGAGATTCATATTTGCAGAAAGAAAAAAAATCTAGAGGAGGGAAAGGTTGAGCACTATTTTTAAATGAGCTATTCAGTCTGCATAACAACATGACCATTTTACAGTCCCATTCTGTTGCAGCCAGTTTTTCATACTTTGCAATAGGTTGGGATCTGTTTATTGCTACTGGAAAGCTTTTATTTTTTTTTTCTCCTCAGCTTTTTCTCATGTAGATGGTTTTATGCTTCTCTTCTAGGTTAGGAACAAGAAATGCAAATTTTTTTACCAGACTTGAATAACCAAGCTGTTTCCAAGGAAAAAAGTTTCAGGCTTCAGGTTCTGGGCAAAGAATTTATGGCATTTTTGAGCTCACTTTGTGAAAATGAATAGTGATACAGCAAACTTAAGTAAGGCTAGTAATAAAGAGGTTTTAAAAACTTATTAGGAGGCTTCTGGCTTGTTGCTTGTTCAGTTTGTGGGAAAACTGTTGACCTCAACTTCCAGCTGCAAAATGAGGAGTTTACACTACAGACTGCATTTTGATTAAACCCCGGGGGGCAGATTTTCACAAGAGCTCAGCCTACAAGTTAAAAAGGGAAGAAATGACCAAATTTCTAGAGCCCTGTAGGTTGGGTCTCAGAATTGCTGCCTCTGGGTGCTGGCTGCTCCCAGACTCCAAGTGTAATGCAATTTCAGCCTGAAAATCTGCCCTCTAGATGTGTTGTAACTTTAATTTTGGCCCCTGAGAAGGCCAATTAACTCATACAGACCTAATGACAGCTCATCTGCACTTTAATTAACTGGGGCTGTGATCACATTCAGTACAGGAGCCCTGCAAAAATGCCACTCACATTTCACTTTAAGTGTTCTGTGTCAGACATCATCACCCAGGAATGAACTGCTGCTCTTCCATTTCATAAACAATCCTTTGAAATAAAGAGTTGTCACAGGAGCAGACTTAAGCAGCATTTTAATGTTGCATCAAAGTCACTGCTGTGCTGAGAATTACAGAACTCCCCTCCAGTCAGAAAGAAAAGGTCACCAGGTCTTGGCCATGCTCACCTGAGTGGCCAGGTATCACCTGGCTGTGATTTATCTCTTCCCTGCTGGAGGTTACAGATGGAGTTTGGGACATCCTGAGGCCACCAGAGCTCTCCTGGCATTTGCCCTGGGAGCACCCAAAGTGTGTGTGCCAGTCCTGGCTGGGGGTGGCAGCAGCCTGGCAGTGAGCTGGCTCTCCACAGTGAAGAACTGTGGCAGCCGAGCAGTAATAAATTCCCAACAGTCACTGCCATGGCCTAAGTGGGAGAATATTTCCATTTTGTTTGTCATATCCACTTCCTGAAGTGTTTGATTTAAGGGTGCCGTGTTTGTGATGTGGCTGGGTCAGGTTGATTTGAGGAAATCAAATAATTCCTGCTCAGTGCAGAGCTGTGGAAGTTGTGACCCTCCCAAAAATGAGATCCACAACTGCACCTCCTAAACAGCATCACCTGCATGGAAGTGCAAATGAGAACTGACTCAGGCTCCTGTTTGGCTGCTGTGTGGGTTAAATGTTCTGGGAACCACGGGATTTTTGGGGAATCCTCTTAGGGTGAATCAGCTCAGTCAGAATGAAATGTGGAATGCACTGCTTGAGGAATTTGCAGTTCACTCAAATTGTGTAATCAGGGCAGGGAAATGGTGGCATCGAACCTGTGCCTGTGGTGTGAACTGCTGTCACAGTTCATGTGGCATCTTTATTCTCTGCAAAAATAGAGAAATCATTTCTAATAGTTAATGGATGTTCAGTTCTTTGTGGATATAATCGTAATTTTCAACAAAACACCTTTTTTTTTTTTTTTTAAACTACCCATCACTTTTGGAATTGTTAGAGAGTTCTCCAGTTCTGATCAGTTCAGTAGGAAGAGTTCTTTCTGCACTAAGACCAGGTCAGGCTCAGTCTCCTTGAGTTTTTGATACCTTGGAGCAAGTTCATGGATTGTAAGAGGAGCTGCCAACGCCATCTAGAGTTGAGGCTGCCTGGGATTTCTCATCATTATAGGAATTATTGTAAGGAAATAACACCTATTTCTCAGCACTTTGGGCAGAAATACTGTAAATGAAATAAATAAGTATTCTCTGTTAGCAAGAGTGCCTTTTTCAGCCTCAACTGAAAAAGGAGAGGTGTGCTGCACTCAGGGAGCCGTGTTTCATTTTTCTCGAAGCAATTTTGCTTCTTGAATCCTTTTCCTTTGCTCTTGAGTGCCAGGTTTGGTAAGGTCTGACACACCAGTAACCCCCCTCATAACTGTAGTTAGAAAAACCTGGAAAAATCCAAATCTACCATGGAAATATCCTGGTTTAGTCAGGATTTTTATCAACTGTTTTGCTTTGCTCCCCCAAGTGTTTCAGGATGCTTTCACAGCAAGTACAAAGGGAATTGTGAGAGGTGGAAATGAGGATTTCTGTGTAAAATGTGGGATCTGAGGAGGTTTAGAAGGAAAGCTAACTGGGTGAAATGTTTCAATCCCATCATTTCCTGCAGAGAATGGCTGTTTTTTGGTTGGGAAGGCTGTTCTGAGGGACTGAAGGGATGGTCTCACATCCCTTCCCTGCTGGAAGTGGGAGTGGAGCTGGGATGGGCAGGATGATTCTGTCACGAGAGCAGAAAATCCTTCTTTGCTCCCTGTCATCATTAAGAGTTTAATCCTGCTTTGTATGGGGAGAGTGATCCTGAGTGCAAGTGCAGTTCCTTCTTCAATGAGGTTGAAAACCCACCAGTATTTGGTATTTTAGTGAATAATTTAGAGACTAGCCACCAAATCTAGGTGTGCCAGCTTCTAACTTACTTCTCTGCCCGTTAGCCCGTGCTCACCTTTCGAGGTTTGTTTTAATTGGCATTTCTAATGAGAAATGCAGCTCTAAAAGCCAAAAGCACGTTTGTCTTATTTAGTTCTGGAGGTGCTTTATTGTTATGGTTCAGTTGAAGCTTTTTGAGCTGGGGACAGCGGTGAGGCTGGAAGGAAATGAATGGAAAATGGGAAACAGAAGGAGATTGAACAGGACAGAGTTGTTGATGTGATTATCTGGCAGTTATGGGAATTAAATGTGCCCAGGAAGTTCCCTGCTTGACTGTATCCTACCATTGATTCCCACCAACATAAAATGCTAATATTCCATCAGTGAGGTTTATTTGTGCTCTTGCTGTAATAACTTGAAAAATGCTGTGAAAAATCCTTTATTTACATTAATAATGCCACTAATATTTCCTGGATCTGGTGAAGTTATTGCTTTTTGCTGCTTAAGGAGATATGGTAATTCAAGTACACAAGCTTGAAGGAAAATGGGGAGAGGTGTTTCTCTGAAAGGAAACGAAGCTAAAACCTCCTAGGAAATATTTCTAGCCCACATGAGATTGAAATGTCTCCAACAGAGAGGTTTCAGTGGGTCTGAGGCAGCGTCCCCAGGGCTTTGCTGTGCCCCAGGTGGATGGGATGGCCAGGGAAGATGGATCAGCTCTGAGGCTGGGAGGGACTCACACAAAACACAACTCCACTGGAAATTAATTCTTTAATTCACGTGCCAGGAGCAGCCCATGGGGGTTTGTGGGGTGAGGACACAACAGGACCCAGCCCCTCCTGGGGTTTGCTCTGATTTTTAACAATAATTTTAACAGTTCTGTCGGGTGGTTCATTCAGCACACAGCAGCGTTCACAGCTTCACCCTGAAAACACCATCACCAGTCCTGGAAGAGCCTCTAAAGCCTTGAAATGCAAAATAAGGCTGGTGTGGTTGTGAAATGCTGAGCAGTAAATATTTTGCTTATTTGCTTCTACTTAAAGTTGAATCTCGGAGTTTTCACATGCAAATTCTGTCAAGTACCAATCTTTGTTCAGCCTTTGCTACGGGTTTTGATTTATTTTTTTTTTCCCCCTCGTTAATTTAAAAGCATTTGGGAAAGGAAGAGAGCCAGCGTTTTCTAATTGGCTAACATCAAGTGAAATTGCTAAATCCATATGTAGGCACCAGACTGTGCTTTGGTTCTTAATGGGGCTAATTTTGCTGAGACCTGAGGGACCTGAGCATCACAAACCAGGTTGCCTGTGCAGGTATTTCAGTTTAAGAAGCTGGTTCAGTTCTCAGCTAAGGGGGCAGGGCTGACACCTGCATACTTGGGGAAAATATTTGAATTGCTGCTAGAATCCAGTTTCTTTTTTATGATAAGAACACGTAGTTTTATATATTGGAAATTTTAATTTATCTTGCCCAGATTTTTAGTCAGTAGTGAGCAGTAAGAAAGCCAGAAGGAGTGAGTCCATTGCTGTGACTGAGTTGCTGTCCTGCCCATATTTTTAAAATGAGTTGGGCTTTCTTTACCTTCTATAAATGTTATTGAAAATAAAATTTCTCAACTCTTCACAATTAGACTGGTATTAAATATCTTAACAAATTTTTATCTCCTCTTCCACCACCTGTATTATTGCTGGCATCTCTTACCATGTGAACAAATAATGAAAATATGTTTAAATATGCGTTTTCCCATTGCTTGAGTCAACCATTAATATGTTGATATATGCCATAATATATTTTGGTTTTATAATTTGAATAGTATCACTCTCCATTACATAATCATCCTTTCAAAGACCCCAAGCCATTTTTTTGAGCTCTAGTTAAAGCCCCAGGCATTTCTTTCTGCAAAAGAACTTTTAGTTATTTTACTTTAGCTTCTGCCTACTTAAAAATGAGTGGCCTTAGGTAACTCAGCATCCCTAGGAGAATTACAGATATGGTGCCTCTGTTGTGGGATTACCTTATTTTGGATAACAAACCTTCATCTGAACTCAGAGTTTTATCACCTTGGCATAATTACAGTGAGGAGCTGTGTGGTTTATTCTTGACCAGTTGATCTGAAATACTCTGGTTTTTCTTATCACCACTGCTTCCACAAAGGATCTCTTAGCTCTTGATCTCTGCAGGTTTCTGACCTGCAGTTTTGGGTAAGACAGTGCATTTAGAGCAGTTAAAAATTTATTCCAGCTCTTTTGCATTTGAAAGCTCTTGGGTCCTGTGTGAATATTTGGTATTAATTCCCCTCTAGATATCAGCCTGCGAGCTCTCAGAGGAGCAGAGCTGCCAAAAGCCCCTTGGAGCAGCAGGGTTTTGGCAGCTGTGAGTTCCTGGTGCCTGCTGCTGTGTTAGGGGAGGCTGGAGCAGCAAGGCACCAACCTGGCTGGGATAGATTTGCTCTTTACCTGTTCTGCTGTGGATTAAATGAGAACAGATTTTTGGCTCCGAGCATCTGTGCATAAATTCCGTCTGAATAGGAGGCGAGTTATGAAATGAGATCAGCTCTGAAAAGTAATTCTAACCACAGCTAATTTTTATTTTTTTTTTAAAAAAAGGAGTATAAATTGCTACCTTTTGAGCAGCCAAAGAAAATGAGGAGCTTGTGTAGGCTCTGAGATTTTGCCAGATTTTGTATTGATTCGTGTTAAGTCTGGTTTGCTTGAAAGGGTGTTTCAGAGTGGGTGTGAATTTTCTGCATCATCAGAAGATGTGAGTAGCTGAAGCTGGGATGAGTGCAGGTACAGAATGCTGTGTGCCAGCCTGGGTTTGACCACATCACTGACAGCCTCCTGTGTGCCCTGGGCAGGCTCTGCTGACCTTCCCTGCTCCTGGAGTGTGTCCCCATCTGCGTTTTCTGAAGAGGGCACTGTCACTGCTGGCATCTGTGCTCGGATGGGATGGGAACAATTATCAGGCTGGTGAAACTTCCAGTTGCTGCCTGGCCGGACTGGGTCTGAACCAGGCATCTGGAGGAGAGATTCTTGTTGTTTTTTTTTTAATTTGCTAAGCTTTCTGAGCTGTGGGATGGCAGCTGAGGAGGGGGGACTGGAGGGCAGAAGTAAATACCGATCGTGCAAGGAGGAAAATAAAGTGAGACAAGGCAGGACAAACAGCCGTGTGCCACTGAGGACAGTGCTCACTGTGCCAGAGAATGCTGTCCTGTGCTCCATGAGAGCTCTGGCCATGAGACAGGCCCTGGGAAGCTTTCCCAAAGTGCTGTGTACACTGCTGGCCACTTCAAAGCAGCTCTGAGCCCAGCTCTGAGCCCAGGCAGGCGTGCAGACCTAAAGTACACAGCACTGCCTTTGAAAGGGGCTGCACAGGTTCCCACAGCTCTCCCTGCTGCTGCAGGAATTCAGCTCTCTGTGACCCTGGGTGGTGTTGGACACGTTGTTTATTCCATCTGAATTCTGATCTCTTGACTCCACAGCAAGGAGAGCAGCACACCTCTGCCTCAGAGCTCTGGAGGTGGGAGCTGCAAGGTTCTGTGGCTGATTATTGCAGCCAGAAAGGGCTGCCATGGCATTCCAGGGTGTTTATCCCACGTCAGGACTAAGGTTCAGAGCTTTAGGGGTGGGAGCTGCAAGGTTCTGTGGCTGATTATTGCAGCCAGAAAGGGCTGCCATGGCATTCCAGGGTGTTTATCCCAAATCGGGACTAAGGTTCAGAGCTTTAGGGGTGGGAGCTGCAAGGTTCTGTGGCTGATTATTGCAGCCAGAAAGGGCTGCCATGGCATTCCAGGGTGTTTATCCCAAATCAGGACTAAGGTTCAGAGCTCTGGAGGTGGGAGCTGCAAGGTTCTGTGGCTGATTATTGCAGCCAGAAAGGGCTGCCATGGCATTCCAGGGTGTTTATCCCAGATCGGGACTAAGGTTCAGAGCTTTAGGGTAGGAGCTGCAAGGTTCTGTGGCTGATTATTGCAGCCAGAAAGAGCTGCCATGGCATTCCAGGGTGTTTATCCCAAATCAGGACTAAGGTTCAGAGCTTTAGGGTAGGAGCTGCAAGGTTCTGTGGCTGATTATTGCAGCCAGAAAGGGCTGCCATGGCATTCCAGGGTGTTTATCCCACATCGGACTAAGGTTCAGAGGGAATGTGTGATCTGCAGAGTGCCTCCGCTAGAGCTGGTTCTAATTAGTCATTTTTATGAGCTCCAGAGTCAGACAAAAATGAGGAGCCCTCCCCTCGTGTAGTTTCCTGTTTGCTGGGTGCATGTAAAAGAGATCTGGCCCTGATGTATGTTAATAATGAGCTGATAATGTAAGCCAGCTGAGAGATGTGGAGTTAGTCTGGTCTGCTGCCAAGCAGGAGGTGAAAGTTCAGGAACTGACTCATGTTGCCAAGACCTGGTCCTGTGGAGAAGGTCTGCTCATTAATAGATTGAGTTTCTCATTAGGGCTACAGAGCATATGCTTACAGCTTTTGGGTTTCAGGCTGAAACCCAATCCCAGTAAAAGCCTGCTGAACAGAGAGGCAGATTTACTGGTAAATAAAGGATTAAAGGAACACTTGGCAGGGTTGTTGGACTGGAAACCTGACTGGCCTTTGAAGATTTCTCCATATTGTAGGTCCTCCCTTTAAATTTATACCAAGAAGAGAAGTGTATTCTGCTCTTTACCACAGAGCCCAGAGTCAGGAGCTTTCCATAACCTGCTCTGTGTCCAGCAAGGGTAGAAGATGCTTCTGTCTCCATAATCAATGCATGATATTGCCTTTAAAGTAAAACATCCCATATGAGTTCTTAGCTCAGAGCAGCCTGATCTAAACAAGGCTTCCCTCCCACACCCCCTCATTGCAGGCCCTGTCTGCACACAGAAGAAGACTCTGCTTTAGTTTTCAGAGCAAGCAGCTCAGCATTTACAGCATCTCTAAAACTACTCTTGTTCTCTTTGGTTTCTTGAATGAGTCTGCAGCAAACAGGCACCACTGCCTGCTTGGGTTACAGCCTGTGACGTTCATTACAGCTGGCCATGAATGGAGTTCATACTTGGCTAAACAGCTTTAGCAAACTGAAATGCAGACAGGTTTAAATAGACTTATAAAGGGGGAAAAAAAATAAATATATAGCAGTCCAAAAGCCCTACAGCTGACAAGAGTGTTAATACAGTACTTGGGGAATTCAGGGTGGCATTAGCTTTGTGTTTCTTTATTGAAGGAAAAATGATCCCTATTAAAGTTTTGGTTCTTGAGTGTGGGTGATGTAATGGCTCTTGAACCCCTGTGCCTTAGCTGGCAAGGGATACCTGGGGAGATATGGAGCCAAAAGGAACTGCAGGATAGGCCTTGGAAGCTGCTCAGGATGGTCAGAGTTTCCTTTTCTTTTCATGAACTGGAGTCATTGCTTTGTGAGCTAATGAAGGAGACAAAAGTGCAGAAGTGGAGACAGCCGTGAATTTTATCGACCCCCTCTTCCAGCAGAAGAGTTTCCTTTGTTCCTGCCTGCCCAGGAGCCACAGGCAGCTTTAATCATTGCTGCAATCCTATTGTCTGGATCCAATAGCCCTGCTGGACCACGGGCTTTACTGCAGCCACATGTCTGACACCAGAAAAGTTACAGCAGGGAGAAGGTGTCCAGCTTTTGCTTTGCTCAGATGTGACCAGCCAGAGTCAGTTCAGGAGGTGGATTTACAGTTTATTTACAGAAATGAGCTGGAGTTGTGAGTTGTGTGCACAAACACATATTTTACCTGTGCTTGTGCATGCAGCAATTTCCTTGTGATGACACACGCTATTGCTGTTACACAAAGAACTGTATTACTGCTTTTATGTGATAAGAATGAGCAGAAGCATTCTTTTTCCTAACTCCAAAGCCTCTATTGAATATCCCAAGAATTGGTGATGGACTCCACCAGGAGCTAAAACTCACATCAGTGATGGAATTCCTGCAGCAGAGAGGTTTTCCTCATCCCTGCTTAGGGATGAGCAGCTGGGATCCAGCTTGGCTCAGTGTGGGTTTGTGGGCAGGGTGTTTGTGTCACCACAGCAGTGTCCCTGGGCACGGGGACAGCCAGGTGACAGTGGGGACAGCCAGGTGACAGTGGGGACAGCCAGGTGACAGTGGGGACAGCCAGGCTCTTCCAGCCCTGAGTGTGCCTTGGTGTGCTGGCACCTCGCTGCCAACGGAGCCCAGAACTCCTGGTGAAATCAGCTTTTATTCCTTTGTCACCCCTGCTCCAGGCTCTGTCCCCAGAGCTGCTGTGGCAGCAGATCTAGCAGGGTGTGAGTGGACAGCAGATGTTGTATTGAGACATCTCTGGCCAGACACATCCATCCCTTAGAGGGCAGATAAAAACACTCCTAATGCTTAATAACATAAATTTGGAGGAGCTCTTATGTAAACATATTCAGTGAGCCCTCATTAATTTCCCTTAGGAGCCAGGCTGAATGATGATGAGTTTCAAAGAAAGGAAGAAATTAAATTTAATGTTAAGGACTGCACATGTTGGAAAGAATTGTAGGAGGCACTGTGTGTTTTTAGCTGTGTGAATTAGGGATGTGTGGCAGGGACGTGGGGGAGGAGGAAGGTTTGGAAGTTATATTAGGAAAGGATAAAAATAGTGCTTGCAAAATATATAGCAGGGCTCTATTGCATTGATTTGCAGGGAGCTCTCAGTGATTCTTGAGCACAGCAGCACTTCAGGAGCACGACACATTCACCCTCTTTGAAAGATGGGGCGAGTCATTTGCTCTGTGCAGTTTTGTGGTGCTCAGCATAACAAACTGGCATCCATCATTGTCATTTCTCTTTGCCAATGACTTTAAGGACACTTGAGAAGCAGCAGGAAAGGTAGGATTCTGCTTTCCACCCACGCCAGAAAATACAGAATTACTCTGTTGTACCCCCAGAGCTGCACAGGCCGACTTTGCCTCTGGCATTTGTGCCCTCCCTGAAGTTGCACCAGATTGTTGCTGTGCTTTGAACATAAACTGGATCCAGTTTTTTTGTGTTCATCTTAGGCAGGGCTTTATTTTTGGCCTCTGAATGTGCTCCTTCTGTATAAACTTCGTCTTAGAAAGAAGAACCTGGTCCCGTTGGCTTCTGCATCCTAATTGCAGAAGTGGAATTGCCAGATGTGTTCTCCCAGACACTTTGCTCAGCTATGGCACTGATGGAGTGTTTTGGTCTGGCCCTTCCTGGGCAGGTTATAGCAAGACACGAGAGCAAATTAAAGAGACTTTAGAGAGCAATTTCTCGATCATCTTCTCTGCCTTAAAAACAGAATTAAAACCACGTGTTCATCATTCTCTGCTGTGTTTTCTCCCTGTGATTTAACATTCTGTGTTCCCCTAGAAGATTCCCTCTTCTGGATCTCATTCTTCCTTTTGTAGTTTTGCCTTTCCCCTTCTCCCTGCCAGCACCATAACTTTGTTCTCTCATTTCTTGCCCCATTCCTGTTTTTGGTGCAAGTAACTGGGTAGAGGAGATGAGAGAAGGGCTGAATTTGGGGAGTGGGGCTGGAGGAGCCCCTTCCCTCCTGCTTCTGTCCCTCAGTACCAGGGGCCACCAAACAGCACCCAGTGGCTACCAGGGAGAGCTGGGAGGCTCCCACAAAGCTTTTGAGTCAGGACAGGGGATGGGTGAGAGACAGAATTCGGGGTTTGGGCAGTAGCTGCTCACCCCAAGACCCGCAGTGGCTTTTTGCTCTCTCAGCAGCAGCCAGGGCACTTTGAAAACATCCCCTGGAGGTGCTGGGAGCACAGAGACACCGGGGCTCCAACCATCCCTCTGGAGGAATCCCTGGGAAAGGAGGTGTTTAACCGGATAAATCTCCGCTCGCTTTCTGTCCCGCTGCTCCTGTGGAATGGCGAGCTGCTTTGTGCTGTGCGACAAAAGAATTGCTTGGAGGTTAAAGGTGACGCCGAGTTCATTTCCCCAGCGGGCAGGGCTGTCCCCCACCCCCTCAGCCTCATCTCTCAATTAATCTTCTCATAAATCCTCGTTGCATTTTTGAAATGGAGATGATTAGCAGGATATTGGGATATTCTGGCATGGTTTAAGTCACAGTTTTTGCATACAAGCAACTGTTTAATGCATGGTATTAAAAATGTGCGTGCATTGCATCTGTTAATGTTCCAAATTCCTCCATGAAGGAGGAGAAAGTAAAGGAGGATAAGTGGCTGCTTTACTCTTAAATTAAATTTTAATTCAACTCTTTTTTTTCCCCCTAAGAAGCAGTTTAAAAATATTTTTGGGGCTGGGTCATTGCTGGTACAGTACATTGTGATTTTTCTGTCTTTTATGAAACTTTATTGATTTATACCAGTGGTGAAACGTTCCTGAGAGTGAAATGTTGAACTGAGAATTCAACAGTTAACGCTGATCCAAGTCAGTACTTCCAGGGTCTGTTTTTTCTCCACGATTTAGATGTTTTACACCAAATTTTCAGATTCCTGCAGCGGAGGTTGAGGCTCTTGGTTCCCACTCAGAAAAGCTGACAGACTAGAGTGTGATCCTGGCAGCTCTTGCTGCCTTGCCTTGCCAAGTTCCATCCATCAGCAGCAGGGCTCTCACACCACACCCTCTTCCCTTCCTGGCCTTGGTGCTTTCAGCTGCTCCTGTGTGCTTCCTGTGCTCAGCTCTGCTGGAACCTGCTGGGAAAGCCTGGATTGCCTGCCTGGGCAAGGGAAGGACGATTGCAGCTGCTGAGGTGGGATGAGAAGGGGTTTGTTCCCAGCAGAGTCCAGGGAATGCCAGCCCTGAGATGTGAGTGACCAGTTAGGAATGATCACCATGTGTGCTGGGAGTTGTTACAGACCCCAGGGAAAGCCTGGCTCAGATCTGATTTGTAAGAATCCCCTTTTTTTTCCTTTTCAGCCTTGGAATTGCTCACTGGCTCTTTGAGCAATATCCCTTGTACCTGTGGAATACTGAGTCTTAGTGTGGGGCAATGTGAGATAAAGTTTTGTATTGCTGGCTGCCTTTATTTTTAATTAGTACCCATTTCCAAGAAAAAATATTATCCTTTTTTTTTTTTCTTTCTGCATGGTAAGAGGAAAAAGAAAAACCTTGTGATAAATTTATTGAGTCCTCTGTGTTCTCCTTCTAGACTTTTGCAGCTGAAAGCTTCATCCTGTGCAGAGCTGAGCTCTTGGGTGCTCTTGGTTCTTGTTGGTTTTCATGGCAGTGGAGTGCTGAGCAAATTGCCTCATTCAGGCTCTAGGACTCAATCTCTGTTTAAACAAGGAGCTGTGCAAAGCAATTCAGTGTCTAAACAGAGCAGTGAGTGCCTATCAGCATCTGACAGACTCAAACAGCACAGAGCTATTAAAAACTAGAGGAGGAGACACAGGACAAGGAATTGATTCATTGCCAAGGCCAGAACTTGTTCAAGTTTGTAACTTACATCTTGCATGTTCCCATTTTTATGACATTTGGGTACTTTAAAAAAAAACCCAAACCAGCTAACTGTGATATTCGTGTGTTTTGATCATTATGGCACTCTGGCCAAACTTTAAAATGTTGTGGAGGCTTTGGTGAGCCATCCTGTAAGGCTAAATTTGCTACATCCCCTGCAGAGAAGTGTCTTTCACATAATCGTACTGCCATGGAAATTAGGTTTCTTCAGCTGTGTGTGTTCAGTGGAAGATAAACAGTCCAGGTCTCTGAAAAGGTACAGGTTAAGGTAGAAAATACTGCCCACATTATCTCCTTTTTCCCCATTCTGTGCCTGCCACTGGGTTATTTTTGCCTGCTTTAAAGACCACAAAAACCCCCCAGACAGAGAGTGTTTTACTTGGTGTTTTGTGTGATGAACTCGACATGGTTCTGACTCTCAGATCAATCAAAGTGAATGAAAGCTTCTCTCATCTCACCACCCCAGAACCGAGGCTGCAGAGGTTTCCTGTGGCTACCACATGTTTCTGATGGGGCTGGCCATAAACTCTGGTGTCCCAAATCCTGCTCGTGTGTGCAGCCATCAGGCAGGATGGGCTGAAGGGCTCTTTGCTGTGTCGTGGCAGGGCTGACACAAAGGCTGGCTGCAGAATCCCTGCAGTTTGTCACCATGAGGCAAGCAGGGCTGCCAGCAAGGGCCAGCCTGTGACATTCTGCCCACCGTGAGCTGCTCACAGGACACTGACATTTGCAGCCTCTGGCCAGCACAAAACCTGCACAGTGTCTGTATAGAAGTTTCCCAACCCTTTCCTCTCAACAAAAGCTTTCATTAGTGGAAATTCGAGTTCCAGGTATTTATCTTTGATTCCACACAGCAAACTCAGTTAAATAGGTCAGATGGCAGCAGAGACCATTGGGGATGTCAGCCCTGGCAGGGGGAGTGAGGCTGGAAATCTTCTCTGACCTTTGCATGTACACTGTTGTTTTACAGACTCTTAAGGTCATCAACCAGTCTGAGAAAACCATTTATAGATTTCAGTCCGAATGTCAGGCAGTCTTTGGCCAACGCTGCTCTGTGAATTGAGGGTCAGGGAGAAGATGGACCTGTAATAAAATGATATCTTGGTATTTTTCAGCCAAAGGGTGGGATGTACAGAACTGCAGAAAACATTGCAGGCTGTTATGAAAAGATTGGAAATGCATTTCTGGTGTGCAGCTTTCTGAGGGTTCTGTCTTTCTAAATTAGACTTTAAAGCTTCTCTTTGCTCTTAGTGAAAAGGCTGTGCCTCCCAAGCAGCTATTTGTGGTTTATACACGTGTCTGTTGTGTTGGCAATCCTGAGGAAAATGGAACAACCTGACAGATGTTGGATGAGGCTTTAGGATGCAGAGGTCTAATCCTGGGTTCTGATTGATGCAACTAAAGCAAGGAGTTTTACATGTGGTTAATGACACTGCACAAGCATTCACCCTTTTCATTCTGGGTGAGTTCCCTGCAATGAGCTCTATCATCTAATCATGCTCTGTTGGAAATATTTTTTTTATCCACTTTGAATTCCCACCGTTGAGTTTTGGTGAGCATCCTGTTGTTTTTGTGTTTTCAAGGAGTGCAGAGGCTCCTGGTGTACCTTTGTTCAGTCCTTGCTTTAGGTGCTTGTCATGTTCCTGACAGCTCTGAAATGCCTCTGTTCTGCCTGTGCTGCAGAACAATGGGGCAAGTGTTCACTTCTCTACTAAACCCAGCATTGTCTGTAGAACTTCACTGAAGATTTGATCTCTGGTCATATACAAAGGATAAATTCATTAAGGATATACTGTCAAAATGTGAGAGGAGTCTATTTAATAGAATATTACTGCAGTTTTTCATTTAACAGTATACTGGATGAATGAAGTTAATCTCTCCCATTGAAATAAAGTAGGAAATTTATTCACAATAACTGATTTGTAATATCTCCCAACAATCTTTGCAATGTGGTTTAATTGAGCTCTGATCTAGGCTAAATAAGATTGTGTCTGTATCTGGGCTTAAAAGATGTCTGGTTACCAGACTCTGTACTCCCATAGAAATGAACAGGAATATCCCATCCCAGGTCCATCTGTAAAACCCTGCAGGTCCAAACCTATCCTTGGGCTCCAGCTTTCAGTTCAGGGAACTCTGGATTTAAAAAAAAAAACCAAAAACTGCTAGAATAATTTTTTTAGCTTTAATTTTGTTTGATGAAATTGCCCTCACCAGGTGCTCACAGAACATTTGAGAATAGGCTGCAATTTCCCTCAAATGTTTGCTCTGTGGATTTCTTTGCCAGATTTATTTTTAGCTTCACAAATTGGTCATCATAAGCATTTGACACTTGACGTTGCCTGTGTGCAGTTGGTCCAGGAGTGTGTCTGGCCCCTCAGAGGATGGGGAAGCAGATCTGATGGGCACACGTGAGGGACAGAAACTGTGGCTTCTGCAGCTGCCCTGCCATCCAGCTGATTTTTGGAATGGTCACACAACTGTAGCTTTTAAGCCAGAAGGGAATGTGAGGCTCCAGTTATCCCTGGAACTTGTGCTGAGAAAAATGTGCCTTTAAGGGGGGAATCCAGTCTGGATGTGAAGACAAGGACGAGCCATTGCTCCCTTTGTTGCTGTATTTAATCACCCTCACAGTTCCAAATCTGTTCCATATCCTGAATTTGAGCTTGTTTGGTTTAAGATTCCACTCGGCCTTTCCATCAGCAAAATTCCATTTTTCTGGATGTTAAGGAAAGGGAACTTGGAGGGGATGAGAGTACAGCTGAGGTCATTCTGAGGTCTAAGTGAATGTATTTGCTGAGCTCTAGTTCTGAGCAAAATATTGCTGCAAAGATTTTGTACACTGTGAAGTCACTAAATGTGACTGGATGTGGTGCTGGCACAGAAAATTAAGGGAAAATGAACCAGCAAACATAGCTGGTGACATTTTGTGGTGAAGGGAACATCTGTGCTGGTTGAAGTGAATCCTCCCTACTTTCATTCTTTCCCTGTAGTTCCTGAGCTGGAATTCGTGATTTGCTCTGCAGGAGCAGGACAGGATTGTAGTGGAAGATGGAGTGAGAAGAGAATTCAAGGATGGGGATTTTGTGAGGGCATGGTTTGTGTGAGGGTGTTTGCTCCTCTGGGTGCAGGGGCAGGTGGCAGTGGGTGTCCATGGAAGGGACAGGGACGATCTTTTAGAGCATTTGCAGGATTTCAGGTGATGATGGTGCTGTGAATAATACCAGGTGGGATTTGTTCCTTAAAACTCTGCTGGCGTGGAAGTGGAACAAAAATTTAAATCAGTATGGTGCAGCATTCAGTTATAGCTGGGTGCAGGAATGGAGGAAAGGTGGTGGTAAAGCTGTTGGAAGAAGGAGGGAGAAGATCCTGCCTTAAAAGGTACAGAATTCTGGGTGACACAGCAATCAGCTTTGTCCCCTTTTGCAAGGGACCATTTTTAATGTGCCTCTGGGGGCCAGACAAGGTGCAGGGAAGGCTTCTCACACCACTCCTGTGCATGGGCTGGTGTCTCCTGCTCCTCTGTGACTTGCCTGGCTCAGAAGCTTCTGGCCGAGGGGACAGGCAGATGGTTGAAGGCTCAGCAAACACCAGGCACTGAGGACCCGTGGCCATTGGCCAGTAATCTCCCACCCACGAGCTAAACCCTTAATTCCCTGCCCAAGAGAAAGTCACTTCAAACCAACCTCATCAAAGAACAACTCAAAGACATTCAGCTTTTATGACTGTTCAGTGAATCCAGCACCCAGGGCTCCAGCTCCATGTGAAATACCCCGAAAGAAAATTCCTCTTATGCTGGAATCCAAGAAATAATAATAATAATTCAGATCAGGAGTCGCTGTTTCCCATCCAGTGAGCTCACTGGGTTGCAGGAATTTGAGCTGCTGTGCCACACTGGAGCCAGTGATGTGCTTAGCAGATGCCTGCTTGGGTTCAGATGAAGTGCTGCAGAGCCATATGATGCCAGAAGAAGGATTAAAAAGTCACCAGGCTGTTACAAAGAAGAAGTAATTACTTGTAAGCCTTCACTTTTGTTCTTGGCTAATGCTGGTTTTGTTTGATGGTTGTTAACCTCTTCCATGCAGGACTTCATCTCTGGGCAGCTGTAACTCCTGTTGGATGATGGAAAGGGGTGTAAAGCATTTTAAAATGCAGAAATCTGTTGCAGAGCACCTGAAAGCCTTGATACGCAGAGCTGCTTTTTTAAAAATCAGTTTTTCAGGTAGATAAACACTGCTTAATGGTTATGTGAAATAATAACTTGTGATGTGAAACTCAGGAAAACCCATGGCATCTTGTTTAAATAGATTCTCTGATAAATTAAAGAACTTTGGAAACGGAGCTGATCAAGCATACAAAAATGTTCTCTGGAAATGTTGGTAATTAATTATACCAGGATGGGAAAGTTATTGGGTAGAGATGAAGAGAATAGAACAAATCCCTGAAGTGATGGCCTGCAGTTACTGATGCATGGTGTTGGGATTCTAAAAATAAAATGGACAATTTTAACTATCAGTTTTAGCAGTAAAAGGCTTAAAGTGCTTAACTAAGTTGTCTAAAGTGCAGCCTTCAGTATAGAAATATAGGAATCCATTATGTATGGTATGAAAGTGGGTGGAAATCTTCAGACTGCAGTAAAAATAAGTGAAGTCTCTTTTTCTTTTTGCTGTCAGTTTGGCCACATGGGTTTTGCTGTTTGTGTTCTAAGGCAGAAGTTGCATGACTGTTTTTCTTAATATTGGGCCAAGTCCTACATACCTCATGCATGTGATTAACCCAGGATAAATGAAGTGCCTGCAAAAATGAGCCCACTGTCTGTCTGAGGATAATGTGCTGCAGCAAAAGTCCTGGGAATTGCACAAAAACAGCTGCAAAGTCTCAGGCTTAGATCCTGTCCAGCAACCCTTTGAAATCACAGGACTTCACTTGTCTCTGCAGCCTGCTGAGTTGATTTCTGGTTTGTGTGGCTCTGCTGAAAGGCAGAGATTCCCTCAGGAGCAGTGTCTGGAGTATCCCTGGTCATGGAAACAGTGCAGCAAAACTCTGTCTGTGTGCTGAAATCAACCCATGCTTCCCTTCACCAGGGGTTTCTGTGCTTCCCTTCACCACAGCTCTGTGGTGCCACGGGGCTCCTGGCTGAGCAGCAGGACACCTAAGGAGAAAATTCTCATCAGTCACCAAGTCACATTCAGTAGCCAGACTGGCCACCAAGAAATTCTTGTCTGGCAAAGCAGTGTTTTAAATTAAAAGAACGTTGGCATCTGTCATCTAAGATGTCAGTGGCTGCTTTTTGCAGGAGCAGATCCAGCAGGCTCATCCAGGCTGGGTGAAGGGGCTTGGAGAGGAAACTCCTCCTGCATCAGTGACCCAAATTCTTGTTCTGCTGCTGGACCAAAGAAATCTGTAGGTTCTCCTCTTTCCTTGAAAGGGCCATGGCCCAAAGGGGATCTTCCTTGTGTTCCTTTTAGAAGTGTTAGAGTGTTAGTTTAGAGCCTGACAGACTCAGGTAAGGGAAACCAATCAGCTCAGGAGGTGACATTTGTAACATCTTCAGCAGAATTAAAATGTGTGCCAAGGATCAGAGCCTTGCAGGGCTGTAGCAGTGGGCCAAACCAATGTTTTGTGCTTTAAATGTGATTCTGCCTGACACAGAGGGTGTTGTGCTGACAATTCACTGCTTCTTTTCCTATTTTTACTTTGGTTTGGTTTGTTTAAATTTCTGTCCAGTCATGGAAGTTTGCTCAGTTTTGAGAACAGTTCCTATCATCCAGTGGTGGTGCATGAATTAAACATGAGTGAACACATCTTAATTCCTTATTTCAAATTTATGGCTGCTGTCCTTTGGGAGTTCTGACTTCTTCCTCCTCTACGTTTGTCTCCTTCTTTTCTTAATGACCTCACACCTTCCTTGCAAAGCCCTTCCCTTCCCTTCCCTGCACTCTGGCACTGCTCACTCCAAGGGCTGCAGTGGGGCTGGCTGTCAGCAGCCATTTGGTGTCATGACAGGTATCGATTGTTTATTCGTTACTTGAAAAACATTTAATTAAATTTGGCTGCATAATTAGCACGTTAGCAGCCAGACATGCCAGGGCAGCAAATGTGGTTTGCAGCAATCCCCAGGATGCTGCCCTTTGTGAGGGAGGTGGCAGGACAGGGTCTCTGGGGGGTTTTTGGGGATCCTCAGGTGTTCCTGAGTTCCAGATGAATCTGTGCATTCTGTGTTGTCCTTCTGGTTACCTTTATTCTTTAAAGAGCTGAACCTACACAGAACCTTCAGTCCTGATTCTGATGGGATTTCCTGAGAGCACTGGAACTGAGGGCAAGCTCTGTTTTTTTCAGTACTCAACAAGTCCAGCATTAGATGCATTTACCTTCTGTACCTACAGCCAATCCCTTCGGTCTGGGTTGTAAGTGTATGACATAATCAAGATGCATTTTAAATCTTCTCCACTCTTACCTACCCTAATTTTGACAGTACATTTACCTTTCAGCAATGTGCTGTTAATCTTAACGGGAAAATATTTAGGTCAAGAGGGATCTGATGTTCAGCTGTAACTTGAAATTGGCCAGCATGTGCTGATCCTCTCTGTGTGCATTTTATGTATTAGTACTTGTTGAAATACTCTGGGTTGTGATGCCCATCTGCATGTAAAGAGCTTAGGAAACTGAGATACTGTCATTATTTTCCCACAGAGATATGGACTATAGTGCCAGGAGCAGTAATACAAGAGCAAGGTTATGTGACAGAGAGAGTGAAATAAATGATTGTGTGTGTGTGAGAGTCCTTAAAAAGCAGTTTCTTTGTTCCTAGAGCAGAAACTCCCTTTGATCCTGCAGGGCTGGTGATCAGCAGTGATCTTGGTCATTGGGCTGTCCTGACATTCTGCATTTTATTTTCTTTTGCAAACGTAACGCAGAAAAGAATTATCTCTTATCTAAACACGTAACTACCCTCTAAATAACTTTTGCGTGGAGTAATGCATGTAACTACCCTGTAAGTAATTTTTGCATGGAATAATCCAGTCCCTAACTTACCAGGTGGCTCCACTGAGGCTGTGCTAAGTGTCCCTTGGAATCCATAAGCAGCCTTGGTCTAACTCACCTTTTCTTTTATTAGTGACAGAGTGTCGAGGGGTGCTGGACAATAATCAGCGATTTTCTTCGTTACCGACGTACCTACCCGTGAGCTATCGCCTCTTCAACGCCGAGACATCGTTCTTCCTCAAAGAAGCCAACCAGGACTTCATGAGAAACTCCAGTTTGCAGTCCAGGGTGGAGTCATTCTTCCCATACAAAGCCAAGAGACCTCCCGTGCTGAACGCCAGCTACGGCCCCTTCTCGGTGGAGCAGGCGGTGCCCCAGGACTTGATGCTGCCGTCCAACCCCTTCGCATCCGCCAACAAATTCCCCTACAACTGGAAGCTGCGGGCCTACATCCTGAGCAGCAAGATCTACCTGAGCAAGCCCCGTGTGCAGGTGCTGTTCCACGTGGTGGGCAGGGACTGGGACGAGCAGAGCCCCGCGGAGCGGCTGCCCTGCCTGCGCGTGTTCGCCTTCCGCGAGACGCGCGAGGTGCGCGGCAGCTGCCGCCTGCGCGGCCACCTGGGGCTCTGCGTGGCACAGCTGGAGCTGCTGCCCGCCTGGTTCAGCCCCCCCAGCGTGCTCAGCGGCCGCAAGAAACAGCTGGAACAGCTGGAGGGGAGCCCCGTGGAGCTTTACTACACGGTGCAGCCCGGGGACGAGAAGGGCGAGTGCACGGCCGAGGATATCCGCAAGGGTAACGCCATCCGGCCCGGGAAGGATGGCGGGGATGAGAGCGTGGCTCACCTGCAGAGGATTGGCTCTGTCAGCCTCTACCGTGGCCAGGAGGCCTCCCAGCTCACGGAGCTGAGGCTGGACAGCAACGTGGTGGTGTGGCTGCCCTCCAAGCCCGTCAAACAAGGGGACGTGGTGAACGTCTACGTGACCATCGCCAACAACTCCACGGTGGATCAGTTCATCCTCAGGTAGGGAGGTTGGCTGGGCGTGCTGCTGGCACGGTGTTGGGGACGTGGCGTGAATCTCATGACCTGAAGGTGATCCACAGTGCAGGTCGCTCCCAGGGGCTGCCACATGTTCATCTCTCGTTTTGCTCTTTGCACGCTGCGCGGGGGATCGGGAGGCGCCGTCTGCGGGAGTTTGTCGCGTGTGTTTGTCACAGCCCCACGGTGAGCAGCCAGGCACAGAGCTGCTGCTCTGGCAGGGCCATTTCTGTGCCACCACAGACAGCACGGCAGCAGGAAAAACTTCTCTGCTTTATGGCGCTTGCAAAGCCAGGTTTTCATTGCACAGGCATGGAGTTTGAATGTAGAAAAACTTCAATTACCCGCTTTTCTGTAAGTGCTCTGGCAGAGCTTGCCTCTCCCACACGCAGAGTGGTTTTGTTAGGAGAGCTCTGTAGGGAGGGTTTAACTATGCACTTGCAGTTAAGCAGTGTTTGTCTTTTGGCAGCACATTTGTCCTTTAAATAAAGCCCAAGGTGTTTGATATTGCTGCTGCCTGTAAGGGACCGTTAGAAGTGAGTGCCATTATTTTGGACAGGAGTGGGAAGACGGGAACTGCCTTACTGGGTCAGATCACTTCCCTTTTATTTTCATTTTTAGCAGTTTTCCTACCGATCAGATGAAAATCCTTTGAGGATGACAATGACTGGGAAACTTGTTAATCACTGAAAAATTTGATGTGTCTTTTTTTAACTTGTTACCAGGCTTTAAATTCAGTGGAAATTTCCACGGTGATAAGCAACAATTGCTCTCTGAAGCCTCAGGGAATCAGTTTCCCAAAAGATTGTGCACATGAAAGAATTTATTTCTAAGGCTTATATGAATTAGATTAATACACAGTTGACAACCACCGAGGAGAATAGCCTTTAGAACAGGAAGTGTCGCTTGGCAGATAAAAGGCTTTTATTTGAAAAAAGGGGGATTTTAGTCATCCCAGAACCGCTGTGGTGTTCGCAGCTTTGGTTAAATTGGCGAGATAATCTCCCAGACACCTGTTTACTGAGTGAAACCTCCGTGCCAGAAGTATTTTCTGATGTTGTTACTTCTCTTCTATTGAAAATCCCTTTACACAAAGTAGTAGAAACAGAATACTTTCACACACAACAAACGTAGCCGTGGTGAAAGAAGAAATGCAGAGGCAGTGAACTCTTTTTTGGGTGTTTGTTGGGTGAATGGGGCTGGGGATCACTCTCTGGAGGTCCTTGTCCCTGTCTTTATTTTCCTGAAAAGGGGATTGAAGATAAACAAGCTTGTTGAAATCTGGGGCTGTATTTCTTTGCTCAGAAATGAAGCTGGCTGAGAGGTGCAGGAGACAGAGATGGGAATGTGGGATGCTGGAAGTTGTTGGAAGTGTGACTTGCTGTTATGTACAGAGAGGATTGGCTTTAGTTTTGGGAACATTTATCTGGACTGCACAGTCTGACACGGGTTGTTGTATTGGTGGTTCTGTGCCAGCACAAATGCAGAGCTCAGGCTGTGCTCCCTTGCTGGAAAAACTCTTCTAGTGGAAAGATGATTTGCATTTTTGCTTAAAATTTCTTTGAACCAGATGCAAGAGCACAAGAGATAGAAAAACTAAGATTTTTTTTTTTTTAAGTGTTTTTTTCTTATTTCCAGTGGGGATGGGCCAGGTGGTTGTTGTCATCAGGTGTAGTACAATGAGTGACTGGAAATCAGCCCTGTTCATGGTGCTTCCTCCTCTCCATGACCAAGGCAAGAAAAGGACTGTGAGATGTTCCAAAGCAATTTGGAAAAGGTTTGGAATCTCACAGGCCCGGTGGGCTGGTGCAGCTGCCAAGGCACCAAATGGGAGCTTGGCTTGAGGTGTGCAGGAGGGGACTCCATGTGAAAGGCAGGAAATGGTTTTTAGTGGGTTTTCAGTGCAGGGGGCACTTTGTGAGCTCTGTGGTTTGTTCTGGTGCCTGCAGAGCTGCTCCCAGTGGCAGAGGGCTGGTGAAAGGCTGGCCAGGCCAAGTGGATTCCTGGTTCTGTGGTGGAAATGTGATTTTTTTTCTGAGGTGTGGAGGGATGTGGAGTGTCTGTGCCTGGGAAAGAGAGCCCAGGGAGCAGCAGTGCATATGCTGGGGTGCCTGGGGGCCCCCTTGACCTTCTCTGTGGCCATTTGCCTGCTTGGAGAGAGCTGTGTGCTCTCATCCTCCTGGGTTCCCAGCACAGCAAGCCCTACATCCTATGACATGCACTCACATTTAATCATCCCAAAGAAAAACACACCACACATTACCCCCGGGCACAGTGGGCTTGTTTATTTTCTGCTCCTTGTATATTATTCATTGAGATATTGCAACATGCAGAGCTGAAGCAAACAGCATGTGATCATTGCTTGGGGGGGTGGGAAATAATAGCTACAAATCTTCTCTGGAAAAAAGGGAAGCAGACTGGTCTGAATGACCTCATAGCCACAAATCATGGCAATTGAAAGCGTGGCCTTAAATTGTGTCTTAATTCAGAATCCTGGTGCTGTATCTGTGAGTTTATCTGTGTTCTTAAATTGTGTCTTCATTCAGAGTTGTGGTGCAGTATCTGTGCATTTATCTGCGTTCTTGAGTTGTGTCTTCATTCAGAATCCTGGTGCAGTATCTGTGAGTTTATCCATGTTCTTGAGTTGTGTCTTCATTCAAAATCGTGGTGTAATATCTGTGAATTTATCATCCCAGGAGGGTGACTGGTGTGGCAGGAGTGAGGTGGGTTGTGCAGGGTGGTTAATTATTTGCAGCATTAATGCTGTGGCAGCCCTGTGTGGGTAACCAGAGCTCCTCCTTCCTTGCCCCCAGTGAGCACAGGACTGTTTTGGGAGCAGTTCAGAGCATCCTCAGAGGCTGTGGGTGCTGTTCCTGTCCTGCTGTGCCACCTCTGCTGGGTCTTTACAGGCATTTTCTGTCTGCAGAGCAGAAAATGCAAACAGTTGGTCAGCATCACCCCTGGCAGTGTTCAGTCCTGTCACTGCAGGACTTTGATTTCCTCTCATGGAAGGGGTTTCAGGTTTGCCTTATGCTATCAAAAATAATACGAGGGGGAAAATCTTGATAAGAGAGCTGAAGGAGGAGGAAAATTCTGCCCTGCCTTCCTACCACTGGATTTCTGGGCTCCCAAAAGAGAGATCAATGACACTTGCTGCTGATGGTACAGTAAGGAAAATTATTGTTACCTCTAGCAGTTGGTAAAGTATGAACTGAAGGAAAGAAGCATCAGTACAGGAAAGAAAATTTTTAAAAAACCCAGCAGTTTTAAAAATGAAGATCATTGAGGTCTTGTATCCTTCCCAGAGCTGCCACAGCAGAGCTACCAGGGCTGGGTGTCACCTCTCCAAGTGCTGTTACACTCTGCTCTAACCTGGATCATCATTTTGGGTGTGTTTTCTGCGTGGATTAGAAATGAAAATCCTTAGGGCACGACCCTGTTCTTGAATGCTTTCCTGAGCTACAGAAAAGGGAAGGAATCACAACCACACTGAAAAGATGTTTTGTGGGGTTGGCTTCCAGGAGGTGACAGCGGGTGTGATTGCTGGGGTACCCGAGGGTGAGGAGGGGTGAGCTGATGAAGGCATTGATAAAAAGGTTGTCCTGTGTTTGTTCTGGAGCTCTAAATGCCCCTCCAGGTACCTTCAGCATCCTGCCAGCTGGATTTCACGTGCTGCCACCTTTGACTTGGCAGAGCAGTGTGCAGCAAAAGGAGTGCTGGGTGCTGGGTGTCACTGCTGGGCAGCACAGCAGCTCCAGCTCACTGTGCTGGGCCACATAACCTGATTTACAGCAGCTCTCGAGCAGGAGAAGCAAAGAGAAAGGGGATGAAGTTGTTCCATCCCGATTAGAGAAAAGAGGTGTAACACTAGTGGTTTTTTTTCTTCCCTTCAGGCTTCCTGTTAGAGATGTTGCAGTGCAGCTCGCTGCACCTGGAGGGATGGAGGTTGTGATCAGTGCTGCCTTTGTCCAGCACACAAATCAACCCAACGCTACGGATAATTAGGAGTAATAATAAATCTACAAATTGGATAAGGATAAAGGGTAAATGTAGTGAGGAAGGCTATTAAAATAACCCATGAGCTGGGACAGCTTTTACATTTCAGTGCCTAACGAGGATTGACAGCAGGGCTGCGTTGGGAGGTGCTGGCAGGACCTGGAGGAGGAGGCACGGGCAGAGCAGAGGTAGAAAAGGTTCTTATGGTCACAACATCTCTGTAAGTGCTTGGGAATCTCAAGATAAAAATCCATTTGGGAGGAATTGGTCATGAAAAAGGGGGATCTTCAACACAAACTCTGCCTGTTCTGCATAAAAACCTGTTTGAGCCTCCCTAGGGAGAAAACCTCTCTGAGGAGGAGCTTGGCACTGCCCTCAGCTGTACCTAAAAGAACCAAAAATAGCGACATTTTCAAGCTGTTTGCTTTTAGATAGTGACATTTTAATCTTACCAGATGATGAAATAATTTTTAATACCCTGAAATCCGTACTTAATTATTGGTTTATCAGTTGTTGACACTGCAGTGTGGTGGCATCATTGCAAACACAAGTGACATAAAGATACCAAAACATTCAAAACCTAAACCAGAGCTGGAATCACCCTGAGTTTTGTGCTAACCCAGAATTTGGGATGCATTATCCCAAGCATCTGTTTTCCATGGTAAGAATGCAGTTTTTCATCTCTCAAGTGAAGTGTGCTTTTTTACACCGATTCATATTTAAAGCCAGCCGAGGTTGGAGTGAAATGGAGAGAGACAGAGGAGTTTGGTGGGATGCTCTTCTGGGTGCACATGTGCATCTCCAGATGGCAAGAACTGCAACAAAACATTTTTCATGTCCTGTGCAGCTTTGCATTGCTTAAATATTTCAGAGTCGTTTCACTGCACGAAATCATTTCGGGTGACATCTGCAGGGAGAGGAATTTGAATCCTCTGGACTTGGTTTTGTTGTTTCATTCTTTCATATTCATATTTTTAATTGGAAAATTGAGTTGGTTTATGGCATTGATAGGGCCCCTAAAGCCAGGTGCAATCCAGGGTTGCTTTGCAAAAATGCTCAGAGCTGTGAATTATGACTTGAAGGGGTTTTATATATTTATTGACAAAGGTTTATATACTTCACTGTCTGGTATTCAGCCTTGTGAAACTTTAAATCTTACAGATTTTGTTGTTGTTGTTTTATTTTCCCTTCTATAGAAGGATTAGTAACAATTCAGGTTACTGAAACAAAAGTTCACTGGGGGGAGGGATTATGGTTTTAGCAATCCTGAGGTACAACAGCACCTTGCAAGTGCTTTGTTGAGATTTCTCCCGAGTAAATTCCTGGCAGTGGTGCCATCAGTTGGGATGTTCTGCCCCAGTGACAATGGGGACAGTTCTGCTGGAGCACTGCTCATTACCATTTGTGACACACTAAAGGGGGAATGTTTCCCAGTGTAGCTTTAAAAAGCGTTTGTGGTGTAAAAATACTTCTGCAAAGAAGGGAATGTGTTAATGCTATTTCGAGAGAGTGGCATCGAGCTCCAGTTTAATTTCATTAGCCCTTAGCAGGCACTTTTCAGGGACATTGGTGTCACACCAGAGGCACCTGGGTCCTCCAAGCTAATGGCTGGTTCTCAGAACTGCCAAGCTGGGGAGGACGATGTCCTTTAAACACCTAAGAAAGGTGAGGGTGATGTCCTTTAAACACCTGAGAAAGGTGAGGGCGATGTCCTTTAAACACCTGAGAAAAGGTGCTTCTCACCAGAACACGAGAAGGAGGGACGGGCTCACTGTGGTTGTGAGTTCAACTTAATAAAGTTTTAAAAGGAACTAATTGTTAACTTGAAATTGAAGCTGCCTTGGAAAGAGAGAACAGGCACTGTTCTCCCGACTCTCTTTGGTGCTTGAGAAACCTTCTGAACATTTCTCCAAGGAAATGAACTCATTACTCCTGAGACGAAACCGTGGGTTTATTGTTAGCAGGCTGACGGTGCGTTCCACACTGTGGAAATGATTTGCTGAGTGACCAGCAGTGGGTCAGTGAGGCACAGCTTGGCAGCCAAGGGAGCAGGAGCCGATTTTGGACCTGCTGTGCTCAGGGGAGCTCGGTGCTGCTGAGTCCATGCAGAACTCAGCTTATAGTCTCCCTTCTGAAAACACTAATTTATTAATTAAAGTACCATTTACACCTCGCTCAGCTCCCGTACAGGGAATTCTGTCATGCAGAAGCTGCACAAGAATTCACTAAACTGGCGGGGCAGCACTCGCAGGAATGTTCTTTGTGTCCTGGAAGCATCTGTGGGTTCTCTGAGCCGGGTCCAGGGAACTCCATGGAACTGAAAACAAACCTGAACTATATATAAATAGCTGAATCTGTATGTATACTACTATATAAAAATGTATATGCACTACTGTATCTAAATATATATATGCAGTACTATATAGAAATATATATATATATGCACTACCATGTAGAAATAGACATAAATATATAAATAAATACATACATAAACATATATAAACTACTAAAATGGATTTGGACTTTTGCACTTCAGGCTGGTGTGTTTGAAAACTTTTCCTGATGTGTGGATTGGAAAAGCAGAAATGCAGCGCTGCTGCAGACGCTGCAGCCTTGCTGCCCCAGCTTTGTAAAATTTACCCTGCAGGGCTGCTGGGAGGTGAGAAAAGCGCTGCCCCTTCATTCCTGTTTAGAATATCAGCCGCTTGTGTGACTCGAGTTAGGAGCGGTAATTAAATCCTTGGTTCCCTGCCTAATTAGTGGCAATGGTGGCTCGTTAGAAGATCTCACACCGTGTAAACTCCAATCCTCCCAAGGCAGCAGTAAGGAGGGGAATCCCACTCTGCTGGGAGTAATCAGGAGAAGGTTTTGTGGTTGTGATCTGATGCTTTAGGGGTCTCCTGGGAATCCTCCGTGTGATTTTCTGACAAGCTCTTGGGTTCCAGCACCCCTGGAAGCAAGGAAATGAGTGAGCCTGTGGGTCTGAATGGAAATGAGCATCCCTGAGAAAAATCAGCTTTAAAAACCGTAATGTGAAGTGTGCTTTTTTTACACTGATTCGTATTTAAAGCCAGCAGAGGTTGGAGTGAAATGGAGAGAGACAGAAGAGTTTGGTGGGATGCTCTTCTGGGTGCACATGTCTGGTTGCACAAGAACTGCAACAAAACATTTTTCGCGTCCTGTGCAGCTTTGCATTGCTTTAAATATTTAAGCAATGCAAATATTCTGGCTGCAGAAGCAGGAGTGACTTGCTGGAGTCACACTGGGAGGGACACCAGCATCCCCCAGCTCAGAGCTTGCAGGGAGGATTTGGGATGGAAGGATGAATGGGGGGATAATCCAGGAGTGGGTGCCTGTGCTAGCAGAACTGTAAAATCGGATGGGTTTGTTTTATTGGTGCTTGTGGGCCTTGTTAGTTAAGACAGAAAGTGTCAGATTGATTGAAGTTTGTGTTCTGGCAGAGTGCTGCTCCTCAGTCCCGACAGCCCAGCACAAAGAAATTACATGGTTTATGTGTTCTGGTGGCACTTGGCAGGTGAAACTCCCAGAAAAGGCACAAGGAGCTTGGGAAGAGCTGCTCTGCACTTCGGAGTTCATTTCCATGGGATGCTGAGCTTTCCTATAAATTACAGAATGTTTGACTCCCAGTTTTGCCATTTCCTTTGGGACCCCCTTGGATGTGTTTCCTTGCAATGCCAGCCTGCCCTGGGTGTGCTGTTGTGTGTGCTGTTCTCTTTTAATTCAGGTTGCATTTCTGCAGACTTTGAACACGCAGAAGGGCTGATTAATTCGTGGCTGAGATGAGACTGGGTTAAAAGGAAATTCAGCATTTTTGTTTGTTTGTTTGCCTGGTTCCTGGTGTGTTACAGAGTGTCTATATTAGCGAAGCTGCCAGGGGGTTAATTTACACTAACAGCCTAATCATCTCCAGCGACATCATTTTAGGTTTTCATATTGCTGCTTGCATCAGCAAGACCAGAGAAAGGAAGGCTTGAGAAGCAGAATGGATCTGGGGAGGAAAGAAAAATGGGGGGAAGCACTTCAGACATAGCCCTCTGCATTTTCGGCTGTCAGGCTGCTTAAAAGAATCTCTTTTTCATACCAGCTCTGGCTCTGAGATGTAACCCTCCATTTCCAGAGTGCCAGGAGAGGCAGCACTTTGCACAAGACAGACAGGCTCATTAAGGGGAATATGTGGCACTTACCAAAATGTAGAGCTTGCTTCCTCAACACCCCCTGATTAGTTGTTAACCAGAACACATAAATAGCCGTGGCTCATGAATCACAACTTGGCTTTGCAGATAAAAGAGTGTCTGACAGACCAGACCATCGAGTCATGCTTAGTCTTTCATTCACCCCAGGAGTGCTGGGGAAGAAATTCAGCCCTACAGGTGATCACTGAGGCAAAAATGTTGTTACTGACCAGCCCGAGGGGTTCCTCTTTTGGCATACTGGACAGCTGTGGATCCTCTTTGGAGGAAACTGAGTTTTCCAATGGATTGCATGGCTGCTTACTCAGGGCTATAAGCTTTAGGATAGCTTTTATAAAAAATGAGGTGCTGTGCTGGTAATTGCTGGAGTCACTGAGTCACTCGCTGTGCCTGGTCTCAGCAGGTTCTACGGATACCACCGGTAGCAACAGAAATATTTTTCTGCTTGAGGTTATGTCTAGCTTAGAAAAAGCCCTGATTGCACTGAGAATTCTTCCTGTGGAAAGGAAACACCAGCCCACAGTAGGAGCCTGTCACTTAGGAACGGGCCCAAATTTAGTCCTGTCGAAAGTAATGAGAATATTCACAGGCTTTAGGCTACTTTTTATTCCTCTGGATTGCAGACAACCATGAGAGGCCACGTTAGCAGCAGCTTCTGATCTTCCCTTCTGTAGCAGCCTGATTGCAGTTTTCCAGTAGAAAGGAATGACAAAACCTTTTTTTTTTTTTGTATGTACTTAGTCAGTGTTGGTTGTGTGGTGGTGGCTTTGGACAATGTGCCCTTGCAATAGTGGTTTTTGAGGCAGAAGGTGACAAAAGGCTGGTGCTGGAGCTGTAATTCCTTTGTGAAGAGAGCAGAGGCTCAGGGGGAGCACAAAGAGCAGGCAGCTGTCACAGGGCAGCTATGGGGACAGGAGTGTCACAGCCCCACAGGTGACATCCCAGCAGCGTTCAAGGAGGTGGCTTTGGGTCCTTGAGACTGGGCTTTGGTTTTGGGGAGGGTCCTGGTGCCCTCAGCACCCGTGAGAGTGGTGATTGCAGATGGAAGGGGCTCAGCTCACAGCAGAGTCTGGGGGGTCCTTGGGGCTCAGGGCTGAGCTGGGTGACCCTGACCCTGACAGGAGCTCCCCAGAGCCTTTCCTGGGGCTCTCAGTGCCCTGAACCAGGCTGCTCAGAGCCCTAGACAGGATATTGCATGCCACAATCCAGCCTGGGCACGTGAGCATGATGTGTAATCTCCCTTTTCCAGACTCAAGGGTACTGCTGAAGAATTTTTCTCTTATCTGCCTGAGACAATGCTGCTGTAATTCGTACTGGGCAGAAATATTGAAGGAGCTGAGTGAAGATTTTATCAGCTGGTTGTAGATAGTGACAGCTGGTTAATGTTAATATCTTCAGAAAGATCTTTAAAGAAGTCGTGAATAGTTGTGCAGAAATGAATATGCCTCATCCCTCTTTGTGTAACTGAAGTGGGGCTGTGCTGTCATTCTTTAATTTTCATAGCATCAGGTGATGGGCTCTCTGTCCATTGCTATGGTAACTGCTGCTTTATTTCTTACTCCAAGAAAACATTGACATAAACCCCAGCGCAACGTGTCCTTTTTATTCACTGTGCACACCTCGTGGATGCCAGAGCTGTGCAAATGTGTCGTGACTGTGCTGGATGGAGAGAGCAGTGAACTGCAGGGCTCCTGCCCCGGTGTGGAGCTGGTGTCACCTTGCAGCTCACACGGGGTTTTATTGCAGCTTCTTCAGCTCTGCTTCCATTCCTGCCCGTGTTTAATCACATTTCAGGTACTTCGGGCTGGCTGTTGGTAAAGTGCTGTGGGGCACTGGGATCTAACAGCAGATGAGGCGTGCGAACTTTGTTTTTGCTCTTAAACGGCTCCATTTGGAAGTGGAATTGATCCCACGAACTTTTGGCAGTTGCTCAAAATCCCTCCCAACCTTTTTGTGAGCGCTAACGGAGGGAGCAGCGATTCTTTCCCTGTGTTAGTGCTTCTGGTTTGTTGCCTTAAAACCCCCCAATGTCTCCTGAAAAGCTCTACAGAAATGCAGGAGCTGAAGTCCCCTCCACGAGGCTCTGGATTGCTGTTCCTCAGCCCTCTGTGAGTGATGCAGATGCAGAATAAAGTGGTAGCAGTTGCTTTGAGTCCCCACAGCCCTGGGACACCCCTGCCAGGGACAGCTCTGAGGTCTGGCTCCTCTTGAAAGGAAAAATTCTCCTGGAAAAAAGTCTTCCTATAAATGTTTTCTAGGGTTTTCCCTGCTCCCTATCACAATTATCTGATAAATGTCGCGATTATCTTTTCATCTTGGAGTACAAAAAAAAAAATTTAAAAGAAATAATTAAAAAATCTGCTCATTATCTACAGGAAGAGGCTTGCATGCTCTGTGTTACATTCTGTGTGATTTTAGATGGAACCTCACTGAACATCTTCACAGCCCTCTGCAGTTCCTCTCTATTAACTTTTCCAAGAGTTTCCCGGGAGGAAATGACTCTGCACTACCTTGCACTGAAATCAGAGTTGAGTGTGACAGAGCCTTTCATTGGAGTGCTGACACTGGGGATGGAGAGCATGGAGAGCAGTGCTTGCAGGGTTGAGCTGAGCCCAAATTCTGCACGAGGCTTTGCTGCAGAGCTCTGTGCAGGGACCGTGTCAGCCAGGACTGCTCATCCTGCAGATGGGAACGTGCTCTGAGAATTGGTGGACAGGTCTCAGTGCTCACCTGGTTGATGCTTTTGTGCTCCTGCAGGTTTGTTTCAATCCCACAGTTGGCTGTGTCTGAAATATTAACTGACTGTGCTGCGGGGATTCTCCTTTTTGCATGCCAGCAAAGCAGGAGGTGTCACTTTGGGGACGTACAGGACAGGGGTTAGGTAAGAGCCATCTCCTGTTCTCGTGTCACAACAGCTCTGTTCTCATCTCCCCAGATGAGGGTGAGTCATGGCCACATCTCAGCTGGCTGCAGGAATAATTCCAGGGCACGGCAAACGGTCGAGAACTTCTTGTTCCAGGAATTTCTTGTTCAGAGAGGCACTGATTGTCCCGTGGTGTTGTGTAATTGCATCTGCCTCCAGGTGTCCCATGCTGCTGTGATGTGCTCTTATCTAAATCCTGGCTCTTCAAGGAGCAAATTTAACAGATTCATGCTCAAAAAACCATCTAAAAGGATAAGGAATTTATCTTTGATATTAAATGGTGCTTAAGGGACCTCCTGGACTGGTTACATTTGCTCTGTGATTTGCCTTTTCACCAAATACTCTGATTGACCAGCATGAAAGAAAAGAGAGGAAAAGGCACAAGGATTGTGGTAATTGAGTCTTCCCAAATGTAAGAAAATTGGTCAGTTGTGAATTGAAATTCACAATTGCCAGTCTGAAGTGTCCTCAAGTGTTTGGTTAATGGATAACTGGTTTTACCTTTTATTTGTCTTTTCTAGAAACGCAAAAAGGATGGAAAAATAAGAACCACAAATTGAGTTTAAGTCAATCTGAGCATGTTCTTAGTATCTGGGAAAAAAATGAAAAAGAGCAGCTATTCTCTGTTTTGTATTAGAGCTTCATTATTCAGAGCAGAAAGAACCATGTGTGGGAATTCACTTCAGATGGGTATTTTGCAGAAAATTAGAATCTGGATTGATTTTAATAGGAAATTCTTAAAAATCTGGCCATTTATGCTTTTTAACCTCTTCCTAGTGTGTTTCTAAGGCTTGAAGCACCCTTAGAGAAAAGTTTCTTGTAAGATTCCAAGTGAGTGGTGCTGACCTGGTGGGTAAAGCTGATTGTCAGACTTCTTTTTTTTCCCCCAATTTTCATTTCAGTTAAGATTTTATTCTCATGCAGGTAAATTTCTGTAAGTGAATAAGTTGGTTGCACTAGAACTTGAGATTTATACCTTTCCCCAAGTGTGTGGTTTAGTGCCCAAAATCCAGAGCATCCTTTTGTAGAGCCAAGTGGACTCTTGTTTTCTTGTTTGAGTTGGCTCTCCTTGCTTTATCTGGAGTTGTGCCAAAAACATGAATATTCATGACACTTTTGAGCAAGATTTTTATTGAAAACAAAAAAAATGGACCTGAAGCTTTCATTTGTCATCCTGAACTCAGGTAGTGAAAGGCCTTGTGAACAGGCACATTTATCAGGGAGGTTTTCCTGGTGTTTCCTGGGGATTTTTTGCTTATTGAGTGAAAATTTATTAGAGACCAAGAGTATCTCACTGGGCAGCAAGCCCACTGTGTATAATATGAATATAATAGAGATGAAATACGTGAATTAAAATGTATTCTTTTGTATCAAGTGGGAAATCCTCTGACAAGTGTTGAGTCTGTTGGAAGGTGGTCCAAGCAGGGGACAGATGTGGCAGAATTAACAAAAGCCAGTGTTCCCTTTTTGCAGGGCTGGGGTTTGGGGTTCCCATCCTTTCTTTGGGATGTGCATTCCCCAAGCTCAGAGCTGATTCTGAGTCCCTGTGCAGTGGCTGAATAAAGGAGGGATTTATTTCCCTTGTGTGGATGGAAGGAAGGAAGGGAAGGAGAAAGTGAGAAGATGAGCAATAAAACAGGTTTGTCTTGCAGCCTCTGGGCTGTACAAGAAATTAAATAAGCTTATCTTTTAGATGGCACATGGAACTGATTGGAGAGGTCCTCCCTCATTTATTCTGCAAGGTGAAATTCTCATGAGAGCTCTCTCTGCAAAGCAGACTAGCTGGGATTTTTTCCTTCCATGTCTGTTATCCAGAAGAGCAGTATCCAGAGATGCTCAGGAATTATTTCTGTTCTCTTTCAGTCCTGCTGAGCAGGGCAGTGTGGTGCTTGGGCAGCCTGGTGCTCGTTTCTGAACTAACAGCAATGTTGTAAACTACCCAGGAGCTGGGTAAGCTGCAGTGAAACAAGGTTTTTTTCAGATATCTTAAACAATTCTCCTCGTAGCTAGAAGAGCAATGCAAGAGCTAACTCCACACAAATCGCTGGGGGGGAAAAGGGCATCAATGAGTGCAAGAAGAGAGGACAGAGAAGGGCAGGAGATCACAGACAATTCCCCCGAGAATCCTGATTTCCTCTACCCTGAGGTATCTGCTGCCTGGGTTATTTTTTCTCTGCTGGCAGTGCAGTAGCCACAGTTTGCCTGCAGGACTTGGGGCATCCCTGGAGGAGCTGTGGCCAAGGAGGGAGGATTTCCAAGATTTGGAAACCAGGGTAGAGTTGTGGGAAAGAATTGCTAGAACAACAAACTGTTTGCTCTTAAAGAGGGGAAAGTATGTAACACCATCAAAGGGGGAGCAGGATTCAAAGGGAAACACATGTCTGAAACATACGGGTCAAGTTTATTTGAAAGGAAAATTTGTTTGCTTTTGATTCTTTATAACATTTCCCATAGAGACTAGCAAATATAGCTGCCACATTTTTGGCAAAGGGTGTCTTATCCTAAATCTGAAACACTTAAATACACATACTTACATAAATATGGTCTCTATTAGTTTCAGCTGTGGGACTTCTAATTCCTGCCTTTTGTAGTTTTTTTTTTGTTGTTGTTTTCCTCTGTTGGCTGGATTTGAAGCTTTAAAAGAGCTTGGTAATAAAAGAAATGTTGTTCCTGCTTTTTTAGAACGAGAAAGGAGGACAAGATGATGAAGGTAAATCCTTGTCAGGGGTTCTGGTGTCTGAGCAGAGGTTTGCAGGAGTGGGACACTGCTGATGGTCTGTGCTGTAAAACCTTTCTGTGAGGAGAAATGGGCCTGAAACCACCCGAGGTTTGTGGTTATTGAAAGTGGTTATTAAAACTGGTTGGCTCTTACAGAAAACATGTGGGTAGCCATAACTCAGGAATCCTCTCTGGCTGTGCTTTCCAAAAAATATCCATTAGCAGAGTTTGAAATTCGAAGCAGGAGTAGGATGAAGTCAAATCAGCCCCTAATCACTGAGCTATTCTGGTCTCAGAGCCTTTCCTGGGCTGGAATAAAGCAGTTTTAAAATTTTTTTAAATTTTTTTTCCCCCAAAATGGTGCACCCAATCCCCCACCACTCTCTCTGATTTTTCAGTTCACTTTGTTTATTTTTAAATTAACATATGGCACACTCATCTCTCACCCAGGCAGAGAGCTCTCACTGCTGTCAGTGCTTCAGCACCTTCAGGATGGGAGTGGGGATCAATGAAGGGACAAGTGAGAGCTGGCCAGGCTTGTGCTCCTCCCTCCCAAGAGCACACGATGCAGGGAGACCTCATCAAGTTAAGTGAATTAAAACACCCACGGGGACTGTCATCACGGGATTGCAGCCAACAGGATCCACACAAACCTTTCCAAGCCTTGGGGCCAGAGGTGGCCAAAGCTCAGAGCTCAGTCCGAGCCTCTGACCTGCAGGGTTTGTGTTCTCTTGTTCTGCTGCTTACTGACACAAACACAAACACACACACAAACACACAAATGTACAAACACTTACACGTGGACATGAGGGGCCTCAGCAGCTCCAGGCTCCTGGTGTTTGTGCATCGTTCTGATCCCTGTTCTTCAAACAGCTCCTGTGTGGGTCACACAGTCACAGCCTGGTTCAGGCTGGAGGGAGTTCTGAGCTCATCCAGCTCCTGTGGCCAGGGACACCTTCCACTGTCCCTGGCTGCTCAGTCCTGTCACTCCCAGCTTGTTGGGACTAGATTTAGGCTGGGATTAGGGCTGATGGGTCAGAGCTTTTGCCTCCCCCTCCATGCAGGTGCTGCTCTTTCCTTTTGATGCACGTTGCAATAATTCTGGCTGAAACAGGAGATTGCAGGGACAGACACAGGGACCATTGCCAGGGTTGTCTTGGCTTTGTTTCCTTTCTCTCTCCAGCCCAAAAACCAGGGAGGGAGAGAGGGTTTGGCTGTTGGCCACTTAGCTGAGGGGTTTGCAGAGAGCAGACACCTGCCCCTGAGGAGGGAGGGATGGAGAGATGGAGGGAGGGATGGAGAGATGGATGGGAGGGATGGAGGGATGGATGGAGAGATGGAGGGAGGGATGGATGGAGAGATGGATGGATGGAGGGAGGGATGGAGAGATGGAAGGAGGGATGGAGGGATGGATGGAGAGATGGAGGGAGGGATGGATGGAGAGATGGATGGATGGAGGGAGGGATGGAGAGATGGAAGGAGGGATGGATGGATGGAGAGATGGAGGGATGGATGGATGGATGGAGAGAGGGATGGATGGATGGAGGGAGGGATGGAGAGATGGAGGGAGGGATGGAGGGATGGATGAGGGAGGGATGGATGGATGGATGGGAGGGATGGATGGAGGGAGAGATGGATGGATGGATGGATGGAGGGATGGTGGCAGGACTCTTGGCAGCTCTCAGGACTGTCCTGCACAGCTCTGCCCTGCCTGCATCCCCTGCTCTGGCTCCTCACACTGCCTGCTGTCAGCTGTTAAATGGCTTTTAGCCAAGTTAAACCAGGTGTGCACCCACAGCTGGGCTGTGTGTGTCCTAAAGTCTAATTTTCTTATTTTTACATCTGTGATTTTGGGTGACTGATAAGGCAGTAAATATGCACAGATTGTGTTTTACACACATTGAGATAAAAATCTCTTCCACTGCTGGGCTTCTTTACCTCGAAGGAATATGTTCTTTAAATATTTCTTCCCAGCTAAACTCAAGCTGAAAGATGCAGTCATCTGCCACAGAGGCAATCTTTGTGTGCAGATTTGGTTTTCTATAATTGAGCTTGGTGGCTGCTGGACTTTGGTTCTACAAACCTTGAAGTTTCCTGAAGTTTCCCAAATTGCTCAAGTATTTCTGTGCTAGGGATTTTGATTGCAATGAATAATAGAATCAATTTTCCCTCCTAGGAGTGAATCCACTCTTTAGGTGGCTTAGAGTTGGATCTCATCTTCATTGCCTTCAGATATCATAACAATCATAAAATTTCATGTTGGCACTGTTGGGTTTTGGCCTTAGAGCTGAGGACAGATTTAAGAAATTCCATTCCTTCTAACACAGAGATACTGAGAGATTCTGAGCTAGCTCTAGGAGTGATGATAAAGGGTGAAACATTCTAATGAGCCTTTTCTAGTAGTCTGACTTCTCTCCAGATGTACCTAGATTTTGCTTAGGAAATATGATTTCCATCATAATTTAAAATCTTGTCAGACTCCCCAGTCTTGTTCTGACTGTGTTACACAGTAAACCTGAAGGATGATCTTTTTTAAGGACAGCCCAGGATAAAAATAGTATCTTCCTCACAGAAATGGGTGAAAGACTTTTCACAGACCCTGCCAACAGTGTTCCTGGCTCAGAGCATTTCTATTTATCCTGCTTTTCTAAAAACACTGAATTCACTTTCGAGTTTGAAAGCATCAAAACAAAACAAAAAAAAAAATCGGAGATCCAGATTTGATGGTGCACTTGAAGGATCCAGCAGGCGTTAAAGTTCCATCTCATATTGGAGTTGCCACTCCCAGGTGCCAGGTGTGACTCCCAGGTGCCAGGTGTCACTGTCACTCCCAGGTGTGACTCCCAGGTGCCAGGTGTCACTGTCACTCCCAGGTGTGACTCCCAGGTGCCACTCCCAGGTGTGACTCCCATTCCCAGGTGTCACTGCCAGGTGCGACTCCCAGGTGCCACTCCCAGGTGCCAGGTGTCACTGTCACTCCCAGGTGCCACTCCCAGATGTGACTCCCATTCCCAGGTGTCACTCCCAGGTGCCAGGTGTGACTCCCAGGTGCCACTCCCAGGTGCCAGGTGTCACTGTCACTCCCAGGTGCCACTCCCAGGTGTGACTCCCATTCCCAGGTGCCACTCCCAGGTGTGACTCCCATTCCCAGGTGCCACTGCCACTCCCAGGTGCCACTCCCAGGTGTGACTCCCATTCCCAGGTGCCACTCCCAGATGTCCCTGCCAGGTGCCACCCCCAGTTGATGTCAGGAGGGGCCAGCAGGAGCTGCTGCTGCACTTCCAGGTGAGCTCAGGCTGTGTTCTGAGCTCAGGTAAAAGGTGACACCGAGCTGTGTCAGTGCCTCCCTGGCTCCCCTCTCGATGTTCTGTAAATGTGGAGTTTCTCATTATCCCAACTCCTTTGAGAAGTCCTGCAGCCAAACCCATTTACAAATCTGCTCTAAATGTGGAATAATCCTGCTAAAATCACCATGGAATTACACCCAGTATATCCAGATTAAATAAATCCTGCTGGAAAGACAATTAAAACTTCCATTTTTTTTGTTGATTACTTCAGTGTTTTACTTTTAAAAATCTGTATTTAGGAGAAATAATACCGTAGGGTACTTAAATTATTTATTTTTGTTCTCATGCAGAACAGCCAGTGAAGAGCTGGGTTAAAGGCTGCCCAAAATCACAAATGATTGGTTATTTTAAATAACGGTGTTTACCTCACTGGAAAGACATTGGCATTTGGGAATGGGAAATGATGGGAGATGTAAACAGAAACATCCTTCATTGTCAGGGCAGCTTCAGCACAGAAGCATCTTCAATCAGCACTGGCTCCTTCTCATTAAGTGGTGTCACTTAATTACAGCTCCAGGTGAAACAAAATGATTTGCAATAACCATGTCAATTTAATTAGCACGATACAAATATAAACCTTTTTTGTTTGTTTGTTTTTTTTTTTTCTTCATTGCATAATGCAAGGCCATGACCTCTTTAAATGTATTTACTTTTATTGACATCTTAATTGGCCACTGTGGCACGGTTCCTCTGTGCAGTGATTTTCACAGGGACAAAAGACAAATGGCACCGACAGGAGGAACCACATGAAATCCCAGTGCTGGCCCCTTGCTGCTTCTCTTCCCAAGGGGTAAAAGCATCCCTAAAAATCCCTGCTGTGAACAGCACAGTGAGAGAGGGCACTTGTGTATTTTAGCATCACCCACTGGGCTGGGCCAAAGTGCCAGGCAAAAAGCCAGGGCAGCTCTCAGAGGATTCCTCAGCCCATTTCTCTCCTCCTTAACACCAGACATTGCTAAAGGGAATCTGGAACAGAGCACCTTTCCCTCATCTTTCACTTCTTGCCACGCTGCACTTTGTAGGTACTTCTGGAAAGTCCTTTAGGGTCAGAAATGATTTCACACTTCACATATATATCTATATATATGTAACATGAATTTTTCCATTATTTAAACCATTTTTCCTGTTCTTACCCTGGACAGTGCAAGTTAGTTCCATCTGTCATTGTTTGTGGAGGGTTGGTAGGTGCAGGTTCTTTTAATTAACTAACCATGGTTAATTAATCACTCATGTTTTCAGAAGATTACCTTTGAGGTGCCTGGAGAGAGGATCTGAGGTATCCAACACAGAATGAGTGTCCATATCCTCTGACACCTCAGTCTTTGTTCAACATCACCTGGGTGTTTAACTGGTGCAATACCTTTAAAAGTCTGGGTAGGTCGTGGTGTGGTTTTTAAAAATCTGGGTGGGTCGTGGTGTGGTTTTTAAAAATCTGGGTAGGTCGTGGTGTGGTTTTTGGCTCAGCAGAAGGTGCTCTGAGGGAAGGAGTTGTGCATCTCAAAGAGCAGGAAAAGGCTCTGTAAGCTCACAGCTCAAACCTGCTTCTCTGTCTGTACCAGGGTGGTGAAGGTAGAAAGGGAAGCCAGGCCTTTTTCTCACTTATTGGAAAAATTAATTTTCTTCTGTGAGCAAGAGAATTTTGTACCATGCCCCAAATGGTCAGTGCTGTTCCTCTGCCTAGAACTGATTCTCACTTTGCCCAGAAGTCATTTGAAAAGCTCTTATTAATTTTTTTTTTTAAGTTATAATCTCTAAAATGTCTTTGCAAAAAGCCACAATGCAGAAGCAAGTGGAAATTCAGAGCAGAAATGACAGATGTGAAGAGACCAACCTGCAGGTTACCACCAGTGCTTCTAATTAAAGGCCAGCAAAAGGGAATTTTGAGCTGAATTTTGCCAACATTCAGCCTACAACAGTCAGTCTGTGATTAGTCACGTCATCAAAATATAAACAAAAATAATTCAATCATCAGAGCAGAAATCCCATCTGCAAGGGGTGGAAATGCTAAGATGAAGGAAATGCATTTTGGAAGGACAGAGCAGGATTGTGTGTGACTTCTGAGTGCAGCAGAAAAGCTTCATGTGCTCTATGATATAAAAGTACGATTTCTAACACCACCTAAACTTCATTTTATGGCAACATCCTGGCAACCAAAGTGCTTGGCCTGTGAATCTGATGTTCTCAGACTGGCAAAGTCTCAGCCAGAAATTAATGTGTCTAAAGACTAGTTTTGTTTCGTAGAGCACAGATAATATGAAAATTTGATTAGTTCATACTCCATCAGCATAAAAGATATGAGGTATGAATATTCTATTAACATCTTTGAATTGAACAAATGGCTGTGCCTGCTCTGTTGCAAGCACTGGATTGCACAATCACAGCAAACTCCTCTGTTTGTAACAAAGGCTGATACATAATGCCAGCTTCAAGTATTTATCATTTTCTAATACCACTGCTAGGACAGTTCATGGTCTGCTACAGAAGCCAAAAAAAAAAAAAAAAAAATGGAGGCTGGAGTTATAAATGAGAACAGAAAATTTTAAAAAAGTCTGAGCTCTCTCTGCTTTATGATTGTCATGAATATAATGAGAGATGGTTGGGCCATTTGAATAGAGAAATGATGTATGATGGAAATACAGAGAATATCAGGAGAGAGAGGTTTTTCCTCTGAGCATTTGAAAATGTCCAATTCTTGTGATAGAGGCTGATTTTTAGGTGAAGTGCAATCTAAACCCTCAGTGTCTACAGTGGATTAAAAACTCTTTCTTGCTCCTTTTCAAGGTAATGTTTTCATGTCATATTGTCTTTGGTACTTCAGATCTTTTATCTCCTCCAAATCCTTTCTGTAGCTGCAGTTGTAGAAACAGTTCTGCTCTTGCCTCCAATCCTATTTCCATGAAATGCTGTATGGCTCCCTCTTCCCTCTAATGGAAAAAACTCCATTGTTGTGGTGTTTATAGCTCTGGATTATTAGGAGCTGAGTTTGGCTGAAATCCTTGGCAAAATGATGTGTTCAGTGAAGAGTACAACTTTGAGGCAGCCAAAGAAATTAATATGTCAAATTTTAATTTAAGAAAGAGCTGAACAACCTGAAAACGAAAAAGAGCCTTTCAATTTGTGGGGGAAATAAAAAAAAAAAAAAATCGTTTCATCCAGTAACATTTTTTCCTGCCTTCTGGTAAATAGCAACCCCCAAAACCATTTTATGTTGACAGTAATAATTTTACCTCTGTTAGTGGTTTAGTCTGACCAGCAAGCCCCCAAATCAATTACCCACCAAGTTCTATTTCTGAGCATTTACTTTTTAATATCCTTTAAAAAAGTGGGGAGTTCTTTTCATGGTTTGAAGTATCCTCCTGGGCCAGCAGTGTTTCTGCAGTTGTATTCCCGTGTAAGAGTCTTGAGTGCTGAGGCTTTTTCCAAGTCACTTCTCTTTGCAAACAGCTTCCAAGTGCAGGGGAAACCAACTGGCCTTGGGTAAGAGAGACAAGATTTCCAAAATCTTCATGAGAGTCGACCCAGCCTGCTCCATTCCGTATTTAATGTGGAATTAGGGTGAGGACACCTCTGCAGGGATGATGTGCAGGTGGAATTTGGCCCTGGGGTGACTGGCCAGCAGTGTGTACTTTGTGGATTTGTGTATTTTTGTATTATATTTGTGTGTTCTGTAAGGGTGGTACCATGCAAGTCTGTAGAGAATTTTCTCCATCCTTATGCATGAAAGAAATCCAACCGTTGTGATTTCAACACAATTATGCTGGCAGAATCTCCACAAAATTTCTCTTTGAGTCTTCAGGTCAGTGTCATTTTTATATCTTACACGTGGATTTTTTTTTCTTTTGGAGGCAGGACAAGTCTGTGCTGCTGTGTGTTGTGGCCACACTTGAGCCAGTGGTACCATCCCTTAATGACATTACCAAACTGGCACAAAGGAGAAGGGAAAAACATAATGCAGGCTTTTGGATGAGAGTCCTGAGATGGAGATAAAACATTTCCTGGCTCCCTAATGGCTTGATTCCTTTTCAAGGGGAGAAATATGCTTTTATCAGCTTTGAAGGTCAGGTAGTTAAATCAGAGGTTAAGCAGTTTGGCTTTATTTTGGATGCAGCATTAAAAATTCCTATTCAAGGGCTGCACACTGAGTCACTTCTGCCTGTTTAAGGATGTCAGCACTGCAGCACAAGTCCAGAGATTAAATCACAGAATGGTTTGGCTTTGGAAGGGACCTCACCTCCTCTCAGCTGGAACCTCTCCTTTGAAAAGCCAGAAGTTCAGACCAAATTCTAAACCCACTGATAAACAAGCAAAACCCTAAAAACACAGCAGGTTTGTTGCTTTCCACGTTGGACTTCTGTCCACTTAGAACTGATCAAAAGCTGTGAACAGATGTTGGATTAAATCTGTGAGATTGGAGCTGCAGCTCCCAAGTTCTCTCTCCTGCACTGGCAGGGAAATGCCAGGACTGGGGCTGGCACAGCTCCCTGCAAATCCCTCTGCTCTCACCTGCACCTGCCTGAAATCTGGGAGCTCATCTCATTTTTGTGTTCTGCTGCTGAATTCCGAGTGACTGGGACAGCCCTGGGCTGTGTAATGAGGCTGGATCAGTCGATGAGTGTGGTGCTAAGGACCACATAAAGTTATGGCTGATCTGTTGTTGCTGCTTTGGAATTAGGCCGAGGATCAGGGATTGTGGTTGCTCTCCTGGATTTGACAGTAAAAGAGCCTTTCTTAAATTCATTTTGGTTTTCCTGCTGCCTCTTATGCTGTGGCTCTGTGGATATTCTGTGTGCTGACCCATTTCCCTCTAAGCTCCCTCTCTGTTCCCATTCACCTCTTGAATGGGCACTGCAAAATCCGTGGTGTGCAAGGACACCTGGGCAAGGTGCAGGAGGTGCAGAAGGGATTTCTCTGCTCCTTTGCTGAGCAGCCTGTGATTCCCAGCAAGCTTTCATTTCCCAACAAGCAAGCTGGTGTTGTAATAATGTGGTTTATCTTGCTCTGGGAGTGACCCACAGGCTGCTTTGATCATCTTCCCGTTTTTTTGGAGGTGTCTGGGCATTGGCTCCTGGCTCTGTCTGGTTCAGGGCTCTGTTGTACAATTAACCAGCTCAGCTGCAGTCGGGCAGTTCTTGTGCTGCAGGGAAGAGTCCACTCGTTTTATGCCTGACACGTGGCTGTGCTTCTGGATCAGTATAAAAAGAAAAGGATGAAAAAAAAAAAAATTGAACTGAATAAAGAGTACATTTTGGAATAAACAAATCACGTGACCTCTCCCGTTACAATACATTTTGCAAATTCTGCTTATGTAGCACAGTTTATTATACATTTATATAATAGCTGTTCATTTGGAAGCTGCTTTTGTGCAGTGAAGAATCTGCAGAGATTCTGCTGTGCCAGAGTAGTGAGATGGGTGTGATTTGTAAGAGAGCCAGGTGTGCTGGTGATGAGCAAGAGCAGAACTGAGCTCTGGGAGAAGTGGGAGAAGCTTAGGAAGCAAAGTGGTTTTGACAATAAAAGTGAGTCGTGTTCCTGTCTTTGAGGCAGGGGAGTTGAACTTTCCTTTTACTTTTTTTTTTTTTTTTTTTTTTTTTTTTTTTTTTTTTTTGTCCTGCTTCATCTACATTTGTCCATGTTCTCTTTAGAGAGACTCTTTAGCTGGAAACAGAACGGGTTTTCTTTTCTGAAATTCCACAGATTTCTGTATCAGCCTCTAGTGTTTCCACCAAGATAATTCTGTATTAATGAGGTTAACTGAAAGTGCAGTTGTGCAAATCCAGATTGTCTGCATTGCTCCCTGAGGACCCCTTTAAAGCTGGGCTTTGGATCTGTCTGGTTATAAAACCATTTTGTAAAAACTCAGGGCAGGTTTCTGTGTTGGTTTCCTCCCTTTGCTTCCAGCATTCAGCTGTTGGTGGTAGCAGAGCAGGGAGGAAAGAAAGGGACAGCCCTTGGCAAATGAGCAGGAGAATAAATACATTATATTAAGAAAATTCAAGAGCATTTGAATCTCATTAAGGCTGTGTGATTCTGAATATTTGGGTTTTCTCAGTAGGAGGAAACCTTGGCAATTCTGTTGACATTTGAAACAGCAGATTTCCTCCCAGGGCAGTGTGTAGTTTTTATTTCACTTCTGCAGTTCCACTTTACCTGCATCTGATTCCCATTCAGACACCTCAAAATCATGGCATTATTTGGAGGAAAATTTCTTTAACAAGGTGTATTTGGGTTTTCTTTGGTCTAGAGATGTTTTCCATGCTCTAGCACTGTCTTGTCCAATGACAGCAAGGTTTAGAGACAGATTTCTAAAATTCCCGTTGCTATTCTGGTTTTTATATATATATATATATATATATATATTCTGGTTTATATTTACACAGCATTTGCTGTGTATTGGGGGAGAGACACAAGACACTGCAAAATACTGATGGCTGTGACTCAGCAATGCTGTCCATAATCTTCTGCCTTACTCCAGAAATGACAAAATCTCCTGAACTGTTGCCTAAGCAGCACTCAGGCCCTGAGGAGCAGCTGCTGCAACAGCAGAGAAAGCACCATACAGAGTAATTTGTGGGTTTTTTTATAGAAAGTCTTTTCCAGGAGGTTTCTGCACTCCTGAGGAGTGAAGGGTTTACTGAATTCACCTTTTACAGAATTCCCTGTGCTGTTCTTATTTCTGTGCTCAGGGAGGGGAATCCTCATCCCCCATCACTGTGCTGCAGGATAATGTGTCTCTCAAATGACATTTCCAGCTGCTGCCCCGAATTGCCAAACAAATGCAACTTTTTAGTAGCATCCAAATGGATGCTTCATCTATGCTCGTTTTCCTTCAGTTCTCTCAGTGTAGCTGAGGTATTATCTGAAGGTCATTCAGTGGCTTTTTATGTTGTTCATCCGTGGGTTAAGTTTGAGACTCTCAATCCTGGGGCTTGATTTTGGGTCACTGAGGTTTCCTGCAGAAGGGGTGAGGGACACCTGGGGCTGATAATTCCCCTGGGAGCATCATGCAGGGTCTCAGGGGCTGGAATTTGGGTTACAAAGGGCCCAAGCAGCAGCACAGCTGCTCCCTGGCATGGGGGGTTGAGTCTTGTAAAAACATTTCCCAGCAGGGCTCATTGGCAGACTGCAAACAGGCAAAAGGGAGTCACAGTCTCCACAGTCAGGAGTTGCCCAGCACTGGTCCAGTTAAATCAACATTTAAGTGTCCGTGTGTTCATTGAACTGGCACTTCAACAAAAAAATCTGGTAGTTTCTTAGAGAATGCTAAGATGGAGTTTTATATGTGTAAAGGACATTACCTTGAGAATCCTGACACTCTGAGGACATCCAGTGTACTAGGTAATGGCTCAGTACAAACTCCTCCATCACTAATTCTAACGTTAAAAACAAAACAAAAAAAAAACCTGAAAATCTGTTTCTGTTATTTGAAACCAAACTCACTTCATGGATGTAATGCTAATATTTAGTCAAGGGAATGCAGAATGATTGACAAGATACTTTTAAGGACTTGTTTGAAGGGTTTTGTACAGGCTTTAGGGGAAAACATCCTAACCAAGATTTCCTTTGAAGATGCTTTTTAAAGACGTAGAAAATCAACACTCTACATTTACAGAGATGTGGCCATTTCTGCCTCAAAGACTTGAAGTGTCAGGAGTGCAGCCAGCCCAGCACCACTGGCTGTTTTCTGATTTCACACATCTCTTGTTAAAGCACTGAGCCCTCAGCAAGGAGAGGAAGGCTCAGTGCAGGAGCTGCCCCAGTTTCTCAGCTCTGGCAGGGAGCTGTGAGCAGCATCAGCACGGGGGGTATTGAAAGTGCTGCAGTGCCCTGGTGATACCAAACGGGAAGGAAGAATCCAGGATGATGAATTTCTGCTTGTCTCAGATGTCTCCATGTGCTTTGTAGCCTCCTCTGTTTGTCCAAAGGCTCCCACAATCTGTTGGATGGCCACTGATCACAGCCAGTTCTCTCACATCCAGGCAGAGGGGATGTGAAATGTGCTGTGACTGGGAGAATTGCATTATATGTCACCCCAGGCAACTTCCAGTAGGGACCAGTGACTGCTTCTGTAGTGCAAAATCAGGCTTTGGGATTTCATTTTTAAATATCAGAATGATGTAGCAATCAGGTGGGGGAAAATCCTCCTCCCCACTGCCTTCTCTTTGTGAGTTTCAGACACTTCCCCTCACTTTTATGGCAGCTCTATATCATATTTACAGCATCTAGCATTTCAAGGTTAGATGGCCAAGTGTTGAGTCAAGGAAAAAATTGCCTTCCCAGGGATACTCAAATATTTCAGTTCATGTCTGGGAGACAGCACTGATGTGCTACTGGCCGATTTCATTTCAGAAATGGACACACAATGATTCATCTAGAGAGTCAAAAAGCTGATCTCGACCTTAGCACTCACTTTTCAAACACAGTCCATGATCAGATGTCTTGTGTGTGCAGGCAAGGGATTTATTTATCTACAGTGCTGCTTCTGGAGCTTTTCAAGTTCTTTAAACCAGCACGTGTCAAATACAAATGCAGGTGTGGTCTGGGTGTGCCAGGGGGCTGAATCCCCATCAGGATTTTCTGAGAGTGCTGTCCCTGGGTTTTCCTGATTCACCTGCACTGCTGTGTCTTCATGCTCACTGTAGGAATTAAAGGGAGAGGTAAGAAAGCGTGGCTGTTGCTGGAGAATTCTGAAAGTTCTTTTTCTGTGCAATGGCCTCTGTGAGGAAAAAAAAAAACGTGGGAAAAGTTCTTTTTCTGTGCAATGGCCTCTGTGAGGAAAAAAAAAATGTGGGAAAAGTTCTTTTTCTGTGCAATGGCCTCTGTGAGGAAAAAAAAAAATGTGGGAAAAGTTCTTTTTCTGTGCAATGGCCTCTGTGAGGAAAACAGGGCACCCCTGGCTTGTGTGGCCTGGAGAAGAGGAAAGATGGAGCAGGAAGCCCAGACAGGTTTGTAGAATTGATGTCTTTGAAGGATTTATAAATCCAGCAGCCCTGAGCAGCCTGCTCTGAGTTCAGTGGTGACCCTGCAGTGAGGAGGGGACAGGATGAGGGTCCCTGACTTTGTGTTGTTCTGTGCTGCTGGGGAAAGAATGGGAATTACTGAGAAAAGGGACCTGGGGAAGGTTGAAGGGGAATGTGAATATGGATGTACAGAATCAATTAGAGAGCGTCAAGCTAACTGGAATAAAATGTGGATCACTTAAGGACTATCTGTCTTAATGCATCATCTTTTCTTTTTGCCAATTAATGTGGAAGGTAGATCAGCAAGTTAAGTCAGACCAGGAATGACCAGGGACTTGTAGAAATGTTGTGACCCTTTCCTGCTTTCCATCTGTGCTACAATGGCTGTTGGCTGCCACATTTCCATCCTTTCTTTTAATCTCTGTCACTTCTTGTCAATAGGATTTAAAGTGCCCATAAAGCTTTGATGATCTCAGTGTCTTCTCCCTGGCATTCTGTGTTTCTAACTTTTTAAGTAGTTCTGTCTAAAACCCAACGTTTGCAGCACATAAAAATCTCCCTTTGCAGCAGGAAAATGAGAGGTTTTTGTCTCCCTGCAAAGCCCTGGCAGTTGTGGAATGAGAATTCTGGTTCCCCATCATGTGTGGCTTGGCCAAGGAGGAAAACTGGAGTTTGTGTCACCCTTGGTGGCTGGAGCTTGAGTTGAGCTCTGTAATTTACAGATGTGCTCCGTTTCTTGGAGCCATTGATGCCAAGTTGGGTGATTGGAATTTCCTTTAACATTTTCCAGCAGTGATTTCAGGAAATTCAAAGGAGGCACAAACAAATAAAGGTGACAAGTCTGTTGTTGTAAATGAACGTGCTGGGAAAGAGCCCTTGCATGTTTTATGCCTTCAGGATTAGTGCTCCTTCCCAGGGAGGGATATTTTACCCCACGGTATTTACTACTTCTTTTTCAACAGAAATAGTTGTTATGTTGGTTTCTGCTAATATTTATATATTCTCATTTGGGAGCAAGACATTTATCAAACAAAGGCATAGACACCTGGCCTGGTTCTGTTGTGATTAAAGCAAAAATTAGGCTAAATTATGTGTTTTTAATAACAGAGAAAAATTTGGAAGCAATTGAATAGCCTAAGAAATTATTCACAAGAAAATTAATACTTTCAAGGGAAAAATAATACCTTAAATTTAAATCTCCAGAAGCTAGGTATTATTTTATATATAACCCATGAAATAGACCCATAAAAGTGCTTTTCAGGTGACAATAAATTTCCCAAGAATATAGCAGAATTCAGAATGGGCTGGACTCTGTGAAAAAACTATTATTTCCAAATTTTTGTTAAGCATCATTATAGGAACTTCTGATTAAAAATGGAATAAATGATTGGAAGCTGTAACAGCACACCTGTCATTCACAGTGCTTGGCTCCAGCTATCAGTGTCCTTCCCTCACCTGGCTGATCAAAGATGAGCATTCCTGAACTCTGCAGGTGCCAAACCCTGCTTTCATTGCACCATTGGCTCGGTGGAGATGCTGAACCTTTCTGGCATAAAGCTCTGAAATTGTCATTGAAGGAGCCAGCTGGGATCTCCTTGTGCTCAAAGCTGGCAGTGTGGGGCCTGCAGATTTGCTTTTCGGTGTTTAACTATGGAGTTTTAAAGGCATTGATGGTTTTTCAGATTGAAAAGGCTTTGTGCAGAAATAAATACCATAACATCTCATTAGCAAGAATGGTTTCCCTTTATTTTCTGTTGGCAGGACAGCAAACACACACTCAGCACTGCCCTGTTTTCCTGCAAAGCTCTGCTGAACTGTGCTTTAAAATGATCCCATCTTAAAAAATGCTGTTCCTTTTTTATCAGTCCAAAAACCTTTACAAGCACCCGAAGAGTCCTTGAAGCAGTTACCTTTGAACAGTTATGCTGGATTGTTATAAATTTCCCATATTGTTTTTATTGCCTCTCTGAAGCGAGCTGGGATTTTATATCCCTCCTTTTTCATAGGGGCTGGTTCTCCTGGCAGATGCTTGCTTACATCTCCCAGGAACTCTAATGAGAGCCAGGCATATGTCTGCTTTCCAGCCCAGACCTCCTTATGCTCATTTTGCATTTATTCTTTTTTCTTCTCAACCCTGCTGGAGTTAGAGAGGAGAACTGGGGCGGTTCCATCCCGAGCTGTGCCTTCCCTTCCCTTCCCTTCCCTTCCCTTCCCTTCCCTTCCCTTCCCTTCCCTTCCCTTCCCTTCCCTTCCCTTCCCTTCCCTTCCCTTCCCTTCCCTTCCCTTCCCTTCCCTTCCCTTCCCTTCCCTTCCCTTCCCTTCCCTTCCCTTCCCTTCCCTTCCCTTCCCTTCCCTTCCCTTCCCTTCCCTTCCCTGAACAGCAAATTCATGGCACCACTTTGCACTTACATTTTAATTCCTGAGCGTCTCTGAACGTTTTAAAAATGTGCAAGAATGTCAATAAGCTGCGATTTCACTCAGGGATTAGCTGTAGGATTCATGTCTGGGGCTCAGCAGTGGGAAGCTGCTGTTCTTACAGCTTTCCATGTGCCTGCTGCTCCCTGCTTGCTTTGCCTTTCTCCTCCCATCCAGGAGGATTTAATTGTGTGAATGGTGAGAGCACAAACTCAGCATGTCCTGAGCTGGAAAGGGACCCCCAGGGATCATCAGTCCAGCCCCTGGCCGTGCACAGACACCCCAACACTCCCCCTGTGCATCCCTGGGAGTGGTGTCCAGCATCCCTGGGGCTGTGCCCGTTGTCCCAGAGCAGCATCACTCAGAGCCTGCAGTGCTCACACACCGACAGCTGCCTCAGGAGCTGCTTCCAGGCCTGCTTTGGGTGCCTTCTGCTGCTCTCAGGTGAGCACACGGCAACTTTGGGCTCCCTCTGCTCCTCTCCTGCTCACCTGGGCAGGTGAGACCAAGCAGTTTCTCTCTGGGCGTGCCACAGCACCCGTGGTTGGTCCTTTTCTCCTTGATGTGCAGGTAGAACTTTGTCCTCCTGCCAGTTTCTCTGGTGTTTTGATTGCGACTTTGATGCCTTGGGTTTTAGCTTTTATGTTTTTCACAATCTCTGCTGCTTAGTGTGTAACTCTGAAACTTCATATTAGATGTTAGTAAGTTCTCTCCACAGGGTAGAAAACAAATCCCTTGTTAGAAAAAACAATTCCTTGACAGCTGGTACCCAAAAAGCAGAAACAACAGCGAGGAAAGGGACAATCAGGGTGCTGAGACTCCATAGCCTGGGGCTGTGGTTGGATCATTGACCCCAATGTGCAGATGAACCAAAACTTATAAAAGTGTAAAACTCATGACCAGGATCCATCTGGGATTTGATTTGGGTGTAGCTCCATCCAGGCTCTTGCACTGCCCAAGGTGAATCCTTTCAGTAAATTCTTATTTTATTCCTTTCAATAAATAGCTATTTTAGTCCTTTTGATCTCTCTAGTCTCTGTGCCAGGTCAGCCTTTCCAGGCAACAACTGAAGGCTCTGGACATGTAATACCCCAGAACATCAACCCTGTGTGTGAGATTTGGGAAAAACTGAGATACCCCAGAACATCAACCCTGTGTGTGAGATTTGGGAAAAATTGTGATACCCCAGAACATCAACCCTGTGTGTGAGATTTGGGAAAAATTGTGATACCCCAGAACATCAACCCCTGTGTGGGAGATTTGGGAAAAACTGTGATACCCCAGAACATCAACCCCTGTGTGGGAGATTTGGCAAAAGCTGAGATACCCCAGAACATCAACCCCTGTGTGGGAGATTTGGGAAAAGCTGAGATACCCCAGAACATCAACCCCTGTGTGGGAGATTTGGGGAAAGCTGAGATACCCCAGAACATCAACCCCTGTGTGTGACATTTGGGAAAAGCTGAGATACCCCAGAACATCAACCCCTGTGTGGGAGATTTGGGGAAAGCTGAGATACCCCAGAACATCAACCCCTCTGTGTGAGATTTGGGGAAAGCTGTGATATCCCAGAACATCAACCCTGTGTGTGAGATTTGGGAGTTTTTAGTGAGATTTTTGCAGTGCTGGAGCTGATAGCCAGCAGCAGTTCAGGGGCTGTGCAGGCAGCCTGTGCTGGAGCTCCTGCATTCGTGGGTGTCTCATGAGTCCTGGCTCTGTGGTTTAATCCTGCCTTTATCTCTCCTTTAAGTGCTTCTGATATTACAGGAGTTGCAGGAAATCTAATTAGCTACTGCTCGTACATGTGTTCAGATGCTCAGATAAAAGGCTGCCTCCAGGCCTGCAGAAGGTGCCAAGAAAGAGTTTGGGAACTTTTGTGATGCAGAGTGTGTGAGATTGAGGTGGTTTGGGATGATGGAGTGACTTCCAGTTTCCGTTCTTATGTGTTTGCTTATTAAAAGGAGTAAATAGCTGCTAATTAATGAGGGCTGTTCATTCTGCTGTCTTAAAAACCTTTTCCTGGTTTGTTGAGAATTTCAAGAACTGCTTCTAAGTCAGGCCTATTTAAAGAATGGTGTGTACTAATCCGTTCAAGACTGGCTTTGACTCAAAAACATCACTCTAAAAAATCCTTTATAATAAAGGAAAGGTAGGAAAAAAAAAAATCATTGCTTATTTTTCACTTCTGTGCATCTGAGTTCCAACCTGCTTGGCTGCAGTGCTCCCTCCCATTAATGCAAAAAAAAAAAAAAAAAAAAAATCATTAAAGAATTGGATAGAAAATACAAAGCTTCTGTGCTTCTTAAATCCCCTAATCCTATTTTGGAGACTTAAATGGTGAATGGGCTTCAGCCTGGGGGTGTGCAAGGGAGTGAATTTCACTGTAGGTGAGTTAAAGTCACACCAGGTACAAAACAGGCTGGGTTTGTTCTGCTGCAGATCTGCACCATCCACTGAGCTCATCCCATCCTGGAGTGGACAGGGGAAATGTTTGATTTCCACAGCTTTTCTGGAAATGCTGCATCATCCGACCATATTCACAAAATATTTGATGTTGACACACTAAAAACATTCTTATAAAAGGTGCCACAAGTGTCACGAAGGACTGACAGCTTCGTAAATGGAACAACTTGCAGAATAAGAGTGGAAATTACTGTGCCAGTGTCAATTGTAACCAAAAATAACAGGTGAATATTCTGGACAGATAAAGCCATCAGAAAGCTCAGCTTTCACTCTGTGTTTGTGTCTGGGATTGCTCAGCTGGTTTGGGAAGTGCCTCTGCCCTGGAATTCTTGATCTGCTTACCTGGCTGTGGAGTGTGATGAAGGAAAACTTTAATCAATAATATCTCACACAGGCATTTCATGGCTGAACTGGTGCTGCTTAAACTCTGTCATTTACTTGATCTTTGCTTGGGGAGTCCAATAACAGGAGATCCTTCCTGGAGAGACTCCCAGTGCACAGAGCATTGGTACCATTGCCTTCCATGGCAGAGGAGAGGAAATCGGGTGTAATGATGTTTTATTTGTCATTTAGACACTGTGACCTTGGGTGAGCCAACTTTCCTGAGCTGCCTGCCCTGCACAGAGCAGTGTCAGCACGGCTTGGGTCATTAACAGCCCTGCTTTTCCTGCTGCAGGGGCTACACCTCTGATAATGACCTGGAAACGATATTCACAGGGATCATATCTGAATGGGAGCCTTAGCCATGAAAAGTCAGCTTCAGCACCGGCAGCTGCCTGTGCTCCAACCCCTCTCCTTTTTATTGATATGCATTGGATTTATCAGGCACCTTCGGGTGGGACAGGGATGCTGAAATGCACAGATGCCTCTTAATGCAGCCTCCAGCTCTGCTTGCATTGCTGTCCCTGCTGAACAGAAACAAATGAGGTGTCTGTGGAGGTTTCCTACGTGCTGTGTGCTCCCGATTTCCCCTTGTTCCACTCTTACTTGTACAATCACAAAGCATTTGATGAGAATGTGTCAATCTTAGGCCAGGGTAATGGACATTCCATTACTTCACCTCTGCAGACGTTGTTGGAAACTCGAGGTGTAAAATCTGATTCATTACCCAGCCCCTGGAAGGGAGCAGGACATTAATCCTACCTTGGCTTGTTAGATTCTGTCACTCGTTGCCTTCTGCATTTATTTAATTCTATTTCTGCTTCCCATCCAGGGGATCTGCACCTGTGGAATCTGGAGCTGATGCCGAACAGCCTTTGCTGTCACAACACTCACAGGGTAGAACTTTTTCACCCTTTGCAGTTCAGGTGTTGGCTGATTGAAACGGCTCTGCAGAAGGTGCCTCATTTCCCACACACACAGATTGGTGCAAACACAAACTCCTGGTGGCAATCAGCAAACAGGTTCCATGAGGAATCTGACACTGCCAGTAGGAAAGGGGGAGGGATATCACTTCTCTATATTTGATGACACCCAATGGGGGGGAAAAAAAAAAAAAAGGCAAAAAATGGTAACAGAGGAGCTAATTTAGGAGACACCGATGTGTTCTGCAGTTGTGAGTGGTTTGATGCTGTATCAGGCTGTTTATTATGAAACATTCCTGCTCCTGAGCATTTCAGAGACTCCCAGGGCTCTCCCTGGTGCCTGGGTTTTCAATCAGCCCCTCTGTCCGTGTGAAACAACAAACCAGAAGCTTTTTCCTTTGGAGCTGTTGACACGTGAGCCTGAAATCAAAACTGACTCGATGGAAATGAAGCTGTTTGCTTGGGCAATATTTTATCCAGGCACACCCACTGCAGGAGCGTTTTCAAGAGGAGAAACCCTCTTGCATGTCACGACCTTTTACTGGAGTTATTTTATTTTTTCCAGGCTGTTCAGTTTTAGACTTAGCTTGATACTGGGACGAGCGTGGAAGGAAACATAAATTTTTACTGAGCAGAAGTCAAGTGCATTTCTTGTCCAGGATCTGGCATCAAAGATGTTCCAGTGTAAAGGGAATCCCAGCGCCTGAGGCTGCTCGGTGCTTTTTGTACTTGCAGTGCTTATATCAGTGCTCTGCCCTAAAGCTCCTGGCTAATAAAACTGAAAGACAGCTCGGAGGCAGGGAGGAACTGCCTGGAGAACACCAAATTCAGACAGAAAACTGCCCCAAAATAGAGGGGAAGCCAAGAGCAAACTTCACAGGCTGAGAGGTGCCAGGTTTCAATCGATGCACACTCTGTAAAAGGTGTTTTCAGCTGGGGTCTGCTCCTCTGCTATCAGCCAAAACCCAGCCCAGCATCCTTCAGTTATTGATCAAAACCCAGCCCAGCATCCTTCAGTTATTGATCAAAACCCAGCCCAACATCCTTCAGTTATTGATCAAAACCCAGCCCAGCACCCTTCAGTTATTGATCAAAACCCAGCCCAACATCCTTCAGTTATTGATCAAAACCCAGCCCAGCACCCTTCAGTTATTGATCAGAACCCAGCCCAGCATCCTTCAGTTATTGATCAAAACCCAGCCCAACACCCTTCAGTTATTGATCAAAACCCAGCCCAACACCCTTCAGTTATTGATCAAAACCCAGCCCAACACCCTTCAGTTATTTAACAAAACCCAGCCCAGCACCCCTCAGTTATTTAACAAAACCCAGCCCAACACCCTTCAGTTATTGATCAAAACCCAGCCCAACACCCTTCAGTTATTGATCAAAACCCAGCCCAACATCCTTCAGTTATTGATCAAAACCCAGCCCAGCATCCTTCAGTTATTTATGAAAACCCAGCCCAACACCCTTCAGTTATTGATCAAAACCCAGCCCAACACCCTTCAGTTATTTATCAGAACCCAGCCCAACATCCTTCAGTTATTTATGAAAACCCAGCCCAACACCCTTCAGTTATTGATCAAAACCCAGCCCAACATCCTTCAGTTATTTAATAAAACCCAGCCCAGCACCCTTCAGTTATTTATCAGAACCCAGCCCAGCACCCCTCAGTTATTTAACAAAACCCAGCCCAACACCCCTCAGTTATTTAACAAAACCCAGCCCAACACCCCTCAGTTATTTATCAGAACCCAGCCCATCACCCCTCAATTATTTATCAAAACCCAGCCCATCACCCCTCATTTATTTAACAACACCCAGCCCAACACCCCTCAGTTAATTTATCAAAACCCAGCCCCCAGTTATTTATCGTGCCTGCAGACAAGCTCAGTGCAATTTGTAGAATTTTGTCAGCAGCCCTGCCTTGCTTTTTAACGTCAGTGTTGCTCTAACCACTCGCAGTTTCCTCAGGAATTTCAGTCTCATTTATTATTTGAATAGGAGCATCCTCTGCTGCAGTTGGGGGATGGCAGCAGGACTGTGACTCCACGTTACAAAATGATGGTTTTGAGCCCTTATATTTACAGAGGAAATTTCCCCAAGAATTTGAAGGATGAACTCAAAAGAGGAATTCTTGTGATGTTCTTCTTTTTTTATTTTCTTCCATCCCATGAGATTAGAGATCCCAGATCGCTGTGTTTTGAACTGCTGAAATTAGTAATTTTATTTAAAAAAAAGTCTGATTTTTTTTGTGTGTACATCTATTTTGGACCACCCCCTGTGAAAACACTTTACAAGAACATGTGCACTCTTGCCATGATTTCAATTTTATTAGAAAAATAGCAATACCAGAAGAAAGTCTCTTGCCTGAGGCATATTCCATATGTTACTGCTCAGTGCTTTATTTTTCAGGCCTGCAAGAGACAAATGCACTTATTCCATTAATAAAGCCAGTGACTTAAAGTGCAGCCCTACCCTGGAAAAAAAAAAAAAAAAAGAAATGTGAGGTTCTCAGTTCGTTTTCCATCAGCAGAATTTGTTCAGATTACAGATGAAAAGGTGCTGTTATTTTTCAGCTGGGGCCTGTGCCAGCCCTTTCATTGTGATTTCAGTGGGAATCCCAGCCCAGCAGCACAGCTCTGCCTCTGCAAGGTGACTCCACCTTTTCCCAAGGTTCACATTATTTACTGCAGCCTCTTTTTGCATGTTTATAGAGGGCAAATGCTCAGAATTGAAATACACTCGGCGTGCCCAGCCAGGGGAATGCAAACACAATCTCCCTGCTTTCCTTCCCTCATTCACCTCCACTCCCAGAAGTTTTAATGCAAACTCAGAGAGGCAATTTCGTTCCTTTAAACCCCCTCTCTGATGCAGTAATGATTTCATAACCTCCCAGTTCTCAGCTCCGTGCCTTATCATTAGAAATAAATCTCCCCTCTGCCCAGTGCTGGGATGGATTTATTGCCCCTGGAGCCCCCTCGTTCCTGATTTTCACCAGGAGCTTTGCACAAATGTCAGGAGCCACGAGAGGATCTGACAGGCACTGGGAGAGATGGGTTCATCCCAGGGCCTTCAGCAGAGGTGGAAATAAAAAAAAATAATAACAAATAGGTCATTGGTGCTCTCAAACAGAGGCTGGGGGATTGCAGCAAGGAGGGCTCCTGTGCTGGTTCTGCATTAATTGCCACTTACAGGAGGGAATCCACAGAAGTTTTCTCCTTGAGAACTTCCTCTGTGAGTTAATGGGACGACTTGGAGGCTGGTTTGGTTGTTAAAAGGCCCAAATAAGCAGATCTCAAATGTTCAAATACAAAGTATTAAAGAGCTGTTAGGGGTTGATGTGCAAAGGTGTCGTGTCGAGGAGGGAGGAAGGAGTAAAAGCACGTGGTAGGGGCAGTGTTTGTTTTCTGCATCACTTGCAGTAAAATCTTTCTTTAAAATTGCTGATCTAATGGGATTAGGAGGGCAAAGGTCCTTAAAAATTAGTAAAATTGGATTGACAGAGTGGGTTGGTAGCGAAAGACTGAATTGGATTATAATAAAAGCACACTTGAGGAGCTGCATTTGCACTGGCTGATGGAGGCTTCCTTCAGTGCAGCCCTCAGGTACCTCTGATCAGAGCTGGGCAGGTGTCTGAGATTGTCACACCCAACCAAAGTTCTGCATCCAGTGTTCACTTGGAGAGATTTTTTTTTTTTTTTCAGATAAGTTCCACTGCTAATTTTCCATAACGGCAATTACACGTTTTGTTATTTTTAATATTCTGGAAGGGTGGCCTTAATATTTCCTAAAGAGGTGGAAAGTGTCCTTGTAGGCTATGACATAAGATGAAGTCACAGGTGATGCTCTGGGCCACTGCTGTGGGTGGCTCAGGGTGACACCAGGGTGATGTGGGCTCATTGCAAGGCTGGCACACGTTCTGCATATCAACTCATGGCAGCTCTGCCATTGGTATTTATTCCATTTAGTGCTTCTTTGTTTGAAAATCAGCACTGACTCTCCCTGTCAATGACAGAAACCACAGCTCTCTGCCTGGGATAAATTTCCAGCTCCATGTACAAATAGATAATACCTGGAGCTTGATCCAAACAAAATCAGGGCTCTTCTGGCAATTTATGATGTGAATTTTCCCTTTTTTCTCCCCTTAACAAACCCTCCTGGGGTATAAAGTGTGCAGTAATGCACTGGTGTGACAGCACAGCAGAGCTCCCAGCTTTCCCCTCGAGGCTGCTGTTGGTGTAACAGCAGTGACACAGTCCCAGTCTGCTCTGCCTTGGGTTGCTTTATCACCTCTGCCTGAGCTCCCAGTGTGCCCGTGGCTGTGTTTGCAGTAAAGCAGAGCAGGGGTGCGTGTTCAGTCCCCCTGTGAGATGTTTTCTGGCTCTGGAGCTCTCAGCATGCCCAGCTGCAGTGGGGCTGGAGCAGGGGGTGCAGCCCTGCTGCTGATCCATGGGGACAAGGGGCTGTCATTTAATTTTGAGGTCCTAAAGGCCTGACCTGGTTTTCAAGCCCAGCAAAGCAGACTCAGAGCTGGCCCTGAATTATGTCTGGGTGAAGCTCCTGTCACTGGGACAAGACTCAGTACCTGGTGGCCAGTCTTGTCCCCCTTAATGTCAGTAACATGAGCTGTGTCAGCCCCAAAGGACACCAGATTGAGAACATCAGTGTCTTACTTGAGGGAAACGTGTGTGGAATTCTGTAGAAAGATCTGTTAGTCTCAGTCTAACATTTGTCTCTCCTCCTGGTGTGCTCTGAGTGTGGAAGTGTCTGCTGCTCCCAGGAAAAATAAATGTATAATTGCACCATCAGCTGATGAAATCAAAGTGAAATTGCTGGCAGCCTTCTTCCTGCCCTCCCTGTGTTTTTCTAGCATTAACATTCCAGCTTTGTCACCTTTGATCAGGGGGAGATAAATCCTTCCTTTTGTAAGGAGCAGAAACACTTTCCCTGGGTACATAGAATAATGGCCTCTTCTGTATATTATTCATATTCCTCTCTTTGTACTTGTCATTTCTCTGTATCCTTGGTTGTTGTATGCCCCATAACTCTTGGTCGTTTTATCTAAGACCTTTCAAACAAGGAAGTGATGGTTGAGGAGGCAGGGAGAGCTTTGCTAAGACACTAAATGTGCTGGCAATAATTAATGTGCAGGTCCTGTACCACCCCCTCTGTGGCTCTGAGCAGCCTCATCAGCCCCAGCTCGATGGGGACTGTGCTGAGCATCCCCCAGTGACAGCCTGGAAACCACAGAGAGAGGGAGCCTGGACCCCAGGTGTCCTCACCTGCATTACAGGTGCTTGGCAGAGCAGCACAGAAATGGAGCTTGTCTTTGGCCCAAAGTGTGCAGCAGCCTGGCCAGCCCTGAGCACCTAGGAGGAGGATGTAGAATCCTATATATATAATGTATAATCCTATATATATACTGTATAATCCTGCATATAGCCCTTTATATAATCTTACATATAATCCTGTGGGGAACAGAAAAGGTACAAAACTCTCAGCGAGCTGTGTGAAAGCAAATCCCAGGATGGAGAAATGCAGGAATGCTGAAGATGCAAGGACAAGAAACAATAGAGCTGTGAGCTGTGTAGAGATAGGAAAATATGTTAAGCAAGAGCAGAAATATGTGAGTTTAATAATGAAGCTTTATCCATTGTTTTAAGCTATTACAAGCAAACATTTGTGCAGCTTTATTAATTGGCCTGAGCAAACACTTGTCAGCTTTTAATATTCTGCTATTGGCTGGAAAGTTGTTAAAAGAGTTTGTGACCAAGAGACCTTGGTGTGCTGTGCCAGCAGCTGAAGCTGCTCCATCTCCCCTGGTTCTGTGAAATGAGACTGACTGTGATGGGATAAAGCTTTGAGACAGCTGCTCCAGCATTCCCATCCCACTGTTTGTGTATAGAGAGATATATATATATGTAAATAGAAGAGAAAAAATATCCCAGAACCAACACAACCCTATATCTAATGCTATATATAATCCTATATTTAATGCTGTGTATCATCCTATATCTAATGCTGTGTATCATCCTATATCTAATGCTATATATAATTCTATATCTAATGCTGTGTATCATCCTATATATAATGCTATATATAATCCTATATCTAATGCTATATATAATCCTATATATAATGCTATGTATCATCCTATATCTAATGCTGTGTATCATCCTATATCTAATGCTATATATAATTATGTATATAATGCTATATATAATCACATCCATTAGTGTTCTCTTTGTTCAGGGCTGGCTGTTTGAGCCATTCTCGTGCACTCCTGCCATTCCCAGCCTTATCTCCACATGCTGAGCTCCTGTCTCTTGAGCTGCCCTTGGCCATGGGCAGGAGCTGGAGGAGTTCAGGGGGCAGGGCTGGGGTCCTGCAGGGGATGCTCCCCGTGCTCACCTGTCCAGGCACGTTCTCGTTCTCTGCTTTCCCTGGGAATGTTGTCCGTGGGTGTTGGAGGAGCTGCCCCAGCCCTTGCAGGGAGCCAGTCCTTGGCTGCTGCTGAGCCCTGACTCAGGTGCTCCTCTTGGGCTCTGTCATTTGCTATTTAGCTCCAGTGAGTTTCTGCTGCATCAAGCTGAAACAAAATGATTTCCATCCCTGCAGTTAGTTGCTGGCTCGAGTTGGATGAATTGAAGTGACTTTTGGGGGAGAGGCATTGAGGGGGAAAAAAAGAGACTCCCCAGGAGGTGATAAAGGGAATGTGACCAGTGCTGATCTGGAACCCTCGCCAAGAGGAAGCAGTGAACACAATGAGAGTTCCAGTTGTATTGATGATCTGGTTTTATCTTGGGGCTGTTTTATGGTGGTTGGGGTATATCATGACCTTAATATCTGCATCCAGGAACAAGCTGTTGCCTCTGGCTCTCACTGACAGCTGGTTTTCCTTTGATACATCCCAGAATCTTCCTGCTGATTCCTGCAATCTGTCAAAGGAGCCCAGCAGTTCGTTGCCCTCTCAAGACTTCACTCTGTTCACTGTGGCTTCCAGAGTCCTCCATTCTCTTGAAGTACAAGCACAGCCTCAAAAAAAAAAAAAAAAATTAAAAAAGAATCCTTAAAATGTGCTGTTGAAATAGCTGATGATAACCCAGGGGAGCTGCTGCTCTTGGTTGTGTGCAGCAGTGGTTCTTGAGATAATATTAATGATCTACATGGGCCTGGCAAATCAAACACGGGAAACCTGGCCCAGAAATCTCGTGGTTTCTGATGTGCAGACATCTGCCCCTCGCCCCTAAGGCAGCCCCATCTCCACAAGAAGCCTCTCAGCCTTTTCCAAAGGGCAAACAGTGCCTTTTATTAAAAAGTGTCCAGTCACACACTCATTTCGGGTACAGCTTCTTTCCCTTTCTCTCTTGCTCGTGAGTTTCTCTAAGAAAAGCCCTGTCTTTGATAGGCTGTGATTAGTAAAGGTAAAGCCCACCAGCTTTTGAAGAATTTCCTAATGATTAGAAAAGTGTGTCTGTCTCTCTACTCAGTCACTTTTGGGGGGAAAAAAAAATTACAGAAGCAGCTGCAGGAGGATGAGAGTGGTTCTGTACAGCAGTGGAGCTCCCTGAGCCACATCCCATATATGTTTTTTAGGTTTTTAGTTTTTTTCTCCTGCAGAGCTGCAGGGGCTCCCATCCCCTGCCCTGGCTGTGGTGGTGCCAGGGGCTGTGGCAGGGCAGGCAGTGACCCCTGGAGACCCGTGTGGGTGTGATCCTGGCCCTGGGCTCAGCAGGAGCATTGCTGATGATCCACTGCAGGCTCAGGGGCTTCTGATCTGTGCCTGAATGCACCAGCTGCCTCAGGGCACCGGGATTTGTGCTTTTGCTGGATCAACTCAAAGCATGAAAGAGCCCAGTTTGGAGCCGTGGTACAGATCAGTGCCAGCATTTACTGGATTAGGACTCAATTCTGTGATAAAAGCTCTCCGTTCTGTCTGCTCCAGCCCCTAGACCGTCTCTGTGACATTGCTACACACTCGTGCATGCAGAGCAGCACAAGGTGTGCTGGTTCTGACACAAAATCAAGACTGGCTGTGTTAACAGGCCATGAAACGACCATGAAGAAATGTGGGGGTTGTGATGAGCAGAGTAAAGAACCGCAGCAGGTGCCCAAGGGCTGTGCAGGAAACTCGTGGCCATCATTGCTGAGTTACCTGAGCCCTCCTTGGTGAGAGTTTGGGCACTCAGCTGTGCCAAAAAGCCACCCCTGGTTGGTGCTGCTCCTACCTCAGAGGAGGCAGGAATGGATGGGGACACACGTGGGTTTACTGCAGAGCCAGCACACCCCTGCACGGAGCTCTCAGGGCTCTGCTAAAACCTCCACCCTTAAATCGGTGTAAATCACACTGATTCGGTGACAAACGACAGAGCTGCGTCCTGGGCTGAGCCCCCAGGTAATCACTGCTCTCCTTGGCTGCTCGGACAGCCTGGCTTAGGTGCATTTGGAACAATTACCGAGTGAAAGGCTCCTCTCTTTCTCACTGCTTTAAGGACATTTGCCCCTAACTCTTTCCAGCAGCTGATCTCAGCAAAATCATTTCCCTAAGGGAAGAAGGAAACACGACCCTTGCAGCTCCATGGCTGATGGCAGAACTGTGTTCACAGCAGCTGCTGAAGGGGGAGTGGGGATGGGATTAAAACCACAAAGGGACTGCATGGGAAGATTACTTCAGCAAGTCACTTGGGGTCTAAATAATAATCCTAATAAGCACTGCAAACTGTAAGTATTTTCCTCAGCACTGCCGTTGCTCTGCCGGCTGGGGGAATGTCACAAATAGGCAGCTTAGAGATTTTTTTGGTAATAATAGAAACTGGATGTGGTAGGGAAATATAATCTCAAAGCATTTACTTATCTAAAAAGTGTCTCTGGTCCTATAAAATAGATCCATGAGCTTGTATTTAGCATGTGCAGCTGACTCTGTGCTCTGGATTCACCCTGGTAGGGTTTTTGTTTACACAACATCATCTCTGTCTCCTCTGCCTCTCTCAGCAGGCATGTGTTGGTGTGAGGAAAATGATTCCAGCTCCCTTTGTGACAGCCAAGCAGACAGCCTGGTCTCCAGTGCCTCCCCATGTGATGAATTCATAAATGAGTGTTCCCCAGATTCTCAGCCCCCAGCAAAGACTTTGCAGGGGTTTTACCTGGATGTGATTATGCATCGACTTCTTTCATCCCTTGCAGAGTCCCTGCCATGGATCTGTCACTCGTACCCATTACTTTGTTGGAGTTTTAAATTAGAAAAGAGCTTTGCTGCTCCTTCACCCTTCAAGGAGATGGAGAACTGCAAACTCAGACTGTGCCCATGTCAGCTGAGGTCAAGCATCTCAAGTGCTTGGGATGAGGAGAACAGAGGCTTTAAAGCACTGCTGCAAGCACCTCTCAGGCACTCTGACACTTTGGTCTTCTCTGGAGTGCCCTTGCATTTCTTGTGACCCCAGATTTTTTTTGCTGATTCCATGAGTGAAAGGTAAAGGGCAGTGAAAAGGGGACAAATCATATTGGCCTTGTCCCCTGCCTCAAATTACATGTGATAATAAAATGGGCAAACCTGCTGGTTGGTGGGTACATGGTGAGTTCTGAGAAGGAGAATTTCTGTGCCATCCTGGGACAGTGTTTATCAGGAGGGGGTCTCCGTCCTTCCTGACAGGAATGGGGTTTTCTATTCTGAGATGCCAGGCTCAGGTGTTGCAAAAAGGAAAAAGGATTCATGTTCTTGACAACATTTATTCTTCTGCTTTCAGTTTTCCCTCTTCCTCATTTCTTGATAACTGTGAGGATTCACTGCCACTGGCTCTGGGAGCTGAGGCTCAAAAATCCCTAAATATCAGCCCTGCTATACTTTGTGTAAAATGGTGGGATTTGGCAACATCCAGAGGAATTCTTGGGGCTGTGGGTTGGGGAGTTGCAGCCGTGGAAAGGGCTTTTAACCCTTTAAGGGCAGCAGAAATAAGATGCACAGCTCCATGGGCGTCTGCCATGGCAGGAAGAAAGAGCCAAGTTTATTCAGAAACACACTTGGTTTTATAGCAGGACTGCAACTGCCAGAGCAGAGAAAAGGTGATTGGTTCAGAGAGAAGACACCCCATGGCCAGGGCCTGGGCACACACCACAACAGGGCTTCTGTCTTGGTATTAATTCCTTTTTATTGTGACCAAATGATCACCCTGGGAGAAATTCTCCCTGGCCTTGAGCTGGAGCAGCTCATGGGCTGGGAACAGAGCTGAGAAGATCCAGCCTGGAATATTTCTCAGGCTGTGATTTTCTTATTTTCTCAATGTGTGTCCCACAGGGAGTGAAGAAAGGAGGGTGTGAGCTGAACTGGATTTTGCTGCGTGGTTTTACCTTCTCCTGCCTCAGCCCATCTGGTCCCCTGCCTCGCTGCTGCTCTGATAATTTGAGTTCAGTATCAGTGGTTTTGCCACCCCAGTGGCCATGGTGCCATTGCAGGAGCTCGCTGAAGTTCTGGGGCAGCTGCAGGGGTGGCTGCTGCCCTGGGCACTGATGGGACAGCGCCTGGCTCTGTTCCTCTGGAAAAGCAGCAGCAGTTGAGGTAAATGCAGCAGCAGCAGTTGAGGTAAATGCAGCAGCAGCAGTTGAGGTAAATGCAGCAGCAGCAGTTGAGGTAAATGCAGCAGCAGCAGTTGAGGTAAATGCAGCAGCAGCAGTTGAGGTAAATGCAGCAGCAGCAGTTGAGGTAAATGCAGCAGCAGCAGTTGAGGTAAATGCAGCAGCAGCAGTTGAGGTAAATGCAGCAGCAGCTCAGTGACAGGAGTTTGCAGTGTTCATCTTTGCTGGAGGCAGGATGTTATTAGCAGGTTGTAAATCCAGATTGGGTTTCCTCACAGCTTGGAAGGCAAATCCAGGTTTTCTGTGTTGTGTAGTTCCATCCTGGTTTTATTGATAGATTATTTTTTTTTTAATCTCCCCCCTTGCCTTTCCTAATCCCTTAACTAGTGCTATTAAAATTCAGGGCTGGAGAAAGCAGTTTAGCCATAGATCTGTGAGGAGGCTTTGAATAGGGTTATCCAAACTTCACCAAAACACCTCTTTTTGCTTTTCCTTTAAAACTCCATCCTGGGATACCTGACTCCTCATCAAGAGGACTGGTAATGTTAACACAGAGTTAATCACAGATATCAGCCCAAAAACCGAAGAACCCTGTCCCTGGAACATCCCAAAATACATTGGATTTCTTTTTTGGGAAAAAAAAAAATAAAAAAAAATCTAAAATACAGCTGGCAGCATCCACCTCGTGCCTTGCAGCTGAGCTCTTCAAGGGATGTGAAGCACCTATTGCTATTGAAAGAGAAGACAGCTGATTCTCCAGGGGTCTCAGGGAATTTCAGTTATGTAAGAAACACTCCAGAAGATCAGCCCTTGAGTTATTTTAGATCCCAGGACTCCTCGCTGGCAATGGGGAGAATTTGTACAATTTTGATGGGCATGAAAGTGACCAAAATATGCAGATTTAGGGAAGCTGAGTTTAGTCCAATTTGCCAGACCGAGGAGGTTTCAGAAATACTGAAATCTGCCTCAGCTGCTCCCTGTATTCAAGAAGCTTAAGCATTCTGGTTTGGAGATTTTTAAAGGATTTTATTACTGGATTTTCAAAGTGAAATATTTCCATTTGTTTTGTTTTGACATGTTATTTTTTTCTGAAGTCATTTCAAATAGACCAACATTGTTGTCTATTGGAAGTGAAGGGGAAATTGTAAGGAGCAAAGAGCAAGAGCTGCATACCTAGAGTTTAGCTGTTCTGACATTTTAAAGGCTGTTTTCTCTTTTTCTACAAAAGTGGTTTCCTGAAGGCCTTTTCTGGATGTAGCATGAGAGAGAAATGCCTGGAGGAGAGAGGATGTTCTGAGCAGCAAAGTCTTTGCTTTTACTTTTACTTTTACTGATGATTCTTGCATGGATGGACCTTTGGAGTAGCTTCTGAGTTGGGGACCAAATGCTGTTAGCAGCAATTTATTACCTAATCCATTTGGTACCTCAGTTCTGCAGTTGAGAGAGGGCTGTCTTTTCCTGCCCTCTCTGCCTTTTCCTGTGTGCCTTGTAAATGACAATTTCTGCAGGAAAAAGAGGTGGCCACAGAGAGCACTGGTGGCCATCTGCTTGCTGGAGTGGGCTGGGTCAGACAGGGATCCAGCAGGAGGCTGGGGCTGGTACCTGATCCCCAAATTCCCTAGGCTGGATCCCTCAATCACACTTACTCTGTGTGTTTTTGCAAATTAAAGGATCGTATTTGAAAGGCTGACCCAGCTAAGCAGGTCATCTTCAGTTCCACTCCTGCCTTCTCAGCTTTTCACGAGTAATGTTTTGCAGGCAGATGTTTGTCCTGTTCCTTCAGAGCTGCAGTGAGATCCAGCAACTCATTTCGTACAGAAAGATGAAAGGAAAAATACTCACTTCATAAAACAAATCTTGCTTAATTGCGGTGGTCAGTCTCTTGCCTGAGTTTTATGGGTTCCTGCAGCTGCCTTTAATCTCCCGATTTACTCTGGGAACAAAGGAGGAGAGGAGTGAACAGAAATGATGGCAGGAAGAAGTTGAAATTTTTCTGGCAGAACTCATGAAGTTTTGAGACTTATTGTAACGTGCAGTCCAGCAGGAGAGCTGCCCTGGCTCTCAGGAGAGTCACTCAAGGAATTCCTTACAACGTGACCTTTACAGCCAGAAAAGTCAAGGGTTTCTAAGGGAGGGTTAGCAAAGAGCACACCGAGAACCAGCGAGGCTCCGGAGAGGACTGACCAAAAGGGGTCAGCATTTGTTAAGCTGAAACTCCAGCCTGACAGATGCCGGGAGCCCAGGATTTACTGTGCAGCTGGAGCATCCTCCGGGGAGAGCGGGGACAGCCCCGCACAGGAGCCCACCCTGCTCACAGCGGGCTGGAATTGTGTTTGGAATTCTTGTCTGGGATGGAGATGAGCTGGGAGCAGTGCCCTGCCCTGGCCAGGCTGGGACACAAGGGGACAGCACGGAGGGGATGCAGGGCTGGGCATCCTGGCAGGACACAGGACGGTGTGGGCAGCTGCTCCAGGCACTCGGCTCAGTGCCTACAGGAGTTCAGGGCTGATTTGGCTGTTCAGAGCAGTTCTGGGTGCCCACGCTGCTGTGTGACCTTGGGGGTGCAGTGTCACCCCAGGTGAGAGTCCCTCAACCTGCTGCTGTGCCCTCCAGGTGAGAGTCCCTCAACCTGCTGCTGTTCCCCCAGGTGAGAGGTACCTGCTGCTTTTCCCTCCCCCAGGTGAGAGGTACCTGCTGCTTCCCCCAGGTGAGAGGTACCTGCTGCTTTTCCCTCCCCCAGGTCAGAGGTACCTGATGTTCCCCCAGGTCAGAGGTACCTGCTGCTTTTCCCTCCCCCAGGTCAGAGGTACCTGATGTTCCCCCAGGTGAGAGGTACCTGCTGCTTCCCCCAGGTGAGAGGTACCTGCTGTCCCCCCCAGGTGAGAGGTACCTGCTGTCCCCCCCAGGTGAGAGGTACCTGCTGTTCCCCCCAGGTGAGAGGTACCTGCTGTCCCCCCCAGGTCAGAGGTACCTGCTGCTGTTCCCCCAGGTGAGAGGTACCTGCTGCTTTTCCCTCCCCCAGGTCAGAGGTACCTGCTGTTCCCCCCAGGTCAGAGGTACCTGCTGCTGTTCCCCCAGGTCAGAGGTACCTGCTGTCCCCCCCAGGTCAGAGGTACCTGCTGCTGTTCCCCCAGGTGAGAGGTACCTGCTGCTTTGCTCCCCCCCAGGTGAGAGGTACCTGCTGCTTTGCTCCCCCCCAGGTGAGAGGTACCTGCTGCTGTTCCCCCAGGTCAGAGGTACCTGCTGCTTTGCTCTCCCCCAGGTCAGAGGTACCTGCTGCTCCCCCCAGGTCAGAGGTACCTGCTGCTCCCCCCCAGGTGAGAGGTACCTGCTGCTTTGCTCCCCCCCAGGTGAGAGGTACCTGCTGCTCCCCCCCAGGTGAGAGGTACCTGCTGTCCCCCCCAGGTCAGAGGTACCTGCTGTCCCCCCCAGGTGAGAGGCACCTGCTGCTGCTGAGCCCCCCAGCCTTCCTGTGCAGCTCCTTGTCCCTGGCACAGCACACCCAGACACAGCAGCTCCACTGGGATCTGTGTTCTGAGCATGAATTCCTCTGGAATGAGAGGGGTGATGCTCTCCAGCTTTGGCACAATCAGCAAAATCCTGCATGGGGAGAGCTGCTGGGAGCACTCAGCACTCTGCCCTCTCTGCAGGTAGCAGAGCCCTTCCATGGCCCTGGCACTTCTGCAAGATTAAAATTTAAATTTAAATAGGAAGCTATAATTTGAGCTCCTTAAATCACAAGTCCCATCTCCAGCTCTGGCTGTGGCTGATTCAATTGCCTTTTGGTTGCTGTCTTTAATAGCTGCACAGTATTATATCTAAATACTGCTGACGTTTCTTGTAATTTGGGGATAGGGAAATGGAAAAATTAGATTTTCATCTGCAGTTGATCAGAATGCATTAATTAGAAGCATCACTCCTAGGTTTGACATGTTAGGGAGATGAGGTGCTAAATGGAAATCTTTGTATATAACTGAAAGCTTCAAGTTGAAAATGAAATATTTGCTTGGAAATTGCACATTTGCCGTGTGATTGTGTGAGTAAATAAATGCTTTTACTTGGTCTCGACAGAAATTAAGTAATAATTCCTAGGTAAGCTGCTGGAGACTCTCTGTAATGTCTTTGAGGTGCTGCTTGCTCTGCATGCCAGCAGACCCTTTTAATTCTCTGTTTGAGAGATTTAAAGAGAGACGGTTATTCCGAGACAAAGCTGAGGCAGAGATTTCCTGTGCTATGAATTAATAACCTCAGAGGTTGAAATAAGAAAATCTCCCAATGTTGTGGCTGCCATGTGTTCAGGGAGCCTGGAAGCCCCAGAGGGGAGGGAGTCCTTTCCCAGGGAGGGCAGGAGCTGAGCCCTGCTGCTCTGAGCTGCTCTCCAGGCTGGGCTTGGCTCCCTGTGCCCAGCCAGGCTGGGCTTCTGTCAGCAGCTCAGAACGGGATCACCCTCAAATCAACGAGCTGCTGCCCTTGGCTGTGTGCACATTTTAGTTTTGTGCACATTCATTTTTGTGCACATTTTAGTTTTGTGCACATTTTAGTTTTGTGCACATTCATTTTTGTGCACATTCATTTTTGTGCACATTTTAGTTTTGTGCACATTTAGTTTTGTGCACATTTATTTTTGTGCACATTAATTTTTGTGCACATTTATTTTTGTGCACATTCATTTTTGTGCACATTTACTTTTGTGCACATTCATTTTTGTGCACATTCATTTTTGTGCACATTTACTTTTGTGCACATTCATTTTTGTGCACATTTTAGTTTTGTGCACATTCATTTTTGTGCACATTCACTTTTGTGCACATTCATTTTTGTGCACATTCATTTTTGTGCACATTTACTTTTGTGCACATTCATTTTTGTGCACATTTACTTTTGTATACATTCATTTTTGTGCACATTCATTTTTGTGCACATTCATTTTTGTGAACATTCACTTTTGTGCACATTCACTTTTGTGCACATTTTAGTTTTTTGCACATTCATTTTTGTGCACATTTACTTTTGTGCACTTTTATTTTTGTGCACATTCATTTTTGTGCACATTTACTTTTGTGCACATTTGAGTTTTGTGCACATTTACTTTTGTATACATTCATTTTTGTGCACATTCATTTTTGTGCACATTCATTTTTGTGAACATTCACTTTTGTGCACATTCACTTTTGTGCACATTTTAGTTTTTTGCACATTCATTTTTGTGCACATTTACTTTTGTGCACTTTTATTTTTGTGCACATTCATTTTTGTGCACATTTACTTTTGTGCACATTTGAGTTTTGTGCACATTTACTTTTGTATACATTCATTTTTGTGCACATTCATTTTTGTGCACATTTTCTTTTGTGCACATTTGAGTTTTGTGCACATTCACTTTTGTGCACATTCACTTTTGTGCACATTGATTTTTGTGCACATTCATTTTTGTGCACATTTACTTTTGTGCACATTTACTTTTGTATACATTCATTTTTGTGCACGTTCATTTTTGTGCACATTTACTTTTGTGCACATTCACTATGGTGCACATTCATTTTTGTGCACATTCATTTTTGTGCACATTCATTTTTGTGCACATTTACTTTTGTATACATTCATTTTTGTGCACATTTATTTTTGTGCACATTTACTTTTGTGCACATTTACTTTTGTGCACATTCACTATGGTGCACATTCATTTCTGTGCACATTTATTTTTGTGCACATTTAGTGTCACTCCCAGAAAGTTGTTTAGGATAACATTGGAGGTGAAGATTTTGGCTGGAAATCCCAGCTGGCAGCTTTTGGCTGGTGGGTGCCTGCAGGTCGTGGAGCTCTGTGTGAGGACAACCATCTCCTTGTGGAAAAGCAGAAATGACAAAGAACTCCCAGCTGCACTGGGGAACCCCACACCACTTTCACCTCTTTGTCCTCTCCATTTATTGGCACCCTACCCACCAACCTGAAGTAAACACAGTCAATTTATAAATAAAATACTGTGAGGTTAGGTGGGTAAATCAAGGAGACTGTCAGGTCATTTGGCCTCCAGGTCCTCGGGCTTGGGGTTTATTGAGGTAATATAACTTAAATTTTTATGTACAAACTTTGGCACTATTGATTTTTAAAAAAAATATTTAATCACAAGCATCCAACAAGGTCAACAAATCTTTGGTAAGTAATTAAGTAGACTTTTCCTTGCTAGCACTCAGACACCAAGTAAATAAAAATTGGAGTGAAAACATTTGTAGCATCTGTGTACAGATTGCATTTGGAAATGTGTGGGCTCAGTTCTTTGTGACTTAATTCTGATTCATCCATTGACCTTGTTATGTAAAACTCAGTGCCCTTTTTAGAGGGAGAGTTGCAAATTGTGCTTCTGCATATTTATTTCGGAAGTTCAATCTTCTGGGTGTTCATACCCTAATTCCAGTCCTAAGTGCAATCAAAACATTGATTTTTCTCACTAAACATAACCTACTTTACCCTGGGATGGATTTTTTTTTTTTTTAAATGGGCTTTATATAATGGCATATGTGAAAACCACTCAACTTAATGCCCCATCCTGTAGTTAATTAACAAAATGGCATTGTAGCCATGGTCTGGTCCTCTGGCAGTGGATCTGACCACTAACCTTGGCCATCCAATGTCCATCCTAATTAACAGGAGCCCAGGTATTGACTGTGTCAGGCTCCGTGGTGGAAAGAGCAATTTGCAGCTGCTGACAGAGTTGGAATTCTCTTGAAAATCCAAACAAGGGAACCTCATTTGGAGTGTTTTGTCATTTCAGAGCCTGGCTCAAAGAGCAGCTGAACAAAGTATAAATTACGAGTTTTTACTTCTCTCCAGTTGCTAAATTGCAGTAGTGCCCTAAAATACACCCAAACATCTCCTAAAATCCAGATTGCCATATAAATACTGCTGGATTTACACAGCTTCAGGACTGGCAGGAGTGTTTTATAAATACTGAAACGTTTATTTATTGTTCATTTATTTGAACTCTGATATACTGGAAAACTTAATGGGACTTAAAGCTTTAATTGAATTCCTTCAGGAATGGATTTGATTCTTCCTTTGCCTTTCTGGTTTTGCTTGTGAGTAATTCAGCTGAAAGCACCAGAGATTCATCAGGCTACTTTTACAAGAGCAAGACAGGATTCTTTAAAGCTCCATGGCGTTTCATGTTACAAATGAGAAAATCAATCATTTATGCTTTTATACTGAGAAGGAAAAAAAAACAACCAAAACCAACCCTTTTCTTTTTCAATACCTTAAATTAATTGTGTTTTGTTGAAAAACTGCAAGAAGACAGGTACTCTCAGTCATTCCTGTAGACAGCTTTTGAGTGTTTTGTTGCTGAGAATACAAAAAAACCAGTTTCTTTGAGAAACTTAGGTGCCAAGTCCTCATAAACGTCAGGAAGGTACCAGTGTCTTGCCAGATGATGATTGCTGCTCAGTAACTAACATTCTGTGCTGCATAAATATTTGAGGGAACGGTGATTTTAGGTTTAGCCCGTGTGCTGTGGTGGAGGCAGTGATGGTAACTGGAGTCTGGCAGCTCTTCCCCTTCTTCCTCTGAGGATGAGGCCAGAATATTCACAGGAACTGCTCAGTGGCATCTTCCTCCCCACATCCTCATCATCCTTCTGTCCCTCACTGGATTCAGGAGAGGAAGGCTGCCTGACTCTTCATCCTCCCCATTCATTCCTTTGTGATACAGCTGAGCATCAGCAGTTCAACGTTCTGCACCCAAACAACACCTTTGCTGGGAATTCTTTGTACAAGTGCTCTTTAATTAGCAAGTGCTCTGTAATTAACCTTCCTCACGCTTGTTGCTGATGTTATTAGCATCACTAGATAAATACAGTTAACTTTTCCACAGGGCATAGCAACCGAGAGTGGCAGAAATCTGCATCCTGTGAGAACATTTCTGGGTTACAAAAGTCTTGTCTTAACCAACAGCTGTATTCTCTCCGTGCTGGAGATTTCAAACAGAAATTTCCTTGGGAATCTGTAGGAAAGAGGAAATTGTCAGGCAGAGGAGCAGCAGCCTGTCCACTGATACCTAGAACATCATCTGGAATAAAAATGGGTTATTAAAAAGCCTCCAGTGGAGCATTCCTCTGTGCAATGGTGAGGCACAGTTTTGTCTTGATACAGACAAACATTCCTGGGTCTTCTGTGTTGGAACAAGCTTCTCTTTGGGAAAAAAAATATATATATATTGCCTGAATAGAGAAAAGAGCCTTGAGTGCAGGTTTTCCTACAGGTTCAGTTTGACTCCTAACTCCAGCCTGCTGTTGGCAGAACATATAAACGCCCTGTCCAAAAAAAACAAAGTGATGTCCCATAGGTCTGCATTCACGATTTACTGCTGGATTAGAAATACATCTAATACTTGCCTCAAAAGTGATCTGCTGAGATTGCCGTGCCTGAGCTGCATTCAGAGTCCTGAATGAGGCTGGTAAACCTTTCCCAATTGCTGTTTCCTCCAGGGCCAAGGTGAAGAAGGGAGTGAACATCCTGGGAGCCAGGACCAGTGACCCCCGGCAGTGGGACGTGAAGCAGGAGGTGGGCAATGGTGGGAAGCACTCGACCACTACAGTTCTGTGTCAGAGGATAGCCCCAGGTTCAAGGAACAGGTATGAAACTCATCTTCTCAGCACATTAAACTCCTTTATGTCCATGGTTCCATTCAGGGCTCTTATTAGCACTGCTCACAGCTATTAAAGCTGGAGCCTGGAAATCTGCAGGCACTCACGTTAGCTGTGGTGCCATCTGCTCATCTGTAATGGGTAATAAAACCCTTCAGTTCAAACGAAAAAAATTAATAGAACAGACCTGTATTGGGGCTGGGGTGGTGTCATTTTGGCAGCAGTATGAATATTCTTAATTTCAAAGGGTTTTACTGAACCTTTAATTTTTTTTTGGCTTGATAGTTTTGACCTTGTTTCTCTGAACGTGTCACAGCCTCTGTGGCTGGTTCATTGAGCAAGCAGTGAATTCTTCCAGAGTGAGCCACTGAGCAGGGTCATTCCAACCTCCCAGTGTGAAATACAGCAGAATCCCCTTTGGCAAACAGCTGATTCGTGCAGACCTGGAGGCTCCTTTGGTTTGCTGGGTCACTGTGTGAGGCAGAGCCCTGTGGGGAGCACTGGGATGAACTGGGCTGCCAGTGCCTGCCTCCCTGCTGGGTTCTAGGGACTGGTCTGGCTGTTCCACAGCACTGAAGCAGAGCTTTCTCCATAATTAGGATTGTCTTCCATGGCACACAGTAAAGTTGTGTATTTTCAGTGGAAATTACTTTGCTATTCCCAGGTATGATAATGAATTCTCACAGTGCTGCTGTCCATTAGTCCCTGCAGAGGATTTCCCTCTGTACAGATCCAAACAACCCTTCCCCAGCTCTGTGATTATTGTCAGCCCCAAACCTGGGCTCATGGAAGAGCATCATGAAATCCTTGCTGGGTGCTGGGCTGGTTATTGCACAGAGAGCCTGAGCAGATTTTAACTTCTGTTTTCTGGGCCCAAATACTGGACATTGTAAAGTGCAGAAATTCCTCTTGCCATGAGCAGCTCCTGATGAGCTGATAGTCTGAGTCAGTGCATTTCCACTTGGTGCATGATTTTCCCTGTCTTTATCTCCATCCTGAGTCTTCCATTCTGGTTTTTCCTCCCTGTCCAGCTGAGGAGGGGAGAGATGGAGCTGCTTTAGTGGGCACCTGGCATCCAGCCAGGGTCAGTTCACCTGAGGAGAGGTAAAGGGAAAGGAGAAATGCATCATTTGAGGCTGCCAGGAGTAAAAACTAAAGCAGTTTGAAAGGGAGGACGTGGCTTTAGAGCAGCATGCAGCTCTGAGCAGATTTGCAACTGCAGAACTATAATAGTCAGGTTATCAAACCCCAAATTAAATCTCCTCGATCCAATTTGCATGAAGTCTAATTAACCCATAAAAATATTTTTGGCACTAATTATGCAAATAAAACTCAACGTTTTAATTAATGCCTCTCTCATTTGTGCATGTAAATAGTTGCTGTCTTCTGAAAGCACGATGAGCCTTGGTTTCAGTGAAATGTTTGTGCACAGGGAAGAGCTGGGCAGGGAGACCTGCAGGCCAGCACTCGGTGTCGTGGCCATTGCTGAGTTTTTGGTGTCACTTGGAGCCCTCTGCACAGAGCACAAACTCTCTGCTGGGCTCATTTCATTCGGTGGGGAATGGTGAGTCCCCGATGGGAATTCCCAGTGCTGCCAGCAGCCCTTGCAGGCTGGGTGAGCAGTGCAGCTCCTGGGGGGATGTGCAGTTCCCTGCTGAGGTCAGGGGGGTGTGAGGAGCAGTTCTGGAGCTCCAGCACCAGCCCTGGCTCATCCTCCCTGCAGCAAACTCAGCCAGCTCAGAAATGTTGGTTCATTTATGTAGCAGAAGGAGTTTTCCACCGTGTTTGCTCAGAAATCTCCCTGCTGCACCGTGGAGAGCCATTGCACTCTTTCCCCTTCATACCCCAAGAGAAAAGTGCCCAGACTCAATAAAAATACTCATTTTTCTTTCCAGCTTTTCCTTTCTTGCACATTTCTCTGTCATTAGTATGTGGATATAATTACACTGTAAACACTTTGAGAGAAGCAGTTTGAGTCTGAATGCAACAGCAGCTAATACATCTTTCACTTTATATAAATAATAGAACACAAGAGATATTTTAGATACATCACATCAATAATTGTTTACCATTACCTTTTGAGAATTTAAGTGGGTCATACTTCTTTACTTTTTCAAGAAATACTTTGTGGTGCTAAAGCCAGGAACCAGAGCTTGGCTTGAAATTATTCCAAAAGGCTTTGCAACTATGGCAAGTAACTACAAACAGCTTGAAATCAGCAATGTTTGTGTGCCTCATAATGCAGTTTCTGCTGAGATTTAAGTAGCTATTGATGAGGATAACAACAGTGTTGATTAGTGAAAACAAGGCTCAGGCAACTGCTTGGTTGCTTGTTTTCCTTTGTTGTTTCTGCTTCTGGGAGTTTGATGTGAGTGCTTGGGGTAGACAAAAGGGTATTTTTGGTTACTGCTGGCACCAGTTCCATCTCTCAGTATTGTCTCTGTTTGGTTCCAGCCTCGGTGAGACTCGAGTGGTGATTCCCGAGGTACCACACTCACCTGAGAGCAGCCCTGGTGGGAGGGCTCCTGGTTTTTGTGTACTTTATTCTGGATTGGCACACAGGGGAGGGGAGCTGTTCCAAGGCAGAGCAGGGGCTCTTTGTGTTGTTTATTTGTTTATTTGTTGAATGTAGGAAACTGCAGCACAGCAGAGCTTCACCTGCTGCCTTGCAGGTGTGGGGTGAGAAAGGCAGGTGAAGGGTAGGGGCAAGGAGGGTGCAGGGAATTTCTTAGGCTGGCTTCTCTGCCAAAGCACCAGAGCATCCTAAACTGAGTCTGATCTAGGCCTGACTCCTTGCTCCTGCAGACCTGGGGCTGTCCTGGACCAAGCTGCCCTCATGTGCTCTCAGGCTGACATCTCTGCCCTGGATGTGGCACTTGGTCTGTGGGGCTCTGGGCTCACCCAGCACTGGGGATTCCTGCCAGCAGGGCACAGAGCTGAGCAGAGACTTGGGAGAGCTGACACCATGGAAAACTGCTGTGATGCAGCCCTTGATCCTCTTGGCCTTGAACCTTTGGAGAGGGCTGTGGGCTTAGGGCTCAGTCTGATACAGGGGCAGGCTGGGGGACAGTGCTGCCAGATGTTGTGCTGATGTTTGAGGCCGTGCCACAGTCACTCCCTGGCTCTCACCACGCGTGTGCAGGTGGATTCTGTGGGACTGGGGCTGCTGTGCTGGTTTTTAGCAGTGTCTGGGCATGGCTGCCTGCACGTGGAGACACTGCTGGTGTTGCCAGGCTGTGTTTGCTACCAGCAGCACGTGCAGAAAGCAACAAAGCAGCTGCAATTCTGTGCAGATCCCTGCTCTGTCTGGTAGCACCATATGCTGCTGAGGGATGTCAGTGAAATAAATCCTCTTGGGATTGAAAAACAAAAGTAAAGTGTGCGTGAACAACATGAGTGGGGCTTGGAAAAGTGTGAGCCATGTGGAGTGTGTGTGCTGTGCCAGAACACAGCCAGTCTGTGCCCAGGATGTGAACAGACAAGAGCAGTCACACAGTATGAGCAGGGAAGATGTTATTAATTATTTCAGAATCTGGGTCACCCTGCCCTGGCAGTTCTGGGTCAGAGTGGTTTGCAGAGCTCAGCAGAGTGGCACTGGTGCCTGCTGACCTCAAAACCTCTCAGCCCCAGCAGAGAAGCACGATCCTCACAAGGATTCAGAGGTTTAATGCTTGTGGGTCAGGATTTTTGCATGCCAGTTGTTCATCCTTTGGACTGATAACTGAGGCAGGAGCAGAGATGGCACATGCCACTGCTGCAGGTGCTTGGGAATTTGTGCAGGTCTGCAAGAAGTCACATCTGTGTCTGCAGGGACTGAGCTGTACAAACTGCAGAGACACTTTGGGAGGGAGACACCAGCAATGATGTCTTACACCATTAAACCCTGAAACAGAAACAATTTCCATTCATTTACGAGAAATTCACATGTGAGCAGGCATTATATATAGATATATGAACAAACGGAGAGCTCAGGAGAATCTCCATTCTTCACTGCATGTGAGGGAAAACGTTGTGACAAAGGATGAGGAAAAGGCTGAGGTATTAAATGCCCTCAGCTGAGCAGAATGAAGCCTCCATAATTCAAGGGAAAACTGGGAGAAGAGCCTGGAGGTGTTGGTCGGCAGCTGGCTGAGCTTGTGCCAGTTGTGTGCTCAGGCAGGGCAAGAGGAGATGCCTCAAATTGCACCATGAGAGATTTAGATTGGATTTGAGGAAAGAATTCACCACTGCACTGGGACAGGCTGCCCAGGGAAGGTGTCCCTGGAGTATGTGACAGACAAGTGGATGTGGTGCTGGAGGATGAGCTTTGATAATGGACTTGGCAGTGCTGGGTGAGTGGTTGGACTCCACCTTAATTAAAAGTCTTCCAACCTCAACAAGTCCACGATTCTGGCCCTTGATTTGAAGCATTGTGCCCATTTCAGGGCAGCCTTTTAGGCTGCTGGCAAATGCCTGGTGCAGCCCTGGGAGCTCCCAGCCTGAGTCATTCTTGTGCTGAGCATCTGTGTGCTCCCAGTGCCACGTGAAAATGTGTGTGTGGCTGTCCATAACTGCAGCACGAGTTACAGCTGAGCCCTCACCTGCTGCTTTATCCATCCTTCACCTGCTGCTTTATCCATCCTTCACCTCCTGCTTTATCCATCCTTCACCTTCTCCTTTAACCATCCTTCACCTGCTGCTTTATCCATCCTTCCATTCTCTGCTTTATCCATCCTTCACCTGCTGCTTTATCCATCCTTCACCTCCTGCTTTATCCATCCTTCCATTCTCTGCTTTATCCATCCTTCACCTGCTGCTTTATCCATCCTTCACCTCCTGCTTTATCCATCCTTCCATTCTCTGCTTTATCCATCCTTCACCTGCTGCTTTAACCATCCTTCCATTCTCTGCTTTATCCATCCTTCACCTCCTGCTTTATCCATCCTTCACCTCCTGCTTTATCCATCCTTCCATTCTCTGCTTTAACCATCCTTCACCTCCTGCTTTATCCATCCTTCCATTCTCTGCTTTATCCATCCTTCACCTCCTGCTTTATCCATCCTTCACCTCCTGCTTTATCCATCCTTCATCTGCTGCTTTAACCATCCTTCACCTCCTGCTTTATCCATCCTTCCATTCTCTGCTTTATCCATCCTTCATCTGCTGCTTTATCCATCCTTCACCTCCTGCTTTATCCATCCTTCCATTCTCTGCTTTCTCATCCTTCCCCTCCCTGCTTTATCCATCTTCCCCTCCCTTCTTTAACCATCCTTCACTTGCTGCTTTAACCATCCTTCCCTTCCCTTCCCTTCCCTTCCCTTCCCTTCCCTTCCCTTCCCTTCCCTTCCCTTCCCTTCCCTTCCCTTCCCTTCCCTTCCCTTCCCTTCCCTTCCCTTCCCTTCCCTTCCCTTCCCTTCCCTTCCCTTCCCTTCCCTTCCCTTCCCTTCCCTTCCCTTCCCTTTTTTATCCATCCTTCACCTGCTGCTTTATCCATCCTTCCATTCTCTGCTTTATCCATCCTTCCCCTCCCTTCTTTAACCATCCTCTCCCTGCTTTATCCATCCTCCCCTCCCTGATTTCTCATCTGGTCTCCCATCTGACCCCTCTTTCCGTGCTGTCCTTGCCCTGGGAGGTGTCTGTGTTGGGCTGGGCAGGTCAGAGCAGGGCACAGGTGGCTGCAGGGTGCAGGGGCGGTGCCAGGGCCACTCTGCACATCTGCACCCCGGGATGGGGCTCAGCCAGCTGTGCCATGGAGCAGTGTCTTTTCTGGGGCACACAGGGCTGGGGTTAGAAGGTGTGTTCCCCAAGGAGCCTTTCATGTGGCTGCTGTCGTGCTGCTGTGAGTGTCAGCAGTGTTGCTCAGAGCCCTGAGCCCGGAGGGAGCAGGAGGGGTGTCTGTGTCTCTCAGGAATAGCTGCTGCAGGAAGGACGTGGCTGCTCCTCTGGCTCTGCCTGCTGCAGTGTCTCAGTGTCTCACTGCTCCCTTGGCAGGGAATATTTGTATCCTAGAGCTCCCTGGAGCCCTGGGTGCCTGTGGGACCAGGGCAGCTTGCTGAGGGTTAACCCAGCCCTCCCTGCCTTTATGGAAAAGTGAATTCCACGGGAGCCCTGCCCTGGTGGACAAGGACCCTCACAGAGCCTGAATGACCCTTTCTCCCCACTACTCTCACTAATGCGAGTTCAGAAAGACACAATTTGAGATAACTGGAGCAATTGTCATGGCAACAGCACAGCTCTGAGTGGTTTTCCTGCAGCAGCTGCCCCTGTGCAGCCCCAGCCTGGCCCCTCCAGCAGCACTGGGAGGGCAGACACACAAAACTGAGCATCCAGCACTAACTCTGCTCACTGCTCAGCAGCAGCACCTCCTCTCCAACAGCCTGGTCAGAAAACAAACTGCCTCTGCACGAGGGGTGGGCAGGATAATAACTGCAAAGTATTTTCTTCCCGATCAGGTATTCACAACATTCTCTCTTCTGGTGGAAATTCGAAGCAGGGGGTTATAATCTCACGGAGGTTTTTGAAGGCCAGCTGTTAGGTGCTGCTAAAAGGAGTTTTCTTGTTGGATTTCAACAGAACCACTGTTAGACTTAGTGCTGACCATTCAAAAAATACTACAATAATCCTCATACCTAACTTAAAATAGTATTAGCCAAGGAGCAAGGCATGCCCATGAGTTTTTTATCTAAGAGAAGAAATTAATTAGTAGAGATGAGATAAGAACATGCATTAAAGAGATCTATCCACGATCTCTACAGAACCTTCAGTTGCAGTGATTGTTCTTTTTAATCTACTTTGGAGTTCCTGGGTCTGTTGGGAAGCAGAAGGGCTGAAGCTCCAAGAGAAGGGGCATTCTTCACATATTTTTTGCCCAAATGAAAGCATCAGATTTGTTTGCACGGCAAATTCGTGTAGTTTGGAAAAGCTTTTTGCATGTTTATCAAAACCAAATGCTGGAGGCTCAGTCGATGCCTGCACTAACCCAGCCTTGCTGCTGCTGCTTTCCAGGCAGGTTGGATGCATTGTTTTATTTCATTCTGATGTAAATGGAGCAGAGCCCACACAATCACAACGGATGTGCAGCCGTGGAATGATGGACAAGAGCTTTCCGTCCATCCGGATTGACAGACAGGTTCAGTAATGACTGTAACTGCTGGTGTCCGGGGTCAGAGCATTTTCTGACTCCCTGACAAGGTAATCATTTCTCAAGAGCGACCTGCAAACACTCAGGCTGCTTTTCAGCCCTCACTGAGGCTTGGGGAGCTGTTCTGCAGCACTCCTGGAATGTGCAGGAGGAAAAGCTGCCCATGCCACTGGCATCCTCTGCCCCACACCCAGCAATCCCCAGTGCTTCAATCCTGCTCCAGCAACCTGTAATTCACAGTGGACTTACCCACCAGAGTCAGCTCCCATTCACGGACTGACACTTGTGCTCATTTCCTCTTGGCATTTCAAGTCTGGTTTGGGGCAGGGTCAGCTCTTGGTTTTGTGTGGCAGTGTTGGGATGGTTTAGCAGCTATTGTGACAGAGCCTTCCTTGTGACTGGGAGGCAGTGGAAGATAAGAGACAAAAGATGCAGGATTGGGGAGGAGGAATTTGTGCAGTGTGTATTTTTTTTCTCACCCTGCCTTTGAAGCAGAAACATCTGCTGAGAGCCACAAACAGCTGAGTTCAGCAATACCACATCACGCTGCCAAGCAACTCTGCTTTTCCTCTGCAGCTCTCACAGCAGAGGAAATAAATCAGTCAGGCAATAAAGAATGGAGAAAATTTAGGAAAAAGTGCCAAAAGCCAAACCTTTCAAGAATAAAGTGAATAAGAACTTTGTTAGTATTCGGTGAAGCAAATTGAAATATGTTTCTTACACATGTAAGCCCCCTGTGCCATTGCTGCTTGAGGAATTTTGTAATAACAAAACTCCTCTGAACTAGAGACACTTAAACCTGGTGAGGAGAGACCTCTAGAAAGCTGGCTACAATATCATAAAAGATAATTCGATTATTTTAAATATTTTTTCCATCTCGTGCCTCTGTCAGATCAGTCACAGCTGACCAGCTAACAGTGCTGAAGTGGCAGCATTTATCTGAAACCTTTCCATTCCTTACACAAAATATGATATATTAGACAGCTGAACCGTTTGTTTCTGCACTGGCTTACTGAGATTTACTCTTCCAATCAAAGTTACTTTGGTTTGATGTGTTACTGCCTATTTAAAGCACAGATAAAAATCACCATTTCTTTTGTTATATAATAACAGGGACTGCTCTATGAAACAGGTGGAGAATTATTACATAAATGCTGAGTGCTTGTTGTAAATCAAGCTAAGCAGAGATGGTGAGAAGAGCAGTTGGTGAGTGGTGCCTGGGAGGATTTTGGGATGTGGGCTCCTGCTCCCCACAGGCAGCAGAGCTGTCCCTGCAGTCCCCATTCCTGCCTGCAGATGTTCAGTTCAGTAAATTCCCTGTGAGGCTGCACTGAGGGATGGTTACACACAGCACAGTTTGAGGGGCTGAGCTGCCAGCTCATGTTGGTTCCATCAGTCCAGCTGTGTTTGCTCCTGTCACATCTCAGCTCTAGCAGACCCTGCTCTTCCCCACCTGTCATTGTAATAAAGGTGTAGGGGTTGCTGGGCTCTCATCCTGCAGCTCTCCAGGACATTTTTCAGTGTCCCCTGCACTCCTGCCTGTCCTACATTACCTGTACAACCTGCAGCAGGGTCCCAACATATGGGACACAATAAAATCACAATAAAAATCACATCCCTCGCCTGGTGAATTCTCTGCCTCTGTCTGCAAATACCTGGATGGATCCTTTGCAGGCAGGCACAGAGAGAACAGAATTTGTTGCACAGCTGGGAGCAGGTCCCACGAGCTGTCCCAGTGTCCTGGTTGCATACCTGAGCAGGTGCCTCAGGCTGCAGGAAGCAGCAGCAGCATTTTTGCTCTGCCAGCACTCCCAGCCCGTGAGCTCTGTTAGCAAACACAACAGTTCATGTAATCCCAGCTGGACAGAGCAAAACTCAGCAAAACCCCCTGACTTCTCCCATTCCCTGAGGATGGATTCCACTCTGCTCCCCCTGCATGTTTTACACAGTAAAGCAGGGGGAAGACGTGGCTTTTACAAGCTTAGCAAGTAAAAAAATCTTTGCTTGGTGCAGAAAAAGCAACTCCTGTAGTTTAAAGAACTGTCTTGTACCAGAGGTCGTGGCAGTTCTCCACACAACTCACACCTGAAGGAGGAGTTACTGTGTTGGCTTCTCCAAGTCATCATTTACAAATCATAATTTATCTGCAGCTCAGGCTGCAGGGAGACCTCTGGGAATGGCAGAAGATCTTGGGGTTTTTTCACTGTCACTTCATGGCGAACATCAGCAAATACTGACATTTTAAAAAGCAGCCTTTTATTTTCAGAGCTGTGCAGCCACAGTCCCTGAGGTGTAAATCAGTGTTGGATTTGTCTTGCACTGTGCCAAGGGCTTGTACAAATCACCTGCTCTGAGCTGAGCTTTGTGTGTGAGCTGGTGGCTTGGAGGGGACATGGGAAGTGTTTGGAGGATTCCCTGCACTTCCTGAAAGTTTAACATGGCAGAGCCTGGCTGCTCTTTTGAAAGGTGGTGAATGTCTGAATTCCACAAAAAAAGGTCAAATCCTGGCTAAATAAGTGCCTGGACTCCTGTTTCTTTGAGTAGATGTTATGGACAGTTAAGGTCTGTAAGCACATCCTTTGTAATGATTTCAGAATAAGGAATGAAAGTGAAATGGGAGTAGCAGTATTATACACAAGTTGCCAATGTTTTTTGATGCACTTTTTCCTTAAGCAAGGATTTCTCTTGGGAAAAATCTATGATGAGTCCCTATTGCTTTAAGGCTCAGGATGAGGAGTGTAAAGGATTAGTTTAAATTATTCCCCATCCACTGAAACAATGTAGAGGGGTTTGTCCCATGGTCATTCACAAAAAACTCTACAACTGTGCTGTTACTCCATTCCCAACGTGCCAGTAATTCCATGGAGAATGAGTTTATTAAGGAAAACGGAGATGTTTGTTGTACAGAGGCTTTTGGATCCATCAGTGCTGAATTCCTGGTGTCTTGCCAGGAAGTTCAGTCCCAGTTAAGTTTCCAGGGAAGAAACTTTGGCTTCATTGAAGCAAATGGCAAAATTTCCTTTGCAGACTGAATTTCAGCCCAAGTTTAGAAAAAATTTTGACTCTTCTCTCGTTTCTTCTCTTTGATGTACAGCTCAGAAAACCAGGTGATCTCTTTTCCATCCAGGACTGTGACAGCAGCTTCCACAGTCCCCTCCCACGTGTACAGCCTCATACATGATGGTCATTATTACAAAAAGGAGTTGGAAGTAGCACCCCATTGATTTTTGGTTTCCATGCTGCAGATTAATGGACTGGGCACGCACTCTTTGTAATCACACTGGTAGAAATTCAATAATGACTCTGCCAGAGTACTCAAGCGACCTCAGAAACGGAATTCATCCCTATTTCAGCTGTTTTTAATGAGACTGGCATATTTAGCAATGCCATCAGATGGTTTGGAAAGCAGGGTGTCCTGTCAACCAGAGCATTACCGATGGGAAAGTCAATGTTTACATCTGCTCTCTTAGCCAGGGCAGCTCAGTGTCTGTGTGGCATGGAATTCACTCACTGCAATGTCCTGAGCAGAAGAAATGTGTGCTGTGTATGATCTGCACGCTGCACTCCACTAGAACAAGATTTCAGCCAAATCAGAGCTCAGCAAGTGGCACTGACAATCCCCAAAGGAGCAGAGTCTGTCTGCTCAGTTTAGCAATTGTTCACTTGGGTTTGGAGGCTTTAATTGCATGTGATTATCATTTCCTGTGGCGTTTTTTGTCATGTCTGAGAAAGCGCAGGAGCGTGGTGAGGCTCTCCACTTGGAGATGCTATTTGTCAATTTTTATCTTGAGGAATGCCCAGAGATTTAATGAGACTGGTAAGGAATATTTAAAAGCTGGGTTCTGTCCATTGCTGTGGATGTTTGGCTGTCTGTAGGTGTGCAGTTCCACAGTTTGGTGGTGCCTGCTGTGATCTCCTCACCAGCTGTAAAAACTCCTGTGCATTACAGATAAACATTGTCTAAATGTGGAGTAAATTCCCAACAGAACTCCTGGAAAAGTTAACCTGGAAATGTCATGATAAGTGCAGGGGACTTGGTCACTCAGAATTGGCCAGAAACTCAACTTTGGCTAGCATTACACCCAGAGCCCCCCAGATTGTTGCCATGTGCTGTGAATCAAAGCTGTGTTGATTATTTTGACAGGCAGCCTCTCCTGTTCTCTTCAGGATTTCTGGGGCTGGTGGAGTTGCTGAGGTGAGATGAAACACAAAGTCACCCAACGTGATAAAATTGCCATAAAATTGTCTCCCTCAGTGATGCAAATCAGTGGAGATTTGTTGTGCTTCGCTGTGGATCACACATTAATTCATTGTGTGGGTTTATTAAAGAAAAAAAAAAGCCCCCCAGGATAGCCAGAGTCACGGAACAGAGTGCATTTAGAGCAAACCCAGGACACCCCAGGGCAAGTGGCTTTTACGTGTTGAGCATAAATGGGCTCTGACTCTTTACATGTTGGGAAAGTCTGAACTCTTCACCACCATCTGCTCCCAGAGGATTCCTGATTTCCCTGGCTTTGCTTTGACCTCAGCAGCTGATTTTGAAGAGATGTGTGTGTAATTGGCAGCAGGAGTTAAGGGAGTTAAGACCCAGCTATGAGGACAGAAAAAAAAAAAACAAAACAAAAAACCAAGAAGAGGTTTTGGATTTGGAGCCTGATTCAGTGTTCAGTGAAGTGTAGGGAAGAATGTCCATCAGCTTTAATATTTCTGTGTTTGTGGCAATAAATCCTTAATTTGGGTCACACACTGGATGTGCATGAGCCAGGGAGTCCCTCCAGGCCCCAGAGTTTGGGCAGAGTTGAGATGCTTTAACCACCAAAGCACAGTAAATAATTTTTATTCATTTTTCTTTGCCATCTTTCCTGTGTGTTTCCAGTTTTCAGTTCCCTGTGTACAGACACAGAGCAGAGCCTTAGTTCCAGGGACACTCTCGAGATAAACCCCAGCCTTTGTGGAGCAGCAGCTGACTGAAGTATTTACCAGGCTCTATTATAGCTGTTCCTGCCTTCTGGAAAATTATTCACAAATACACAAGCATGACTTCATTTTGCCAGGAAGCAAGACCATTAATCCTGCCTACTTTGAAGCCACATCTTTTGTGGACTGTGGTGGGTAACTTATCTGTTCAGATTACTTAGATTGTTGGACACTTCATCCCTTTGTAATGTTAATGACTGCTGAGTAGCTCAGCCCTGCATGAGAATTTTTTCTTACATTTAAAACAACTTTTCTTTTCCATCTTACGTTTTTTTCTTTTATTTTCTTCTATTTGACTGTGCTTGGTTCTAAATTCTTGCATTTCTTATTTTATTATGCATTTATTATTATTTTTTTAATAATAAATCCTCTCAAAGGGGGATTCGGTTTCTAAGGAGTTAATTGCTGCGTGCTCTTTTACTCATGAGCCAATTGAATCAGATAATTTGCTGTTTCCTGAGTAATGTCAGAGAGTGTACAGAAAGATCTTTTGTTCCACTGAAGATGTTAAAGAGGGTTTGAGGATTCCTTTCTCTGCAAATCCTTTACATGAAAGATTTACAGTATGTACGCTCCAAGATTTGGAAATGCTGCTATTTAAGCATCTACACATGTAATTAGTCACTAATTGTTATCAGCTCCTACTCTCTTTAGCTTTTTTATTAGACCTGTTCCAGATATCACTGAGATCAGATTCAGCAAAGTGTGTCAACCCTTTCGTTTCAGAGTTGCTGCTGGTTTTTTCACCTTAAGCAGGGAAAGATGGAATTTTCCAAGGCTCTGGAGTGCCGAGGTTCTTGCTCTAAATTCCAGAGCTTTTAGCTGCTTGCAGCCTCAGCTCGTGGTGTGTGCTGCCCTGGGGACACCTCCCTCTTCCCAGCAGAGCTCCCTCATTTCCCACTTGTAAATCCTTTGGATGCCCCTTTTTGTTTCCACCTGGTCAGTGCTGCTGGTTTTCTTAGCAGGGACTGGCAGCCAAAATCCTGCTGGAGACACCGGGGGGAGAGAGGATGAGCATGAGTGAGTGTGGGGGATGAAGGGCAGGGAGCAGCTCTGCAGCACTGGTGATGGAGGGATGATGGGATCATGGTTATGGAGTTGTCCTGGGATCATGATTATGGAGTTGTTATGGGATCATGGAGTTATTATGGGATCAGGGACCAGGAGCAGCTCTGCAGCTCTGGTTATGGAGTTATTATGGGATCATGGTTATGGGGTGATGATGGGATGAAGAACCAGGAGAGCTCTGCAGCACTGGCTGTGAAATGATAATGGGATCATGGTTATGGGGTGATGATGGGATGAGGGACCAGGAGAGCTCTGCAGCTCTGGTTATGGAGTTATTATGGGATCATGGTTATGGAGTTATTATGGGATCAGGGACCAGGAGAGCTCTGCAGCTCTGGTTATGGAGTTATTATGGGATCATGGTATGGAGTTATTATGGGATCATGGCTATGAAGTTGTTATGGGATCATGGTTATGGGGTGATGATGGGATCAGGGACCAGGAGAGCTCTGCAGCTCTGGCTCTGGAGCTCAGGCAGCCCTGGCTGCAGTGCCCACGTTCCTCATGGTGCACTCTTCACACCCCAAGGCTTTTGCAGAGCTCATGGGCTGTGCAGGTTAGCCCTGAGCTGCCGTGGGTCACCAGCCCTGTGTCCCTTGTCTCAGCAGGCAGGATCTGAAGATAAACCAGAAGCAGGGGCTAATGAGCTGGGTCACCAAGTGGTCAGGCTTGGCACGAGTGCTGCCAGAAGGACTCTGAGTAGGATGGAAGTGAAGAGTCCAAACCTCTCCTGAGCCTTTAAAAGTTTTCTGTCTCTCATTAAAATCCAGTACAGATGATTTGGGCATTTCAGTTTCTGTCTTCCATGTCTCTCTATTGCTCTGTTTCAAATCTTAATGCTTCTGACTCCAATAGCCAAAACATCTCAGTTATTGTCAGACTCCAAGGAGCTCGATGATAATAATCCTCTACAGGGAAAAAGATAGTTTAAGTGAAAGGCAGAGATTATGAGATGCAGGAAAGATATGTCAACAGTCATTCTCTCTTCGCTAAGTAGTTGTAACTTACATTTTAAAAGAAAGTATTGAAATTGCTGCTCTTCAAAGGGAATTCAAAAGGATAATTGTTCTTTTTCTAAGGAAAGTCACATTTCTCCTGGGGCTAATGCCATAAGGTTCTTTCTTTGTACTGAAAACAGCAGAGTGCCAAACAAAGACTAAAGATTGAAGTTAATAGAGGGAGATCTATGCACTTAAAATTTTACAGTTTGCAGTATGCCATTCCTGGTGTTGCTTTCCTTCTGTGCCTTCCCACTCACCAGGCTATGGAAACGGAGTTTCCATCTCGCCCTCAGTCAGTGAGAGCATTCTGACATTAGTTCAAGCTTATGCAGATATCTGACCCCAAATTTGTGTCTGCTGAGACCTGAAAACTCTAGAGTTGCAAGTCTGGAACTTGCAGGCTTTCCCAGAGTTTCCTGGGGGTGTATAAAGTTAACTTTCAAACTCTTTGTAGGACTGGTGTCCCTCTAGCCTCTCCTCTGCACCAGTTCCACGTTCCTCTGGCATTCTGCTCTGAGGCTTACTGATGTGGGCAGAAATCACCTCCCTGACTTCTCCCTCTCCTGAAATACAAACTGGAGATACTGGTTGTTATTGCCCTGCTTGACATTCCAGGTTAAAAACACCAAAAGCACTCAGCTCAGTTCTCCCTCCAGTTCCAGTCTCTTTCTGGAAGGACATTGATCTGATTAATTAATTAATGACCTGTTTGCAGCAGGACTGTGCTGGAAGTTTCTCTGGTGACCTGTGGGTCATGGAATTGCTGCTGCTGGGAACTCTCCATCACCAGCAGAGCTTTGAACTGGGCCGGTTCAGGTCCCTTGTGCCAGGTAGGGAGAAGTGGTTGATCTCTGAATCCAGAGCATCCCCTTGAACCCCTGGCTGCTGGTTCTGTCCAGTGATGCCCAGAAAGCTGCTCTGGGACTGGATGGAGGAGGGCTGGGTGGTTGATGATGGGATGCAGAGAAACCTCAGCCATGGCCATGGATGAATTCCCTGTTGTCACTGTAGGCTTGTCTGATGCAGCTTTTCTTCACTGCCATTAAATCTCTGCTGACTGAGCCCCAAGGCTCAGAGCTCTCGTGTGGGGTGCTTGCAGTCTCTGCACTTCCCTGCCAAAGCCGTGGCAAGCAGGGCAAGGCTGTGCTGCTAATTCTGAGTGTCTTCAGCCTCCAGTTCTCCCCTCCCCACCTTAACTTGCTGCCTAAAAATGTCCTTTACAGGAAAAAAAAAAAGCCCCAGTGCTGCAGGACCGGCTGATTTGCTGGGGACCTGCTGCACAAACTGCATTACCCAAGTGCTCACTTGTCCTTTGAACACAAAAAGACAGACAGCTGGAGCCTGGGGTATTGCTTGGTACAAAGCAAACATTTAAAAAGCACAGAGTTTCAGGTCCTTGCTGGTAATGGAAAGTGCTATTTTCAAAAGTGCCATTTGACATTTGGAAGATTAACTGGTATTGACTTCCTGTGTGAGTTGGGCTCCTGAGTATCTGAGTCACTTTTGGAAACCTGAGCTGGCCATCTGTTTCACTTAGGCTTTGCAGTGCCAAGTGAAGCAATGCATAAATACTTTGATGACTATAGTTTGTAGTACCTAAATTTAAAAAAAAAAAAAAAAAGCAGTTATTTCAACAGCTTAACACCTATTGGAATTTTCAGAACTTCTGGGGCCTCGAATTCCCAGTGCCTGGGAGAAAGCAGATGCATTTGAAAGCAATCAGAGTTTGAAAGGAACTTGTGCTCCTGAAAACCCCAGAGCTACCCCAGCACTTTGGAATGTGGCAAAAAGGCACTTCTAGAAATTTCACCTGCATCCCAATGAGAATCTTGCCACAGACTTAAACTTGAGAACAAAGTATATTTATTAAAATAGAGCCAAAAAGTGGAGATGTAAAATGGTAGCATACATAATGGAGAGCTCTTAAAGCAGATTTGTGTGCAGCTTGAGATGGAGAAGGTAAGAGAGGAAAGGCAGGGCCCTGCTCCACATGGGGCAGGATGTGCTGAACAGTGGCTGCTAGTTTTTGGTTAAAGACAGCATTGCAATTTTTAAATTCCATTATAAGTAACTGTGTGGTGATTCTTTTTAAGGAATTTATAACAATGGCTCATGTTTGAGCTGGGTCAGGATTATAGGGCAGCCTCAGCTTTATGATTTCTTGGCCTTACCATGAATTGAACTGTCACCAGACTTTCTGGATGAGGTGGGGCTGGACTGGTTAACATGAGAGTAGACACAAATAATTTTTTAAATATTTGGCTCCTAGTGTATAACTCACAGATTTCCTTTATACCAATGTCAGAGCACTCCAAGCCTCTCTCACAGAGCTCTGCAGACTCCTCAGGACTCAGTTTAAACATGGGTGTATTGTTTGTGTCCTCATTTCTCCCGTGAACTCCTGCATGACCTTGGGCAAGTCACTTCATTTATCTGTCCCCCAGCTCTGATAACACGAGATAAGTTAAATAGTTCTGTGCTCCTGAGAGCTGTGCATGAAAATCCTGTCTGAAAGCAGCCAGAGAAATGCATTGCTATTGTTGTTGATGTTATGGATCTATTTAAGCAACGTGTCCTTATGGACTTCTGCATCCTATGAGCAGCAGGGCTGTTTGCACATTGAGAGTGGTTTGCTGGACAGTGGCCAGAAAATGGGGATGAACCCATAACCAGCAGATACTCCCCAGGGCATTTAGCAGCAGGAATGATGGTTAGGAGGCTGGTGAGATGTATAAATAATTGTTGTCAGGGTTTAGGCATTCAGGAGGCACAGCCTGCTTTGCATGTAAACAAAATGTAGGTCTTGAGGGAGTCTGTGTCTCGGCTAAATCTGCTCGTGTAGAAATCCTCTTTTTTAGGCTTTATATTTTGTAATCATTGTAATTTAAATTCAGCCACAGTCCACAGGATTTGCACATTTTACCACCATTAAGGAAGTCAGTAGGAGCTGTGCACCTCACTCCCCATAGCTGCCCTTCAATAATTAACTGCTTCTCCCCTCCAAAATCTGAAATTAGGGACAGCAGCAGCACTTGAGAGCATTCAGGCTGAGAATCTGCATGTGAAGGACAATTAATTCATCTGCTGTGTGCTTGTCCCTCCTGTTTGTCCTGCCTGCCTTTCCTGGGCTGCTCAGCCCCAGCTCCAGCCATCAGCAGCAGGTTGGGCTGTCCCTGGTGATTCCCCTGGAGATTCCCATGATGATTCCCATGGTGATTCCTATGGTGATTCCCATGGTGATTCCTATGGTGATTCCCATGGTGATTCCCATGGTGATTCCTATGGTGATTCCCTGATTCCCCTGGTGATTCCCATGGTGATTCCCATGGTGATTCCCTGATTCCCATGGTGATTCCCATGGTGATTCCTATGGTGATTCCCCTGGTGATTCCCATGGTGATTCCTATGGTGATTCCCATGGTGATTCCCATGGTGATTCCTATGGTGATTTCCCTGGAGATTCCCATGGTGATTCCCATGGTGATTCCCCTGGTGATTCCTATGGTGATTCCCATGGTGATTCCCATGGTGATTCCTATGGTGATTCCCCTGGTGATTCCCATGGTGATTCCCATGGTGATTCCCATGGTGATTCCCATGGTGATTCCTATGGTGATTCCTATGGTGATTCCCATGGTGATTCCCATGGTGATTCCCATGGTGATTCCCATGGTGATTCTCATGGTGATTCCCATGGTGATTCCTATGGTGATTCCCATGGTGATTCCCATGGTGATTCCTATGGTGATTCCCCTGGTGATTCCCATGGTGATTCCCCTGGTGATTCCCATGGTGATTCCCATGGTGATTCCCATGGTGATTCCCATGGTGATTCCCTGATTCCCCTAGTGATTCCCATGGTGATTCCCCTGGTGATTCCCATGGTGATTCCCTGATTCCCATGGTGATTCCCATGGTGATTCCCATGGTGATTCCCATGGTGATTCCCATGGTGATTCCCCTGGTGATTCCCTGATTCCCATGGTGATTCCCCTGGTGATTCCCTGATGATTCCCATGGTGATTCCCTGATTCCCATGGTGATTCCCCTGGTGATTCCCATGCCAGGGGATCAGAGTGCCAGCAGCACAGCCCCTTTGGTTTCCTTCCCATCACACACATCCCATGGAATTAACCAGCTCCACGTGCTCTGAACAAACTCCTCACAGCCTCCCTGCTGGAACAAGCTGTGCTGGGACAGGAATCCCCATTCCCCCAGAACAATCCTCATCCTGCTGTCATCCCTCTTGTCCTCCCTTCAGATGTTTGCATTTCACATGGAGAAAGTTGTGCTTTGTAGCTTTCCAGGAGTGGCAGATGTTGCTGTGCCCGTGGCACAGGAGGCAGATGTTCAGGGAGCAGAGCCCAGCTTTACCCACCAGCCATGGCTGAATTTCTTCTCCCCTGTAGTTAAACATGTAGAATCCAGTCCTGCAGGAGAGGGGGTGTTCAGCATTGCCTGCTAAGCGTTATAATTGAAATAAAGGGACTCTCAATGTCTGTGTTACATATGGAGCAGTTTATTAACTCACAGAGGCACTTGGGCTTGGCTTTTTTTTTTCCCCCCCCCCGGAGGCAATAGTAAAATTTGACAGGTGATTTTGTAGATGAAGACAGTAAACAGCTGTTGGAAATGATAATGTCTGAGTGGTTTTGTTGTTACTATGAAAACTTAGTTACACTCATTTTAGATTAATTTTTCATTGTCTTCTGTAAATGAGAATTGCTTACACGGCTGCTTCAAATGGGACTTGGATTGCTTTCCATCTACTGCCAAAACTCTAAAAGACAAAAAATCAAATGCATAAAACCACTTATGAGCAAAGATACAATAAATTCGTGCTATAGTGCATTTTAATTTGGTAAAGTGAAGTTTTGCTGTGCAGCAGTTTGTATTCATGTGTGAGAGAGGCATATACATTAGCCATTTAAATTCAGCACTGTGTTAAACAGCAATAAAAGCAATTCTGGCTGCTATTGGGAGCTTTTGGTTGTGGTATTATGGAATTTCCCAAAAGTCTGAGAAGCAATGTGGGAAAAATAAAATGTGGAAAAGGAAGTGCAAGTGCAGTCCTGCAGCAAAGCCCCCAGGGAGGGATGGAGAAGGTGGAGTTTCAGTTCTGCCACGGATTTCTGTGCTCACTTTTTTGGGGAGTGTGGAAGGAAAGGGCTGCCCTTGCAGTCCAGGCTCAGCACTGGGGGCTGGCTCCAGTTTGGAGCTTCTGCAGGTGTTTGGTGGGATCTGGAACAGCTCATTTTTCAGTTTATCAATGCAACTAATAGACATGCTTCCACACTTCAGTCTCCTGTTAAGTGGAGCCATCTTTTCAGTGTAAAACACCACTGAGGACAATTGCAAAGAAAGAAAAACCAGGTAGACAAAGGTAAAAAAAAAAAGGTAAAAAAGGCAGACAAAGTCTAAGCCATGATTCAGGCCTGCTTTGAAGTAGGTTAGAGGTATTGAAAGTTCTGACTCCCTGCATGATTTCACCCAGGATGGATCTTTGGGTCTGGGGACCCAAACAGGTCAGGATCTGATGTTTGTGAGTTCACAGAAGGATCAGGCAAGTGTGAGTGAAAGTCAGTGCTCTTTTGTTTCCTCACACATTTAATAACACTTGAGTCCTGTGCTGACCTTTTGCAGAATTTTCTTTTGGCATAAATGTCAGGAAATGCGGCCGGGAATGAAAATATTGATAAACACAGTGCCAGGGTTTGGACTGTAACTTCAGCTTGTGGGGAGCAGCAATTTGGGCAGCCCTCATCTCATTTGTTTCTGAAACACTGTGCATCAGCCAGTCCTGCATATCAGCACCTCTGGAAATGTTCCTGACACTCCTCGTTGGCCTTTGCAAGGCTTCACACCACACAGAGCATTGTTCAGAGAGGGAAATCGCTGCCTCTTCACAAATTGATGCCTCAAAGTTCACAGCAGAGCTGTTGTTTCCGACTTCTTCACCCGAGGAAGTTCAGCCCAGAATGTGCCAGCACGTTTTTAAGGAGCTGCTTGCATGGAGCCAGTTCTTCTGGCAGGCTGAATAGGACGAATGGGTGGTGTGAGACCATGCAGCACTCTGTGACCCCACAAGGGCTTTGACACACTCGGAGCACCATGGGCACCTCCCAGCTCATGGCTCATCCCATCTCCAGGGCTCGGGAGGAGGGAGAGAGGGATTGGCAGGGAAGGGAGAGAATTTATCAGTAAATAGAAAATCTCCTGGATCCCCTTTGGCAGCGTTCCCCTGCATGGAAGGGGCCCAGGCTGTGTGGTTGAACATCACAGGAGCTTGGCTGGACTCCTCTCCGTAGAGTAAACTCAAAAAGATTATTTTTAAGTTGGTAACTCACTGAAGTGTTTCTGTATATTGTTGTTAAGTAGGAGAAAAAGGTGTGAGAAAAGGAAGGAGGGTGATCTGAAAGTTTTATTCTAAATTTATTATTTCTTTATGTTATTAGTAAAGCTTTTCTTTACACCCTTTAAGTTTTAGGCCTATCTTACTTTTGCTCCTAATCCTGTCTCACAGCAGAAGATAAGTATATTAAAATTGGTAAATCTAAACCACTACACTAAATTATGTAAATTGTGTGCCTGGTTTTGAACAGAAACCAAGACAAGGGGTTAATGAAAGTCTGGTGGATAATTTGGGAACTGGGAGTGGGGAAGGGGAGCAGATACAAACTCGGCTTGACAAATTCAGCCTGTCCAGGGTGTTTTCTTGTGTCACTCCCCACTGTGAGAATTTCATTCACAAGTTCCATGTCCTCAGCCTTTGGCTTGTCACTGATGCTTTTGTGCTTGCCAGTAAATTACATCAGCGATTCCAGAAGCTCCTTTTTTTGTGTCTGCTGGCACAGGTAGGACAGGGGAGTGCTGTAGGATAATTTAATACAGCCACTTTAGACATTCTCTGGTTTTTCTCTTCCCTTTTGTCTGTTATCTTCACCAAGACATTCAGTGTCTTGTTGATCATCTGTGAACCACATCATCAACAAGAGGAATTGAATAAAAATCTACTGATGTCAGGAAACAATGTCAGTTTACACTAGGTGTCATGTACTGAGGATGAAGAGACAATCTCTGATAGCCTAGAGCATTTCTTACTTGCCTTAGGCATAATTTTGTCTTTATATTTGAATACTTGGAGCTCAGTAATCCTGTAAATCCCTTTTTCTATATTCAAAAAGCTCCATCTGCTTTGGGAAACCCTTTAAATTAGTCCTAAAGGCCAAGTCTCTTTATAGAAAGAACTGGATAGCACAGATATCCTATCTGCAAAAAAAACCAGCCCACCTCCTAGGGAAAAGTAATTCCTGGAAGAGTTGGCAATGCTGCTAAAAATTATTAAGAAAATATTTGTCCATTTTCAAAAAGCTTTCTGATGGAATGTCATGTAGACATGAGCATGTTTGGAATGTGTAACAATTCTCCCATCTAGAATGGGAGAATCCTCTTTCTCTGTCTGGTACAAACTGTGTATTCTGCAGGCAGCCACAGCAGGGTGTTTGCAGAGATTTGTGCTCTGTTTTTGCCAGTTCTGTGTGTGCCTTGTTGGTTTAGCACAGCTCACCCTCACAGGGCAGCAGAGCTGAACCTGGAAATTCAGCTCTCAATATCACATTGCCCTGCAGAGGTTTTATCTCTGCATTAGCTACTATCTGGAAATGGAAGTTTTTTTGTTTCTGTTGAAACAGTCCCCAAGCAGAGAAATCAGAGTTCCTGTGTCCTGTGCAGTGCTTTGCAGCCTGGTGACAAGTGATGCCACAGGTGAGGGCAGTGACAAAGGTGTGGAGCAGAGGAGAACCCCACTGTGACCCCAATTCATTGAGTTAGGGTGAGGAGAGGGACAGCAAAAGGAAAAAAAAAAATCATTGAATTAGGGTGAGGAGAGGGACAGCAAAAGGAAAAAAAAAATCGTTGAATTAGGGTGAGGAGAGGGACAGCAAAAGGAAAAAAAAATCGTTGAATTAGGGTGAGGAGAGGGACAGCAAAAGGAAAAAAAAATCGTTGAATTAGGGTGAGGAGAGGGACAGCAAAAGGAAAACCCATCCTTAAACGAGGGTGAGGAAAGGGGGAAAAAGGAAAACCCATGCTTGAATTAGGGTGAGGAGAGGGGTAAAAGAAAAACACATCCTTGAATTAGGGTGAGGAAAGGGGGAAAAAGGAAAACCCATCCTTGAATGAGGGTGAGGAAAGGGGGAAAAAGGAAAACCCATCATTGAATGAGGGTGAGGAGAGGGGAAAAAGGAAAACCCATGCTTGAATTAGGGTGAGGAGAGGGGAAAAAGGAAAACCCATGCTTGAATTAGGGTGAGGAAAGGGGAAAAAGGAAAAGCCATCATTGAATGAGGGTGAGGAAAGGGGGGAAAAAGGAAAACCCATGCTTGAATTAGGGTGAGGAAAGGGGTAAAAGGAAAACCCATGCTTGAATTAGGGTGAGGAAAGGGGTAAAAGGAAAACCCATCTTTGAATGAGGTGAGGAGAGGCAGAGCAAAAGGAAAAGCCATCCCTGGTGCAGAGCAGGCAGGTCGTCTGTGGGAGCAGAGCATTCCAGCTGTGGAATATTCAGGAGCAGCCTGTAAGCAGCTCTGTGCTGGTGGAAAAGGTCATCTCTCGGTTTGCTTTGGGCTTTAGAAAATACTTTCAAATTGTCCTGCCTTCTCTGAGCTGACAGTGCTGCTGCAGAGAGAGCCTGAGGGTGCACGAGAGGTGACACTGAACGGGGGCCCCAGTGCCATCAAAATCAAAAGCAGAACAACGATTGACTGGAGCCCAAGTAAGGTCAGGACCAAAGTGTCCCACGGGGCGTGGGGCAGGGCTGTCACCACTCTGATTTATTGCCCAGCACAGGAGAATGCTCAGCAGCGCTCCCTGTGCAGCTTCAGGAGTTTGGAGAGATGTTGACGCAGATTTTGAACGCAGGGATCCTTCCCTGCACGCCCTGCTTTCTGTGTTTGAAGGGAACAATAACACGGCCGTGATTCAGTGCTTTAGGAATGTTCTGAAGGCAGGGTGCTGCCCCAGGAAAACCTGACTAGATGGAGGATGTGAGCTGGGAGGAGGCTGCGAGGGGCAAACCCCTTTGTGCTGGTAATTCCAAAGACCATCCCATCTGCTTGGCTGCCATCATCCTTCCCCTGTTTCACCTCTTTTTCCACACTGCAGGCTGCTGTACCCAACAAGAGCCCGTGGCAGCACCCTTGGGTTTTCTGTCCCTGCAGCTGAGCTTGGCACTGGCAGCTCGGATGGGAGCAGGGCACAGACACCGAGTTCTTGTTTTCCAGGACTGTCCCTGACGTGGCGTTCACACAGCTGTGCCCTCGCTGCTGCTGCTGCTGCTCTCCTCAACAAGTGTAAGGAAATCCCTTAACCTGCAGGCAGAGCTGTACGTGCACCTGCAAGGTCCTGGGCAGCTTCTGATTTTGGCTTTGCATTTCCCCAGAGCCTTGGGAAGCCGGGCTTCCATCAGTCCAGCCCTACCTGTGATCAAACAAAGAGTTCCAAGTCAGCAAAGAGCAGGACTGGTGACTAATATTGTTGAAGATTTCAATAACAAAGGGAAAGCTTGTGTTCTTTAGAACCTTTTTCCGTTTTTTTTTTTTTTTTTTTTGGACAGTCTCCTGAATGCCATTTGTATAATTACATAGAAACCTGTTTTGACTCACCTAGTGCAAAAAGGCATAGAAAGAAGGGCATAAAAAGGCAGCAATGATTGCTTGGAAAAAAATCACAGCAGAGCTTGAAATCTTTGCTCTGGGCAGTGAGACAAATGTGTAACTGTGCTGCATGGAGGGATTCTGTGCTAGGCTCTTGTTCGTTACTTTCTGCAGCAGAAATCTTGCTGTTGTTTAAAGAGAATTCTGATATCATGGAGCCTGTGGTTGCCCCTAGCACTCCTGCACTCTTCCTGGGGGTCAGGTGGAGATGAAATGGTTTTCCTAGCAATGGAAATTCAGAAATGGTTTTCCTAGCAATGGAAAGTCAGAAATGGTTTTCCTAGCAATGGAAAGTCAGAAATTGTTTTCCTAGGAATGGAAATTCAGAAATGGTTTTCCTAGCAATGGAAATTCAGAAATGGTTTTCCTAGCCATGGAAAGTCACCTGTGTAAAGCACATTTCTCAAAAGCCTCCTCCAAGCCCATTGTGTTTTCTTGCTTTGCCTGATTTAGCTCATTTGAAGCTGAGGTTTCCCAACAAATTAGAGATGATTATGATTAGTTTTCTCGTGGAGGTGCTGTGGGGCAAAGGCAGGTGTGGACAGAAGCACACACACTGACTGCTTTTTTAATGCACCCCAACACCAAACAGATTTTGCCCCACAACTTACTTTTCTCTTCGAAACAAAGGAAATTTTTCATTGTGAAAACGACAACTTGTTTGTGGAAAGCAGAACATTAAAAAAAATTTTTTTTTTTTTATAGAAACTCTGATTGTGATACAACGTTAGTGATGGAGTGGAGGAGTCAGAGAATCCTAGAATGGTTTGGGCTGGAAGGGACCTTAGAGATAACCAGTTCCATGGGCAGGGAACCTTCCATTAGACCAGTTCCTCCAAGTCCCATCCAGCCTGGCCTTGAATGATAAATCATAAAATGATAAATCTATTAAATGATCAATTTTTTATAGTACCCTCAATGCAGTAGACATAAGGAGAAAGAAAAATAGAAATACCCAGAAGTGAGAGGGTGAAGTTGCTGGTGAGAAGCTGAATTAGGCAGAAATCCAAACGTAGATAGTTGGTGTAATCTCAGATCTATCAGCCGTGACAGTATCCATTTAAATGAATCCTTAAAAATGTTAATTGCACATCACAGGCACTTCAGCAATGACATTTCTGCCACTGAATGTCATGGGGACATTTTCCCTTTTATTATCCTTGAACAGGAGGAGTGAACTACCACCAGATAACTGTATCATGAAATGTAATGGATCTACCTCCAGTATTTATGCTGGTTCCACTTTCAATAAGCTGCTTTTTAAATTTGCAATGAGCAAGAGCTTTGGATGGCATTAGGAAGGCAGTGTTGTTAAGCTTTGCTTTATGAACTGTAAAATAAAGGTTTGTCCATCAGACTTGCAGAACTGCAGCTACTGAAAGCCCCAGGGTCTGTGGTTTTTGTAAATTTGAATAAGAGCTGGTTTATAACTGCAGCCTGAAGTTGGTCACATCTTTGTCTGATTTCCCCAGGACATTCACTAGCACCAGCTCACTCTCGTTTGTTTTAAACATTCATAAGAAGGAAAAAAAAAGCCAGGGAAAGCAGACAGGGAATTGTAGAATCATGGCATGGCCTGGGTTGGAAGGGAGCTTAAAACCCATATAAAAAACCATCCATCTTGAGCTGGCTGCTCTCAGTTTCCAGCCAGCCATCCCCACGTACCTGGAGTTCCACGAGCTCAGGGTTTATCCACTGCTGCTGCTCAGTGTTTTCCTCAGACTGCTTCGGGTTTCTGCTTCACTCTGCCTGTGGTTGACTTCAGCACAGGAGAGACCATGAGAGCAGCACACAGCATTCAACGAGAATTTACAGCCAAAGAGTGGGATTAAAAGAGTAACACAAACATTCTGCAAATACTAATAAGGGGAAGAATATGGCCTGAGACTGGGGGAAAGGAATTAATCCAGGCTGCAGAGTGCTCCTTAGTGAAGCTTGCAAAAATATATTGACTTTCTAGAAAGAAAACTTCTTCTTTACCTTCCCCAGACTGGTATTCTCCAGTTTTGGGTTGAACACAGTTTTATTCAATTCCCTGCAGCTCCCAGTCCAAGGGATTCCACTCAGACTGGGTTTGCTGTGTGATGAAATTGCAGCTGTTGAGTTTATTTCCCAGAGGACATGGCTCATTTCAAAGTCTTTTTCTCTCTATCCAGGCAGTTCCACAGACACCCAGAGAAGCTCTGCAGCTGAGCTGGGGTTCTCTCCTGGCAGCTGCCCTTGCTTCTGGTCTGAAACAGCCTTGGAAAAGGAAACTTGGGAAGTGTCCACAGGGAATGCAGGGGGAGCCTGGGGCTGCCACCCACAAACTCGACTTTTCCTTGCCCCATGGACTTTGTTTTTCACACTCCTTCAGTTCACCTCGGTGTTACACTCTTGGTTGTTTCACCACACTATCCAGCACTTACATGCTGTTATTCTCCTTCCTGAGCCATTAAATGTGTGCTTTCTTTAAAGCCATTGCCTCTGCAGAGTGCAGGTATTGTATCAGTTTTACATGTGTGCTGAGTGGTTGACTTGGTTGGTGTTTTCCCAGCAATTAGGTTCTCTGTTGAGAAGGAATGGGGATCTTTATGCACAAATATTTTTGGAGTTTTAAACACAGCCAAAAAGCAGAGCTGTAAAAAAAAAAAAAAAAAAAACAAAAACCCAACCCAGTAAGAGCTACAGGAGCTGGAACCTGAAGATACCTGACTTGCAAACGAGGTGTGCATATCCCACATCTGATTTGCATGCACAGTTACATCTAAATGTGATTTTTCTTGCCCCCTGCTTCCCCATCATCTTCGTTCTGTTTCAGAGTGGGTGCCTCGTGCTGTGGCTGCTGTCCCTCCCTGTGGTCACTGTGTCACCTGAGGACACAGCTCTGCCACTCCCCAGGCTCAGTGCCCAGTTAGGACAGGCATAAAACTGCTGGTGGGCACAGCAGCTGACACATCTTCACTTGGCTGGAAGGTGGAGGCTGAGCCCACCCAGCTCACAAATGGATTTAGTAAATGGAGTTCTGCATCATTTCCAGGGGAAATTGTAAGTGGAATAAAACATATGTGCAAGATATTTGTGGTCAGAAAATGAATTCTCCGGACTGCTTTGTCCGAGGTGTTCTCCTGCCTCTGGAGATGTTTCACTGCTGCTCCCAAACTGTTAAAGGCAGCAATTAGATGGGAATGATAAAACCTCCTTTGGGGTGTTGGATCTCATCCTGCTGCATCTATCAAGCTGAAAGAGCCATAAAATCTAAGGCTGATGATGAGATGATTCTGCCTTCTCTGTTTGAGAGCTCTGGGTTTGGAGTGAGTCTCTGAAAATCTCTGCTCAGGGTCTCCTTTGCAGTGATGTCCCCTGGAATCTTTTCAGTGTTTGTACATTTGCTGTCTCCAAAAGAGGAAAATGCTGCTTACTTAGGGTGCTGCTGGAGAGGTTCCAGCACTGAATGAATACTAAGTAGAAAATGTCCTTCTCAGAGGCAGGAGGAGATGATGAATCACAGTGAAAGCTGATTTCTTGACCAATCTGCCTATGTATTTTGTTATCTGAAATTGTAATGAAGGCATGAGCAGCCTCATATCTTGAGCAAACTGATTGGGAATGAAATGAAGGTGGGAGCTGGTGGCAGCTCAGGACCTGTGTTTGCATGCAGCCTTTTTCTGATGGCACCAGGGGGATTCCTTTGGGAGCAGGGAAAAATCAATCCCATCTACCTGGTGTGTGATGCAGTATCACAGAAGACTAATGAGCCTGCTGTCCTCACTGCAGCGTTTGTTGGTGATTAGTGACTCTGAGAATCTGCTCTGCATGGAAGGAAGGAGTTGGGGATTTTTTGTGATCCCCAGTCAGGCCTCCCTCCTTCAGGGCCTGTCTTGTTCAGCTTTCTGCCTGTCCAAGAGAGGAGCATTCCTGGTTTTCTGTGCTCCAGTTAGCAACACGACTTTTGCTGTTTGTTCTCAGTGTAACGTCGGTGAGATCAGCGTCTGTAGGCAAGGCTTGGGCAGAGAATTCCGAGTTGTTTTTATTGTGAGACTGGAAGGAAAAATTACTCTTCACCTTGTTCCCCTGGGGAATGAAGGCAGAGCAATATCCCACCCCAGGCTCTGTCTGCCCTCTGCCATGCAGGCAGTGCATGTTGAATTAGCTGAGAATTACCCTCCCACATGGCAGCTCAGCAGTTAAACCAGGAATAATGGTCTTTAAGTCTTCCCCAGCCCTGCTGGGTCCTGGGCTCAGGACATGGCCAAGGTGTGCCAGGTCCAGGTGCAGCACACAGGCACCAGAGGTTTCTAAAGCTCCACCTTGCCTAATGCCTGTTGATTTTATTTTAGCTGGAAGGATCTGTATCTTCATGTCTTGCCTGAGGTTGTTCAAGGATGCTGTGGAAGAGCTGGGAAGTGAAATGAGATTTCCTGTCCTAGTCCAAATACTTTAATCAAAAAGTGATGTTTTATATTACAGTTTATGACAAGAAAGCCAAGAAACCTTATTAACTAATCTAACTCTGATCTTGCCTGTACAAAGAAATCAAGTGCAGCATTATATCATCCTCCTGAAGATACACATGTATATTATGTTATGGTGATCAAGAGTTTGCTCAGTTATACCTTGGATATTTTCCTTTGGAGAACTTCATAATACTTTTAATGTCGTAGATTTCCCTGAAATTATGTCCTCCCTGTCTGTTAGTGTCAAAATAGATCATCCCTTTCTTTCTCCTCTGCTGGTTTTTATGCTTTAAAGATAAAAGCTAGGCTAATATTGCAAAATAAGACATTTAAAATGCATTTTGTCTCCAGTAGTTAGCATTATTCTGTAATTACTACATCCTTTCCCCAGTTTTTCGAGGAGGTTAGCTTTGTTCCAGGTTTTATTAATGAATTGCTGAAGGAAACTTATTATTAAGCATTAGTGAGCAAGGTGGGCATGGTGGAGCAGCCAGGTCTGGTGGGAGGAGGGTGAAACTCAGTGATTTTTAAGGTCCTTCCCCCCAGAACATTCTGTGATCTTTAAAGTCACCTTCAAGTCACACTCTCCCAGATCAAATTCGAATGCTGTGCTGTTAATTTTTCTCCCTAATTGCTGTGACTCACCCTGGTCCCAAGGTGTGCTCATTACCATCATCACCCTGGGGAGGAAAAGGTGCAGCAGAGGAGCAGATGGGGAATTGCAGGAGCACAAACCCTGAGCCCCATTCCAGCCTTTTCCAGCATGGGAAGAGGCCCTGGTGAGGCACAGCCTGAGTGAAAAGTGCAGCACAGATTGCTCTGGGTTTGTCTCTGCCCATGGTAATAACATGCTTCAATCCATTCCTTTCAGCCAGGAGTAAGATGTAACTGGGGGATGATGGGGTTTGTACTCTTCATTTTTTATGTCATTTGCTAAGTGCTGATCTTGCATTAAGATGTCACTGTCAGACTGGATAGCATTAGAGGAGAAAGGAGCTGCTGAATTTCCAGCAGGTCGAAGTATTCTCAGATCCCTAGGCACTTTCAGTAAAAATCTGTTGGTATAAAGGATGGCTAAAAAATGTTTTTAATCTAGGCTTTTAAAAATTTCTCTTTTGAGAGTCGCTGTAATAAATCGAAATTATTGATTTAGCCTGTAGCAGTCCTGAGATTCACTCACTTAAGAGTTAAAACTGCTTTATTACTTGGAGCAATAAGGCAGCACTGTGAAATCTCCCATCAGAGGCTGCTCCTCACCTGCACATGGGCAGCAGCAAAGATTTCTGTCTGCTCATGGCATCAGCTGAGTGCTCTGTGTGCTCTGCTTGGTGATGCTCTGCCCCTGGGACCCTGACAGCATGGCCTGGTCACTAATCCTGGAATCAGTGGTCACTACAGTGGTCACTAATCCTGGAATCAGTGGTCACTAATGCTGGAATCAGTGGTCACTAATGCTGGAATCAGTGGTCACTAATCCTGGAATCAGTGGTCACTAATACTGGAATCAGTGGTCACTAATCCTGGAATCAGTGGTCACTAGTCCTGGAATCAGTGGTCACTGATGCTGGAAACAGTGGTCACTAATCCTGGAATCAGTGGTCACTAATACTGGAATCAGTGGTCACTAATCCTGGAATCAGTGGTCACTAATACTGGAATCAGTGGTCACTAATGCTGGAATCAGTGGTCACTAGTCCTGGAATCAGTGGTCACTAGTCCTGGAATCAGTGGTCACTGATGCTGGAAACAGTGGTCACTAATCCTGGAATCAGTGGTCACTAGTCCTGGAATCAGTGGTCACTAATCCTGGAATCAGTGGTCACTAATACTGGAATCAGTGGTCACTGATGCTGGAATCAGTGGTCACTACAGTGGTCACTAATCCTGGAATCAGTGGTCACTAATGCTGGAATCAATGGTCACTAATACTGGAATCAGTGGTCACTAATGCTGGAATCAGTGGTCACTAATACTGGAATCAGTGGTCACTAATGCTGGAATCAGTGGTCACTAATGCTGGAATCAGTGGTCACTAATGCTGGAATCAGTGGTCACTACAGTGGTCACTAGTCCTGGAATCAGTGGTCACTAATGATGGAATCAATGGTCACTAATGCTGGAATCAGTGGTCACTAGTCCTGGAATCAGTGGTCACTAATCCTGGAATCAGTGGTCACTGATGCTGGAATCAGTGGTCACTAATCTTGGAATCAGTGGTCACTAATCCTGGAATCAGTGGTCACTAGTCCTGGAATCAGTGGTCACTAATGCTGGAATCAGTGGTCACTAATCCTGGAATCAGTGGTCACTAATCCTGGAATCAGTGGTCACTAATGCTGATCTCAGTGTCACTAATACTGGAATCAGTGGTCACTAACTCCAGTCTCAGTGGTCACTAATCCTTCACTCAGTGGTCACTAATTCCAGGCTCAGTGGTCACTAATCCTAAGCTCAGCAGTCACTAGTCCTGGGCTCAGCTCAGCCCTGGCCAGGTTTAACATTGCTCCTCCTTTTAGCAGGCCCCTGCAGACAAACAGAATCTGTTCTGTGTTCTGTGTCTGTGGTGTTACCACCCTGTGAGTCTGCCCATGGGCTGAGCTGGCTTCTACACCCAGGTCTTAAATCCCCTACATTAAATACAGCTTTTGATAGAGCCAGTCCCAGGCATTGATAGAAGAAAAATCTTCTTTGGAGGGTGAATATTTCTCAGGGCACTGGAGGTTGGAATTATCAGCAAGTCAGTTGCAGACTGACTGCAGCCAGAATTATCAATAAGTAGTTGCAAAGTAGTTGCTTAATATCATCCTCAAAAATCTTCCAAAATCCAAACCCTGGCTGATGTCTCAAGGGTGTGTGCTGCCCACACAGCTGGCAGCAGCTGGCGAGTTTCATGGCATTTTCTCCTGATGTTGCTTCTGTTTTGCCTTTTATGCATCTTTTATTATCTTTCCATTTACAGAAATTTCCATTTCCCCTTCTCTTTCTCAAACTGCTCTGCTCAGAGGCATTCAGGGGCTCTGCTGCCCCTTCTCCTGGGGCAGCACTTGGCTGCCAGCCTCTGCCAGGATCAGTTCCCCCATCCCTGAGCTGCAGGCTCAGCCCACCAGCAGCTCCTCGTCTCTGCCCACTGGGATAATGGGGTGGGATGATGGGATGGGATGGGATGGGATGGGATAATGGGATGGGATGGGATGATGGGATGGGATGGGATGGGATAATGGGATGGGATGGGATGATGGGATGGGATAACTGAGTTGGGATCAGCTCCTGGCTGATGTGCAGAGTTCACACCCACCCTCCAGTGCCTGCTCAGCACATCAGGAGTCCTCCCTCCCCTGTGCTGGCACGTGCTCCAGTCTAGCTCTGAATGATTAACGTTTTTATAAATTAAAGTAAGTCCAAGGAGTGAGCTGGCCCAGGGGAACTCTCAATCCAGTGAAATTAGACTCATATACCCACCCTGGAGCAATTCCTTAGAAGCCCTGCCTTGAGGAAGCTTCATTTGTAATCACTACGTGCTGTGTACTTTAGAAAAGTTTTATAATTACTTGCTGTTCCGGCTGCTGAGCACTTCTAAGTGTTGGATATTAAGGAACTGCTGTTTCAGTCAGTGAACAAGCTCTGAACATTAAATGTGCTTCACGAGAAGCATTTTTTTCTCAGCCATTACACATCTCTGAAGGCACATTTTTTTTTCAAGTGGATGCTTTCCCAGCTGTTGATCATCTCTCTGTTTCTTCTGTGTGAAGAGAGAAGGAGGAAACTGATGATGCTGTGACATTGCATAAAGGCTGCTTTGCTGTGCAGGGAGGTGGGGGCATCACTCACAGATGCAGGCACTGCAATAATGATGCAGGTCAGCCTGGAAGAGCACCAAGAAAAGCTTTGTCTTGCACAGTGCACGTTTTTCTGACATTTTTGTATCTCAGTGTTTTGCAGAAAAAGAAAACAAAAAAAATTTAGCATTAATCAGAAATCTGTAGATGAATTTTGATACCATTTTTTATAGCCCTCCACCACTAAAGCAGCTTGTCTTGGCCATGGGTCAAGGGGACACCTGGCCAGAATCACCAGTGAGTGATACCCAGTGCCTGGGGAGAGCTGGAAATCCAGATTTGGCAAATTTGGTGCTTTGTGAAAGGTGCTAACAATGATTTCCTTCACAGAATAGCTCATCAGAAATAGACCTCAGGGGCAGGATGGTGTTAGGGTGCTGCAGACCATTTGTAGAACCAGGTGCTGTGGTAGCCAGTGACACCAGAATGGTGGGGCAGGGGTTAATAAAAGGTTTGGCAAAGCACAGAAGGGTTCCTTCCCTGTGACCCTGAGGGTGTCACCAGCCCCTCCTGAGTCCTGGGAGCCAAGCTGGGACCCCGAGGGAAAGGGAGAAGAGGTTTAGGGGTCAGGGACTGGCTGGAAATGAGCTTTCCCCCCCTCCAGATCCCCACCTCCAGCTCTCTGCAGCTACCAGCAGAGTGTGGGGCTTTTCTTGGATAAATGCACATTTTCAGGGGCTCTTTGGGGAAATTGGAGAACTTCCCTGGTGTTCACTGACTCTTAGAGCAGCTTTGATGTGTGCAGAGATTTATTCTCCATTTGGTGAAGGTGAAAGCACTGAGATAGTCAGTCACAAGGAAGGACTTTTTCCCTGTCAGATACTAAGAATCAGAACTAGAAATGGTGCAAATAATGTCATTTCAGGTGTCATTAATCTGAGGCATAATGGTGCCTTTAGCAGCCAAATGAACACTGCAGCTCAGGTGGTTCAGGTGTCTTTGCACATGATCGTGTCAGCAAATAAATTCCCAAGTTCCATCCAGTATAAATTCACTCCGAGGTGTCCCAGAAGTGTGTAAACCCCAGCTATTGCAGCTGCCTCGTATTTACAGGCTGTAAGATTTATTTAGTAGGAGCTCTTCAAATGGCAATAGGCTGGGCTTGAGTTATGAATTGCTAAACCCATCCATCTATCACATTACTGCCCAAAATCACTCTCTAAGTGCAGGCAGGAAATGTGCCACTGTCACAAAAGTCTCTCTTTTGACACAGCAAGAAAACAGCAAGGAAATAAATTTCAAGCATTAGGCAGCATTAAGACTTTTCAGGGGGAGCCATCCAAATGAAAACCCATAATCAAAATAATAATTATCAGGGGAACCATTTGCTTTCAAAGTAATCATGCAAAGTAAAGCACAGGATATGTCTTAAGTAGCAAAAAATGGTGATTTCTGTTCAGAGGGAGAAAGAAAGTCTAGCACTTGAGAATATAAGTGCTTTGTACATGATCAGTTCTTGATGGATTTTCTCAGAAATGGGCCTTCATGTATTGTATGTTAAAAAGAGAGCAGAAATTGGAGCTGTTGTGTAATGAATGCAGGCAAAGGTGTGATGAGGCTGGGATTGGCTTACTGAGCTGGGAAGTTACCTGTCATTCCCTTCATTTTCAAATCATCTCAGCACTGGCTTAGATTGCAGTAATAGTCAGTGGAATAGTAACACTGTGGGAAGGCATTTGGAAAGTTCCACGAAAGTTAATGGATAATTTTTAATGAAGGGAATTTAAACTTTTTTTTTTTTTTCACTAAATCAGCAGCTAGTCCAGCAAATTTCTTTCATATTTTCTTATTATTTCTGGTGTAGTTAAAGAAATTTAATATGAAGTAAAAATTTCCAGCATGTCTTTTCATATTTGTTTTTCAGATTTGCTTACTGAGTTTGTGGTATATTTTATCTGCCATTGCTTTTTTCCTTTGTTTGGTCTCAGCTGCCTGAGATTTTATTTTCCAGAGAGTACCTCTAAGATTAGACTAATAATGTCATTTTTTTCATTTCATCATGTTAATTGTTTCAATGGCTTCCCCACACCGGTTACACTGAGCTTCATTGCTGAGGATTTCTGTGATTTTGGTGGTGGAACATCTTCAGGAAACCTTGGCTTTGTTTTTGACTGCAGTAATTACCAAGTAATTCTGCAGTAATTCTGGGCTCCTCAGCCTTCATGAGCTGCACTGGCCTTAACTTTGGTTGATCAGAGTTCAGCTCAGAGAATGAAACATCTGCAAAATCATAGAAAACATAGAAGGGAAAAGTGTGTTCCAGCAGCCTGGATTCCATCCCTGCACAGTGCCCATAGTAAGAGCCTGGAGTGGTTTTGGATAATCCTGGTTTGTGTGCTCTGAGGCAGCTGTAGGTTGGAAAAAGTCTCCCTGAAAGTGTGATACCTGTGTGTAGGTGTAGGTGTAGTATAGGTGTAGGTTTGGGTATAGATGTAGGAGTAGATGTAGATGTGGATGTACGTGTAGTGTACATGTAGATGTAGGTGTGGGTGTAGGTGTAGATGCAGTATAGGTGTAGATGTGGATGTAGGTGTAGTGTAGGTGTAGATATAGGTGTACATGTAGCTGTAGATGTAGGTGTACATGTAGGTGTAGATGTAGGTGTAGGTGTGGTGTAGGTGTAGATATAGTTGTAGATATAGTTGTCTATAGTTGTAGATGTAGGTGTAGTTGTAGATGTAGGTGTAGGTGTAGATGTAGGTACATGTAGCTGTAGATGTAGGTGTAGTGTAGCTGTAGTGTAGCTGTAGGTGTAGGTGTAGTGTAGCTGTAGATGTGGGTGTAGTGTAGCTGTAGATGTAGGTGTAGTGTAGGTGTAGGTGTAGATGTAGGTGTAGCTGTAGATGTAGGTGTAGTGTAGGTGTAGTGTAGCTGTAGGTGTAGCTGTAGATGTAGGTGTAGTGTAGCTGTAGTGTAGCTGTAGGTGTAGGTGTAGTGTAGCTGTAGGTGTAGCTGTAGCTGTAGCTGTAGCTGTAGGTGTAGTGTAGCTGTAGGTGTAGCTGTAGTGTAGCTGTAGTGTAGCTGTAGGTGTAGCTGTAGTGTAGCTGTAGGTGTAGCTGTAGTGTAGCTGTAGTGTAGCTGTAGGTGTAGCTGTAGTGTAGCTGTAGTGTAGCTGTAGGTGTAGCTGTAGTGTAGCTGTAGGTGTAGCTGTAGTGTAGCTGTAGTGTAGCTGTAGTGTAGCTGTAGGTGTAGCTGTAGGTGTAGCTGTAGATGTGGGTGTAGTGTAGGTGTAGGTGTAGATGTAGGTGTAGCTGTAGATGTAGGTGTAGTGTAGCTGTAGTGTAGCTGTAGCTGTAGTGTAGCTGTAGGTGTAGCTGTAGCTGTAGGTGTAGCTGTAGTGTAGCTGTAGTGTAGCTGTAGTGTAGCTGTAGGTGTAGCTGTAGGTGTAGCTGTAGTGTAGCTGTAGTGTAGCTGTAGGTGTAGCTGTAGGTGTAGGTGTAGCTGTAGTGTAGCTGTAGTGTAGCTGTAGTGTAGCTGTAGGTGTAGGTGTAGCTGTAGGTGTAGCTGTAGTGTAGCTGTAGTGTAGCTGTAGATGTAGGTGTAGTGTAGGTGTAGCTGTAGGTGTAGCTGTAGTGTAGCTGTAGCTGTAGGTGTAGCTGTAGTGTAGGTGTAGGTGTAGTGTAGGTGTAGCTGTAGGTGTAGCTGTAGTGTAGCTGTAGGTGTAGCTGTAGGTGTAGCTGTAGGTGTAGCTGTAGGTGTAGCTGTAGGTGTAGCTGTAGATGTGGGTGCAGATGAAGCATTTGCAGTGGTTAACCTGACACACCTTTTCAGCCCAAGTAACGGCTGTTCCCTGTGCCTGTTCTGCCGTCCCCAGGAGCACCAGCCTGTTCCACGAGGTCGTGCAGGTGGACTTTGAGATCGCCGGTTTCAGCAGCCTGTCGGGCACGCAGCCCATCAGCTGGCAGGTGGAGTACCCGCGGCGCGGCTCCTCCGACCCCGCCCTGGCCGAGATCTTCATCTGCCAGAAGGACCTGGTGGCAATCGTGCCCCTGGCCATGGTAAGAGCCCCTGGCAGCGTGTGCCCGCCCAGCGTGGGGTGGGGAGAGCAGTGCCAGCCCCAGCCCCAGCAGGGAGTGCTCCCTGTCCTGGCACTGCCACCTGAACCATCCTCTGCTCTGTGCACATCACACGGGACCTGCAAACTGAGCCCAGAGGAGAGGGGGGCTCAGAGGGAAGGGATGTGGGAGGGGAGGGATGCTCAGAGGTGAGGGATGCTCAGAGGGAAGGGATGCTCAGAGGGAAGGGATGGTGAGAGGGAAGGGATGCTCAGAGGGAAGGGATACTCTGAGGGAAGGGATGCTCAGAGGTGAGGGATGCTCAGAGGTGAGGGATGCTCAGAGGTGAGGGATGCTCAGAGGTGAGGGATACTCAGAGGTAAGGGATGCTCAAGGGAAGGGATACTCCGAGGGAAGGGATGCTCAGAGGTGAGGGATACTCAGAGGTGAGGGATACTCAGAGGGAAGGGATGGTGAGAGGGAAGGGATGCTCAGAGGTGAGGGATGCTCAGAGGGAAGGGATGCTCAGAGGTGAGGGATGCTCAGAGGGAAGGGATGCTCAGAGGTGAGGGATGCTCAGAGGTGAGGGATGCTCAGAGGTGAGGGATGCTCAAGGGAAGGGATGGTGGGAGGGAACAGATGCTGCCTCTTCAACCATCTCCCTCAGGATTAAACTCTGAATTTAATTCATGTTTAAACGCTGAATTCCTTGGCTTTTCCCACAAAGCCCAGTAGATTTTCCTGCCTGTTTCTGATTGCCTTGAGCTTCCAAGCTGCAGAGCAACTCCAGAGGGCCTCAAGGACCTTGTGCTGAAGGTCAAGTTGCTTGGTCCTTGCTAGGCTGAGGCTGATACTGGTTCTTCTGCTTGATGACCTAATAGTGTAAGAACTCTTGGTTTCAAGTCAGAAGTAGATAACAATAACAGCCTCAATAATATATTTTAAGAATCATGAAGTGCAAACTTGCATGTGGATAAATGGTTTGGGTTAAAATCTACTCTCTCTGCTCAGTGTTTTAGGAAAACAAGGAATTTCACTGGATTCTCCAGCATTTTAGGTGTGCTGCTGTTAGGCAGGCATGTTCTTTTCTGTTGGTCAGGATTTGGAAGAAGAGTTAGACATAGCTCTGTGCTTCTTGTGAATTTTGCCCTTCCAGTGCATCATCTTGGTGGCAAAATTCTGGCAGTCTTTTCTTTGAGCAGTGTTCAGCAGATAATTAGATGAGTATTATTTCCTGGAAGTCCCAGTCTTCAATATATTCTTCCCCTTTGAAGAGTGAAATTGCTGCTCATATCAAATGAGGTCATGCCCAGCAATTTCCTGATCCACAGGCTGTTAAGTCAGCAGAAAGCCTGCACTGCATTCCAGATCTGAGGGGGAAATAATTGTCCTCATTACCTGTCAGCCTGAACAGGCAATATTTATTGGAGCATCTGTCCTCCAAGGGCTGGAGAACGTGCAGGAAAAAGAATTTTTGTGGTCAGATTTTGAGATAGAGGCCTTCCCCTACCCAAGAGCAGCCATGTGTCTGCTGGCAGACTTGGTGTCTTCTTGCTCTTTTCGTGAAGGAATTCATCAGCTGCTCCTCTGAATTCCATGTCTGAGGAGATTCTAATATCTCCTGTCAGGGTGTAATGCCTTTGCACTTGCACGCAGGGTTCTTGCAGACTTGTGTCTATTCTGCATTAAAATTCATCTGCCTGCAAGGGTTGCTGTAAGAGCTGCAGGTCTGAGTGGCTGAGTTTAGTGTTGTATAAATCATGTAAGGCGAGATCCTTTATTCCCAACAGATTGCCAGCAGGCCCTGAGGGTTCAAACAGAGGCTTCAAACAATGAGATCATTAAACCTTTCTCTTCCCAAATCTTTCTTGTGTTTATCTCATTGCTGTACCTTGTGATAACACTTAGCCAGAGCCAAAACACACTGTGCTAACAGAATGCAGCTGCACAGACAGCACAGTACAATTGGCTTTACTAGCAGGATATTGGTAGATAAAGGGAATTTTCACTTTTCTGTTAGCTAACACTGCATACCCAGCCAGGGTGCTGCCTTCGTGCAGGCATTAATCTCCAGCTGAGCTGATTACCTGGCAGCTCTCCTGCTCAGAAACACGAGTCCCACTGAAAGCAGAGAGGGCAGAGATGCTGTCTCTGCTGAGAAGTCAGATCAGAGTCTTTATCTGCCCTGCCCAGTGGAGCAGCAGCACCACGATTGTGTTCAGAAATGAGATCTCGGTGTTTAGCAGTTTATAATCCTCTGCAGGGGAAAGTAGATTTTGTTGATTTAAGCGTGGAGCATTCCAGGGTAAAGCTGCTAATGTCCAAAGTCAGAGCTGGCACTGCACATTTTTTAAAAGTGACCAGAAAAAGGAGCTGCCCAAAGTCACTGCAGGATGTAGGGGATGGCCAGGGCTCTGCCACTGCTCCAAGGGAGACCCTGGAAAGTCTTTGAGCAAACTTTTCCCTGGTTTGTGGGTGTAACATAAAGGCTGCCTCTGACCCATGGACTAAAGCTTGTCTCATGTGAGCCATTCCAAACTTATGAAGCAAGAAAGATCATGTATCTTTTATTGCCCTGTGCCTGATTACATTACAGAAAGAGTAGTGAGATGAAAACCAAGTGGTCTTCAAAAGATGAATGCAGCTGTTGCTGTGGCGTTTTGAGAGAGATTAAAGAATTGACATTGTCAGCAAGAACTGAACCTGAAATTTTAAAAGAGCCTTGTAGGGCTTGGATCAGTGGAGCAAGTGGTTGGGTAAAGCTGCTGAGAAATCGATGGAAATTCCTCGGGTAGCAAAAGAGAGGGTTTTAGCAAATCCATATTCCATGTGCTTCCATAATGTGTGCAGTAAGGAACAGCAGCACAGGGGTGTGCTACAGGGAAATAACAGGAGCAGGAGACACCAAACCCACTGGACTGACAGTAATTGGAATCATTTTTTACCAGGAAAAAAAAAAATGACATGTAAATTTGAAGGAAGTATCTTTTTTTCCCCAAGCTCAGACGTTAATCAGTCTGAGTAATTTTGGAGGACGTGTCACCCTTCAAGGTAGTTGGAGAGGAAAAATGAGACAGAAAAGTTTGAAAAATACAGTTTAAACTGGTTTGTTGCTTTCTAACTCTTGACATAACAGAACATTAGCTAAGTACTGTGCACCAAATTGGATTCTAGTCAGACAAATCGTCTCCTTTCCAAATTCCTGAGTATGGCACTTGAGGAAACCATCCTCTCAGTGAACCTTCCATGCAGGCACAGTATATAAGATATATAAGAAAATATATCCCACTCTCTGTGGACAGGAAAAACCTCCTGGCAGAATTATGCCCTATTCTGGCTTTTTTTTAAATTTCATGTTACTTGTTGCAGGGTCAATTAGGAAAGTGCTTTCGTAGGACCTTAACTTATGATCTGCTAAGCTGCTTCTGAAAACCTCCTCAATTAATCACAGGTCACCTCAGAACCAGCCAATTAAGGTGTACAAGGTTGCTTCACTTACTTGCCACACATTTCTCTAAGATTTCCATCTTGTCATGAGCAGATGTAGCCAACTGTGCAGATTCTGCCTCTTGACTCTATTAAAACACCCCAAATTTCCATCTGTGGTGTGTGCACACAGGAATCCCACCTGGAGAGCTCTGTGTGTTTGTGTTCAACACAAGGCCACGTTTTGGGAAGCTCAGCCAGAGATTTCTTTTCATGCTTTAAATGGGTAATGCATAATTTTACCACTGCCAAGTTTTGTTTTGGGGTAGAACAAGGTGCAGAACCTGGGTGTGAGTGCATTGGTCAATGCTGATATTAAAGGAGAGCTCCTTCATGGGAGGAAGATGGGGAATCCCTGATTTAATTTTTATGCAAGAGCATCTGTGTATGGAACTGGAGCTGCAGTCCTTCAGCAGCAGGATGCACTCCCTCTGCAGTTGATCTACAGGTGTGACTTGCATGAAATACAGGATTTAAAATGCTGAAGCATAAACTCAGTGTCAGGAGTCTGTTCTGAGTTCTACTCCAAATTTACTTCAAAGGCCACTTGTCACCATGGGAAGCCGTGCAACTCTTTAATTTCCTCTTTAAAATAACTCTGGTTTTCAGTAGGTCTGTCAGGTTTCACTCAGCACCTCTGTGATCCACTTTGCTCACAAGCCAAGCAAACTTGGAGCAGGCTCAGGCATTTCTGGAAGTTTCTTGCTGCCGTTTCACGTGCCCAGGAATTTGTCTGTTCCCCTCAGCTCTACCAGTGGGTCTCATAAAGGATGCAATAATAAAAATAATCTGTCTGTACATGTCCTGCCTCTCTGCTGGTACGAACTGCTTCTTCCACTGATGGGAACTGATGCACCCACTGATCCAAGCTGAGGATTTCCCCTGTGAAACAGCATCCTCTGGGCTGCTGCTTAACCCAGGTTTGCAGTTTGTGTGGCAGTCCCAGCATTACTGGGGACTCTCAGCTGCTCGTGTGCACTTCCTCGTGTGCTTTTTGCTCAGGGCTGAGCTGTGCATGAGGAAGTGCTTGAGTGTTTCTTTACATTGTGAGCTCAGTGTGTTGATGCTCCTGCTGCAGAGCTGTGACTCAGCCAAAACCACTTTGTGACAGTTTTATGTGTGCTTGTTAACTGGCTTTCCATTAAAACAGAGGTGATCCAAAACTTAGCTCCCAAAGCTCTTTGTTTTATATACACATTCATGGCTGCTGTTCCCTAAGGTAAGGATTTTTTAAGGTATTTCATTGTAATGAAGTCCCTGCAATACCATTTAAAAATATGGACCTGAATAAATGGAGTTTTCATCCCTGCACAGTCTGTGAGTTCACACCATAAAGCTCTGTCTAGTTCAAGGGCACACAAGTGCAGAATTCTCACTCTGGTTCATCTTTCAGTCTTGAATGAAGCGGAGGCAAGAGGCACTGAGGAGCTTTCCAGAAGGAAAAATCCATTTCCTGATTTGCTTATCACAAACAAACAAATGAACAAACAGGTCACCCTCGTGTCAGAGTTTTCAGCTGACAGGAATTGTCTCAGATAATTCAGGTATGAATCGCATGAAATAAACACTGCGAGTTTAGGACATTTATTTTATGTAAAATTGAGCTGTTCTATTCATAGTCCTAACTGGGACAGCTTAAATCATCTCTGCAGCCCTGAGCAGTAACACGAAGTCAGGAGTTTTTAGAGCTCAGAGGAGAGTTTGTGTGAAAGAGCAGAGTCAAAAATCTCCTGATGTGAAGGGAGACCCAGAGATCCCCCCTGTGCCTGCCACTGCCAGCACTGCAGGGCTCTGAACGAGCTTCCTTCACATTCCTGGGGGATGTAATTCCATTAATTGTGCCACTGCTCTCTGTTTGCATCAGCTGAACTCAGCCCTCTGTACCTGCCTGTAAATCGTGTCACACGTTGTGTCCATCTGGGACTTGCAGTGCTTATTGATTAATCTTGCCTGGGAGCAATTGGCTTTTTTTGCTGCCTACCCATCAGGAAATAAAAGCAAAATGTGGACAAACTGTTGTTCATTGATCTCAAATCGGTCAGAAGATGCAGACAGCATGAAGAATCCAAAATGAGTCAATCTAACGCTGCCTTTTTAAGTCCCAGACATCATTTCCACAACCCTTGCACTTTTGCCTCCAGCTTCTGTTTTCTTTCTCTTTACTGCAGTCACATTCAGTCTTTTGCAGGAAATGAGAATGGATCAGTGAGGTTATCCCAGCTGGCTGGAATTAATATTTCCATTGGATCAAGCTGTATGTCATTTTCTATGAGAATGTGTAATTTCCTCTTGCAGCATCCCCATATCTGACAATGCTATGGGATGGATTACCTTGGGATTTTTGAGATGCTGAGGAGGGGTGGGGCCAGCTAACGTCCAGATTTTTAAAGATCTCTGAGAAATGTTAAAATGAGGCTTAATAGATGCCTCTTAGTCTTGACAGGAGGCAAATCCTGCTAAACAAACAAAACACTGCAGAAAAGAAGAATGTGCAGTGAGACAGGCAGCAAGTAAATTACTGGCTGCATGGTGTGCTGATAACAAAGTGCTGTCCTGGAAGAGGAGGGTCAGAAACCTCTGGAAAGTTCTGTGTGTGAGCCAGGCTGATCAAAGTCAGGCTGTTGGGTCAGGGCTCAGTGAAACTGAGCTCCCTGAAAGGGAGAGGAGGGACAGCAGAGCTGGCAGGGGACGCAGGATCCACTTGTGTCAGCTCATGGCACTGCAGTGTGTGGGATCTGGAGGCTGTGTTGTTCTTGTGCTGTGTTTTGGGGACTGCTTTAAGTGCTGGTTCAGCTTTGTGGTGCTGCTCCATCCGAAGAAGACATCTTAAACGAGAGTGAATATCTGAAGTGACAGCTGATTAAAATTCGGGTTGTTTAACATAAGCACAGAGGCAGATCCACAGCTGCCACACGTGTGAGCAGAGCCAGAGCTGAGGTCCCACGTGGAGGTGCCTGGGAAGGGACACTCCAGGGCTGGGATTTCGCTGCTGGAGCTGCTCAGGACTGTGGCCAGGCTGAGTGTGCCCTCCCTGCAGCCACAGCAGATGGAGGAGGGCAGAGAGGCACTGCCCAGGAGGGGCACACCAAACTCAGGGCTGCAGCCATGGAAAGGGATTTTAACCCTTTAAGTGCAGCAGAAATAAGATGCACAGCTCCATGGGCGTCTGTCGTGGCAGGAAGAAAGAGCCAAGTTTATTCAGAAACACACTTGGTTTTATAGCAGGACTGGAACTCCCAGAGCAGAGAAAAGGTGATTGGTTCAGAGAGAAGACACCCCATGGCCAGGGCCTGGGCACACACCACAACAGGGCTTCTGTCTTGGTATTAATTCCTTTTTATTGTGACCAAATTATCACCCTGGGAGAAATTCTCCCCGGCCTTGAGCTGGAGCAGCTCATGGGCTGGGAACAGAGCTGAGAAGATCCAGCCTGGAATATTTTTCAGGCTGTGATTTTCTGACTTTCTCAGTGTGTGTCCCACAAGTGCTGTGCACAGGTCTGCAGCTGACAGCTGGAACTGAAAGGCAGAGAATTCCAGAGTTGGCTGCAGGGAGTGTTGGGCAGCTCAGGCTTTGGGCACAGCTCTCCTGTGGCCACCTCTGCAGGCAGGGCTTGCCTGGCTGGAGCTCCTGCAGAGCTGGAGAGGAGGAAAAAGGAGCTGGAAGAGCATTGCATGGCTTTGTTTGGGAAAGGGAATTGCACTCAGCAGCCTCCATTTCTAGATTATGCCTTCTCCTCTGGAGTTAATGCACCACTTCTCCCTAAACTGGAGTTTTCTCATTAGCTTTGGCTAAGGAGTGATTGCCTGGACCTCGCTGATAAATACACAGCCCCTGTCCAGACGAGCTGCAGGCAGCAAACACTTGTGGTTTTCCCTGGAGGGTGAATGGTCTCCAGCTCCTCACTGTCACTTCCAGGATGGAGCAGGGAGGGCAGCCCAGGTGTGTTTGCAGACAGAGCTTGAGCACGGGGTGGGATAGCTGTGACCCCTGCAGAAGAACGGGAGGCATTTCTCCTAATTGGCAGCTTCTGATGCTGGTTTTGATCTGTAAGGAGAGTTCTGATATTTCTGGGGGATACCTCGCTCTTCACAAGCAGGTGAAATATTTGCTTAGCAGAATTGTGAATTGTTTAGGCTGAACTCTAATTAATGAGGTGCTGAGGTGTTACAGCTTGGACAGTGAAATGGTGGAGACAACAGGAAAGTGCTTTACTCTAATGGGATATAATGAGGGAGCACGGGGTTAAAAAATCACCATGACTTCTGTAAGACTCGGTGTTTTAATGAACTGCCCCCAAACCTTAAAAACCCAGGAACTTTTCACCTTCAATTTGCTCTGGGATGCGTGTTTGCCTTACCCTGCTCTCAGTTTACAGTTCATTATCCAGACAGATGCTCATCACTGAGGATGTTTGTCATGGAATTCATTAGGAATCTGTACTTCAAACTCTGCAGTTGTGCTTGAGGGAGATAAAGCACAGAAGGCAGGGTCAGCACAGTGCAGAGGACAAAGCTGCCACTTTTGGCTCTCTGTGGTTTTGGCTCTCTGCTCTCCTCTGCAGCAGCTGCTGAAGGACAGGGGGGAGCAGCAGTGGGGATGGGATTGGATTTATCCAAAATCCCAGAACCAGAAGGGTACCAGAACCTCACCAAAGCTTGGACCACCAAAAAAAAAAACAACTTTAAAACAGTCCTTAATGCCCCAGCTGTCTGTGTGGTGCCATGTGCTGAGTGAATGACCAGCCCAACCCTTTGGCCCCTTTGCTGTGGGGTTTAGACCCCAATTCAGTTGCAAAGCCTGGCAAAGGGAATCCACACAAAAACTGGGCTGTCAAGGTGGGTTTCCCTCTCAGAAACAAGTCATACCTAATATTTAATGCTCTAACACCGTGGCATGACCACCAGCACGCTGGTGAGAGAGGGAATTTCAGCAGGCAAGTGGAAAAAAAGTACCACTGGCATTAATTTTAATCAGATCCCAATCATCTGATTTGTCCTCTGCATTTTTTTTCCCTCTAGCAGAGCTGATTGTCTTTCTGCAAGATTTGTTACCTCACAGAACAATAATACAGGCTGTAACGATGTAATTTATGGCTGTAATTTGCTTTTGGAAATCCTCTATTAGTGAAAAATAGCAAGAGTGCAGTTTTATTAATTGCAGTAGGTGGCTGTTGAATGCTGAGTGTCAGTACCAGAGGAGTGACTGTGTCACACTCTGCTCCCCAAGGTCCTGGAGGAGCAGAGCCCTGTGTCCTGTGGAGGCTGTGCAATGAGTATTTTAAACTAAATAAGTGCAAAAATAACTCAAGTTCACGGGGAGGTTGGAGAAAACGGCAGAGGGAAACGTTAGCCTGTAAATTCGGTTTTGAGAGACACAGCAGAGTGTTTCTGCAGCACACAACGTGCTCACACACAGCATGGCTCTGCAGAATTGCACTTTTATTTACACCCTGTGCCCCCAGAGTGCTGCTTGCAGCTCAAACCTGCAGGTTCATTACTGAGCTCCAGTCCCGGTGTGCCATGCCAGGGACAACCACTCCATCTCTTTTCCTTCTTTAATGTGGATTTTTTTTTTTACCTTGGCAGAACACTTTTATTTTCATTTGCATAAACCAGACTTTACCAGGACGTGGCTTTGGGGGGAGAAGCACGCAGGTAAAAATCACCTTGTGTGATTTAAAGGTGAATTCTCGTCCTTTTGTGCTGTGAAGCAGCACTCAGCTGGCTGAGCTCCAGAAGGTTTGCTGTAACCTCTCTGTGCTCTTGAGCTCTCATTTTGGGGAGCTGACAGAAGGCAGGAGCCTCCTGCTGCACAGATCGTGTCAGCAGCTGAAACCAAACCCATCCATCTCAGACCATCCTCAGGAATCATTCTGGCCAGGGTCTTGCATGCCTTTTTTTGGTTGTTTTGGGGTGTTTTTTTTGGTTTTTTTTTTTTAAGTTTTTACACAGCTTGCTGCTTGGTTGAGCCAGCAGAGGAGCCTCTGGTTTGGCTGCTGGAGCTGGGACAAAATGTCCATTGCAAAGCAGGGCTGAGAGGGAGCTGCCAGCTGGCACAGGTATCCTGAGGCATATGTTTAAAGGATGCCTGGAAGCTTCAGGAGTCAGCCTGGTGTGGTAATAAATAAGTCATCCCAGACTCAGTAATTCCTCCTCACTGCTCTTACCTCATCCAAATTATGGGCTCCTCATTAAGCCCTGGGAGGCTCTGATATGCAAAAATAGGAATTGTCTGGCAGGGTGGGAGCCACATGTCTGTCTGCTGTTGGTTTTTTCTGCCTCTCCTGCCTCGTTGGCTCAGGCCCACAGCAGCTTGACTCATCCTGAAAATGGACTCTTTAAAATGGATTTGGATTTCCTGTGTCCAAATACGAGGGTTTGGCTGACAGCACCACTCTGCACTGCTGGTTGTTCCTGAAGGAAAATTCCCTGCTTAAACACGGATGCTGGTGTCCCCTGCTTCAGTACTGGCAGGGCAGTTGTGGCCCTGCAGAGTAAAAATCAGAGTTATTCCATAAGGGAAGCCAGGTTTGTGGCTGGAGGTGATGTCTTTTATTAGGCCATCCAATAGAGCTGGAAAAAAAGCCGAGCTCTCAAGCACACAGATCTTTTTTCAAGCCTCTTTCAGGGCTGGAAGTTGCTGTGAGATGCTCAGATAAAGTTAATGGTCACTGGGATTGCTCCAGGTTACACTAACAAAGAAAATGGGGCTTTAAACAAATGGATTTGATCCTTTTGTCTGTCACATCCCCGACTTACACAATGATCAGAACAACCTCTTTCAAGGATGATTCTCCAGCCAGAGCCTCCAGCAGGATGTGGACAAGCAGCCCCTGGAGGGAAAAAATGTTTCAGCTTGAGGAAGGGGGGAATAATTGCATCTGTGATTGTACATACTGTATATATTTAATTTTCCTCCTTCTAGATATATGCCAGGTTTAGTTTCTATAAGGCCCACCAGTCTATCAGACGTGTGTCTGATCAATAATTTAATTTTCCTGTGTCACTCTCTCATCTTTTTAGCCACAGTGAGTTTCTGATGTCTGTACAGTATCTGCTCTCATTAATGCAATAATCTTGGTCCTGCCCTCTGTGTGCTTTGCTTATGTAGAGCTGCTGTGAAGGCAGTGAAATCAATAAACCATTTGAAAAGGGAAAATAATCTAGGTACAAGGATAGGAAATAATTATGACTGTTTTCTGCATTTTTATGACCACTTTTTCATAGTGGTTGCACAAGAGTTTGTGGCGTCTTTGTTACAGATTTTTGTTTATCAAAATTAAAACTCTACAGCCAAAATAAGAAAAGAGCAAGTCGAAAATTTTCTCTTGCCGATTTCAAACCAGACCGAATTAAATTGAAATACTGGAGCAGAAGCTGCCTGCTTCACTTCCACTGGGGTATAAATAAGGCTCTGACATCCACAAACTTCAGCCCAGTGCCAAGAGCTCTGAGGAGCCTGTGGGAATGAATCCTGTCTGTCAGAAGGAGAAAGCAACTCATTAACAATGCCTGGCATTTTAATCTACCCCCATGATCACATCTCTGTGCCTGGTGCCCTTCTGTCCCTCTCAGGCTGCCCCAGTGTCCCCAGTCCCCTCTGGGAGAGCCTTCCTGGCACCTTCCAGCAGTGCAGGAAAGTCCAGAGGTGCCCAGCACAGCCCGGGCTCCCTCAGACAACGATTCCTGAGATGCCTGGGCAAAGGAAAAGCTGCTCTGTGACTGCCAGGGCCACAGCCTGCTGCAGTTCCTGGCCTCGGTCTCTGTGTGTAACAAATATTTATCTTTTCCTGGGAGTGCTCTAAGTGGCTGCATTCACTCAGTTAATGCTCTTAAATATGATTCTCTCCACTCTGTTTTCCAAGCACTCATCTAAAGGTGCTTATTAGATAAAAAATTCGGTGTATGGCTACTGTTGGAGATGTTTTCGTGTGTCTAGCAGGGATGAAATGTGTCTAATTTATGCACTGCATAAATGCATAAACCCAGAAGTTTTCAAGAGAACTTAGGACAGTTTATTGCTTGTATTTATCAAGTGTAAGTGGACTCACAAGTGTACTTGCATCCATAAGCAGCAGTGCTCTGAAGCAGCAGCAGCAATGGTTCTCAAGTGTGTTGGTCTCACAAGAAGGGCTTTTAACCTGTCACTTCACAGATTTTCATCTGTTCCCATTTTCTGTGTTAAAAGGAGCCAGTTATGGTGCTGGAGTTGGAATATCTCAGGTAATCACTCACATTTCAAGCTGTAACTACAATTTTTTTCTCTCTAGGTAATGTGTTTCCTATGTAAGTGCTTTCATTTCTAAGTCGATTTAGCAAAATATTGGAAGTGAGGACTGAATTGTCACAAAGAGGAGCAGGTAGTTTCCTGGGTTACAAATAAGCATATTCTAAAAAAAAATCTGGATTTTTTAAAATTTATGTATGTGCTTGGAGAAATAAAATGCAGGCTTCTGCTTCCCATCTCCTCCAGTCACTTTTATGTCCTTATTCTATATTTTAAGTGGTTATAGAAAGATGAAATGTGGGGTTCTGTTTCTCATCTCCTGCAGTTGTCCTTAAATTTTTTTCTTAAGTTTTAATCGGTTCCAGAATTGTTTCCTTTGAAGTCATTTTCAGTTCCAGACTCTCAGCAGGAAATACCATCTTTCTTTGCAAATACAGATTGGCCCTGAATCCTGACATGGCTCTTCCAGTCAACAGAAAGCAGACACAGCTTTGGTGTAATAGTTGGGGTTTATATATTTAATTTTATTTATTTATTTCATATTGTTCAATGTTTGAGCCGTTCATGATGGAATTTGGTGCCACAGCTCCTGCAAGGCAGAGAGGCCCCAGGCAGAGGCTCAGCACTGGTGAGACAAACTGATCATGATAAACACTCACAAAAACCAAACTGCAGCCATTTACAGCTTTACAGATGCTGGGGGAAGAGACAATCTAACAGGAAAATATTGATTTTATTCCATGCCCTTATCAACTTGCTTTTGCCATCACCTTTCTGCAGGTTTTAAGATAAAACAGAGGTTTTGTGTGTTAAAAAGAATTTCAGGCATATGTGCTGAGGATCAGTTGATCTGGGTGCTCTTGGTGTGTGAAATCTCACCACAGTCTCTGCTCAGAACTGACACCCAGCACAGGAGCCACGGTGGGGCTGCTTTTACAGAAACAGTAAATTCATATTCAGGCAGTGGAACTTTAAAAATATTTATGCAACTGCTTAGATCCTTATTTCACAAGGGAGAGGAAATAAGATTTCCTGGTTAAGTCTCAGTGCCTGTGGCAAACTCACACAGCTCCAAAATGAAGTTTTGAATTGGTTTTATGAACTGCATATCATAAAGGTAGTATAGCAAATACAGTGAAGTAAATATTTACTTCTGAAACCAATTTGTTAGAAGAAATCTGAATTTGATTCTCAGTTGTTCAGAGGTGGAAGAGGTGACGGGAGCTTCAGAGGCTCTGTGGTTCTGTGCTTTGTGGTTTTGTGGTTTGTGGTTCTGTGGTTCTGTGGTTCTGTGATTTGTGGTTTTGTGGTTTGTGGTTCTGTGGTTCTGTGGTTTGTGGTTCTGTGGTTCTGTGGTTTTGTGGTTCCGTTGTTCTGTGATTCTCTGGTTCTGTGATTCTCTGGTTCTGTAATTCTGTGGTTCCATGGTTCTCTGGTTCCATGGTTCTCTGGTTCCATTGTTCTCTGGTTCCGTTGTTCTCTGGTTCTCTCGTTCTATGGTTCTGTGGTTCTCTTTTTCTCTGGTTCCATGGTTCTCTGGTTCCGTGATTCTGTTTCTCTCTGGTTCCTTGGTTCTGTTTTTCTCTGGTTCTGTGGTTCCATGGTTCTCTGGTTCCGTGGTTCTGTTTTTCTCTGGTTCTCTGGTTCTGTTTCTTTCTGGTTCTGTGGTTCTGTTTTTCTCTGGTTCCATGGTTCTCTGGTTCCATGGTTCTGTTTCTCTCTGGTTCCGTGGTTCTGTTTCTCTCTGGTTCCATGGTTTTCTGGTTCTGTGGTTCTGTTTCTCTCTGGTTCCGTGGTTCTGTGGTTCTCTGGTTCTGTGATTCTGTGGTTCCATTGTTCTCTAGTTCCGTTGTTCTCTGGTTCTCTCGTTCTATGGTTCTGTGGTTCCGTGGTTCCATGGTTCTATGGTTCTGTGGTTCTGTTTCTCTCTGGTTCTGTGGTTCTGTTTTTCTCTGATTCCATGGTTCCATGGTTCTCTGGTTCCCTGGTTCTGTTTCTCTCTGGTTCCGTGGTTCTGTTTCTCTCTGGTTCCGTGGTTCTGTTTCTCTCTGGTTCCCTGGTTCTGTTTCTCTCTGGTTCCGTGGTTCTGTTTCTCTCTGGTTCCCTGGTTCTGTTTCTCTCTGGTTCCGTGGTTCTGTTTCTCTCTGGTTCCGTGGTTCTGTTTCTCTCTGGTTCCATGGTTCTGTGGTTCTCTGGTTCTGTGATTCTGTGGTTCCATTGTTCTCTAGTTCCGTGGTTCTCTGGTTCTCTCGTTCTATGGTTCTGTGGTTCCATGGTTCCATGGTTCTATGGTTCTGTGGTTCTGTTTTTCTCTGATTCCATGGTTCCATGGTTCTCTGGTTCCCTGGTTCTGTTTCTCTCTGGTTCCGTGGTTCTGTTTCTCTCTGGTTCCGTGGTTCTGTTTTTCTCTGGTTCCGTGGTTCTGTTTCTCTCTGGTTCCGTGGTTCTGTTTCTCTCTGGTTCCGTGGTTCTGTTTCTCTCTGGTTCCGTGGTTCTGTTTCTCTCTGGTTCCGTGGTTCTGTTTCTCTCTGGTTCCGTGGTTGTGCTCTCTGGGCCTGTCCCGGGTTCTGCCTTGTCCCTGTTCAGGGCTGTCGTGCACACCCGGCTGCTTCTCCCCATTGCTCCATTCCCTCCAGGCTGCCCTGCCTGCCAGGGTCATTCTGTTCCCAGCCCTCAGCTCAAACCTGGATTTCTCAGAATTTTGTCCCTTTTGGAAGGTTCATCCTGATCCTAACCCAGGGTGTGCTCCTTTTCCTGCTGGCCAGAACATCATTTATGGCCTTTTCAGGTGGAATGCTGGCAAGATTTTCCTTTTTAATTCAAAATTGCAATATTCCTGCTGTCACAGGAGTCTGGGTAGAGCCCCGAGCTCTGTCCCTGAGCCTGGGTCAGCGTGGCCTTGGTGCCCACCCAGACCTGAGCAGTGCCAGCATTGGACATCACTAACTGCAAACAGAACAAAGCAATTAAGTGCCCCAGTCTCTCCTTCCTTTGTCAGGGGTGCTCACTTCTGACAGATGATAGAATTACATTTAGCAGCCCAGTGTGCATCTGCTGAATCAAAGTAATCATTGGTGCTGCTCCCTTCTGCACGTCTGAGTGCTAACAGGATGGATTCACTGCAGGGAAAGTGGGGATTACTCATCCAGGGATCCAGAGATATTTCTCTGTATCCCTGGCTGTTAATATATTCTACATCCCCCTTCTCTGTCTGCAGAGTGTAATTTATCAGGACTCAAAAATTCCACTAGCAGGGCATTCGAAAACTGCACAAGCAGGGAAGAAAATGGAACGGTTTGTTGCTAATGTAGGGGGCCAGTAATTAAGATTTATGTTAATGTGGAGACTAAGCAGAGACAAGATCGTTGATGAAAAGGGCATTGCGTTTGCAGAACACCGAGTTCCCATTTTGAAGAGACACTTAGATCTTCTTCATAAATTACACTGTCCACCAAAGCTACAGGGAAGATAGTGCTGGGCCTGAAAAATTCCCATCCCAGCTTTTCCTTCTCTCCTCCTGGCCCCAGGAAGCCCCGGGAGAAGCTGGTCAGGGGTCCCAGCCCAGCCTGGGCACGGATGCTGTGCTCTAATGATGGGCTCTGATAATGAGCACTAATGATGGGCTCTGAGTGTCAGAGCCACTCTCCTGGCAGGTGGGAAAGATGAGTCTGAGTCCCGTCCTTGTGTCCCTGGTCCCACATCCCCTCCCTGCAGCCTCTGCAGGCTCCTGGAGCCCCCCAGCCTGCCTGGAACCCCCAGCCTGACCCTGGGCACCTCCTCGAGCAGAAGCTGTGTGTGCCAGGGACAGAGCAGTGCCAGCCTCCACCAGAGGTACTCGGGCTGTGTTTGTTCTCCAGGGCAGGGGCTGCTTTCTTATTTGATTTCTGTGCCATTTAACAGGGCTTTAACCAAGAGGAGATTCCTCACAGTGTGTCAGGTGGAATTAGCATCCAGGAGAGACTTTGAGCTCCTTTGTTCTCCTGTCCTCGTCTGAAACAGATGCAGAAATGGCAACTTCTATTCACGAAGTCTGTTTCTTATGTAGATTTGGAATGGCCCAGTTTTTCTCCACAGTAAATTTGATCCTTAGCTTACATTTTCCTTGGCAGTGTGGACCTTGGAGTCATGGAGTGACCTGGATTCCACCTGGATCCTTGTTTGGAGATGAGGGATGCTATTAGAGGAGCAGGCTGTCTTCTTTTGCTTTCCCTCCTGAACAGCATTACCCCACTGCAGTTTCTTCTGCACTTGACATTACTCAAGAAGTAAAAGCCCTCATGTTATAAAGTGGAAAATGAAGCAGAGCAGGATTAGGATGTGATGGGCCAATAGCACTGGAATCAAGTGAAGGAGCAGCCCAAAATCCAACCAACAAACTTTGCCCTTCTCCACTCCTGCCAGAGCGTGACTCTGCCCCACTCCTGCAGACCAAGGAGTGTCTCATCTTCGTCCTTGGTGTGCAGGAACATTCCTGTTCTCCTTCAGGCTGTGCTGAGAATGTAGAAAGCAGAATGTCAGCTCCTTTCCCCTCCTGTGCACAGTGCCTGTGGATGTGGAGTGCCACAGGACCCAGTTGGCAGAAAGCACAATGTATAATTTACTGTTAATCGTAGGATTATGTAGATAAACAGAGTCTGCTGCCTAACAATGTTATTTCGTTAATCAGCTGTAATCTTAGCAGCATGAATAACTCCAATCCACACCCCCTGTGTTCCCAAATCAGCAGCACCACTGCCTGCAGTGCAGTGCAGCTCTGTGCCTGCTCTGAGGCTCTGATGCACAGCTCGGATCTGCACATCTGCATCTCCTGCTGCTGCAGATGTGCTGCCAGGGTGTCAGTGCTGCCCGGGCTGATGGGGGAGCCTCAGCTGGGAGCACAGCCCAGCTCCTGGGGCTGTCCTGCCTGGGCTTTGTCCCCACTGCCTGCAGCCCTGCCAGCAGCCAGCACTTGCTGGCTCTGAGCTTGTTCTCTCAGACAAATGCTGGGTTCATTTCCAGGTAGTAGTGCCCAACTGCCTCTTTCCCACATGCTCTTTCAAGCAGCTTTCCCTGTCAAAACACAAATGGTGTTTTTGTGTCAGTCCTTCAGGTCTGAGCCCCAGGTTTGTCACTGGTGAGGGTGGTGTGGCTGTGAAGGAGAAATCTGAATGAACATCATCCTGGGAGGCTCCACTCGCTGAAATCTCAGCCTGCAAACTGGACCATTCTCATGACCTCGGGCTCCCATGGATTTCTCTTGATAACACCATCTAATCGGATTTAGAGTTTAATTAAACAGCTGTCACTTTGCTTCCTCATTCTGCCACAATTCAGTGTTGAATTAGTTCCTGAATCAGTCATGGCTGAATGCTTGCCTTCTTACACTGAGAGGCTGGATGAACATAAGGTTTGCTCTTCAGCTGAGTCCAAGCAAGACTTTGTGTTCCTGCTCTTTGTGCAGAGCCCCCACTGCCATCAGTGCAAGTTCCCTGGCTGAAAAGGGATGGAATAAAATGTGAGACTGCTGCAGAGTCAGCCCTGGGCTTTCCTAGCTCTGAATAACCAGATGTGAGCACAGCCTTCTCAGCTCTGCCTAGAGCACTTCTGCTTTAGGGATATTCTTTTCCCTTTCTAAGGAAGAAGTGATTTTTCCTGAAAACCAACCCTGCAGATATTGCTCTGGAGCTGCACAGTGAGTGGAGCTGTGGAAGGAGATGTTGAGGCCAATATTGCTGCTAGTCCAAATTAACCCTGACACAGCAGGAGCAGAGTGTGAGTGGTGTTTATGGTGTTTATGGTGCTCTGAGTTGTAACAGCAGCTACAAGGAGGAGAGCTTGGAGATCTCCTGGGGAGTGGTGGTTTTGCATCAAATTCTGTCAATAAATTTTAAGGTAATTTCTTACACATAAAATTCAGTAATTTGCTTTCAAACGTTTCCTTTGATTCCTCCTTGAGCCTAACAACTAGAGTTTTCTTCTAATCATTAGAGGAAAAAATGTTCTTTAATTATACTATTCGTTAATTAAATATGTTTAAATAGTAATTATTTCCTCCATGTGTTGTACCCATTGAAGGAATGCCCTGGTAAGAGGAAAGACCCATCCTAACTGGGAGTTTGTGGATGTTCCTCAGGCAGGAAAGCCAAGTGTGCAATATCAGAGTCAGATGTTGTTGGGATTTGGGCACTGTGCTGCCAAGACAGCTCCAGTGTCCCCAGTTTCCATGAGGATTATCTGTGTAGCTCTCTGTTTCAACTCTGCAAGTGCCAGCCCTGTTTGAGAGTTTGCAATTCACTTACAGAGATTCTTTCTGACCTGGATATTGATGCTCACTTACAGTGCATCTTCCTTCTGTTTTCTCCATTTACTCTACTTCCCTCATTTTTGAATTTCTTGGGGAACAAGTCCAAACACTGCTATCAGATGCTTTCAGTTTTTTTGTCACTCAAAATAAATTTCATTTTAGAGCTCTACTTGCTGCCTGCACCGAAAGTAGATTAGTTCTTGGGGGATTTTAAAAATTAAAGAACGTGGAAATGGCCAAGATATTGTGATTTTGAAAAGTGCCTTCATTTTACATGAATTTGTAATCTCTCTGAAAGTTTCTTAGGAATGTTGTTTGTGTACCCCCGAATTGGCCTGCAATCAGGCTTTAATTATTCAATTAATAAATATTCAATTTAAATTATATTGCATTTAAAAATGAGACCCAGAAGCCACCAGCTCTGCTGGCTGTTGGGTTTCCTGTGCTGCTGGGAGAAAAATTGTTTTCCTGGTGGTGCTTGACATTGCCTTGATGTGCTGCTTGTGCTTACCAGTGGATATTTGGGGGTTTTGCAGGGAAACAAATCTGGGTGCTGAGGCAGAGCCCTGTTGCTCAGAGACAGACAGACAGACAAACAGACAGACAGACTTTTATTTTTATCTGTTTCAGTTCAGCTTTTGAGGAGTCTTGGGCTGTGGATGCTTCCCTGCACGCTTCAGTTTGCTGTCAGTTCTCGTGGTGCAGACAATTCTCCCTGAATTGCCTTTGGCTTTATTGCAGCAATATAAAGGGAGCACAGAGAGTTGTGCCACGAGGCTATTCCATATCCAGGGATATAGGATACATGCTTTTCTATTTTAGTTCTAAACAAAAAAAAAGACAATAAAGTCAAGGCTTTGTTCCTTGGTCTCTTTTTCTGGTTTGTTTTAACAATCACAGGGCTCTTCGAGCCTGAGGAAGGGAAGTGGCAGAGCTGAAAATTGCTTTTAGTATAGTGTGTAATATATTAATTGCTTATACATCAGTATTTCTTAATCTGTGTAATACCCATGAGTTATGGCTGCTTTCAGGGGAGGGGAAGGCAAAAGGTTTCCATCTCTGCTCAGAGCTGTGGCTGGATGGGCACCAATCCCTTGCCAGGGCTGGGCTCTCCAATGCTGCAATAGCAATGATTCAGGGTTCTCACATTTCTAGAGCACTCAACATTCCCTTTCAGCATTTCCTTTTAAGTTTGATGGGATTTCTTATGAGAGCTGCAGGAGAACCTGAGAAATAACAAGTTGCCAGATGAAAGGAAAATCTGACCTAAATTTCAGGCTCACTAAACTCGAATTGCAAACAGTATCAACAGTATCAGTGCCTCATTTTGCTGCTGTTGACATCAGTGGCTGCAGTCCTCATGACTTCAGTGCTGAGGAATTTGCTGAATATTTTATTCACTTTATATTGAAAGCTGAAAAGTTGGAGAAAACTTTGAAGTTCTTCCTGCATGGGAATCTTGGGAATACAGTGATGCTGAAAGAGTTCAGGAGTTCCAAGTGTTAGCCTGGTTGATGGTGCATTGAAAGGCTTTTATATGCCACAACCCCAGTTCAGACTTCAAATTTCCTTGTTATTTCCCCTGCAGTTAACAGCATCACTGACTCCTGCTGGATTCCTTACATTGCTTCATTGGCCATATCAGAGGAAATTAAATAATCTTGAAACGGTTCCAGGCACAAAGTTCACGGAGAGGCCTCGTCTTTGCACTGGGCTTGGATTCACAGAGCAACATTTTTACTCTGCAGGCTCTTGTGTCCTTACCCAAACGTTGCCAGTCAAGGCTACATCAGTAAAAACTCTGAAATCACGTGTTGGAAGGTGAATATTGGGAATAACCCCACATATCTCGAAAGCAGAGGATGCCTGAGCCGAGTTCAGGTGCTGTAGAACAGAGTGCAGCACTGAGTGTTTGTTTAGAGGATCAGACAGGGCTGGGGTTTGGTTGCTTCTGTCTCAGTGGAGGTGAGCTGAGCTGTGCTGTGCTTGGTTCTGCAGGACACAGAGATCCTGAACACGGCCATCCTCACGGGCAGGACGGTGGCAGTGCCCATCAAGGTGGTGTCCATCGAGGAGAACAGTGCTGTCACTGACATCTCCGAGGCTGTGGAGTGCAAATCCTCCGGGGAAGATGTCATCAAAGTGAGTTCCTGCCACCCAGTGGCTTCTGCATTCTCCTCTTTTCTCTACACAGAACAGCCTGGGAATAACCACTCAATCAGCTCCTGCAAATTAATCGTGCTCCTGCTCCTAAAGCATAAAGGAGGGGGATTTTTGGGAAGTGTGCAGCCACCACACCCAGTTTAATTTTTATCGTGTCCTCATTCTGAAGTGCCTTGGAAATTTCACCTCAAGTCCTCTGTGCATGGATTCCATTCACTGCAAAAGCAGCTCTGCTCCTCCAGATGTTCCCCTCACCTTTCCAGCTGTGCCTCTCAGCCCCACAGCTGCCCGGGTGGGGTGGAGGAGCATTGCCCAGGGTGGGTCCTGCTGCAGGAAATCCTGCAGGGAATTGCCACTGTGCAGGTGCTGCCTTTGGGGACACCTAAAAACAGAGGGCAGACAGAATTAAGGGAATGTATATTTCTATATAAATAGAAATATATTTATATAAATAGAAATATATTTATATATAAATAGCAGTTCTGTTTATTGAAGGACCTTCAGGTACATTTGGGGCAGATGAAGCTCTCCAGGGGCTATACCCAAAAATTTCACAAATTTCCAACTTTTATAAGTTTGATCCATTTCCATATTGGGGTTAATCTCCCAATTACAGCTCCAGGTAACGAAGTCATTTACCCCAAATTTGCTCCCCCAGTCACTTTTGTTTCCATCTCTGGGGCCTGGGGCAGGGAGGTGTCCTCGATCCCCAGCCCAGAGAGGAATTGTTGTGTCTGCCCAAAATGGGACAGCAGCAGTGACACTGTGCATGGAATTTAGAGTCAGGCACTAAAGAACTGCAGGATTACAAATAGATTAAAAATCTAAAAGCTGCAATCCTGAGGCATCACAGAAGCTGAGTCCTGTGTGTTTGGAAAATATGCAGAACCTCTGGAGGAGTGTGGCTGTGGAAAACACACACCTGGCTGAAAAACACAGCTCAATTAAATGCTAGGAACAAAAAGGTTTTCTCATCTCATCATAAAGGAAAAAAGGCTTTTTAATTTCTTTTTTTTCCATCTAGAATGTTCTTTTTCCACAAAATTTCTTTCTTTATATGGGGAAGTGGTTTGGGGTTCAAGGCAAATTGACATCTTCAATTGGTTCAGATATTAAAAAGCACTCAGGAAGCTTCAAATGAGCACAGAGGCCTTTCATCCTTAATTCATTTTGAAATTCTCCATCAGGCTTTTATGTTCAATTCTTTAGAAATATCATCTTCCTCTGTGAAATCCTGGTGTAGAGACCTTGTTGGGATTAACCTTTCTGCTTAAAAATAAAATCCAGTCCCCATAAATTATGTCTTTTGGGCAGAGCCCGTGGTACAGTGGCTCTGTGCATGAGTTTATAGTTCATGTAAAGCCTATAGATTTCCTTAAACCACAAACTTAGGGGGAAAAAAAGGAGTTATTGATGAGAGCTATTGAGAGCTATTTAATAATTACACTTATTATCATCTAGAGGTTCAGGCAGATACTTTTGTGTGCTTTTAATTGTGTGGGATTTCTGGTAATTGGGATTCAGGCAAACCTGACAGAGTGAGGCCAGAACTGAAGATGCTCAGTGCCTGCCTGCCCTTGTAATATTTACTTATCAAATAAATGTCCCTTGGAATGGTTCATGTAAAGAGCTTGAAGGCAATGCTCCTGCCCAGCAATTGCCCAACAGCTCAAAGCTTATTTATATTAATTTCTAATTAATTAACAACCTCAGTTGGGCTGAATGGCATTGAACCCCATGGAAATCTGAATTAAGATCTCTCTGCAAAGAGCAGGTAACAGTGTCCCAGTGACACTCGTGGTCCCAGGGCAGCTCAGATCACAGTTTGTGTCCTGGCTGAATGTGCTGACTGCTGCTCCTTTTATTTCTTTTATTGTCTCTTAGTTCCCAGTCTTTGCTTCCAAATTTACAGCTGATTTCATGAACTTTAAATGCCTTTCAGTGCTCTAGACCTTCACACAGGGGTCCAACCTTTTAAAAGTGGACACAAAATTTATTGTGGCACTGAAAAGGAAGCAAAAAGCCAAATTTTATTTCGCTGAGCTGGAATTTGCCAGGAGAATCTGTCTGGATCCATTAACAGCAATTGCAGTTACATGCATGGGCTCCTTTGCACCTGCTGGGAATTCAGGTGGAACTGCCTGCTTTTGCTGGTGCTTTTGTGCAAATTCAGAGTTCCCGGGTCACCTGCAGGGGCAGGTGTGGTTTCCTGCTCTGAAGAACACAAAAACCTTCCCCTGAAGGTTTGTGGTTGATGTTCAGTAGCTGATGAGCTGCAAATCCAGGTCCCACTGACCACACCCAGAACCAGCCTGGAAAGCAGCAGCTGCTTCTCTGTGAATCCAGAGCCTGGTTCTGGGATGGCTCCTCCTTCCCCTGCTGGTGCTGTGTGAGCCCAGAGCCGTGTGTGACAAACTGAGCAGCTTTAAACACAGGGAAGAAAGTCACAGCATGGAAATTCCGTGGTTCTGCTGCTCTGAAGCCCCAGGATTTTGAAGGTTTTGCTTCTGGCACATGTGTTGTGTTATATTGTGAGCAGGATAACAAATACAGAGTCCACCTCCCTGCCCTCCTCCACACTTTCCCTGGTGCTGTGCTTCATGGCATCAATGTACATCAGCAGAGCAGCAGAACTTCAGAGGAGATTTATAAAAATGAAGTTTTTCCACACTTCTGTCAGTAGAGCAAATAGGGCAGCGATGGGTGGAGCTTTCACAGGAGAAGATCCAGCAGCAATGGGCACCCAGGGGCCAGTGAGTGAGAAACTGGAACTCAGAATGGACTGAGATACAGTCAGCAGCACAAGCTGTAGGTACCTGGCCGTCTCATAATGGGCAGAAATTTCAAGGGCACCTGAAGAAACTTCTAAACCACATCCTTGCAGACTTCCCTCCCTGTCACCTCGTGCCTTCACCCAGCTCCTGCCTGCACTGGGAACCAGTACAGCCCTAAGGAAAAATCAGAGCAGCAGCAGCAGCACCTCAGGCTCCACAGAAAGTGCTTCAAAATCACCCCCAAAGCTTGAAGATCGAGGCTGGGAAAGGAAACGGGAGAAACAACTCCAGCCTTGTGCAGATGTGATGGGAGGGTGATCAGTTTGCTCCAGACCTTGGTGAGAAATGCAGTCAGAGGAGAGGAGAGGATGGTTTGATTCTAGTTTCCTTCTCTGCCCCTGGTTGTAATTCCCTCATTGTGAATCTGTGTATTGTAGATACACACAGAAATAAGAAATGACAAACACTGTGAGGGTCTCAAGTGCACAGCTACTGCCCAAACCGAGTAGATGGAATTAAAAGTCATTTCACCCTGGGATCCTGCCTTGCCAAGCAGGATATCTGGGGCTGTGCTGCATATATGGGCTGGCATATCCCCAGTGAGCAGGAGCCAGGCTCTCTGTGTCCCCATTTCCAGAAATTGCTTGACTGCAGAGTGCACAGAACAAGGCAGATTTTGGGCTCTGTGATAATGGGAGCTGCAGAGAGCTCCTGTGGCTCAGCACAGCCACAGCTCAGCTCCAAAATCTGCTCATTTGGGAGCAAAGAGATGCCCTCCAGCCTCAGCTGGCATTTTGTGCCCCTTTTCCTCTCTCAGTTCTGTCGTAGTGAATGATATTCAGTTAGTTAAATGTACTGCTGCTGCTCTGCAAGGCTGCCTCTGAAATCTTGGTAATGAGATTAGTTAATGTACAGCCTTTTCCCTAAGAAAAGCTCTCCTGCTTTGGGGGGGAGGTTTCTGCTTAGTTTTGCTAATCTGGCTGCTGATACTGGAAATGCAGAGCCCAAACTGCATCCAAAGCTGGTCCTGCTTTGACTGAGTTCTCCTCTCCAGGGCTCCATCCCAGCTCTGTCAGTGAGCATTGCTGGGAGCCTTGCCTGAGGACTGGCCCAGGCTCTGAATCCACATTTGTGGTGTGGCAGCTGCTCAGCAGCGCAGAGCACACAAAACACACAGCCCTGGTGTCCACAGAGAGCTGAGGGACACAGAATTCAGTGAATGAAAGCTGTGAATAAAAACAGCATTAATAAAAGCTCCTGCTCCCTGTGCCCAGGTGTTCCTCAGCTATTCCAAGTTCATTCTTTTGGCTGGGTCACAGGTGAGAAGCACTCTCGGGGTTATTCTTGGATGTAATATGGGAACAGCAATCCTTTCCTGTATCAAGGTGAGGTTTTTTTTCTGCAGGGCTGCGTTTACCTGTGCTGGCAGCTCCTGGCTGCACTTTCAGAGCCACCAAGCTCCAGCTGCACCCATGGGGTGGCTCTGGCAAGTCCAGCCCCTGGAGCAATGAGCAGCTCCTGGGATGGAGGTTTCCATTCTGAAGGCTGCCCTAACAGTGTCACAGAGCTGTAAATAGCATGGGAAGAGCTCAGGTCTGAAGCTTTAACGTTTAAACAGTTTAATTTGAAAAAAAAAAAAAAAATGAGTAGTATGAGACAGCTTTGGTTTTCCACTAGGTTACTGATTATTCAGGATTATGCAGCCAGGCATTGAAATCCTTCTTAGGGAGCCTAATGTTCATGTAGCAGAGGATTTCCTTTGTGTATAAAACCATAGTGTTTAATTGGAATCAAGGCTAAAGAGCCACACGGAGTCTCTCTTTCAAAACCTGCAGAATTTAATAGAGGATAATTCCCTTTCTACTGAGGATGTTGTTGGAAAGAAATCTTAGGAGAAATTCTATAGCAATGAATACCCAAACATAGACATGAATATCCCAAAGGCTCGTGGAATGATAATCACTGCCTAATATTTCCTGTAAATTCCATGTTGGTGTGTGGTGAATAAGTGATCCTGGTGCTCTGTTCTCAGTGGAATGAGTGGCTGCTCCCACAGCTTGAGCTCCAGGAGCTCCAAGTGCCTTGCTGGTGTCAGAGTGATGACACTGAGCTAAACACAAGGAGTGTCACGTATGAAAAGGGCTGAACACTGCTATTCTGTGCTGATTATCCTGTAATTTTTATTTTTTTTTTTTTTTTCACTGAAATTGAGATTCCTCTAAGAGGCACTGGAAAAAAGCTCTGCTCATAGAAGTGCTGTCATAAATGTTTAAACATTTATGTAACCTTTGAATATTTTAGCAACATTCACTTTAGTATAACAGAAATGGGTAAATGGCTTTACAGACAAAAATGCAAGATTCTGAACTTGATGAATATAAGCAGGACATCCACTGTTACCACATCTCCTCAGTCCTCAAACCACACAGATTTCTACCTAGAAATTGAACTGATGCCTCTGAGTTCTTCAGCCTCCAGGATTGCTGCAAACTTCCCTTTCTGTCCCTCTCACCTGCCCTTCAGAGGCTGGGCTGGTATTCCAGAGGTGAAAACCACTGGGAGGATAAACAAGCTTGGCCTGGAGTGGACTCACAGAGGCAACCCCTCATTTCTTTCTTTTTAGGTTTTATAATTGTCGTTGTTTCCACTGCTGTGTACAGCACACACAGAGCTTTGGGTTCAGCATCTTTTGAAAGGCAGCCTTAGCTTGGGTGTGACCTGAAATTTGTCTTTCTGAAAACCACCTGACTCCACCAGTAATTAAAGGAGGATTTCTCAGGATTCTCTAGTGGGATTTAACCCAGCAAACCCAAATACTGTCCAGAGGTGCCAGCAGCCCCTCTCTGCTGTGGTGTCCAAGGCAGAGCCTTGTCACACCCTTTGTGACAAACAGCTCGTGCTCCCTTCCTGCAGGGCAGAGCTGCCATCAAAACCTCCATCTGAACTGAGGGACACCCAGAGCTTCTGCATTTGGCTGCTGACAGTTCCAGGAATATCCTTAAAATCCACTGCAGCCCAAGTGCAGAGGGCCAGGGGCAGAGGGACGTCCTGCCCAGGTCAGAGTGCCACAGGTAGCACAGGTGGAGTCACAGCAGTGACTCTCCCCTGGTTTCCAGGCAGCAGTTTTCTCTGTCAGCTCAATAAAATGTGATTTGTTGCAGAGAGGATCTATCCAAGTCATGTGGAAAGGGAATGGCCTTTGTTAGAAGGGGGCACAGAAATATAATGCCAGGAAGAAGACAAGGAAGAAGCCTCTTGGGAATTGTGCTTAGCCCTGTCTTTTGCTGTCTGCTTCTTTATTTTAGTTTTAATCTGGAGAAAGAAGTTAGGAAAATAGGGGAAAAAAAAGGGAAAAGGGGTTGAATGCAGCTTAATAATGAAAGAAACTGCTGAAATAGCATCAGAGAGCTCTTTAAAATGCAAAACTTCCTGCTGATCTGCTAAGCAGGAAAGAAAAAACCCAATCACTTAAAGGTGGTGGCTGAGCAGCCTTTCCTTCATCATTGCTCACTTCTTCTGATGCCAGAGATGAAAAGCACTTTCAGAGGGAGGATGTTTTCATAGTAAAAGCATAAATACTACAGGAGATGAGAGACACATCACTGCTGACAGTCTCCAGCTTCTGTTGGAAACTTCCTTGTCCTGGAGTGGGCAGGACCCACAGCTGGGATTGTCCATGCCCTGCTCCCTGCCCTTCCAGAAGTGTTGGGAAAGCCTGGAGGAAAACAGAAAAGTACATCTTAAACAAATATACCTTTTTAATTTAAAAAAAAAAAAAAAAAAAGTTCTAATGTCACCTTTTTTTTTTTTTTTTTAAATCTGCTTTCTATCCTTCCTCCATGATTCTGTGTAGCACTGTCTTTGGTCAGCCCTGTGTTTCCATCCTGTTTTACCCCACAGTGTAGCCAGGCCTGCACTGAATAACTCCAGAAGTTATCAGGGATGTTATTTCCACCTCAGTCAGCCTGAGCTGAGGCACCACACAACCTGTTCCCTTTCTTTGTGAGGAGCATCTGCTCATGAAATCAGCCCCTACCTGGGGCTTGCTGGGGCTGTAAACTGGAGCAGAGTCAGTGCATCTGCATCTGTTCTGTGAGAAACCTGGTTTATTTCTGTTTTTAGTGACACTGTGTAAGGGAAGGGCAAGGAAAGCAAACAGCCTTGCTCTCATTTTTCTTCTCTTGGGGCTGGGCCCAGCTGAGGTGTGTTGCTTCCTGAAGATGCAGCTCTGGAATGGCTTTGGCTGAGCATTCCATGAGGATGAGGACCATGAGCCCCAGAGAGAACACCCACCCTGTGCTCAGATGCTGAGATATTTTCTCCTGTCTGTCCAGAGTAATGGATGATGCTTCCAGGAGGGATGGAAAGAGTTAAAATGCATTGAGAATGACAGAGCACAGCACAGCCTGAGCTTTGCTCCTCCTGTCCTGTCCCCTCTGAGTGCTGCCCCTCTCTCAGGAGCACGGAAAGGACGTGGGGGGACACGAGCAGTGCTTGTTCTCGGGGAGGACAACAATGTTTTTAGCAATGCAGCTCCTAAACACCTGCCAGTGTTGCTGGTGCATGTCCAGTCATAAATACGAGCCTGAGAGGCTTTGTGAGGCTCAGCCACCTCCTTGGGATGCTGTGTGGACTTGCTCAGCCATTTGTTTGTGGCAGACCCACAGAGGCTTAGAGCAGCTTTCCAAATACAGATGGAGATGGGATCTCAGCCCAGAACCATTTTGGAATTGCAGTTTCGCTACTATTGTTATTCTTTTTTCTTTCCCCAACAGTTAGATTTGTTCAGTTACTGACAACACTGAGCTTCAGACAACATAAAATCGTGCATCTGGACCAGACCTGACCAGTCTGAAGCTCAGTGTATTGTCAGAAATCTTTTATCAACACTTGCAAGTGGTTTGCACCGTGCATAGAGAAGCAACTTGCACGACTGAAGCAGAAAGTTCACTTTATCTTTTTGGGGTGACCTCCACAGAAAGGAGTGGGGTGGGACCAGCTTGAGGACAGCAGTGGCTGCTGCTCCAAGCAGAGCTCAGTGACATTTTGCTGACAAGCCTCAAACACTTCTGCTCAGAGGGGTGAAGAGCCAAGAGCTTTATCTGAAGCTGCTTTGTTGAACATTCCAGACCTGGGGTGGGCACCAGCAGCTCAGATCCAGGGGCTGAGTGTCCCTGGGATGTCCCTCCCTGCTCCAGGCACAAACACCTCCCTGGGCAGGAGCCAGGGCTGGCACTCCTGACTCGCAGCCTGCAGCTGGAGCTGCTCAGTGAGAAAGATTTTCAGGATGATTCCTGTCCCAGGGTGAAGCTGGTGCAGAGACACCATGGAAAGAACAAGCAGCCCATCTAGGGGTGTGTTCTGAATAATTGCCTGCTATTCTGTAGGATATTAAACGTATTATTGGGTTCCTTGTGACCTCTGCTGCCTTTAGATCAGATCAAGCAGTAATTCTGGAACAGCCTGGTGTGAGCTGAACCTGCTTCTGTATTGCCATTCAAGTTAACAGGTGGGAAATTAGGCCATGCCATTCGTGGTGCTAAATGAAGATGTTTCTGCTCCCTTCAGCCTTTTAAAGCCTCAGTGGGCTGGGGGAGAAGCCTGAAGAGAGGGATGGGTCAGGTGTTGCAGAGTGCTTCAGCCAGCAGAGCTGTTAGAGCACAGCCCCCTGAGGGAACCAGGCACAGAAATGTTTGTGTTGTGTTCTCTGCAGTTCCTTTTTGCAGTCTCATCATCAAATATTTCACCTGAGTATGAGCAGTGCCCGAAGCTGAGAGGGGGCAGAGCCTGGGAGCAGTTCAGCTCCTGCAGCTGTGGTCACACAGGACTTCCCTCTGTTAGTCTGGGGACATCAGCACTGCCAGCTGATCTCCACTTGCATTAAACGGTGTTGGGAATGGGGAAAAGGGAGCAGATGATAACAAAAATACATGTTCAGGTGGGGACACGCATTTCCACCATTACTGATGCTCCTTAGGGGTGATGAGATGGAATTCTGACAGGGTGGGAGCAGGAGCAGGAGTTGGGATCTGCTGGGTTTGCTGTTAATTTCTGCAGACATACCAGCTCATTTAGTAATGTAACAGCTCCCATTGCTCACCACTTAATGCGTGATTAATGTGCCACAGGATTTCCCCAGACATTTATGACACCTTCAGGAATAGAAATGACAATGACTTTATCACATGGAGTCACTTCATACTATCTGCATCTCTCTTAATGATTTATATATCCAGGAGTGATTTTATCACTAGTACTCAGTAACATAATAAATGAGAAAACTCAATGGTCTGTAAATTACAACACTGATTAAAGAAGTGATTACTGATATAACTCTTACACAGCTATGATAATGCTTGCTTATATTTCAGGACAGCATTTACATATTAATGATGAATCTACTGTAGTGTTTAGAAATACTTTACGGCTTTAATCAAAATGTAAACATTTATAAACAGATAATGTTTATTGCAGAGGAAATGAGTCGACTTCTGTTACTCTTCAGTGGGTGAGATCTACTGCAGAGCCAGTCTTGAGAGCAGCACCAGCCCCTGATGGAGGTCATGCTCAGGGTAGAGCTTTGATGAGCTGCTGGCCCCTCTGGAGACCAGCTTGGGTTTGCTGGTTCCTCTTGACCAGGCTGGGAAGGAGTTTTGCTCATCAAGAATTCCCCAGCACTGCCGTGGGTTTGTGGCTCACAGATGGAAAATCAACCAGAGGCTTCACAAATAGCATCCAATCTTCAGGCACCTCCTCATGACTGTGCCTGCTGAGCCTGGGAGGGAATTTGTGCCAGCATTAACATGCACAAAGAGAAGGGAGCCTTTTCTGTTCGTTTGGGGTTGAGCTGCCAGGGTTTTGTCACCGTTTTGTCACAGTGATCACCTTTCCTCTTGCCCCTCTCAGGTTTCTGACAGGTGTGACTATGTTTTTGTCAACGGCAAGGAGATGAAAGGCAAGGTGAATGCTCTGGTGAACTTCACCTATCAGTACCTGAGTGCTCCCCTGCACATCACAGTGTGGGTGCCACGCCTGCCCCTGCAGATCGACATTTCTGACACTGAGCTCAGCCAGATCAAAGGCTGGAGAGTCCCTGTGGTTTCCAACAAAAGGTGGGTTTGAGTCTCTGCATTTCATGGGGGATGTGTAAAATGGTTGCTCCCAAAACACAGCATCTTGCCCTGAGGAGCAGCAGGGAACCCCCAGCTTTGCACTGGGCATCTGCAGATACACTAAAACTTCAGAAGTTGGGGGCTCTTGCTTCTGTGCATGTGTCTGCCTTGGGCAGCAAAATCCAGTGTGGAACTGTGGTAAGGTTCACTGGCAGAGTTGTGGTTTGGAAGATGAAGGAGAGGCACAGTCCAGTGTGGGACACATATGGAGAAAGTCAGAAAATCACAGCCTGAGAAACATTCCAGGCTGGATCTTCTCAGCTCTGTTCCCAGCCCATGAGCTGCTCCAGCTCAAGGCCAGGGAGAATTTCTCCCAGGGTGATAATTTGGTCACAATAAAAAGGAATTAATACCAAGATAGAAGCCCTGTTGTGGTGTGTGCCCAGGCCCTGGCCATGGGGTGTCTTCTCTCTGAACCAATCCCCTTTTCTCTGCTCTGGCAGTTGCAGTCCTGCTATAAAACCAAGTGTGTTTCTGAATAAACTTGGCTCTTTCTTCCTGCCATGACAGACCCCATGGAGCTGTGCATCTTATTTCCGCTGCCCTTAAAGGGTTAAAATCCCTTTCCAGGGCCACAGTCCAGTTGTGTTGGTCCTTCATCGTGTCAGGTGGCCAAGGCTCACGGCTGGTGCCCAAATGCAGGAGGGAGGGCTCTGCTGAAGGGGGTCACTCTCCATTAGCACTCCAATATTCATTGTCACCGCCGTTTCCTGAGCACATTTCCCTCTGCTCTGTCGTGTGCTGCCCCCAGGCCGGCCAGGGACAGCGATGACGAGGACGAGGACGAGCGCAGGGGCAGGGGCTGCACCCTGCAGTACCAGCACGCCACGGTCAGGGTGCTCACACAGTTCGTGGCCGAGGACTCGGGGCCCTGGGGACAGCTCACTCACCTGCTGGGCTCCGACTGGCACTTTGACATCACTGAGCTGGTCAGGGACTTCATGAAGCTGGAGGATCCTCACGTAGCCAGGCTGCAGGAGGGCAGGATCCTCGTCGGCCGGGAAGTGGGGATGACCACCATGCAGGTACTGCCCCGGGCAGGGCGTTGGGGTGACCCACACCCGCAGAGAGGGGTGGGATTATGTGTGTGAATCCTCTCTAAAGGCACTGCAGAAAGGTGAATAGAGCTGATCTGGTGGATATGAGGGAGGTGGAGAAGACAGCAGTGTGCCTGAACTGGCTGTCTGCAGTTCCCTAAAGAGAGCAGCATGGCCCTTACTTTCAGCTAAGGGAACGATGTTCTACTGTCCAGAAACAGAAAAAGACGGGGGGAACAAGAATTTTCAAGCCAAGAAATGAAGGACAAATCCCAGGCTGGTAACGTCCCTTTGAAGCAGTTGGGAGCTTTAATGAGCTCATCCACCTGGGAAGACACAGAGTAACAGGAGAATTGTAAATCCACCCTCGTGGTGAAATGATGCAAATAAGACAACTGGGATAGGACAGCCCCAGTCTTGGGTGTTCTCAGCCATAACCTCTCCACTCAGGTTTTCTGACCCTGCTGATGAAATCAGACTCCCTTCTGCACGTGCTCTTCATTTCTGTACATAAAGCTTTGGAGACAAGAAGGGATGGTGACCTTAAGAAAGGTTTTATTAACTGATCAGCCTTCTCCTAAGTCGATTCTTCTGTGTTTCTCCCCAGGTTCTGTCTCCTCTGTCTGACTCCATCCTGGCAGAGAAGACAGTGACTGTGCTGGATGACAAAGTGACCATCACTGACCTTGGGGTGCAGTTGGTGTCTGGGCTCTCTCTGTTCCTGCAGCCCAGTGCAGCCACCAGCAGGGCCATTGTGGCCACAGCTGTTGCCCAAGAGCTGCTTCACACTCCTAAGCAGGTAATGCACACTCTGAATTTACTGGGATGGGGCAGGATTTTATCAGTGTAAAGCACAGGAAAATAATTCATGGCAAGTTTAGAATTTAGACTTTAGGTGTGTCCATGTTAATTGCTTTTCCCTACAGATACTCTGGAATTGCTTTGTCACTTCTTTCTTTCCATTATGAACTTCATCTGCAGTAAAAGTTCTGACTTTTAAACACTGAAGTTTGTGCTGTTTACAGTTTTAATACCCTTTCTTTAGCTAATGAGCCTGTGTTGTTTTCACTGCACAGGCAGTCTTTGGACAGTGATCCTGGTTTGCTGTACGAGCCCTTGTTTTTCATGCTGGAGAGCACAGAGCTCTGTGGTCACAATTTCATATCTTGAAGAGCTGTAAAATAGAGGCAGAAGATGGCCACATCCATTTCTGTTCCCTCCTGGAGCCCTGACACACTGCCAGGCTCATCTCTCCTTTTTATTTTTCATGTGGATTTTGGGGGTTTCATCATTCAGTTCATGTGCTGCTCTTAATTGAAGCCAGCAAATTCCCTTCTCTCCAAAGGGAATCTGAAACAGCTTGTCTCAGGCCACAAGCTCTGTGGAAAAGAAGCTTGGAGGACACCCCCAGATCAAGTCACACAGTCACTCTGGCCCAGAATAAACCCCAGGGTCAGCACTGGAACATTCTTCCTCCTGTTGATTTGAGGACTGGGGCTGGGGAGCAGGCAATTAAATCTGTCCACAGCTACTCCTGGTGCAGAAACTGTTTCTCTTCTCACACAGATAGAGAGAGATCTCAAGTCAAGTTTTATGGCCCATTTTAATGATTATTGCTACCTAATTTTCTGGACCATAAAAATAATTTAGTTTGTTTTATAACTTCGTGACAGCAAAATGTCCAAACTAAAAGGACACGGTGCCCATCTGTTCCATTTGTTGCATCCTGTAAACATAAGAATCTTATGTAATTAACCCATTTATACCCTTCTTCAGGGCTTAGAATCCACATCTGGCATATTGTTGCAGACAAAGACTGTGAAAACAAAAACTGGAGCGTTCCTCACCCAGCCCTGTCACGTAGGACAGGGCACCAGCAGTCCTGCAGCAGCACTGGAAGAATTGTGGGTTTGACTGCAGAGAAGAGAGCTTGTGAAGCTGGAGAAGCTGCCCAGCCCCACTGTCAGCTCCTCAGATGTATAAATGGTCTGTCCTGAGCATGCAAAGCCATTTCTCAGCATCAGGTTATGGCAGATTGTGCCAGGGGTGCCCATTGTGGCACCTCCTGTTGTTCATGGCGTGGCACTGGGATGTGAAATGCATCACAGGATAATTGTCACTGCAACTGGCAAGATAGGAAGTAGTACAGGAGAGTAAAAACGTGCTTTGGGTTGAAATTCTTTTACCCAGCATCTGAAATGATTGTAGTGAAAGGTTTGAAGGTGCTTGTTCCTCTGCAGGATAATTTCAGGTTGCTGAGAGTGGCACATTTCTGGTGCTGGAGTGAGTGGGGATGGCAGGCTCTGGTTCTGAGCAGTGCATCTCCATCACCATAAACGGGACAGGAAGAGATTTCACACTGGGAAATAAATGGAAGGAAACGGAGTAGGAGTGACCTGCAGAGCCACAGACATCTTTTCCTTTCGTTTGCAGTTTGAATGGAGGGTATAGCATTTAAGTCACTTTCCCTTAGAAAAATTAATGCAAATGTGGGAATGGTTGTGGCTAAATTTTGCAAGAAGTGATTCATGGTTTGGAGTGCATCAGCTGAGATCCTGACTGAGCTGGAATTTTGAAGGCAAATGCTGAGTGTTTTCTGAAAATCAAGCCCTTTTGAAAGAGGGTTTTTTCCAAGGAGACAGCCCAGGACAAAGCCTGTACTTGAACATTGTGAGGGCTTCATTATTTAAGTGCATCTTTCCCCTCAAGCAAGTTTATAAAAAGGCCCAGATAACTCATGCAGACCTTACTGATGCAACTGAAAAACAAAATTCAGAGTTTTTTTGCTGTGGCTTTCTTTCAGTGGCCTTAATGACTGGATTACCTTATTTATAGTGACCACACCTTTCTGCATACACAGCACAAAGCAGCCAAAACACAAGCCCTGAAAAGTTGGCAGTTCCCCCATAAATACAGAGCACTCTAATGAAGACAAACCAATATTTTTTTTTACCTTAGATACCTTTACCTGTAGCTGAGCAAATAATTACCTGTTGTGACAAGGTGACCTTGAGGGATGCTGAGCCCATCTATTCTTTTTGAATCAATAAGGGAGCTCATTGGCACTGAAGAGTGGATCAGTGATTTAGGTGCTTAAAAATAGACACGGGTTGACCAGCTTTTAAATATCAAAGATGAAGTATCTTCTGAAAATTTGGGAGCTGTGAGCAATGTAGGTTTTTGGTGGCCATCTGCTCAGGTAGGGAAGCTGTTCCATTGCTGACAGTTGTTAAACCAACATTGTCATCTGAAAGGATTCTCCAAAGTGTAAACTAAAAAAAACCTACAGTGTTTCAGTGTTCCCTGATCTAAGTGAGCTTCAAGAATTCTCAAAGCTCAGCTGGCTGTGCAGGGATACTCTCAGTCTTTTCCAGCTTTTTTGTCACTGTAGGGTATTGCATGGGGTGTAATGAACTGAAATGGGTCAGTGAAGAAAGAAGAAAAAAGCCTTTAATAAACAGCTCTGTGCATTAATTTGTCTCTCAGTGCTCCTGGAGAACTGCAGACATTTTCTCAGGGAAAGAGAGCAATGCTGGTGCTTTGTAAAATCCAGGTTCTGGTGTTTCCCAGTGCCTGCTGACATCAGTGACAGATCTGGGGCTGGGGGTGTCTGCTCTCCCTGTGCTGGGAGGGGAGGGTGCCCACCCTGCCCACCCCCCTGGCCAGGAGAACAGCCTGGGGCCATTTCTGGCCATTTCTGGCCCCCCTGGCCCTGCCTTGTGGATGGGCTGGTTCGTGCAAACCAGTCCTGAGAATTGACTGACATCTCCCAGTTAATAACAGATATTGGGAGTATTTTTATGGTGTGGGTTCATTATCCCATCGTGGCAGTGTCAGTTACACTTAAATTGTATTTATATCTTCTTTGAGCTGATAGAGCAGTGGAATGGCTCCCAGGGATGACAGAGGAATTCAGCAGCATGGGAAAGGGAGAAGGGATGCATTGTTAGATAAGAATCTGAATTCTTCCCTTGCAAATGCAAGCAAATTCCCACTGGAAAGGAATGCCACATTAGCAGATTGGACAAAAAGGAGACAGAGAAATACTCAGTGGGGGAATGCATGGTTTGAATTAAGATCTGAGTCTTGGCTGCCTTTCATTTCCACATCATAACATCAAGCCCAATTCTTATTACACAAGCCACAGGCTTAAAAATAAATGCACATGTAATACTTTGATATTTCATGTGATAAAATTGCTAGGGAAATCCATTGCAGCATTCAGTCCCCAGACAGAGGAATCAGAGCTGAGAACAGTGTTCCTTGGCCTTTATTTGAGGGAGGGATGAATTTGTTTTCTGCAGAGCCAACCATTTCTTTCCTCTGATGTCCTGCCTCACTCCAGGACCCTTGCAGCTGACCCCAGCAATTGAGGGCTTTTTCACAAATACTTTTATTTGTGCTATAGTGAATGAAGACCATTAAGAGGCTGCTTTATTCCGAGCACAGAATAAAATCAAATGTCCTGATCTGTGTTCCTAAGCAGCAGAATTCTCCAAAATGCAGCCAGTTTATCCAAGAAGATTTATCAGATGGTATCTTTGGACTGATAAGCCACAATGTAATTCAAGGCCAGAAAAGGTGGTGGGGCTGCCACAGATCAAGAACTGAAATCACTCCTGGAACGGGGGGAGAGAACAGCAAAGGCACAAGGGACAATTCAGACAATTGGTGAAGTTTTTATGTGCTTAAGGAAAGCCTGGTGATAATCAACAGTGGTTGCAGCAGTTTCTACATCTCTGGGCTGGATTTTGGTGTCACTGACACGAGGCAATGACCATTCTGTGACTCAGTTCACATCCTGGCACTGATGTGGCCGTGGGTCATTTGTTCTCTGTGTGTGTGTGTGAAGGGAAGGAGAGGAAAAGCAGGGAAGGAAAGGCTGGAAAGCAAAATAATCCCTCAAACTCTTTGTTTATGCTTGATAATTAAAGAGCCACAAGCATTTGTCACCTCAGTGTTGAGGCCACGAGACGAGGGGCAGCAGCTTTGCAGGTGAGAAGGCTCCAATCCATCTTCATCCTCTGAGAGGAACTGGAGGACCCTGTCAGAGATTTGGAGGGGATTTATTGATGTGGTACACTGGATTTGCAGAAACAGCTCCTTGAAGGCCATGGCACTAAATCATTTTCTTTTTCTCTCTTCTTTTTGGCTTTTCAGAATTTATAATCATTTGGGAAATTCACTTCCTTGCCCTGCCTTTGGCTTTCCTTTAATGATGTGAAGGAGAGGAGATGATCTCTTGCCAAACAGAATACTTGGGCTGATAATAGGATATTTTGGCAGGATTTTAAACTCTGTCCCTCTTTCTCTCATTTGTTTTCTTTCCCTTTTAATTAATGTTGTCCATAGTATGGGGATGACAACGTTGTTTTGTGAAAAAAATTGGTTCCTCCTACGAAGAAACATTCCCTTGGAAATAAAAAACGTCAGTGCTGGTAGAAAATAATGGCTGAGCCAGTGCACACCTCTGTTATCTACAGTAAATCACATGTGTGCCTGCAAATTTCAGCTGCCTGCCATCTCATTTTTCTCTGTCTCTGCTTCATAAAACCAGGAATGCAGAATTGTAGAGCGGTGGTGTGAAGAATAAAAGTTGCTCTGAAGTTGCTGGCAACTTTGCCCAAATGCACAGAGGGTTTGGTGGCACGAACCCTTGGCAGAGATGTGCAGCAGTGGCTGTTGAAGGAGGCACAGGTGTCATCATTTCCAGCCTTACCTGTACAGAGCCCTGCACTGTTTCCTCACCCTGCACTGGCAGGCAGGGGTGCTGGTGTTTTCCCTGGACAGGCTGATGGAAAGCCAGGGTGTCCTCCCCAGGGGCACACGGGGCTGAGCTTTGTTTAGGGAGAAGGAAGGGAACAGAGAGCTGAGCTGCCTGAGGAGGTGAATCCTTTTCTCTCTGCACATACCCATTAAAAACCCCTCTGCTTTCCTATGGCTTGGCTTGCTCTGCTGTAGATTTCTGTGATGGAAATTCGAGCTGTGCCCTGCAGCTTCGTGTTTGTCTATTCAGCCATTCCAGGGCTGTTTCTCTAATGAAAGATCAGATGTTTTAATTTCCTTATGCACTTCACCCTTCCCAGCTTCTGAGTTACCCTGGCTCTGTTTCAGCTCTTTGAAGTAAATCTGAATCACCAAGAACTTTGCCTTCTTTCCTGTTGTGCCACAACTTATTTTTCTTCTTTCAGTCCCTCAAGGACTTGCTGATAGTGCTTTGGTAATCAAATATTCAGTGTGGCCCAACCTTCTGCCCATCTAAGTGCCCCTTGCTGTTTTCACTGAAAAGCTTTAAATTCAGCTGGAAGGGTAGCAATTCTCTTTGTTTATAACCATAGCATAACAAATTGCAGCCAATTGAAAACCATATTAAGTTGTAAATTTGTATTATGACTGGACATTAACAGGGTGGCAGTGTTTTTCCCCAGTGCTAATTTTTCAGCCCAGTTGTTCTGATGTACCCAAGTGTGAAGTTATTAGAGCCATTTGTGGTTGAAGTGTGGGAAGGGAAGAACTTCACTTTTGTGGGAAGTTGCACTCTGGCAATCTGCCTGGCCGTCTGCTGGCTACACAGGCAAGACACAAAACAAATGAAAAATTAAATAAATGTCCTGCAAAGAAAGCTGTTGAGATGTGGAGATGTAAATATCTGTGTCATCTGGATGGGATTTGACATGGCAAAGAGCTGACCTCTGGCTTTGTGTTTGCTTCTAATGATGACTTCTGACAGTGCTACCTGCAGAGCACAAAGACAGACCAATTAAATCCAGGCCATTTGTATTTTTATTGTAGAGATCATGCCAGAATCCCCATCCTCGTCTTCTTGACACAGAAATTTGGTGGACTTTTTAATTATCTCAAGGATAAAGTGTGTTTTACTTAAACCAAACCTTTCTCCAGCGAAGTGGCAATTGTTCTGTGAGTCTTTTTCTTTCAGATTAATCTGCTCCAGCCATTTCCAAGATCCTGTGGTAGCTCTTTACTCCTGCTAAGATACTTGTGCCTTAATTTGACAGCTCCTCATGACACCTGTGCATGTGGAACATGAGGAAAATAAGTGTTCTGTCAAGTGCCTGCAGTAATTTTTGCGATTCGCCTCTTTTGGCTTTTGTACGACAGGAATGACTTCTCTTACAGAGCTTGTAAAATTGTAGCTTGCTAATGGGTACTTTGGTAATAAAGACATCTCATACCGATTATTTTCTGTGTCCTTGTGCAAAACAGTTGCAGGGAGGGGGACAGTGGAGCTGTCAGTGAGGAACGTGTGCAGTTTTCTGCCCCATCAGTCGAGGCTTTGGACGCAGAGCCACCGTGTCCCATTTCCACGGAGGAGCTGCTTTGCTGAGGGCCCTGCCTTTAACCATCTCCCCTGTCCTTTCAGGAGGCCGTGGTCAGCACCTGGATCCAGTTCAGTGACAGCTCTGTCACCCCACTGGACATTTACGACCCCAAGGACTTCTCTCTGTCGGCCGTGTCGCTGGACGAGCGCGTCGTGTCCGTGCACCAGAGCCCGGCCCTGCGCTGGCCCGTGGTGGTGGCCGAGGGCGAGGGCCAGGGAGCGCTGGTCAAGGTGGACATGCTGATCTCGGAGGGCTGCCAGAAGTCCAAGAGGAAGAGCGTGCTGGCCGTGGGGAGCGGCAGCATCAGGGTGAAGTTCGGGCAGAACGACGCGGACGCGGCGGCCGGCGGCGACTACGACGGCGACGACATCGAGAACCGCGCCAGCGACCGGCGCCACAAGGGCTGGGAGCAGGAGAGGCAGCAGCAGCAGCAGCAGGGCAGCTCCACGGCTGACAGGGACGAGGGGCCCCTCAGGAAGGTCAGCACCACCGCCAAGTCCATCCTCTATAAAAACAAAGTGGTCAGGAACAACCGGCCGGACGGCGGCAAGCTCTCGGACGACGGGCAGCTGCAGAACATCCCCATCGACTTCACCAACTTCCCTGCACAGGTGGAGCTGCCCAAAGGAGGGGCTGGCATGGAGGACAACGAGCTGGTGCAGACACCCCGGGGCCTGAGCGACCTGGAGATCGGCATGTACGCCCTGCTGGGCGTCTTCTGCCTGGCCATCCTGGTGTTCCTGATCAACTGTGCAACATTTGCACTCAAGTACCGCCACAAGCAGGTGCTGGTGGAAGGACAGACCACCATGACCCACTCCCACGACTGGGTGTGGCTGGGGAACGAGGCAGAACTGCTGGAGAACACGGCAGAGGCGTCGCCCCAGCAGGACGAGCACACCACCATCATCGACCGCGGCTCGGAGAGCAGCCAGCTGCTGAACGGCAGCGCCCAGAGGAACGTTCAGGGCCAGGTGCACAGGGCTGCAGACCCCGGGGGGAGGCTGGGCAAGGAGCACAAGGTGGAGCCTTTGCACTCGCCCACGTCCAAGAGGAAGAGGGTGAAGTTCACCACCTTCACCACCATCCCGCCCGACGACGGCTGCCCCACCGTCAACTCCATCCTGGGCAGCCACGACGACGACATCAAGTGGGTGTGCCAGGACATGGACCTGGGGGACTCCTCAGAGACACACAGCTACGTGGGGAAGGTCAAGGACAAAGTGTAGCTCCCCTGCTGGGGCTCTTCTGAGTTTAACCACACCTTGATGCCTTCAGTTCTACAGTAAATATTGGGACGGGCGGAGGGGAGGGCAAGGGGTCGCCAGGAGAAGTGATAGGAGGCAGATTTTGTAATCAGGGAAAGGAATTTGCCAAACTGTCCACGGTTTGTTTTTTGGTTTTTTTCACTTCGTTGTTATTTTTTTTTTCTTGTTGTTCGTTTTTTTTTTAAATTTTATTTTCCCGTGGTTATTCTGTTACTCATGGATTTAGGAAGGGGAACACAAATAGGAGAAAGGAAGAGGGAAATGCTGTGACCAACAGGATGAACTGGGCAAGATGAGGTTGTGAAAATTCATTTTATGGGTCATGCAAATAATGATGATAATAATATCTCACAGTACCAAAAACATCTGTAAAAAAGAAATGAGAGAGTATAAGAGCATGAAAAGAATAAGCAAGAGGCAAACAATACCTTGTTCTGGTTCCAATAAAACATCATAGTTTTGGATATGTGACCCACAAGGAAACTTTTCATATTGGTACTCAGGCTGTTTCTTTTCATTCCCTCATTTGAAATGAAGATGTGTCTTTGGCATTCCATGTGAAGGAGGAAGAAATTACCTGGTATTTTCATTTTCACTTTTCCATTTGTCTTGTAAATTGAAACAGAATCATTTTCCCTCTCGTAGTTTTCTTTTAAATACCTCGAAAACAGAAAAATTTAAAATTCAATAAGTTCACAGTGGGTCAAGAATACTCGGTTTCTAAGTTAGCTGTAAACAGTCTCCTGTCATTTAAAGAATTCAGGGGATGAGTATTGACTAATAATTTCCACGTGGTGTCTCTTCTGAAAGCTTGAGCCTCCATTCCACCCTAGCTGGAAAGATGTTCTGTTTGGAAGAATTTTCATTTTCCTTTCAGGTTTGGATTGTTTGTTTGGTTGACTCCTTTTAAATTTCCACAACCAAAGTTGCTGTGTTTCACCAAGGGAAGAAGGTGCTGGCTTTTTGTTAGCTTTTACAAATCCCAAGCAATGGGAGTGCCCCACTGGTGCATCATAAATGTACCTGGAACTGAGACCTTCACAGGCCAAATATGTACAGCTGCAGTCTGGTTTTGTTTGGTTTTTTTTCCCCCAGGTTCACGAATTCATAATTTTGTGCTGTAATTTTCTGTTTATTCTGATGTCACCAGCTCTCATCAAGCTCTGAAAGCAGGAAGAAGAATGGACAGAAAGACCCTGATTGCCCCCAAACTTGAATTCCCTTGTACTGGGAGAGCTGGGCCCTGGGCACATTGTTGGGAGGGAGGGAAGCTGAAGCAAGATCAAGGAATATCTGGAGCTATTTTATAGATTTTGGGGGGTTTTTTTTGCCATTGGATCAGCTAAGACTGAAAAGTTCAGACTAGATTGTAAATCTGATGCTTTGAATAAACAAATACCAGCCCAGTAATAAATTGGAAGCAAATACAAAAACAGAGATTTAATTCCTGGTGTGAAGTGGCAGAACTGTGTTCACTCAGTGCCAGTTCACATTCCTGGAGGACACAGATGAGAATCTATTCCATGAGGAAACCACTGTCCTCCCAAAGCTCTCCTGACTAAAAGGAGGTGGTAGATCCAGCCTTTATTATATCAGTATTATGTCCTAAATGACAGCCAGAAGCACTTGCATCATCCTGTCTTTGCCATGTATTTCGTTGTTTTGGGTTTTTTTAATTACTAAACTCTGTAGTTTGTTGGGTTTTTTTGTTGGGTTTTTGGGGTTTTTTGTTTTTTTTTTTTACTTGGACAAAGTCAATCCTGCCACACCCAATAACATAGATGGACGTTTTAACAAGATATGCCTAGTATGCATTGTAGACTGAAAGAATGTAATATTTATTTATACCTGTTATATGAATTGTAATTAAAATGCTTTACACAGCTTGACAAATTAACCTCTCTTTCCTCAGGGGGGGCCTCCTCTGTCATTTCTGCGACGTGCTGCATCCGTGGGAGATGATTTAAGGCACTTTGTGGAGGGAGGATGGAGATGCACGAAGGTTAGGACCCTGCTCCTGGCATGGGCGACTCTTGTAATCAGTTAATTAATTAATGACTGACGTGGCTTTTCCTGGAGAAACACAGGTGTCCCTGAGGTGGAAAAGGCGCTTACAGTGTGGGGCTGCAGCAGAGGAGTGAGAAGTGCAGTGTTGGAGCAGAACCAGGGTGCTGTGGCAGCACAGAATGGACCAGTCCCAGCTGTGCAGCTCCTCCAGGAGCCCAGGGCTGGTGGCTGGACAGGAGCAGGGTGACCAAACCAGGAGTCTGTGCAGAGGAGGACAGGCTGCATTTGAAAAGATAACACAGGGAGGTTGAAAAAAAAGGAAAAAAACTCAGCCCTGCCTTTGCATTCAGATTTTATGAAGCTACAGAACATGGGGCTTCAGAGGCTGATACTGGATTTTTTTCCATTTGTCTTACACTGACCAAAAATTTTGTCACAGGCACTATAAATGATCATCTCAGCAGGGAGGAAAGCACTGGGCTGTGAAATATCATTTATTTGAGAAATCCCCGTTGGGTCAAATGGCAGGATTTCCATTTGTGCAGCTCTGCCGTGCTCTGGGATGGGGCACACGGGGCTGCAGAGAGAACGGGGGCTGCAAGCTACACCTCGTGCCAGGGAGCCAGGAGAGAAATTCATTCCTAATCCTTGGCACTTGGAGGAGATCCTTTCATCCGAGCAGCTCAGGGACTTGTGATGGTGCAGGATGGAAACGTGAGCAGGCTGTGTCCTCCAGGGAGAGTCCCCTCCTGCCTGGGGCAGAGCTGGAGCTGCTGCTGGGGGACCGTGAGTGAAATCACCTGGAGCAGCCACAAACACGAGCCTGGGCAGGTGGGAAGGGCAGGATTGGTGGAAGCTGTGATGGGAGTGAGGACAGGCACCTGTGGGACAGCACACAGCAGGTGCAGTCACACAAGTTCTGCTGCTGAAGCCACGGGGACAGGAGGGAACTACAGGAAAAAGGTGAGTTCTGCCTTTATTCTTTTTTATTACTGAGCTCTGTTTGGAGAGAAGAGGAAGATTTATGGTTTGAGTGGTCTGAGTGTGGGAATCAGCAGGAGAAATTGTGTTTATCCTGCCCTACCTTTGGCAAGGGAATGAGGTGCAGCCCATAGGAGCTGCCAGTTCCACAGGGAGCATCCTGGATCCTGCTTTATCCTGAGTCCTACTGGGTCCTGGATCCTGCTTTATCCTGAATATTGCTTTATCCTGAATCCTCCTGGATCCTGCTTTATCCTGAATATTACTTTATCCTGAATCCTCCTGGATCCTGCTTTATCCTGAATATTACTTTATCCTGAATCCTACTGGATCCTGCTGGGTCCTGCTGTATCCTGAATATTGCTTTATCCTGAATCCTACTGGATCCTGCTGGGTCCTGCTGTATCCTGAATGTTGCTTTATCCTGAGTCCTACTGGATCTTGCTGGGTTCTGGATCCTGCTTTATCCTGAATCCTACTGGATCCTCCTGGGTCCTGCTTTATCCTGAATATTGCTTTATCCTGAGTCCTACTGGGTCCTGGATCCTGCTTTATCCTGAGTCCTACTGGATCCTCCTGGGTCCTGCTTTATCCTGAATATTGCTTTATCCTGAGTCCTACTGGATCCTGCTGGGTCCTGGATCCTGCTTTATCCTGAATATTGCTTTATCCTGAATCCTCCTGGATCCTACTGGGTCCTGGATCCTGCTTTATCCTGAGTCCTACTGGATCCTGCTTTATCCTGAATCCTGCTGATGAGGCTGAGCTCCTGGGCAGTCCATATTCTTCCCCCATCACCCTCCCTTGCCCTCAGCTCTAGGAAATGCTTTGACATTGATTAAATTGGAGAGGTGACCTGGAAAAGGCTCTGTCTTTTGGAGAGCAGAGAGGCAGTGAATTCATGGTGCTGGAAACAGGACAGTGACCCCCAGTGCTCCCACATCTTCCTTTGCCAAGCTGCCAGAACAAGCAGCCATGGCAGCAGGGGAATTGCTGTGTTGGAAAATGCTCCTGGGCCAGATTTCAGTGCTCAAAAAGGAGCTGTCAGCAGAGATGCAGCAGCAGACAGAGATAACGATGGAAATCACCCAATAACTCTCCCTCTTGATTACTTATTTTGGACAAACTCAGACCCATTCTTTTCATGCTTCTGTTCAGAATTAACGCTCTTTGCGTGAAGCAACAGTGTCAAAGGCAGCCTGGAGCATCTTGGAGACTGCCTGGTGTTCAGCTGAGCCCTGTGGAGATGCAGAGACCCCCCTGTGCTAATTGCAGAGTCCCCTGTGCTAATTGCACACCCCCCTGTGCTAATTGCAGGCACTCTGAACGAATCTTCCCATGTCTGGAGGTGCACTGCTGTGCTCAGGGGTGGTCGGTACCTTCCTGAGCCCCTGTTTTCCCAGGATCTGGAGGTTTTTGGGCAGCTCTGTGGCCGTGGAGGGGGGTGGGTGCAGCAGGCACTGAGCACCTCTGGCTTTCCCTGCCCCTCTGAGCCTGAACTGCCAGGGACAGGTTTATTGCCCTGAATTCAAATAATGGCAGCAGCAGCTGAATTCATGGAAATTCCCAATTTAGGCTGGAACAGGTTGCAGCATTAATTACCTGGGCACTTTGTGTGGAGGGGAACCTTGCAGGAGGTTTTGGGGAGTTTTGCCTCAATCTCTCAGTGGAAGGGACCCTTGGCTGGGATCTGCTGTGCCAGGCCCTGCTCACTGAAGGTTTCTGTCCCTCTTGGGTATTTTCAGCTTCCTGAAATTGCAGATTTAAGTGTCAGCTTTGCTAATGAAAAGCCACTGGTACAAGTTCAAGCTTTGCATTGATGGGGAGAGGGGAGGTGGAAGGAGATGTGGGCAGGATTTATGGCAGAAGTGAAGAGTCAGAGAGCAGTTGTGTGGAGGGTTGGGTTGTTTTGTGCTTTGCTTTCTGTAAATCTCTGTAATTTCCATTATTGCTGTGCTCTCTGCCGGTTTGCAGTGATAATTTCCCTGCTTTGGGGGTGAGATCTGCACACCCTGGGGAGCTCTGGGATGGGCAGCACTTTCGGGAACATTGTTTGTCCATTCCATGGTTTCTGCTGCTGGGGAAGGTTTTGGTTCCCAGACTGAGCTGAGCAGTTTGTGGGGCGCACAGACACCTCCCAAAATGCGGAGGATTCTCACATCGGGGTCACCCAGCAGCAGGTGCTGCAGGAGAATTACCCAGGGACTCCTCCTTGGTGCGAGGGCACCTCATAAAACGGAGCTGAGCCCACCTTAATGATGGGGCTGTGTTAATTGACTCTGAAATTGCTGCAGGGCCTTGCCCTGCACTGTCTGAAAGGATTCATGTTCTCTAACAGAAGCCCTGGGGCAAATCAAGGCACCGTTTCCCCTTTTCCCGCTCCCCCCCCGTGCTTTGGGATCTGCCCGTGACTTTTTCCATCATTGCTCCACCGGCAGGGCGGGAGATTGGTGGAGGAGCTGCAGGGAAAATCTCCCTGCTCTGGGCGCGTTGTGGCTCATTTTAAATCTGATTTTAATCTCATTTCAAATCCTGCTCTCACAACAACCAAGTGTGAGATCATACTGGGGGATGAGGGAAGCGAGCAGGGCTGGCAGCTTGAGGACTTTGCAGAGCCACAGCAAATTCAGGTGGAAGCTTCCCTAAATGTGGAGCAGAAGGGATTTGGTCCCACTTGGGAAGAAACCACCAGTATTTTATATATAAAATATAGATTTAAAAATATCTTAGAAAATATTAAAAAAAATCGAAAATATAGATTTAAAAATATCTTAGAAAATATAAAAAAAAATCTAAAATATAGATTTAAAAATATCTTAGAAAATATATTTAAAAAATCTAAAATATATAGATTTAAAAATATCTTAGAAAATATTAAAAAAACACCCTAAAATATAGATTTAAAAATATCTTAGAAAATATATTTTAAAAAACACCCTAAAATATAGATTTAAAAATATCTTAGAAAATATATTTAAAAATTCTAAAATCTAGATTTAAAAATATCTTAGAAAATATTAAAAAAATTTCTAAAATCTAGATTTAAAAATATCTTAGAAAATATTAAAAAAAATTTCTAAAATCTAGATTTAAAAATATCTTAGAAAATCTATTTTAAAAATCTAATATATATATATCTAAAAATAACTTTAAAATAGCTAAAAAATTTAGAAAAAATATCTAAAAAAAATCTTTAAAATAGCTAAAAAAATTAGAAAAAATATCTAAAAAAAATCTTTAAAATAGCTAAAAAAATTAGAAAAAATATCTAAAAAAAATCTTTTAAATAGCTAAAAAATTTAGAAAAAATATCTAAAAAAAAAAAATCTTTAAACCCGGGGATGGAGGGGTTAACCCGGGCATTGAAGGGTTAACCCGGCGGGCACGGGGAGCTCGGGCAGGGCTGGCATTGCCGAGGATTCGGTGCTCGGAGCCGGGAGGTGGCACTCGAAGCCCGGCGTGTGACAGGTCCCGGTGGCCAGAGCAGGACACGGGACGTGTCCTTGTCAGGAGAATGAATCCACAAACACCAGAGTTGATATCCCAAAAGGAGCCAGAGAAATCCTTTTTGATTTATTCCAATAAAGGGAAAGGCCACGGGACATTTCCCTGGGATCTCTCAGAATTTGGAGGACGCAAACTCCTTTTTATCCCAATTTCCCATCCACATTTCCCTCTCTCTTTCCCCATGGGCTGAGGTACCTGAGAGCCCCAGACTTCCCAAACCCCTGAGATTCCTCTCTAATGTACAACCCTCCCTTTTAATTTTTAATTCTTACAGAATTCATAGTTATTCCCCGTTGCTTCTTTCACCTTCCAATATCCAGTTTCATTTATCAGCAGCCCTTCACTTTGTTTGTAAAGGCAAATATCTTTTATCCGTTCATCAATCAGTGCAATCCATCCCAATGTTTCTTTTATCTCTCAGTGCTGGTTTTATCCACCAGCAGATCCCCAGCTCGTTTGTAAAGATAAATTGGAAATTCCTCTCATCCTGGTACCCAGAGCACGGGCAGTGAATTCCAGGGCACAGCCGTGCCTCAGGTGAGGGATGAGGTGATGAAGAGAAAAAAACAAACTCAGCTCTTTCCAGAAATATTTTTTGAATTCCGTCCCTTTTCCCACAGATGATTCGGGAATCTCGCTCTGCCCTTATTGTTGTATGCAAAGTATTGTTAGGATACGGTTCAGACCCCTCTTGCAAGGGGAAAATAAGAGTCCCTAAATCACCCAGCACTGCCAGGTTTTACTGGAAATCACTTTCCAAGGTGAGGATTTCAGCAGCAGGAGGGGCTGGGCTGGGATTTTAGTGCAGAGCTGGCTGAGGGTGGAGCAGGAGGCTCCATCCCTGCTGGGTGATGCTCTGCAGCTTTGGGAATCGGGCAAACACCTCTTCCCTCCTCTGGAAATCAGCCCTGCCTCAGCTCCTGCCTCTCCGGGCTCATTTGGTATTCAGGGATGCGAAGAGGAACATAAATAATTTGATATTCACAGTGACAAGCCTAGGCACCGCCGTAGCCCCAATTTCAACAATGTAATGGACAGTGTGTTATCTCATAATGTGTTTTGAGATCAGAGCTGATTTAAAGGTTATTCACCTCGGGAGAAATTGTGCTGTAATTGAATTTATCTTGCATTCGTCTATTCAAGGGAACATAGCTACAGTTTAAGGGAGAAAAATACTTCAAGGAGCTAAATTTTTATTATCGGTTTGTGTAAAAAGATACAAATTATTCCAGTAAACTTTCTCCACTGAGCTGTGTTATTTTCTGCATAATTGAAAGTCCAGACTGGAAAATAAAGACTTGTTTCAGCAGATAAGGTTGGACACCTTTAACTCAAAGCATGGCTGCCAGTGAGAGTGGAGCAAAGCAGCACAGAGCATTGAAATAATGAGGTTAATGGGAGATGAATCAGAAAGTCTGGGTTTTTACAGGAAAAAAAGGTTTAGCTGTGGAACAGGGAAGTGGAGCTTTGGTATTGCCAGCCTGTGGGGTGGGGGAACAGGGAAGGTGCCCAGGGCTGTACCCCGAGCTGGCCAGGCTGGGAGCAGCTTGAATTTGGGCTCAGAGATGGGCACAGAGCTGTGAGATCCCAGCTTTAATTTGGGCTCAGAGATGGGCACAGAGCTGTGAGATCCCAGCTTTAATTTGGGCTCAGAGATGGGCACAGAGCTGTGAGATCCCAGCTTTGAGTTCAGGATGGGCACAGAGCTGTGGGGTCCCCTGCCCCCTTTGGGGCTCTGTCCCAGGGCTGGAGCAGAGAGGAGGGACCAGGGACACTCAGGGATGTCAGGACAGAGCCAGGGCTGGGCTCAGCTGGGCTTTGGGAGCTTTGAGCAGCTGGATGTGACAGAAATGGCCCTGGACACTCCAGACACTCCAGGACATGCACAGAGATTCCCCTGGACACTCCTGGATGTGACAGAGATGCTCCTGGACACTCCTGGGTGTGACAGAGATGCTCCTGGACACTCCTGGGTGTGACAGAGATGTCCCTGGGCATTCCAGGCACTCCTGGATGTGACAGAGATGCTCCTGGACACTCCTGGATGTGACAGAGATGCCCCTGGACACTCCAGACTCACCTGGATGTGACAGAGATGCTCCTGGACACTCCTGGATGTGACAGAGATGCCCCTGGACACTCCAGACTCACCTGGATGTGACAGAGATGTCCCTGGGCACTCCAGGCACTCCTGGATGTGACAGAGATGCTCCTGGACACTCCAGACTCACCTGGATGTGACAGAGATGCTCCAGGACACTCCAGGCACTCCCCAGCCCCTGCCTGTGCTGCTGTCCCTGGGCAGACCCAGCCCCTGCACCCTGTGGGCTCAGGGATGTCCTTGTGCCTCTGGCAGTGCCCCGGGGGCTGTTCCAGCTCTGAGCCTTCCCTGCAGCGTTTCAGGAGCACAGAAAATGCTAAAGACCCTCTGGAAGCACTGGGTGTCGTTCCCATTACCAGATTATCTCAACAAGCTGTTCTTAAAGCAGAGATGGATTTTAGCTGATAAAAACACTCCTGAATGTGGGTCTCTATATCTTGGGTTTTTCTGCCCCAATCCAGCAATTTTGATAAAGGGAAAAGAATTAATTTACCTCTGAGATAACAAATTTTATGCTAAATTTCTGCCAGATGGTACAGAAAACAGCTGAGAGATTATAGCCCCCTAACCAGGCTTTAAATAGAAATGATAAGTTGCTATAAAGCTGCCACTAGCACCATTCTAACAATGGAAGAGTTATTTTCCTCATTCACTCTCACATTCCTTATTAATCTCCCTGTTCTTCATTATCCATTTTATTTCACTTCTCCCACTGCTCATCGTGTCAGAGGCAAGGCCTTAGAGAGCCTCAGAAGCAGCAGAATTTGCTTTGCCTTGGAGTTTTCTTCCAAACTCTCGTTTTGGAAAACAAAAATAACATCTTTGGTTCAGTACCAGGAAAAGGCTCCCTGGGTGGCGTTGGTGGCACCAGCCCTGCCCAGGAGCTGCTGAGCTCGGTGTGTCCCCTGCCCCAGCCAGGCTGCTCAGCCCCTCTGAGACACCAAAATATCCCTGTAGGGTTCTCCTGCTTCCTTCTTTTATCCTACAGAGGATGAGCTGTGACCCAGGCTGCTCTAAACCTGACTGAGGGACAATCACACCCTCTCACAGAGTATCAGCTTTCTCTTTTAGAGCAGCACTTCAGTTAAATATTTATTCTCTCTGAGAGCCTGAAGTGACTGCAGAAGCCCCAGATGTGATTTCAGTGGCTCTGGAGCCAAGGATAACCCAGCAGCCGACTCGGAGTGGGCAGAGCAAACCCTCCGTGTGTCCTCGGGGATGCTCCTGGCAGGTTTTTACCTTCGTTGGGGTCACTGTGAGAAGGGAATGTCCTGAAAATGCTCTGGGTGGATTTCAGCTCCTTGGGGATGCAGGCAGTGCTGGCTGGGGCTGGTCAGGTGTGAGGAGAGTTTATTTTTATTTTTTCCCCAAAGTGAGCTCCTCTTCAGAAGGTCTGCCCGTGTTCCTGGGGAATAATGAGCACAGGAATGTGCCCATTCCAGGGATCCTGGGCCTGCAGGAACCCCTGAGCTGCTTTTTCCTGCTTTTTTCCTGCTTTTTTCCTGCTTTTTTCCTGCTTTTTTCCTGCTTTTTTCCTGCTTTTTTCCTGCTTTTTTCCTGCTTTTTTCCTGCTTTTTTCCTGCTTTTTTTTTCCCTGGGATGGGAGGCCTTGGCTTTGTTATCACTGCTTGAACATTCACACATCTCTACTTATCCACATTATTCAGATAAAAATGCCAGGGTGGTGAATGAATCCCTCATGAATTGGCTGAGCTGGATTTACACCCCTGCTGGAGCTCAATAGTCTCCATCCTTTATTTATTTTTTATTTTTTTGCAAGCAACCTTTTCAATATTATTGAATGAAGTTGCTTTCCAGTTGAATGCATCTCTGCCTGTGGATGACCAGAAACGCTGAAAGCACACTGGGAGCTCAGATGATTTTTAATATTTCAGGACAGGCATTTTCATGTCTCCCTTGCCTGCCTCTGTGCCTTGTCTGTGTCCCTTCAGGTGACAGCAGCACTTCTGAGCCCTCACCTCTGACAGGCAAGAAATAGAGAAGGAAATGCACTGAGTGATACAGAGCAGAGCTGGAAAATCAGTTTGATGGGAAACAAAGGGAGAAGAGCTCTTGGTATAATAAAATTTGCTGGTGGTTAAGCAGTTATCACCTGAGCAGCCCTGGGGGAAAACCAGGTTTGATTTCCCAGCTGGAAAATTTCACTCTGATGTTGGGGAAGGGTTTAGGTGGGGGAGGGAGAATGAGTTTGATGATGAGTTTGCTTCAGATGCTCCCTGATAGCCAGGCAGGGACTGATGGCAGTGGCTCTTGTGGGGTTTTTTTTCTTGATTTTTTTTTTTTTCTGGAATTTCATGAGGTGGGGGAAGAGCCCTCCTGGGAGCAGAAGCTGCTTTTACTCAGTGAGTGCTGCAGGCAGAGCTTTGGGAATGGGGTAGGACAGGGTCAGTGCAAGTCTGATTTAACTGTGACCTTCAAGGAAAAGCTGGGCCCAAGAGCAGGTGCTGCTTTATTTCAGTTCATGAGCACAAGTTGGGCGATTCTGGGTAAGAAAAAGCAGTTGTGGGACAAAGGGGGATTTTGTGGCACTGTTTGAACCCGTGTGTGTTTTACCTGCAGTTTGTGCTCAGTTGTGCTGCCAGCCTTGTCAGTGTTGTGTCCCTTCACTCTGCTCGCTGCAAACATCTGTTCTAAGTGCTGGCACCTCTGTAAAACATCTGGAGCTGGGCAAACTCCTGGGCCACTCGGTTCCTGCTCTGAGAGGGGCTCTGAGCCCAGCCCTGGCCCCTCTCAGCTCCTGCCCACGGACGCTGCAGCTCTGGGGCTCTGCTGTCCCATCCAGGGCTCCTGGGTGGCCACAAGGAAATGTTCGTGTCACCTGCGCAGGTTTTTCTTTATGCTCCCCCACAACAGGATGAAAAATGACTCAAAATATGCCCCAGCCTCCCTTTTTTGCCTCTGTGCTGCCCCAGAGCGGGTGGGAATTGTCCCCAAAACTGCTGAAATTGTTCCCAAAATTGCTGCCAAATCTCCCCAAGCTGCCCCTGCCCTGTGAGGGGCACACCCAGGACAGGCAGGGACATCAGGACCCCTGTCCTTGAGTGCTCCGTGTCTGCAGCTGGGCTTTATCTCTAGATTTTATTTCACAGGCACATTTTTAAATTGCTACATGTATATGAAAAGCAAACAATGGGGCTCTGTGCCTGCCAGGGACATGAATCACGTCAGGGAAGAGAGAATAATAAAATATTGTTTAATATACTGCAATAGACACAGCAGATGTTTAACTTTCCTTCAATAAAAATGACCCCATATCATTTTATTAACTTCAGGGATGCATTAGTCTCTTCTCCAGAAGGCAGCAGAAAATCCAGCTATTGTACCAAAAATTAAAGAGGAAATTGAAGGGGGATGTTATCACGGCGTATTTTCCTACTACATTCTGTAGTCCTGTAGCACGAATTTCATTGGAAGTAGCTCAAGTCTTACTCGTATCTGCAAAACGAAACAAAATGAATTTGCAGCCCAAATTAGCCATCTTCTCCAAAAAAAAAAAACAAAACAAACCCAGGAGGATCAGGCTGCTGGATCCAGCATTTATTCACTGCAGAGAAATCCTGTGAGGGATGCCAGGACTGCTGCCCGGGCCACCCCAGCAGTGCAGATTTTGGGGATGGCAGAGCAGGTACCCCTGGGGACACTGACAGGACCTGAGCCCTGCTCCTGCCTCCCCAGGGGACAAACCTCGTGCTTTTAACTCCATCCCCAAACACGCCTCTGCTTCAGGAGCTGCAGGCTGCAGATGAGCTGGGTGATATTATTATTTTTTGAGACACTCCAAGTGTTTTTCTCAGTCTGGGGAGTATGTTTTGATGTCTACTGCTTTTACTTCAAAAGCCTATTTGACCATGTTGTGCTTTGACATCCTTGTAAAAATATTTGAAGTGCTGCAGCACCATGAGAGTGCTTTGAAAAGCCCACTTTAAATTATTGTAGTGCTTCGTGCTTTTATAAGGACTTGAATTTGGGCAGTTTGGTATCACACAGAGCAATTTCACCACGTTAAAGCTCATCAGTTTGATGAGCTGGAATTTAGAAACGATGAGGACCGTGCACATGTGAAATAGAATTTTTTTGGAATTATGAAACTTCTGCCAGCCTGCAGTAGCATCACTGCCAGGCTTTGCTGGGTCAGTCACTGCACGGCTGAGGGGGCACTGTGGGACAGCAAAGGAAAAAGGGGGAAAAATTAAATTAGAGAGATTCAGCACTGCTGAAACAGGAATTAGGGCATCTCTAGACTTTCAGTATGTCTGGCAAAGTTCTAAAATGTGCAATCAATTAATGGGAACCCTCTCCCACACTCGAATTATTTCAGTGTTTGCCTGGAACTGGGGGCGATGCCTAGAGGAGCTGGAACAGAGGCTACACAGAGTTAAGAGGGATAAAATGGATATTTATTGATTGGATATTTATTGAGGGGCTTTCAAAGGCCACACCCTGGCAGTGCCACAGTCGTGGTCCCTGCCTGGATGGCTCCGGGGTGGAAGCAAAGGAGAGCTTGGTCCTGAGATCTCACACTTTTAGAGGTTTTCGTTTTGCATGCAGAATTGTCCAATTAATAGTCACAAATTAGGAAGTTTCACCCTCCTTGCTTGCTTGCTTGCCCACCCTCCTCTTTTTCCATTGTTTATGCTTTAGGGCCTGAGGTTTGAAGAAATTGTCCTTGAGTCCTTTACTGGAATAGGACTGGTTTGTCTTCACCAGCCAAGCAGAAGAGAGAAAGTTGAAAGTGAAGTCTGAGGAGTGAGCCAGCAGCCCTGCTCACCCCCCAGCCCTGGAGCCCCCTCACCCCTGCTCAGCTTGCAGAGCTGCTCTTCAGAGCATCCTGCCTGCCAGTGGAGCCATTTGTCATTAGGATGGAGTTATGAGTTATTAGGACTTAAATGTGCCCACGCAGCATGAACCAGTTCCCATGGCTACAGCACAGAACAAGCTGGGCTTTGGCTGTGCTGAGATCCCAGCCAGGACAAAATGCTCCACTCAGGGACATCCCTGAGCGTGCTGGCCCTTGGAGCACAGCTCTGCAGGGGAATGTCCTGACAAAGGAAGCACCTTTCATGAAAAATATGTATAGGGAAGTAGGAAAATAACCCAAGAATGGTATTTTTCTGTTTCATTTTCTGCCCTTGGTTCTCATCTCTTTCCCTTTCCCTTTGCTTGCAGCAGGGCCAGCAGGTTCCACACTCAGGTGTGTGCACTGCTCCACCAGCAGTGCTGCTTTACAAATTCTCTGCTTGCTCAGAAACGAGTCTGTCTCAAAACCTCGGAGTGTTCCGATGGAAATTGTTCTAATCTGCTTCCCCTGAGGGCTCTGCTGCAGTGCCACAACTGCTCTGCATATAAACAAAATCACGGGTGTAAGATTTGGTGTTTGAAATTGCTTTTTGACAATTAAGAACTCTCTGCAGCTTCTAACTCCAGTTTATTGTTAAGCTGAGCAACCTTGTCTCCTGTCAGCCCTGAGCAACTTCTGTTAACACCAAAAAGACACAAATAAAACCAGCTCAGAGGTGACTCCAGACTTCTGAGGGAAATAGTGATGGATGTCTAACCTGCTCTAATTGAACTCTTTGCTGGAGGTTTACATAAGCAGAATCAATGAAAAAAGCTCCCCTTTTCTGAGGGGGGATATTCACAATGGGTACAAAGGCAGGGAAAACCAGGTTTTTGCTGTACTCTGGAAATATCCATTATATGAGCAATGCACTCACCTTCTAATCTCAAATAAAACACAGGCACCCCTCCACCCCTGCCTCTAGCACTGTAAGGTTAATTCTAATTCTTCCTACAGTTCTTTACAAGTCAAAGCACCAAACTTTACTCAGAGACCTCCCCTCATGTTGAATAAGTGCTTTTCTATGTTGTGCCTTGAATTTAAGGCACCTTAAAAGCATCCATCAGGGTAACTCCTGTCAGATCTTTCCATGGCACAGGAACAACCTAAGTGTAAAATTTAAACTCTACTCTTCAAGGTATTTCATAAATGAGGTGCAGTGCTCAGTCATAAAGTTAATTGGTCTTCTTTCTGTGATTGGGGTGGAACCACGGAAAGATGAGATGGGGAGGGAGAATCAGCTGAGCCTTTGGGTCACTGCCAGGCCTCATCCCCTTGATGAGAAGTGTCAGATGAACATTCACCATCGGTCATAATTGCTTGTGCCTGGAGCTGAGCCGAGCCACGCCAAAGAAAAATTAAATTACACAAGGGATTGCCCGCTCAGCCTCGTGTGCAGAGCGGTGGCACAGCAGGGTGTGACACTGTGTGCTTGTACCAGGTGAGATTCTGCCTCAGTACCGAGGGGGCTGAGGCAGCAGGCACTGACTCTGCTTTCCCCTAAATAAGAATTTCACCTGCACAGCCTCTCACACTGTCAGACACCTGATTTCCCTGGTAAGCTGCAGGTTATTCTCCTGTCCTTAAACTCAGCTTCAGTTATCCCCTATCAGATGGGAAATTTAGCAATGCTGTTGATAAAATTCAAGAACTTGGGGCAAACAGTGCATTTAATGAAGTTCACAGATCAGAAAGGGGCAGGATCAGTGCTCCTAGGGGAGGCTCTGCCCTTAGTGCCAGGCCTGGAGAGCAGGGACATTTCTGAGAGCCAAACCTCCATCCCAGCACAGCCCAGCTCTCTCCTGGCCTCTGGGGGCTTTGGGAATCAGTGAAACACCACAGGGAAAAATGATCAGGTCCCTGTTCTGTTCCTCACGCAGCTTCAACTCTCCTAATATTACGGTTTTTTTAGCTGGGATATTCCAGAAACACAGCATATGGAGCTTCTAGAACAGAGTTAGAAAAGGAAATTTCGTTTTTCCTCATAGAGACATTATTCTTGAGTCATTCCAGTTTTAAATCATACTAAGGAATGCAAGAGCTGAAGCATTTTCACTGATTTATGTGGGCAAGGATAGGACACTGCTCTAGTGCCTGACACAATTAATGGGGTACCTGTGGACATTCAGAAATCCAACACCATTCCACTGAGTCTTCAGGAAATAAAGGCTAAAGAACGAAATAGTTGTATAATTTTATTCACCTAAAAACAAAGGGTCAAAAGTCACAGCATGGAGGTTCATTTTATTTTGTAAACTCATTAAAAAGATGTCCATGTACAAAATAAGGACATTTTAAACAACAGAACTGCAAACAAAGGAAACTATAAAAATTCAACACGTTAATAAAAAGGTTTTATTTTCTTTCTGCATAACTCCTCGCACCTTCCATACCAGTCTGCACACATTCTGAAGTACAGCTGTTAGAATCATTAAAATTCAAGAGGCTGAACAGAAAGCCATTTGCTCTGCTGGAGGAATGTGTTGCTGAAAGATGCAAACCCTGGAGCACGTTAACTACAAGTAAGACAAGACTGAAGGACCTGGCTAAAGGCTGCTAAATGGTCACTGTGCATTGATCTGCTCAGAATTCTTCCTGCAAATGTTTGGAATAGTCCTTAGGGGGGGAGTAAGAGTGTTAGACTGAACAGGGTCTGTCCAAAGGTGGGTGTTGTCCTAATACATCCAATGGCTCAAAAAGAAAAACATTGCTGCAGTTAAACAGTTTTAATCCCAACAAGTGTTAATTGTGCACCAAGATCTGCAGCAGCTGTCTGACCAGCTACTGGCATTCAGAGTCTTGGATACTCCTGACTGTGCAAGCCTGGACTTAAATCCTTTAAACCTTGTCAGCAACAGGTCAATTATAAAATTATATTCCTTGCTAATTTGGCTAATTTGTAATTTAATTTGTCCCTGTTCCTCCCTCCACAATGACTCCCAGCACTGAAAATCCAAGCAGTGCCCGAGGCTCCTGTCAGATGGTTCCCGTGGGTGCAGTGCTCAGTTTGGGTCACAGCATTCCCTGTGACTCCTCAGGCTGCTCCAGGTGTCCCAGCAGGAGCTCGCTCAAACCTCCCCGTGAGCCAAGGGCAGCTCCAATGCCCGCAGTGACTTCACTCCCGAGGCTTGCTGTCCCGTGCCAGGCCGTAGTGCAAGAACCAGCCCCTGCCATAAGGCACTTCCCCACTGCCAGGGGGCAGGGGCTCCTCCCTGGCAGGGCTGCAGGGTGCCCTGGGCTCCTGCTGGGGCCCTGTCCCTTCCCTGGCTGCTGCTGGCACAGCTGGCCCGTGCCAGGGCTCACAGCTGGCCCGTGCCAGGGCTCACAGCTGGCCCGTGCCAGGGCTCAGAGCCTGCCGTTGGCAGCCACCTCGCCCACCTTGCACTTGTGGTGCTCGTATTTCACAGAAACGATCAGGAACAGCAGCAGGGTGGCTCCCTGGATGGCAGCCAGCAGGAAGAAGTAATAGTTTAATTGGCAGCCGTTAATATTACCTAGAAGGAATTGAGGAGGGAGGAAAAAAAACAAAACAACGCATTAATATAGATGATACAAATAAAAATGTTAATCTCGTCACGTTTAAATGGTGAAGACTTTCCTGCAGAACCAACCCAAATCCCATTTCCATCCCACAGCACAGTTCATTTTTAATTCTCCAGAGCAAAGGCTGGCACTGCTGAGGAAGATGTGCACAGGATAAGGAACGTTTTCTTTTGTTCACCAATGCCTTAGACCAAGTCAAAAGAAAATTAAAAAAAAAACCAACAAAAAATGAATGCTGTAAAGGGAGAAGTTGGCAACTCCACAGATACAAAAAAAGCCATTACTGCAATTGTTTCTCAGATGTTTAGAGTTCATGAAAACATAGGTGACTTCTTGGTGCTTCAGTTCACCTTTGATGCTCCCTCAGAGCTGTCACAAGTGAGTGCTCTGGGCATTAAACAATGTTAAATGAAGAAAGCTCATGGCTAGAACATCCCTCCTCTGTTAGGAACCATCTCGCTGTACTTTCAAGAACAATGTACTGTGGCTCATTTCCAACCCAGCACAGCCAAGTGGCCCATTACAATTATCAGATGGGTTGCAGAGACTCAAACAGTGACGTGGACATGGACCCGAACCAGCTGTTCCTGCAGCAAGCCTATAAACGTTCACATTCAATTACTTTAATTACTGAAACTTAAGATTCAATTAAATGAACTTATAATAAAAAGCAGTAAAATTAAACTGAGCCTTTCCTTGACATTTAAAATACAATATACATGTGAATCTCTGTTTCAAGAGCAGATGTGTTTGAAGAGTAGTAATTATCCTTTATGAGATGGGATATTAAACCCATGAAATCTTAGTTTTGGTGGGAGAAACAAGTCAATTCATTGGCAGCAACCAGCCCTGAAGTGCTGGCAGGGAGGGAAGTTCCTCAGGAGATTTTGGAGGCAGTCAGTCACCCCCAGTGATGTCAGGAGTTGGCAGAAATAGGAGAAATTTAGGGCACAGGCTTACAGTCATTATACAGCATCTCATGGAAAAGCCCCAAATCATTCCTTGATGGACTCCTCATTGCAACTCCTACCCTGCAAAACCCAGGTGAAGTTCAGATGTGAATCTGGAAACTTTCAATGATGCTACAGCAATGAAACTTGAGTTTAGAAAGTTATAAAGGGGCTGCTGTGGAAATATAGGTTTGGCCAATGGCTCCTTCCAGTGCTGGCCACGTCTGGGCAGATTCAGCACAGCCCAAATATTTTACAGAGAGAAGATCTGGCAGTGTCTTCTCATCAGCCCTGATTATTTGTGTGAAATTCTTATCCCCTATTGAGCCCTGATCAGCTGAGTTCCCTCTGCATGGATTTGTAGAAAATTTTAATTTGGAAATTGGCTGGGGAAAAGAAGTCTCAGCAGGATGAAACGTTCATTTGGAGAATGGACACTTCCATAAGGTTCAGGCTGCTCGTTATCTTGTGCAGCTTTTAAAGAACAGCTTAAAGCCACAGATGAGCTGTGGCACATGCAGGGATCAGACACCACTGCTTTTTGGTAGCTGAAATGGCAAATTCTCTCAGACCAAATGTAAAGTTTAGGCTGCACTTTGAAGCCATGTACACACTGCAGGTCGAGCAGGCATTTTAAGAATTGTTCCCACTCCTCCTGGTTGAACTAATTAGCCCACTGAGGAGGGGAGGATTTTCTGAAATTCCCAAGATGCCACCTACTGGTGCCAATAATTATTTTTAATCTCCACTGGCAACTCAAAGCAGGTGATTTGTTGAACTTTAGGAGTATAAATAGCTAGCAGATGGAAATGCAGAATTAACTCATGCTAATTTCAATGAAGTCACTCGAAATGAGGAAGCTGAGTAATCACTTGGACAGAGATGGGTACATTTGACTTCCCATAACCACAGAAAGCAATTTCAGTACTTTATACCAAATAAAACCCTCTGCTACACGTAATTTAAATATTTTTTACCGAAATGAAAATATTTGTAATTTCTAGTGATGAAATGCAATAACAGCTGAGCAAGTAACTGAGGCTCTACAGAGGTTTCTTGTGCTTTCATGAGGGCAGTGAATTATTTTGCAAACTCACATTATTTTGTACTTAAGATGCAAAATGAAACTTTAACAGAGCAGTAGACAAATTGTTATTTTGAAAAGAATAACTGTGCCATGTCCTTGATGCTTAACTGAAACTTCTACTTTCCAGACCATGAAGACAGTGAAAATTACACTTACCAAAATCTGTGTGATTGCTCATCCAGCCAATTTCTTTAACAGACACCAGTGCCAACAATCCAGAGCCAACAAAGGACCCAATCCCCGAAAAGAAGAAGAACAGCCCCATAATGGCACTCTGCATAGATTTGGGAGCAGCTGAATATGCAAATTCTAGACCTGTATTAAAAGATGAAAAAATGCTATTGGAATATGTAAGAGGTGAGAGCAGATTGTGCTGGAAGTTACAGGTGTGTAGTGAATCCCTAGCAGTTCCCAGGCCCTTTAAATTGATTTATGGATCCTCTTCAAGGTCATCAATGTACCAAGCCATTAAATGGACAACGTTTGAGACCCAGACTTTGATCTTACTTCCATTCCGTGTGTAAAATCGAGAAATCTTCTGAACCAACATATTCATTTTTCTGTCTAAAATTATCCTCAAAGAAATGTATTAAACTAACTCAAACCTGGCAATCCCACATTTCCCACCTCCCTTCCTTCCCTGGCTGTTGGGCAGTACCTGCAGGACAAAGGAAAAACTCACTCTTGGCACTGGCCATGAACATTTATTTCTTACAGCATCAGTGTCTGTATCTCTGAACGTGCAGACAGAGGAATTAACTGGAACTGGAAAGGCAGTAATTATTTTAATTTCATTTACTTTTGCTCTAGAAGTCTCTGAGTTCATCGCTTGCTAGCAAGCAATTCTTTTAAAGATTTGTAGATATAGGGCTTGAACCTTTCAGCTCTCTTTACTGAAATTTCAGCCAGGAAACCCAAGAGAAACAGTGACCATCCATCTGCAAATCTGTGCTACTGAATTTGTGCACCAAGAGCACACACTGGGTTAGGCTCTGCCACGCAAAGATTAATGCCCATGATTAACTCTCCCTTTTAGAATAATACTCCTGTCAAAAATCAAATGGGATTATTCACAAGAGACAATCAAATCCATTCCTTGCAGAGCTTTTTCTGACAGGTGAAATGCTTGTTTCCAAACAGTCTGCTCATACTGAGAATTAATGCTACCTCATCTAACATTTTTCTTTGCAAGGAGAACATTACAGACCTGAAACTGCATAACTCTTATGTCTGCCATAATAAAGGCTGGCTTTATTTACACCAGCCCTGCTATTTGACTACTCCAGGCATGGTTTAATAGAAATCCAGTGGCATTTCTCTTCAAGAAAAGGATTAACACTTTGAAGCCACACAGGCCAGCCTGGCTGCTGTGAAGGAGGAACTTTGGTTTTGGGCGAGAAGCAGAGCTGGGTGTTGTCACTGATCCAGCAGCACCCTCCTGCCACCTGAGAAAATGCTGGTAAGCAACATCGTGCTGCTCTTTACCTCTGCAAAAATGGGCAGAATGAGCCAGAGGAGAGCTGGTGTGTGAGGCCAGCAGGGAACTGAAACATCCTCACCCAGCTCAGCTGCGGGGCTTCCCGAAATTCAAACTGTAACCAGAGAACTGGACACACACAGCTGCAAACGGGCAGGGCAGGGGGGCAAAATGCTCTTTATTTGGAGAATTAAAAGTGCCTTTGTTTCCTAGGCTCTGCCAGCTATAGCACAAGTCACATTTTCCAAGGAGTATTTATCTGTGCATTCACACTTGAAGAAGAAATAAGTGGACAACTCTGAGGACACAGCAGTGTGTTTGTGACTTCTTTTTTAAGTTTTCAGAGCTGCCACGGGGCTCCTGAGCCTCAGTCACATCTTGGGCACCAGGCTTCTGCATGTTTGCACAAGTTAAGCTCAGGTATAACAGATAAGGGATCTGAACTGGTTTTTTTCTTGTTCATTTTACAGGTACACTGGATCTGACTGCTGGAGCTGGAATAAGACCTTAAGACTCAGAACAAAAAACCCAAATGAGTGTAACCCTGCACTTTTTGCAACAAAATAAGGTACATTTCTAAATTTGAATAAGTTTTGCAGCAACACTAAGATTTAATCTCGCATAAAGAATGTGAAATCTTTTCTCTGCCTCCAGAGCTCCTTTGATAATGATTTCATGCTCCTGCAAACAGGCACTCCTGAAATTAAAGCCCCTTGCTGCCGTTGTCATGTGAGATTACAATTCCCAGCTAAACAAGGGTGCTTTAGCAGGATTGACAGAACAATACAAAAGATTAATGCAATGTGTGTCATCTTTTTAAAGGTACCTCAAGTGTAACTAATGTGGCTTAATAAGAATTTGCTTAGTTTTACAGAAAACAGAAAAACAAAGGTATGTTTTTCAGCTCTTGTGCTGCTTAGTCCCTTTTTGCTCCCAACAAACATTTCCACATCGTTGTGGTTTTGTAACCATTAAGACCTTTGCTTATTTTAAGCCTGAATTTCATAGCACAGTAGATGCCTTTATCAAGTTTAATATTGAATTGGTGAAGTACACTCTGAATCTTGAAAGGCCTTCTTAAAAATATTAAGAATCATGTTCAGATAACAGTCAGAAGGCAGAAAAGAGCCTTTGTAAAAGAAAAATCAAATGAAAGTGCACTAGACAAAGCAATTAAGCTCTGCACAGAATTTCTGGTAGATCCTTTTCAAACACTGACCAAGAGTTTTTGAAGTTATAATGCTGTTGTTTCAGAGCCAGCAGTGCAGAACAGCAGAATGTTCACATAAGAATTGTGTAAGCTTTAAAGACTTCTCCCAAAGAACTGCACTGAACTCCTCTCAGCTTGGAGTTCAGCAAACAGAGAATGCTTCAAGACCTTTCCACAGCTATTTTTTTTCCTTGCAAACACCTATGAACTATTAATAGTACCTGACAGAGAAACAAGATTGTGTAAGAGGGAAGAAATTGGTTTAATTTTCCATGAACACTTGTATTTCTGGTAAGTCATCTGTTTATGTGAGGTAGGATTTAAGTGGCACAATCACTAAACCGACTACAATTAATGCATTTTACTCTTTGGATAAAAATGTTAAAAACAGCCTTAGTTTTAATAAGTAATTAAATCAGGTAAGATTTTATCTTCAGATTTTTGTGTGTTGCCATTTGTGACAGGTACCACACACCCAAAATGAAATGGACAGCAAATGAACAGTTAGGAAAAAACCAACAAACCCCACTTTTATTCTCCTTGCCAAGCAACCCAAGCACTTTATTTTATTTCCTAACAAGTGTGATGACAGCAGAACACGAGTAACCAGAAACCTGATGGAGCAGAAGTTCTCTGCTCCACTGAGAGGGGAACAAATGGGCCATGAGACAGCTGGGGCCACTGCCAGCAGGAGCTTCAGAATCCCAGAATCTCACTTCAGCTGGGATTGCCCAGGAATGAAAGTAACCTCCCACAGGGGAAATGAAAGTGGAGCTGGTGCCACGAGGAATCCAGGGAGGAGAGCTCTGGGTATTGCCACTGTTGAGTGGGGAATCCTCAGAGTTTTGTGCTTGCAAACAGAATTTCAGCACTTCAATAAGTCACTACAGTCCAGCACAAATGAAAGTTTTACCTGGAGTCTCTGCATGCACAATTCCACGGAAGCAGGGCCAGAACAGGCACCTGCACACCCAGCAGGGTTTGCTCCTGCCCAAAGAGCCCGAGTGCCACCCGTGCTGGGACACTGCCAGGGACATTTCTGCTGTGCCAGCCCAGGAAATGAGAGCTGGGAAAGGCCCAGGGGCCACAGAGAGCTGCTCCTGCTGCTGAGCCCTGCCCAGGCAGAAAATCAGAAAATTTCCTACTGCTGTTCACCCCCTCCTTCACTTCCAGCTGTCCACACATCACGCAGGGCACTGGGAGGGAATTTAAGTTTAACATCTCCTGCTTTTGTTCAAGACACACGAAATTTCAGCACTGTTTCAGTTTGTTTAGTGTCAGGTTGAAGTACTGGAACAGCTACAGAAAAATTGATCTAGAAATTAAGTAGATCAAATGATATAAAAGTAGCTACTTCATGATTAATATGCACAAAACCTTTTCTTATTCCATAGATTAAAAAACTCAAGCAACATGAATTTAAACTGGTAAATCTTTCTAAATGGGGTTTATTTCTTCCCTTTGTCCTGAGAAAGGTGTTTCCACTTACCAATTGACTTTCTAAACTGTGAGCTCAGTTTATAAGACCAAAAAAAAAAAATCACAAAGCACAAATTGTATTTCTAACACAGAGGAAGATTCAGAGGACACAAAACTGCATTAAAACACAATATTGAAAGAGTATATTGTTTTCCATTAGGGCTTGCAAATATCCAGCACTAACTGGATGCCACACAAATATTTTAGGTGTTACTCTGCTTGAAATTCAGTTTTGAAAGCACAGTCTTACATAGCCAGGCTTCCAATGTGCAAGGCAGTGGTGAGCTTTGCCACTCAAATTGAGCAGTATTATATAAAAACGCATTTGGGAACATCAGAGCTTACTTCTAATGATTTGAGAAGTGTTTATTTTCTAAGATTCCATTATTTATGACAGCTACAAAAGCAGATTTAAGCACACAAAGACTCTTACCTGCTATACTTGCAAATATTTCACTGAATCCAATCAGCACATATTGAGGAATCTGCCACCAGATTGGCAGATCTGCAGCATGGTATGTAACATTCCCAATTGTCTGGTTAATTGTTTTAACCTTTACAATTTTCAGTCTGTTGCTTTCCAGAATTCCTATGTGAAAGGGGAGGGAAAAAAAAGATTGACCTAAGATGCAAACATTGTTTCTCCACATTAAGAATTAAATTAGGACTCAGCCCTGCATTACAATTAGAAATGCTACAGTAGGAATGTGCATTTCTTTCCTGACATAAAGCATTTCAGACTACTTCTGCTGTTGTTATTTCAAGACACACAGTTGTTCTGCCATAGAATTAGTGATTATGTTCTCATTCAGTGGCAATAATTATACAAACACTTAGCCTATTTCTGGATGGATCAGCTCACAGCTCTCGTGGACACTGTGCTGGGGTTTTTTTAAAGACAATCTCATTTTCACAAACTACTGCTTTGCACTGTTGAACCATTTCAACTGCCACCAGAGTATTCATAAATTAGAAACCCTTTTGCTTATGGAAATGGCCACCCCAGTCCTGCAGAGCTATGAAAACCCTCTATGAATATGATTATGACATTTATATGACACTTTCCATCCAAAGAGATCCAAGAGCTCATTAGAGCTTGATTTACAAGCAATACACTGCATAGAAAGTACTTCATATGGAATGAAAAAGAGGCATGATAGTGTAAAATATAAGCATTTTTAGCTTGCTCAGCACAACAGTTTAGAGTAGAAAGTGAATATCAAATAATGCTGTAGGGTTTTGTTGAAGTTACCCAGATTAAACGATTGACTCTCAGTTACATAAAGTACACAGAATAGCTAATAGTGAATAAAACTCCCTGCTTCACCCAAAAGAGACCTCTAAAAAAGAACTCTCATCTCTAATCCTTGGAAATGAGGTGAATTTATTCATCACAATTCACAGAGCCACTGCTTCCTACAGTGTGGGTTACACTCCCAGCCTCCCATTTAGTGCTGTCAGCTCAGGGTGAGCCCTTGGGACACCAAACATCCCCCCCAGTTACCAAAAAAACAACGTGCAGGGCTGGGATGTGCTGCTCACAGATATCACACCATGCCCATCTGCTTCCTCAGGCCCAGCTCCCCTTTCCTGCAGCCACCCAAAGGACGCCATGGACAGCCAGCATTCCACGGGGACCACCCTGAACAGGAATTTCCACTTCAACAAACACAATTGCTGATGTGCACCACGAGTCCTGTTCTCCCATGGCTTCCCAAATCTGGGACACAAAACCCTGAGGGGACCAGCCACACCAGCCCCTCTGTGCTAAGTGACAGTGCCAAATTTCTCACTAACATCTGGGTTGGAGGTAAAGATTATTCTCAATTTATTACTGCTTCATGCCAGGCCAGCCATCACATTTTCTCTATATTCCTCACTTCTTTGTAGGTGACCTTGCTTTGATGTGTCTTTCTTTAGCTCTTCAGCTACCTCAATGCCTTCTGAACTATGAAGAGCTGCTGTAATGAAAATAAAACTGGATTTCTTGATGTTTTCATCTTAATAGAGCTTCCAAAGATTTTAGAGTGGAACTTAATTAAAATGTAAACAAAGCAGTGGAGCCATCTAAGAGCTCAGACATAATTTCATTTATTTCCACTCAACACAGAATTGCTGCACCTCAAAACATCAATTAATTGTTTCTACTCTTACAAAATAAGCATTGAGCCACCTAGGAGCACAACTACAATATACCAAACTTTGCCATAAATTCATCTTCAAATCTGGAATCTATTGATTCTTCCCTTAAGACTTTGATAGACAAGTCTCATGTTTGATTTTACACTCTTTGTAGTTAAAATAATCTGAACTTTTTGCTATAACGGTCTGAACTCTATAAATGAAGTGGATTTTCCAGTTGAATAACCTTGAACATTGCTGCTCAGAATTCACCATAAGATGCATGAGGCACAGCAGATGTTCATTAAATCTAATCAGTTGTATTTTAACACAGTTTATAAAATATTTTAAATAATCTAACCAATCTAATAGGCAGACTGAGTAGTGTCCACAACTAATGGCTGTTAGATAAGCAAGTCAAAATGGAAATATGGCACAAACAAATCATTAAGATATTGCCATGATTACAAATTCTTGACATTTTCAGATGTTTAAGGTTTCATTCAGTGTCCCCCTGGAAGGCAGGAATGCCTGGAAGCAGCAGTGTATTTAAAGAATGTTATAAACATCACTTAACAAGAAAACAAAACTTGAATGAAACACACAAACCAACACTTTGCTAGAAATAAAATTTCCTAAACCCCAAATGTGTCTCAGCTGAAGCTCTTCAATTCCTGTTGTGATGAGCAGATGTTAAGTTGCTCCAAAAGGTTAAACCTTCCAAACAGATTGCAAATAACCACCCAAAGAATTCACCTTTTCAGTTTCTAATGGGGAACAGTTGGGGAGGATCAAACCAACAAAATCATGTGTTACATTTGTAGGTGAATTGAAAAAGGCATTTGGAACTTGAAGGAGTTTTGCTGTGTGATCCCATTCCCCAACTCAGCTATCCCAGCTCCATGTGCTCTTCCCACCAGGAATAAAGACAGATATTGCTGGCTTTGAATTCCCTTCAGTGTGAGCCCACAGGTTCTATTTAAAGAGCTGACATTTAAGTGTTTTACATCATCCTCTTCTGCAGCAGCAGTGTCCTAAGAAACATGGAATAGGAGAAACACTTCTATTTTAACTTTAAATGACTTCAAAAACTTTCCTGCCCACAAAGTGACCTTGGCCCAATAATTACCTCTCTCATTGAAAGAAATCTTAATAACCATATAAAGTGTCCCTGTCCCTAAAATATAGGGGATCCCAAGTGCTGCAATCCATTTATTTAATGCTATAATGCTTTATCAATATGTTCATTCCAGGGATGCTGGTGAGGGCTATAGATTCTGTGAAGCATTGCTCAGAGATGTTCAGTTCCACATCAGCAGTGCTTAACAACTTGAAATCACCTCAAAAGCAGCTGATTGATGGGGCCAGCAGAGCTGGCATCTTCTCCCTTTCAGGCTCCAGCTGAGCTATTTTACACTACACTAATTCCCAAACATTAGGGAACAGGAAGGTAGGGGAGACAAAACCCAAAGTGGGAGGAAACTCTTGTTCAGCCATAACCTAAACTTTATTATTTCAGATCAGGGGAAAGGTTCTTAGGTGAAATTTCAGCTTTTTTATATTATACCTGGCAGTCAGAATGTATGAAGAAACATTTTAAAAGGGTATATGCAAAGTTGACTTCAGGCAGGAAAAATGCTCCAATTTTATTGCAAGTGTTCAAAACAGTTAAGTAAATTTTTGGATACAATCCCCTTTATTGATGGAAATGCATCCATGAAGGCACATTCCCACTCTCCCACGAAGAAAGTTCTGAATAATGCTGAATTAAATATTCACACAGGGTTTTTTTTTTTAAATGCTGTTGCAGTGAGCTGAACAATCCACTTTGTCACGAGATCTCCAAGTCGTTTTCTTACCTGCAGCAAAGGCAGAGCACATCACAAAGAACATTCCAACTGCAATCCTCTTCAGTGAGGAGGGCAGCAAGCCATTCCTCTTCAAAATGGGGTCCACCAGTTTGTCCTTTAAGGGTATTAGGATCAGGATAAGCACTGCATCAAACATGGTCAGCCAGGCTGCTGGAAACTGGAAAGGGAGAGGATTGAAGCTGGCAATTTTTAGGAGCTGATTTTTACTATTATTTAAAAAAAGAAAAAGTTTCATTGAACACTTTGATCCAAAATAAACAACAATGCACTGACAGGCATTGTGAAAAGTCAAATAAGAGTGCCTGGAAGCTAAAGAAAATATTCAGCTATTCAGGTTTTCATTGAATCTGGCTGCTCATACATCTGTAAGCTCGGTTTCTCATCTGACAGAATTAAACTTTTTACCTAATTCAATCATGAAAAATATTTAATAGCCAAGCTCTGTATATCTTCTGTTAAGCTTAGAACTATCAGAAATATGCCACAGAAGAGCAGAAGCAGTTTACTAATTTCACATTTACTAATGTAAATGCAAAATTCATTTAAAATCAAGTTACACTTGTCAAATAAATACAGAGGGTGGTGTAACACGTGTCTCCTGTAAATCCTATGGTTTTACTTCTCTGTACCATTTCTGCAATCACATGATGCCAGCCTTTCTTGAAAAATATTGACTGAAGAGCTTCTTTCAATATGCTAGAGGTAAAGTGATTATTGATTAGGCAGTCTGAAGTAACAAATGTGTCTCCAATTCCAAATGCTAATGTATCACTTAAGGAGGGGTATTCACTCCCCCTGGGCTGGCAGAAATGCTTCTGTCCTGGTATGAAAACCCAGGCCATGGAGATTGATCAGCTCATCTCACAGGTCAGACTTGGGCCACTGAAGGCTGAAGAAACTCCTGCTGAAAGCAGTGAGAGTTCCCTGAACACATGCAGAGCAGGCTGCTCTGAGCTCCAGCTACTTGTTGGGATGATCAAATTGTGGACACACACGTTTAGAGAGCTGGGGAATCACAGCTTGGGAATTCTTTCCAGGCCTGGATTTCTCCTGACTCTCAGCTCCATTCCCAGGCTGCCAAGCTGACTGCAGCTTCAGTTAGGGAGGAGTCTCCCAGGGTGACAACACGGTGACAAACAGAGTGGAATTCATCACCAACATTAACCCCTGGTGTCTTTGCCGTGGGACACATCCTGAGGTGCTGTCCCAAGGATGTTTTTCCCAATTGTCCAATGAGCTCCTGTCCTGTCCTGGCTGCACTAACACACTTTAAATCCAAACTGTCTGTACAATAAATTGGCCTTTTTCCCCCAATGAGCTCCGTGTGCGTTGCTGTCCTTGCTCTCTCTTTTTAGCACAGTGACCACATAAAATCTGGCATGTGCATGGTGCTCCTCAATCCCCAAAGGCTGAGGCACTGTTCCCCAATCATTATACACATTCAGGTAGGTCAGGCACTGCCTGAACTTCCTGGAATGTTTGTACAATTCTGACCCAAAGTGCATTTCAGCTGCAGAAAGGCACCTGGCCCTGGGTCTGCTCTGCTCACCGTGTGGATGGAGTTGGTGTCGTTCGATATCTCAGGGATTTTCAGATGGAGACTTTGCAGTACATATGTTGTCTGCATCTAGCATTAGGAAAGAGGAGTTGGTATTACTTGGACAAGGAGTGCAGAAAGCAAGATGTTTTTAATTTTGTAACAATTAACAAAGATTATACTAGAGATGATATGCTAACACAGCAAACTGAAAAGAATTACGGTCAGATCATTACAAGATTTTTTAACCTTATAGTTATGTTAACTAAAAACACAAAGAATCATCTGTGTGTCTTTGAAAACAATTTCTGCATTGTTTTGGGTTTTTTTGCCCAAAATGTATTTGATATCCTGAATCATCTCCATAAAACAGAACCTGAAAATCAAAATGAGGTCTAGACCACTTACCCTAACCTATGTGAAACAACTTCAAGGTGAAACACAGCACAGTATTTAAGATATGTGAATTTGTACAACTGAGTCTTAACTACAATTCCAATGATTTTCTTTTTTTTCTAATACATTCTAATAATTTCTTTTTTATTATTAGGTCAAAATATTATTTCAGAGTATTCCTTAGCAGTCGTTTTTCATCTCTCAACTTCAAGGTAAGTTTCCAATTTATGAGAGAACACCCCAAAAAAATGTTAAATTAGAAATGATGTAAAATCTAACCATAACCATTTGGAAGGACTCACTTGAAAATACACAGTCCAGTAAGGTATTAAAGCCAGAAAGACAGGGATAATCTTGACAAGAGCTTTGACATCTTCCACTTTATCTTCTCTGAAGGGGCCCCCCCGAGACAGCTTGGCCATGTCAAAGAGGCTTTGCCTGCGAGGTGGGTGCAGCACTCCCTGGCCTTCACTTTGGAAAAGGATTGGAAATGTTTAGTTGAACAGAACTGGCAATCTTGTCTTCCTTATAAAAAGTTAATGCATTTCTAAAATAAGGAATTCATGTGAGTTACAGCAACACAGCTAGGCCAGAAATCCCCAGCAAGTGGAAACAGGAGAGGAAATTTTCTGCTCTGGAGTTTCCTTATTTCCCACCCTCCCCACACACCCCAGCCCAAAATAACTGGCAGAACTTAGGGTAATCTGTATTTTGTAATATTCCTTATTAAACTGCTTGGCAATCTGAACACATGAAACCCCACTGCAGAGGAAGCACCTGACATCTCTTACCAGTGATTCAACCACCAGTATTCCATGGGCAGCCCTTGAGAGTGGAAAAATTCTGGCTCCCCATCAAGCTACTTAGAGCATTAAATACAGATGAGAGTGCTTTTCAAACCAGAAGGCATCCACACAGATATGTACCAGAGAAGCAAGTTACCTAATGCTAATAACTAAAGTTAATGCTGAGAGCAGCACAGCCAGGTTACATGACACTGTCATGTGGGAGCTGGCAGGACACAGAGCTCAGCTGGCACCATGATGTGGCTGCAGAGATCTCAGGGTGCCTCTCTTCCATCCATCCCTCAACTCCCACAAAGTTTCTGCAGGACTCCAATTTCCCAGTTGTCAGAGCAGACCTGCTCCTTTCTCCTGCAGCATCTGCTGGGAGTTACTGAACTCAGGAATTCCAGTCCTAGGCTGACTTGGAATGGAGGCCACCCAGAAAAACTCATCACAAACCTGTTTGCTGAGTGCTGCCCGTGGCTCTTCTTGGAGCAACAGGAATATGTGAGGATTTTGAACATGTCTGTGAAGGCACTACCATCAGGAGGTTTGGTGATGAAGAAGCTCTGCCCACACAAGAAAACCATGAATGAAATCCCGATGCAAACTGTTGGGATGCTGTATCCGATCACAAAGCTCACGTTCTGCTGGATGTAGGCAATTCCTCCCAGAGAGAGGATAGCTCCCAAATTAATGCTCCAATAAAACCAATTAAAAAATCTTCTTGTGGCTTCTGGACCCCGGTCTTTGACCTGGAAAAGATTAAAAGCAAGCCCTTTCAGTTTCTGAAGAAAATAAGGCTAAACAGGATTAGAATCTTTGAATTAGAATTCAAACAGGTTCAATCCACTGAAGAGTTCAGGTTTCATTTAGAGTCACACTGAAATGATTTAAGTGTTTTGGGTTTCACAGGGTATTTGATGAAATGACACCTCAGTGAGCTGCACCATTATGTCAGTAACCTTCTGGAAGCTCAGCACAGGGATAAAAAAGCCACACAACTGAGACACAGCCTCCCCAGAGAGGCCATTATTATCTCTCACTGGGTCATTTCTCTACAAAAAGCTCCTTCAGATTTACATCCCATAGTCCGCAGGAGTTTAAGTAACTATTTTTTAGTAACAAAAAGTTAAGCTACCTAAAAATTCACCTATTTCCACAATTGCTTCTTCTAACTGCATTTACAGAACAGTTAACACTATTCCATTTTCTAAGCTTCAAATGAATACTTGATAATTAAACAACAAATTTAAATTTTAACAGTCTTAATGCCTCTCATCAGAACAAAAATGGAGGACTTGTTATTCTGACCTTTAAAAAAATTAATTAAATTTGAGTTGCCTGAGGATCACAAGGCCCCAGTAAATATTTATCCCTCGAAGTCAGTGCTGTTCATAGTGTAATTTTTCTGCTTGAAGCTCAGTGTTTGTCCAGTGAAAGTCATGACATCCCTGGTTTACAGAACTATCCTGTACAGTTTTCACCATTCCTCTTTACTACTGCCCACTGTAAGTTACCCATATTTTGTAATTAAGTCCCAGGAACCCAGCATCACTCATAAGAGGTGATGTAAGAGAAATTATGCAAATTAAAATTTGAAATACACTGAAAGGATCAAGCAGCCTGTGGAAGAATCCATAACACTGTATTAGTGGCTGGTGACTGAAGGGCCATTAACAGTGACCAGCAGGTCAGTGCCATGCACCAGCCTGGCTGAGTCAGTTCTTTTTCATTTGAAACTATAAATTTCCCCTCCTCATTTGCCTCATCTTCAAAAGATCCCTATTTAGTTTGCAATATGAAAAGTAAGCTGTGTTTTAAAATGAGCTTTTAACACTGTCAGTTCTGATTAACAGCTTCAGGTTTTGCAGTGGTGCACTAACCCAGCTGTACCATCCAGCCAAGCCCAGCAAAGGAAACATTAAATTATCAATTGCTGTGCATTGTTCATAGCATTGTCAGGCATTCAGGTGCATCTGTCAGAATGTCAAATTCAACCCTGGAGACTAAACCCAAGAAATTCTCCCTCTCCAGCTTCAACTTGGTACTCAATTCCTAACTTTCATCAACTGCAGCAGTGTTTCAATCTAAGAATTCCTTCCAAAGCCCAATGAGCAGCAGGATATTAGCAAACAATTACATGGAACACAGTGCTCCAACTTGTGTCGAGCGTTAGCAATCTGTTTGATGAAGTTTCCATTTCTTCATCACAAAGTCTCAGTTCTCTTATTTCTGCAAGGAAGATGACTTCTCATCCTCCCTCTTGCACATGACCTTGCTGACATCTCTGCACAGGAAAGCTGGGAGAAGAAAGCAAACTTTGATGCAGGTAAGAACAGGGAAGCACAGCATGAGGCTTCTGTCAAGCATTTCCCAGCCTCCAACCATTAGCTCCTGAGAAACTTCCTGAGCCGAGGCTGGCTTCTCTCTGCTTAATCAATGCAGCTCTCCTCTCCCCGAGCTTTGGAAGCTGCCTCAGAGCCCGGGTCAGCTGTCAGAACCCAGAAGAGCCCCTGGCACAGAGCTCCACAGGGAATGGCACCGTGGGAATGCCTGCTCTGAACTGCCCTGGCCGAGCCTTGCTGCTTTTCCTGTTCCAGGACTCAGCTGAGCTCCAGCCCATCCCTGCTCCATCCCTGCCTCTCTCCCCTCACCACTGCTGCACAAACCACTGTCATATTTTTGCCACCTTTTCCAAGTTAGGGAATTTAGACTGATTTGTGAATCCTCGCCTGGGAACTACTGACCACATCTGTGGTGCTTCCCAGAAACTTCCTTCACCATCCCCATTGTCCTTTTTGGAACAGAGTGACCAAAAGGAAGGCAGTGCTCAAAGGACAGACACACCACAGACTTCAGAGTGCACAGGATCCACTGTCTCCTTCTTTATCAAAGTATATATTTGCACTAAAAATCACATCACAGCCACGTCTGAAATGCCATTTAACTGGCAAACATTAATAACTGAATAAAAGTCCCACTGAACTACCTGGTGGAATATCTTCTCAAAGACAAAGGACTACGAAGATGTCTTGTCAAAACCCCCCACGGAAGGAACAAGATCATTCAGAAGTTCCTGACAGTAGCAGCTTTCATTTGTTCCTGCAATCAACTGACAGTCACAAGTGACAAATGTAACAAACACCCCCCAAAGTCATCGCAGTCAGCTCGGAGAGCAACCACACAACAGAGCAAGGATGGAACCGAGAGCCTTGTCCTCGTCCTTAGCCTGCAGTGCCAAGAGTTCTGTGCAGTGCACTTCACAGAATCCTGACCCTCTAATCCCTCACTGCAGACAAGCACTCTGACATCATCTCAGAGAGCTCTGCAGCTCAGCTGCTACGTAATTTCAAAGCTTTATACTAAAATTCAGCAAGTCCACATATCAAGTCTGCTTCCTCTCCTATCTGTTATTACTGGCCTTGTGAATGCCACAGCTTGTTTCAGATTGTTCTCTGCAGAGCCTTCGAGGTCCACAGGCTCATAAGAAGTTCGACAGCAGCAACAACAAAATAAGTTGCAGTCAGGGACCTTCAAATGTTTATCTGTGGCTCCCAATCCTTATCCAGAGGCTGGAAAACTTAGGCTCAACAAATAAATAAAGGCTGAAAAATCACTCTGAAGCCATCTTTACAGCAGCAATTTCCAATGGCAACTGTAAAACAACAGTTTTAGCAGAGCAGTTATGGCTGATAGATTTATTGGCTATGAAGGCAGTTCAGAGGGAAGGCACAGTGTGGGTGAAGCCTGACCTCTCTCATCGCTGGAACCCTCAAAGAGATGCAGCTATAATTAGAATGATTATGGCTGATACGAGATTAGGAGCCTGATTCTATTCTGGCTTCAGTGCTGAAGCAGCTTTTACAATAATGACCAACAGCCTTATTGTTTCTTAACTGCAGAAAGTCACAAACTGCTCCATGGAACAGGAAGTGACAGCAAAACACTCGAAAGGGGAACTGGAAAGTGCCAGGTTCTGGGATCACGTGGTTAAAATGCTATTCTGAGAACCATCAGCTCACATTCAGAGCAGGATGGAGCAGTGTGCAACTTCTAGAAAAGCATTTATAAACACAGTTGAGAAAAGCTGGTCTTTTTTTGAGAAGGGAAAGAAAAAGGAACTTTTTTTGCTAAGCTGACTGGTGGAAGTTACTCGATACTAACCCTACTTTAACAGCACTTCTAAAAGCACACATTTAACACAGAGTTAGTTAGAAACCACATCTTTCAACTTCAGAGATAAGTAAGTATTGCAATTCAATTTCCCATTTTCCACGAAGTTATTCTGCTAAATAAAGAAACCCCCTGTTATACAAGAGCTCTCCACACAAATTCTATACACACATTAAAGCTGAAAAATTCACATGGTAGTTTTTAAGAGATCTGCAATGAAAATGTAATTAACATTCTGAAAGGTGATTGTGCCAACTAAAGGACATGATGTCCAATTCATCCTTTCCTTTGGTACTTTGGGGGAAGAGGACAAATCTTATCAGCACACATCCAGCCAAAACATGTTTGCAATGTGCTCTGGCCTCCCAAGGATGTGGCTCTGGGAGATATTTTATTCTCAGATATATAGATAGATGATAGAGATGCACAGCTATATAGATATATCCACATCTCCCCAGCAGTTTTCTACATTCCTATGCAGGGAGAAGGCACCCAAGAGGGCCCCAAACTGCACTCCAAGGTAAGTGGCATGCTGTAATATATTTAACAAGAGATAAGCCAGAAAAAGAGAGAAGGGGGGAAATTCAGTCCTCGGCAGAGCTCCACTGATTATTATGGCCCAGAAAGGAGTATTTCTTTTGCTTCACCCTACATAAATCACTGTGAATTATCTGCAAACGCAGCCAAAAACTGCTTTCCTAGAAATCCTGGGGGAAAAGCCTTTACAAAATCCAGCTACAACAGCTACACTTCCATTGGCAATGGCTCTTCTTTTGCTCTGTTCCTGCCGTTATTTATCCCCCATATTTAACCTTCATAAAGCGTTCTGGGGATAAGCAGTCAGTTTTGAAAAACACCTTACAAGATAAAGTCATATTAAAGCTATTTCACTTGATGGGCTCAGGGCTGGCTTAAGCAGAACTAATGCACTGGGGACACACAATCCTGGGCTATAATAATGTTTTACATTTATATACTGCCTTTCAGCCAGGACTCCAGAATTTAGAACACATGAAATGCCAAAGAATGACAAATGCAAAGTGCACACCAGAGAACAGAGGTATGTTTGGCAGTCATTGTGTGGTGGATCCTCCCTCTTACAAAGAATTCATGGTTTTTCTGATAACCTGCTCTAAGCAGAACTCCGTGAGCCAGTCAACAGACAACTGGACTTTCAGTTTGGTTAGAAAAGCTGCTCAGTAGTACCTGAGCATAGTGAGATTCTCCATTTGTAAAGCAGAAATTCTATTTCAACATCCACAGCCAGTACACCACCTTAGCACAGGACTGTAAATAAGTACATGTAACAGAGTGTTCCAGCTGCTACTGAACTCCATGCTGCCTCTCAGATGTTTTCTGTGAAGCCGCCGTGTTCTGCAGGGATGACCAATGAATGATATCACTGTAGGGTCTGGATAAGGTCATTTAACAGGACGTGTCCTTATGGGAACAGCCCAGGTGATGTTTACCACGGCCAGAGCAGCTTCCCCCATCATGTGATGCAGCATGAGCCTGCACAAAAATACCACTCGAGGGCAAGGCAGTGCACAAATATCTAAAGCATAAAAACTGTTTGTTCTGTAGCCTTCCTTTATCACAGGATGGTAAAGGCCTCTGACACTGCCTTAGAAGGCCCATGGCATCCTTGTCAAAGCTAAAACGTGTATCCTGTACTTCGTCTGATGAGCTCTGAGGTCGAATTAACTGGGGACAAACTCACCAGGAAGGATAATTACTAGTCCACTTAATGGCCATTAAGTATTCACCCCAAGTCGCCAAGATGCTGACGGCTTAGCCAACTCAGATAGCAGAGCTGAGGCAGGGCAAGCAGGGATCCGACATACGGGATGTGACACCCCACAGGCACCAAAATTGTATCAAACAGGGCACAGCTCAACGACTTGCATCCCGCAGGGAACAGAGCCGAGCGATGCCATTCCCTCCAAGGCTGAGCACCTGCAGAGACATCCGGCAGCCGGGCACTGCCCACCCCAGCAAGGCAAGCCCCTCTGCCACCCCTGGGCACCCACGAGCGCCGCAGCAGCTGCCACACAATACTCGACCTGGTCTGCCCCGAACGGGGTGATGTTGGCCTTGACCGAGCCGACGCCCAGCCCCACGAGGACCAGTCCCACGAAGGTGGCGGTGGCGCAGTAGCGGGTGGCTCCCACCTGGGAGCAGGGCGCCAGGGTGGCGTTGGCCGCCGGCGAGGAGCAGTTCTCCACGGGGAACAGGGGGATGTCCCCGCACAGGCCCTGGCGGGTGTGCGGCGCGGCGATGACGGGGAAGGCCAGCATGCCCAGCAGGTAGAGCGCCATGCTGAGCAGGATGGTGCCGAACTTGCCCAGCAGGGCGTCAGCCAACCAGCCCCCGAACGGCGACACCAGGTACGTGATGCCCATGAAGAGCAGCAGCGCCTGGCTGGCCTGGGCGCCCTCCCAGCCATAGGGCGGCCCGTTGAGGAACAGCACCAGGTTGGAGGTGATGCCGTAGAAGGCCACTCGCTCCAGCAGCTCGGCCAGCAGCACGGCGGCGCAGGCCAGCCGCCGGCCCTGGAACGCGCTGCTGGCGGCCCGCCCGCGCTCGCCGCTGCTCAGCAAAGGGCTGCGCTCGCTCGGCTCGGCCTCGTCCATGGCCCCGCGTCCCCCCAGCCCCGCCGCGGCCCCGCCGCGCTCCCGGCCCGCCCGGAGGGACCCGCACCCGCCGCCGGTGCAGGCCCCGCCCCCCTGGTCAGCGAAGCGATGCCATTGGCTGAGGGCGCTGTCACTCTGCCAGTCCCCTGCCCCGCCCCCGGCAGCGGCGCGGCGCCATTGGTCGAAGGCGCTGTCACTCCGCCCTCCCCGCCGTCACGTGGTCGGGTGGGGCGCGGCGTGGCGGAAGCGGCGGGGCCGGGCGTGAAGGAACCCGGCGGGCGGCGGGGAGGTTCCTGTGGGTGTCCGTCAGGGCGGCCGGGCCGCGGGGAGGTTCCTGTGGGTGTCCGTCAGGGCGGCCGGGCCGCGGGGAGGTTCCTGTGGGTGTCCGTCAGGGCGGCCGGGCCGCGGGGAGGTTCCTTCGGGTGTCCGTCAGGGCGGCCGGGCCGCGGGGAGGTTCCTGTGGGTGTCCGTCAGGGCGGCCTGGGGACGGGGAAGGCCCTCATGGCGCCTCTCTCGTTTCTTTCCAGCGTTCTCTCCCCGCATTGAACGGGATGCCGCTCGGGCGGGCGCTTGCAGCAGGGAAATGGGTTTGACAAAATCTCCGAACTTTTTAGGTTGGAAGGGACCTGGCAAGGCAGGGTCACCTGGAGCAGGGGCACAGCAACGCGTCCAGGTGGGTTTGGAATGTCTGCAGAGATGCAGAATCCGCCGCCTCCCTGGGCAGCTGTCGCCGTGCTCTGCCATCCTTGGCGAACAGAAGTTCTTCATGGAGAGGTGGAACTTGTTGTGCTTCAGTTTATGGGCATTGTTTCTATTCCTGTTGCTGAGCACCACTGAAAAGAGCTTGGCACCAGTTTCTTGGCACCCGCCTCTGAGATATTTATCTGCATGAATGAGATCCCTTCTCAGCCTTCTTGAGACTAAACAAGCCCAGCTCCAAATGTTCTCCAAAAAGAAAGATGCTCCAGACACCGAATCATCTTTGGGGTTTTTCAGGGTTATTTAATGCTATAGTTAGTCTCACAACAAGGAAAAGGTGATAAATGCGCTGTAAAAGGCTGTTTTTATATCTGTTTTTATGTGTGTTTTTATATGTATTTGGAAGCAGCAGGCCTGGCTCAGCACCCAGGCTGTGCCAGGGTCACTCAGGGGTGGGAGCAGAGCTGGGTGTGAAGACGTGCAGGAATTATTATGGAGAATAAACACTCTGGTTTCAGTGGGACAAAGCATGTGATTACAATGGGAAAACATAAATTAGTGGTTGCAAGATCAGAACCTTGAGATGTGCTGCAGTTCCACGTGTGTTGAGGTAAAGGTTGTGAACGTGTGAAATTGTCTTCAGCAGAAAATATTAAAACCTTATTTTTGGCCAGAACAAAGTGGGTAAGACACTGCTGGTTGTGTGTTTCCAGTGAAAAAGTTAAATTGATCGACATCATATGGTTACATACCAAACATTTAGGCATGACTTACTTTGGAGCAGTGTTGGTAGTGGAGCAAGTGATGCTTGTAAAAGTAAATGCATTCATTTAATAATGGGCTTTTGTAAATAATATGCCATAAGAATGACTCACTAAATGTATTTGCTCTCTTAAGCAGTTAACAAATTTCATGACAAAGGACAATGAGGAAAAAGCCACCAGCTGTACAGACATCTCATTGTGAACTACTGTAACATGACCACTTCTGTAATAAAATTACATTTCATCTTTTCCTGGTGTAATACACTGTTGTCATATTAGCTGTGCTTGCACTTTCTGAGGAGTTTAGTAGTATTTTCTGGAGACTCATAGTAATAAAGCACATTTTGTATTATTGTGTGTTATTTTCATGTTTTAGGCCCTTCATAATTTCCCTTGGTGAGTGGAGTGAGATTTCTGTATTGACCTATCCCACACCTAACAATGCTGAGCAGTAGTAGAAATGTACATGAAAATGTTACTTAACTCTTCAGGTATAGAGATGTGGGTACTCATGAAAATTCACAAATTACTATTAGAACCCAAACATTCTCTCTGGCACTACAGCAGCTTAGGAAGGAGGTTTTAATACTTAGCTACAGTGTGTTTAAAACTTCATTCTGATACACCCATGACCCTTTCTCTGAACACAGTGAATGCACTGTGTCTATAAGGGAATACATTAATGCATGTCCATATTTTCAAGACACAATGCTGCACATTTCCAGATTATTTTTTTAGTCAAGGCCTATATAGCATAAAGCCAGAGTTCCCATAAATAGTGATAAAATGTTAAGATCTCTTTCAATGTTTCCTTTATTCCCTCTTTATTTCTCATTCGACTGGTTGAGTTTCCTCATTTCTCATGGAGCAGGCTTTGTCTCACTTTAATGTTTGCGTTTTTGTCTTCTTTGTGTTGCACACTAAATGTGATGGACAGCTTTTGTTAACCCAAAATTTGGCTTTCTGAGCCAGTCAGATACCCTGCTTCAGGCCTTGCACCTGACAAAAGCCCTCTACATCTCGACAGGAGTGGGATTTCACACCAGAAACACTTTCTAGGATGGTGACAAAACTGGTTTGGTTCTGCCTACCCTTAGATTAGCATTTACCCTCTTTTTAGTATTTCTGCAAGATTTGTTGCTCTTCTAGGTTGTAGCCAAAATTCTTAGTTCTAGTGGAGTTTGAAGTGGTTTAAATAATGTTGTGCTGAATGTAAGTGATAACTCAGTGAGATGCAATTAACACAGCTCTGCAGCATTAAGATTTGTTAGCAAAACATGAGCCTGCCTCCCAAAATGTTTACAGTTTGCCAGAACCCACTTTAATGTGTGTTTTTATCACTTCTAAACCCTCAATTCCAGAACACCTGTTAGCCTCAGAAATCCACACAAATTATTGGAATGAGCACCGTTCCAAGAATGATTAAATTCAACATTCCTCTGCATGTGGCATATTTTTCTCTGCCTACCTGACACTGAAATTTGAAGAGTAATTTAGGCCACAATAACACAAGGCACTGCCATTTTTGAAGACCACTTTTCTTTGTCTTCTCCAGCCTGTGGAGAAGCTGGGATCTGTGTGACCCCGTGGTGAATTACAGGCAATCAGACCAGGTTATAAGTGAAAAATTGAATTTTCTGTGCAATCAGCCCCCATCTCATCACCACCAATGTCCTGCACCTGTTCTCAATACTGTTCCCAGCTGTTGAAACAAGTTCAGGTGGGTATTTACATCAGCCAGCTGCTCCCTATTAGTCTCCCAGGGCTCCCTAAACTGGCCTCTCCTCTTCCTGCTGCCCCACTCAGTGTTCTTTGTTTCTGACTGCGAGTGGAGTGGGCCCCTTTTATCCTGAAGACTGCCTTGATAGTGTGGGACATGTTTTCCTTTGTCCAGAGTTCAGGTTTGTTCTTTTTCTCTTCCCTGTTTTGTTGTATCTTTGGATTTTACCTGCTGCTGTAGTTTTTTGCTAGACCTTTCCCCTGGTCTTACACCTTTGGCTCTGCTTTGTTATGTGATTATATGATTCCTGCTGTGCTCTTTGACCATCCCATTGCTTTATTCTTTGGACTAGCACATTCCTCTGGCTATTCTGGTGGTTGGCATCTTATTGCCCGTCCCTCTGCTGTGCATCTTATTGCACTTTCCTCTGCCCGTTCTGGTTCTGGGCATCTTATTGTCTATTCCTCTGTCTGTTCTGGTGCTGGGCATCTTATTGTCTATTCCTCTGTCTGTTCTGGTGCTGGGCATCTTATTGCACTTTCCTCTGTCTGTTCTGGTGGTGGGCATCTTATTGTCTATTCCTCTGTCTGTTCTGGTGCTGGGCATCTTATTGTCTATTCCTCTGCCCGTTTTGGTGGTTGGCATCTTATTGCCCGTCCCTCTGGCCGTTTTGGTGGTTGGCATCTTATTGTCTATCCCTCTGCCCGTTTTGGTGGTTGGCATCTTATTGCCCGTCCCTCTGGCCGTTCTGGTGGTTGGCACCTTATCCACCCTGAGGTTTTTTCCTAGCGGTATTCCTGCCCTGGGCACGAGGCAGCTCACGGTGACCCCGGGAGGCAGGGGCTGCGATGCTCTTCTCGGGAGGCCCTTTGGGTTAATGTTTCCTGGCCGCGATGTGAGCGCGTCATCTCTGTGCCTGAGTAACGAGAGCACACAGCGCTATTCAGAGGCTGCGGGAGGCCACCCAAACCTTGCGGCTCGGTAGCCAAGTGCCCTCTGCCCGGGCACAGCGGCTGCGGCTGGCCCATCCCCGCAGGGCTCGGTGCCGTGCCCGCTCCGCAGCGCCGTTTCCGGGCGCCGGCCAGGTGAGCACGGAGCGCTATGAAGCTGCTGCTGCTGGCGTGTCTGCGGGCACGCACCGGCAACGCCACCACGGCCGCCAGGATCCGGTGAGTGCCGCCGCCGCGGCGGGAGGAGGCTGGCCCGGCATCCTGGCTGGCCCGGCGTCCTGGCTGGCACGGCCAGGGCCGGCCGGGCCCGCTCGCCATGCGCTGCCAGCTCCGCACGGAGGCGGCTCCGCCGAGCCGGGGGTGTGCGGGGGGCGGCGGCCGCGCTGGGGACACGGCGGGGACCGCCCCGCTGCCCGTGGTGGCACCGTGCCCGGAGCGCTGGGCTAGCGGAGGATGGGCAGCTCCAGCAGCGTGTCCTGCATCCCTGGCAACCCTGGCAAGGGCAGTGCGTGCCCGAGGTGGCCACGGTGGGGACACGGCGGGGACCGCCCCGCTGCCCGTGATGGCACCGTGCCCGGAGCGCTGGGCTAGCGAAGGATGGGCAGCTCCAGCAGCGTGTCCTGCATCCCTGGCAACCCTGGCAAGGGCAGTGCGTGCCCGAGGTGGCCACGGTGGGGACAGCCCCGCTGCGGATGGCGGCACCGTGCCCGGAGCGCTGGGCTAGCGGAGGATGGGCAGCTCCAGCCGCGTGCTTTGGCAACCTCGGCATGGGCAGTGCGTGCCCGAGGTGGACACGCTGGTACAGCTGCCCATCCTCCGCTAGCCCAGGCTAGCTCACCATGTCCCCAGCGTGGCCTGGCACAGCCCGTGGGTGCCCGAGGTGGCCACGTTGGGGACACGGCGAGGACAGCCCCGCTGCGGATGGTGGCACCGTGCCCGGGGCGCTGGGCTAGCGGAGGATGGGCAGCTCTACCAGCATGCCCTGGCTGGATCCCTGGCAGCCCTGGCCCAGCCCGTGGGTGCCCGAGGTGGCCGCGCTGGGACACGGGCAGGGTGGCACGGATGGTGTCGGGAGGCAGCGGCGCTCCCAAAGCAGCGGCATCGGCCGTGCCAGAGCCGCTCCCGGGGCTGCCCTTGCTGCGGGGTCTCGTGGGGAGCCCGGGCTAACAGAACGGCCCAAATACTCCCTATGTATGTCTATTCTTCTGTTTTCTATTTTTCTATATATTCCTAATGTCCCCGCTTAACTTCTTCTGTGATGTAGGTAAAAGGACGTGGCTGAGAACATCGATGCTGGCTCTTCGCTGTGATGTCTATAAAAAAAAAAAATAGGTCGCTATAAAAATGAAACAATTTCCCAATGGTTTTGTCCTTTGAGGCCCGAAATAACGATTTGGTTTCGTCTTATCTAAAAATCACCCACAGTTTAGTTGTTTATCTTCGGATGAATCTCTTGGGATGTTCTGCTATTATGAGTTTTCCCTGACCTTGGTCAGGGTATTATCTCACGTGTAATGTTATGCATAGAAACATCCTCAGACATTAAGTTTTCACACTGCTTGTGTCATATCAAATAGAGCCTTAGGCTTCTGCTCTGTTCCCTAAGGTACTGGTAGAACATCTCTGCTGTCCTGTCACTCACACAGGCACTGAAGATATAAAGCTGAAGGTTTTGGTATTTTAAAAGAATTATTTTAACAAGAATTTTTTGGCTTCCGTTGTATCTGTGTATGTGCTTAGGAAGTTATTTGCTCAATTTTTTTGAATATTGGACTTTTGGTTAAATATAAATGGAACGATGACATTGTCTCCGGGTTGAACACTTGCCAGCATAGATTAATTTTATGGCTTAATATCACAATGTATACTTTGTTTATGATATTACAGCTCTTCCAATAACTGCTTCATCTTTTCATAAATAAGATATTCATTTCCTGAGTTTAAAGAAAGTGGTGACAGAGGTACCAGAATCTAATTTGGCTAAAAATCAACTTGCTAAAACAAGTGGTAAAATGAATGTGCTGTGGGCTTTATTCCTATTGGTGTGCATAATCTTTAATCACCTTAAAAAATATGAGCAATGAATAAAGAATACAGCACTAAGCAAAAGCCTTTGCTTAGGCTGCCATTGTTCAGCCTTAGAAATGAGATCAAAGAGAGTGTCAAGGAAGAAAAGAAATTATTCTTTCCTGCCCCTTGAAATGTTTTGTTTGTCTTTTATTACTTGGTACTAAGGAGGAAGAGAAATCTGGAATTAATAGGTTAATCAGAAAGATTTAGATTAACCATTTTGCCAATATGTAAATGTTTTCTAGAGAGGGAGAAATTGTTTTTGCTCTCATTAACTGGCCAGTCGAGACAGCTATTCTGTAAATCTCCGAGTAATCAACTGTGAGAGAATTAAAAACACAAATTCAACAGCACTTATCATTCCTCTTGGCAATTGGTTTCTATCTTAGACGTTTATTGGAGAAATTCAGTAATCCAAACACTTCTTTTTGTCTTCCCCTGTGGGCCAGTGTTAGAATCCCACAGGAGAACATTCCCAGGGCAGGGGATGCTCCTGTCCCTAAGGCAGGTGTGAGCTCCTGCTCCTCCCTGCAGGTTGTGCTCAGGTGTGGGAGGTCCCTGCAGGTTGTGCTCAGGTGTGGGAGCTCCTGCTCCTCCCTGCAGGTTGTGCTCAGGTGTGGGAGGTTCCCTGCAGGTTGTGCTCAGGTGTGGGAGCTCCTGTCCCTCCCTGCAGGTTGTGCTCAGGTGTGGGAGGTTCCCTGCAGGTTGTGCTCAGGTGTGGGAGGTTCCCTGCAGGTTGTGCTCAGGTGTGGGAGGTCCCTGCAGGTTGTGCTCAGGTGTGGGAGCTCCTGTCCCTCCCGGCAGGTTGTGCTCAGGTGTGGGAGGTTCCCTGCAGGTTGTGCTCAGGTGTGGGAGCTCCTGTCCCTCCCTGCAGGTTGTGCTCAGGTGTGGGAGGTTCCCTGCAGGTTGTGCTCAGGTGTGGGAGCTCCTGTCCCTCCCTGCAGGTTGTGCTCAGGTGTGGGAGGTTCCCTGCAGGTTGTGCTCAGGTACTGGCAGATCTCTGCAGGCTCTGCAGGGCCATTCCCAGAGCAGGAACCTGCAGGACAGGTGTTCACCTGCACCTTGGCACGAGCTGCCATCATTTCCAGGGCCTGCCCTCAGTGCTGCTGCTCCCACCATGGTCTGCTCTGCCAGAACTATTTATAGCACAGATTTAATAATGGGATTAAGGTTTAATCTTTGCAGAGTTCTTTGGTCCTTGCAAAGCTCAGTTAGTGACTTCAGAACACACAGGCAGGAGGTGGTCCCCATCTTCTTCATTCACATTTTGAATTTTTGTGATTCACAGTGAATTTTATTCATAGTTTCACTCATGCCAATGCAATTTGTCTATGTTGCTTCAAGGAGACGTTTGAGAGGGAAATAAAGTGAAGGACATGTTGTTTTAAGAGTGATGAAAAAATAAGATAATTTACCAAGAAAACAGAAGCTCAAGCAGGGTTTCAACTCTTGTAATTTGATGAGCTTCAGTGGGAATTGTGAGTATTCGGGTCTGGCCAGGTTTCTAAGAGGCAGAGAAATGACTGAATTGTGCCATATACATTTAACAGTAGTTTGGGCACAGCTGCTGTGCAGAACAGACAGCTGAGGGAAAGAGATAATTAATATTTTTGGGTGAAGCCTATTTTGTGCCATTCAAGAGGTGTCAGTGTATCCACCTACCAGGAACTTTTGGGAAATCAAACATTCTTTGTCTGCAAGTAATTCCGTTAAATCAGTACCAGTTGAAATTTAGAATGTAAATGTTTCTGTAAGGGAAACATCACAGCAAGTTTCACAACAATAATACCTTAGAAATAAACGGGCTTTGGACTCCTGTGCCTTCTCATCAACCAATGTGTTTGGAAATCTAAAACTGTTTCCTTGTATGAAAACCTGTGAACTGCAGATTCGTGCTGAAGGAGGGAGGACTGCTAGCCAGGAAAAGTGAGAAGTAGTGATCAATTATGTAGGGAATAAAAATTTTAAACGTTGTATAAAACATCATTTGGTACTTCATAGATGTGTTAGGGAGAAATGTTTTTGTACAGAAATCTCAAAGTGAAAAGGTGTCAGAAAAGGCTTGTACCTTTTAGCAGGATCTCTCTGCACACAGTATGGATCCAGAGAACACACTTGGAAGTTTCACTTATAAGCTCTGTGATTTCCAAAGGATATAAAAAATGTACCAAACAAAAGAAAAAATAATTTCCTGAGTTCTAAAATGAGCGGGACTGGGAAATACTTTGTCCAAAATTCAGGTGTGTATAAATATCACAGTGTAAGCAGTGAGCAAGGTAATGTACTTCTAAAATTGCTCTTTCACATTTACTGAATAGCCAAAGTTCTCCCTGATGCTTTCTGCTAAAAAAACACCCAAAATCTGGGATCTGACAGCTCAACTCCATTTCAGAAATATTCTTTTCCCCAAGTCATGGCATTAGCTTCCGTGAGAGTTTCAGTAGAAAGGAAAAATATGGCAAGGCAAATTCCAGATCTGAGCAATAATTGCTGTTTGTGAAGACACACACTCGGGAATTTATCTCCTCTGTTGAGAGCTGTGATAGAGAGAAAAAATATAGCCTTGAGATTGAGCATTTCTTGGGTTCCCAGACAGCAGGAGCTGGGTTCGTTTTTATTTCTCATTCAGAAAGTATTTGTTTATGGAATGGCAAGATAATGTGAGGAGACATTTGCCAGGAGGAGGAGAGATGTGGGTAATGTGTCTGCTGTGTCTTGGCGTCATTCAGGGACATCTGTGACTTCACAGACAGATCAGTCTTCCAAAAAAAAATCCCCTGCAATAACTCTGCAGCACTGTCTAATCTGTGTTCCTTGGTAACAGCATATGTGTGAAAATCACAGGCTGCTTTTTTTGGTTAGAAAGATGAAAAGCCATTTAGAAAATCTGAAAATAGCCCTGTTAAGTTTTAGTGCTTAAATACTACCCAATAACTCAGCTTCTGCACATATGTATTTCCATATGTGCATAATTTGAAGCTTGTGATTAATGATATCAAACCCAGTGGAATGTTTAGGGGATCAGGGCCTCTTTAAATCTGGGAATTGGAATTATTCTGGGAATATTTGCTTGTTTTTCCTTCTAAAGATGTATGCAAATTTTTATGAGCTCCTGAGTAGAATAAAAATCTATAAAAAAAATTGGTTTTTTTGAAGTAGTAGAGGTAATGCACAGTTTCTGAGCCTTGGAACACTTGAGGGAGTCCCTCTCTATTTACTGCAGAAACTGCTGTGATTCCCCAGGGAGATTTGGAGCTGTGGAAAGTGTGGAGGAGAAGTAGTCATCCCTAGTATATTTAAAAAAAAAAAAAACAAAAAACCACACTTTCCATTGGAATTCCTGGCTGAATTTCTTGATTCCTGATGTCCTGAGAGAGTGATTTCTGAATTAATTGTAGTATGCAAACATATTGCTTGTACATGATAGTGATTTATGGTAATTGGAATACTGATGGGGGGAAAAAAAAACCCTTTTAGACTATTTAATGAGCACCTGTGAAGTTATGGAATGCATGCACGAGAATCCCAAGTATTTGCCTGAGAGATTTTCTCTCCACAGCTGGGAGATTTGGGCATCATTATTTAGATATAAATTCAAAACCTCTTTCAAGAGGAAGGCAGGTTCATGGGGCAGCTGCTGTTAGTAATTGCCCAGCAGTGTAAATAAGGAGCTTTAAAATGTGGCTGTATTTTATTATTTATTAGTATTTATCGTAATTGATTGGTCTTGTTTCGAATGGTGGAATTAAAAGGAGTTTCTTTTTAGGATAAGGAAGAAATCCAGCACCATATGTTGTGCCAGTGGAGCTCTCTCTGATCCAGTGCTAATACATTCCTTCAGATATTTTACAGCACTTTTAGCACCAATTTCTGCAGTAATGACTGACTTCTGCAGGACAGAAAATCCCATTTCTTGGGAGGCTATGAAATTATCAGGAAATGAAAGCCAACATTATCCAGGAAGTCAATGAGTTGGCAGGATTTTAATGCCAGAACAATTAATACACAATGAGAAATAAATCAACTGCAACAATATGGAATAAGCAGAGAACATTCCCGTGGTGATTTTATGATACTGTTTTATTCTTGTGGTGTTTTTATGGTACTGACAATGCAAACACTCCATGTCAGAAGACACAGACACAGATTTTTCTCCTGTTTTTTGGCTGATGCTCTTGGGAACATTGATGAGTGGCTCTGGTTTCAGGGAGAGGAGTAAAGCTGTCTGTAATCAATCAGTTTCTTGACTTAGGCAGTCAAGAAATTAAAGCATCAACGTTTTAATATGAGGAGCCACTGTATATAAAGATGAATGGGGAAGCTGACACTGTGAGGGGTTTGTTGTTGGATTTGTTGGTTTTTCTTTTTGGAGCTGAGATTTTTAAAGCAGGCTGTGAAGGCATTTGTGCAATTACTTTTGGGTAGTTTTTTGCTCATACTTCAATTATTCCTTTGCCTGGTTTCTAAATGGATGAGCTAAGACAAGAAGCAATTGAGGCCACAATCAAACAGAAAGGGAACACAATGCAACTCTCTGGCTTTCTTGATGCAATAATTTTTGATGTTCTGTATTTTTAATAGCATTGACTAGCAGGTCAGATTTGTGCTCTCTTCACCTGGAGTCCTTTCTCCAGAACAAGGGTGTGAGAATCTCTGAGATTCAAAATCCTCAAAAAGAGGATTTCAGCATGAGGAGTTGCAATCAGTCAGGAGGGGTCCTGAGCAAACTTAATTTCTTCTGATTTTCAGAGAAGTTTCCAAGGTTGTGTTGCTCAGGCCTGGGCCATGGGGTGTGACATTGCTTGGAAATGTGCCTGTGGCTGCACAGTGGTGAAGGTGACAAATTCCTTCCAGGAGAAAACCCAGCCTTGTAAACAGTTCCTGGCTGCTGGAACAAAAATGGCATCAAGTTAAAAGCCAGAGCAAAGTTGAGGGAAAAACATTTTTATTAAGCTTGCTTCATGTACCGGTGTACCTGGAACATTAATAGTGACTTTTTAATTCTTTTTTCTATTTGTTCCAATAATGAAGGAATCACCTACAAGCTGCAGGCCATGTCTGTGTCCTTAAAGATGCTTTCCTGTATGAAAGTGCAGCTGAAATAGCAAATCTGATCTGCACAGACAAGTTTGATGCAGCCCTGGCCATTCACCTCTACAAAGGAGGCAGACTGCTGCAAGGTAATCCTCTTTCTACTTGCCTCTAAAAATACCTCCTAAAAAAGTCCTGTAAGGGAAGAGAATGAATCCTAACTGTTATAAATGGCTCTAAATGTATAAACCCACAAATATCCTTCTTCTGTTTACCCACTTCAGCCAACGCTCAGAAATGCCAAAAATCTGTCTCAATGGGAGATGTGATGCAGGGAAAAGGGAATAAATGTACTTTTAAACCACACAGTGCTTTTGATAATTAAGTACTTTAACTACATCAAGACAAGAGCATTACATTAACGTTAGGAATCCTTTCAGCAAATGTGCTCTTTCAGAGGACAATGACTTGGCTAAGTAGAGCTGGGGTCAAATGGAAAAAAGAAGGGAGGCTAATTTGATTTTTCTGCTCAAAAATGAGTCAGAGCTTCTCGACGTGAAATAACATTGCTGTCAGCTAAACTGGAGACAGGAGACAGGATGTTATCAGACAAATAATAAAATTTTCTATTCTCTCTAGCCACGTAGAACAAAATTTTAGCCTGCATTAATGATACACTAGAAGCACTGGCTCTCAAAATTACAGACACTGTCACCTCCTGAGATTGCAGAAGTGTGAATCCCGTTCTGAGACCAGCTTTGTGCTGCATAAATCCGTGCACTGGAACAAAGGACATAATTCCATCCTTCCCTCGGATCTCAGGGCGAGGTTGGAGACTTCAGGAGTGCCCCCCCAGTTTGTTCTGGTGGCTTTGCAGAAAGCCTGAATTATGATGTCTGCTCTGCCTGGGTTTCTTTTGTTCCAAAGGGGCTCCGATTTCAGCACGGACCTAAAATACAAATACAAAAGAAGTCTGTAAAATGAGCTCTGCTAACGTATGAATTAAGGGCTTGTTGGAACATAGAGGTGGTTGTTTTTTTGACAAGATGTTGAATTGTTTTGGAAGAGGCTTCTGGAAAGTTTGAGAACCATATTTTCTGGGAGTTTTGCTGGGATTTTTGCTGAGGAACAAAAGATAAAGTGGAATTTTGACTGTTTATTGGAGTAAAATTTTATTGGAGTTTAACTTGCATGGCAATGCCCAAATGCTGCTGCTTTTCAAAATTCCACCTGACCTGAAAAGCCTGATACTTTACAAAAGCTCAGGAATTTAAATAAATCAATTACACTGTTCTAAAAACTATCTGCAGCAACTGAAGGGAAAAGAAACCAAAAATCTCTGAAAGGCAAGGCAGTAACAGTAATGTTGCTGAGATGATCACAGTCAAGGTGTAAAAGTTATTGCAGAATTCTGGGAGGACCAAAGGGATTCAGAGGAATTCCTGGCTCCTGGAACATTTAGAAATTTAGTAATTTAGTGATTGCACTCATCCTCGTTGCTGCCACACTATTGATCTGTCTGGCCTCATCCTGGAAATTCTGTTTACATGATCAACACACGTACTAGATTACATAATAATTATTTACTTTTTAATTTATTAAAGAGGTAATAGATATTCTATATGGTGTTACAGACAGTCTGTCTCTTGAAGATTAGAGGCAGTGGTGCTTTGATAGTGCACATTAATTCCTTCACCTGCAAACACTGGAGTGTAATACCAACAGATGCCAAGGAAATTCTGAGTAACCAGAATGGTAATTAGTAATTTCATTCTTTTTGCTTGCTCTCTCATTTAGTAATGAGGAGATTAGCATTGCTAATAAATCCTGATCTTACAGCTCACTTAACTTTCAAATACAAATGTGAAGTCTTTGGTGCATTTTCTGCCTTTATCAACATGCTTTGTTTCCCATTTGGTTTGGTGTCCTGTGAAAGTGCAGAGTTATTGTGTGGGGGGTTACAGCGCTAAAAAAATTAAAATTCAAGTTTCTCCAAGTTTCCTTTCCAAAGATTTTTGCTCAGATAGGTGACTCAGTATTATCAATGTACTTTCTCACTCCTGGGCATTCCATGGACACCATGGCCAACTTCTCATTGCTTTGCAGGGAGCAGAATTCCTTTTGGGATCATCTTTGGTGGCACAGATATAAATGAAGACATTAAATGTAAGGAGAAGTGCCAGGTAATGGGAGCAGTGCTGGAGGAAGCCAGGTAAGAGCATGGGTGAAAGACTTGTGACAGGAAATTGCATTTGTGTGTGGCAGATCCTTTAGGAAGTTCCCATGCACACTTGGAATCACTGGGAGATGTGAAGGCCAGCAGCCAGAGCAGACTCCATGAAATCCTTGTGATCTTTACCCATTACTTTGTGATTCAGTGATGGAACAGTTTCAGCAGCAAACACAGTGTGTGTGCAGTCTATTTGTTTTCTGTTTCCTGTGCTCCTCTCACACAGCTTATTGACAGAATGAAAAGCTGATCCCTCAAGTACAAGCAGATTTATTTTATTTTGTTTTATTTTTTCTCCTGCTAATGTGATCCTTTCCCTGAGTCCATGAGCAAAGAAGCAGAGACTGAAAGAAGGCTTTAAGCAAATTCTCTCAGTTTTTAGGTGAAATGACAAGAGAGTGATTTCAGGGTGTCTTAAAGTCTGGAAAGTTCCAGTGACATGGCAGTGTAATCATCAAATGTAGATCAAGAACTGCTCATAAACCACAGGAAATTACTAAAGACCAAAAAGGCTTTTGAACATCTTTCATAGTTTCAACATCCTCAGATAAGAGTTTTCCTCCTGGCTGATCCAAAGGTTTGTTGACTTCAGCAGTGTTTGCTCCTGGCCATGGTGGGGGAGGAAATTTTCCTTGTTGCTCAGAGCAGGATGGATTTGGGGTCAGGCAGGATCTGCACCAGGCTTCTCTCTCCTGCTTTATCCTCGCTGATACCACTCTATTTTCCAGCTATTATTGGCTCACTTAGCACTGGCAGAGATGTGCTGCTCTGTCTGTAATCCCCCATAAAATGTGGTAAGTAAACAGATTTTAAAGACAGCACTTAATCACACTCTCATTGGAAAATCATTAGGGCATGTGCTTGTGTCTGTGGGACTTGGAGCTGAAAGCAGCTTAAGGTTCCACTCAGGAAAAAAATTTATGTGCTTGTTTACTTTTGTTATCAAGTAATCAGAAGTTATTCTTTAAACAGGTCTGAAGGAAAAGTATATCTAAAGTGTCAGATAATTTTCAGCACTGTGCAAAATGAGAAATACATAAAAACAATTTCTGTGTCCGTTTAATCCATCTCTGTTTAAAATATTGTCTGTCACAAACACAGCTAATACAAAAACTGTGCTTTACTGAACGTTTTTTAATGATATTGAGTTGGGAACCTGAGGTATACCTTAATAGCTCGAATTATCTATGATATTTCAAAATGTATTACTGCATCCTTATGCAGTTGACAATATTTTCTCTGCTACAGGAAAAGTATCTCAGTTTTCTGGGAGTTATTCTGAATGTACCTCTTGTGCTGTAGCATCACTGGTGTTATTCATTGCATAGTTATTAAAAGAAACATTGATTTTTTTTTTTTCTTTATTGATTGCAGGGTTCTAAGCAGAAAGCATCATGAATTGTAGATTACTTGTCCAGTACAATATCCCACCACATTCCATAAAACAAACTATTGAACACTGTCTAGCCTTATGAGTGTTTCATTTTTAATCAAATTCCTCTGAATGGTGCTTGTACTCCTCTAGGGTATTTTTTTTTTTCTTTCTTATTGAGCAGTATTTTGTAGACTTAGAAGCAACATCTTTTTCTGCTTGTTAATGTGATATATTGAAAGGATAATGGCAAAATCTGGGGAGGGAGCACGTGCAGCTTGACAAAACAAACATTTGCAAAGGCTTTAATAACCTTAAAGCTGTCGAGCTGTGTGTGTGAAATTCATGGCACTGCCATAAAGCAGATCCTACAGAATCAATGTAGGGGAACAGGGTTTGTTTCAACAAGCAGGAGTTAAATATAATTCAGCATTTCTGGGAATTCTAATGAGTGATTGTGATCTCATGGCCTCAAATGATGACATCACATCTCCAGTGGAGCTGCTCTGTCCTGGTTGGGGCTGCTGTGATTTATCTCAAATACCTTTAAGGTGTCAGAGGCTTGGCCCAGGACAGAAACAGGTCAGAAATCACATGGAAAAAAAAGCACTGAACCAGCAGTGCAAAGAGTGATGACCTCTCTTTTATATTCAATATCAAATAATTAAAAAAGGTGATTAACAGAAGTGTGCAGGAGCCATTCCAACATTGTTTTCCACAGGACTGAGAGTCTGCAGAAATGGCCCAGTTAACACCGAGGTTCCCTTTGAGAACACCCAAAGCCTGTGTTTGTGTTCCATGACAACTTAAAAAGCAGATTTAAAACCCAGCCTGAACAGGAGCTCTTTCCTCACTCTGGGTAAAACCATCTCACATCCAGCTGCTGCACCAAGGTCCCAGCTGCAATAACTCGTTTATCGAGTGTGTTGAGCAATTTGCCTTTTGTTGGCTGTGCTGGGACACCCAAAATTGAAAAAAAATTCAAAAAACTGAATTTTTTTCCTATCAGTGCTGCTTTAAAATGCTGTCACTCCTGTGCTGTGCACGGGGACAGCCCACTGCTGACATTTCCCAAAGGCACCCAGATGTGTCCAGCTGTGAGGAACGGGCTGAGAGCAGTGGGGAAAGGTTCAAAACCTTCATTTTAATTGGGCTCGTTGCAAAGGGTGGCACTGGGTGTTGTCACAGCACGGGAGGAGATGCAGCTCAGCTCCCTCCTGGCTGCTCTGGGTGTGAAAAGGAGCAGGAAATCCAGATTGCAGCTCTGGCCATTAATTAATCTGGCTACATCCCCATCCTTGGGGGGTTTCTCCCTTCACCTGCCAAGAGCTGAGCTGTAAAGCCTGAGGAGCTGCTCTTGCTTTAACCACGATTTTCTGCTGGAACAAGTGGAAATCCTGCTTTGTCTTTCATCTGGGATCAGGTTTGTAAGCCTCTGATCTTAGTTCTTATCGAGATTTTTTTTTTCCGAAGTACTTTTTTTTAAAAAACGTTTAAACACTTGAAGCAGATGATCCCAACTATTTCTGTGCATTTACCAGGTTTGCAGTGGCTTTCACAGTGGAAATGAAGGAGCTGGCAGCAGCACAGTGGGTATGTTTCTGTGGGGTGGGAATACAGTATTAAATATGTGCATTTATATTTATAAATGTTTCCTAATCGTGCTAGAGGACTGCAATAATCCTCACTATTCCCAGTCCGATTTTTCCTTTCAGAGAAAGCATTTTGTGCTGATGTACTTCAACAGGTCAGAGATCTGGCATTAAAAACTCTTTAGTGTTAGATAAAGTGGGGAACAGTTTAGGAAGTGTTTCTCTGTAACAATTAAAACAAACAATTTGTTGTTACCGAGTCTCTGCTGATGCCAAATTGTTTCTTTTTGCATCACTCACTAAACTTCACGTGGACAAAATTCCTCCAGACAGCATCAGTGGTAATAAAGAATTTGGAAGTATAATTTGCAAGTATTTATTTTGTTGACTCTGGGCAGAGCATGAGCTTGTCAAGGTGAGCTGCAGAGGTAAATCAGATTTATTGTGCTGAACACCAGATTTAATGGGATAAAAGCAGCAAGGCAGGACCTCCCCCTGCTCTGGGGTGTTGGCTCCACTCTCCTCCCCTTGGGAAACATCAGCTGAAGCTGCACAATTAATGCAAGAAATTGAAATAAAGTGCTTGGTACCTCTTCAGCTCTAATTTGCATCATAGTCTGATCATTAAGGCACTCTTGCCTAAAAAATAATCACTGAGAGTGGAGCTTGCACAACCCAGCAGTAGGACCTACAGTACCTTATTTCAGCATTAATTGATTTTTTTAAAAATCTACTTGCATTAAAAGGATACATGAGCAGACATGGGATTTGGTATTTTATTTTACAAGTGTAATTTGATTTTAATGGTTACTCCAATGAACTTCATGATGGGTAAATGTGAAAGGGCACAGCTTCTGTCAGAGACATTGAGCAAGAAAAGGACAAAAGTAACAGAGTGCAAGGAGAAGAAACAAAATTGAGCTTTGAAACAATTTCAAAACCAGCACCCCAAATGCTTTTAGGTACCAGACTTTGATTTTACCTAAGCACTTTTGCACTCTGGCCTGGGGAATAATTCAGTGTTTTGGGGGTCTGTGGCAGACAGGGACCTGGAGGAAGATGCCATGTCCTAAACTGAAATCTGTGCCTTCAGTGCTGGGTGTTGAGCTCCTGTCCTGCTGGATTTTGGTGTCAAAACTGAGAGAAAATGTCACAAATTTCCCTCTGAGCAGTGAAGAGCATGAGCACATCCTTCCATGCACAGCTCGTGGGATATTAATGATTTTTACATGTTACCTCACTCTGCTGTGAGCTGCCTTATTCCTCTAATGTGGCCTTTAATAATAAAGAATTTAAATTACAAACGTGTAAGCAATTGCACTGTACTCAAAGGCTGTCTCTTCCAACAAATTCTTTGCTATTACATTGGTTAAATTACCCTTAATTATAATCCAACCCTTGTAATAATCTGTATTCCAGGGGAGTTTGAAATACTGCAAAAGATCTTGTGCTTATGGCCAGCATTTTATTTCAGTGGCATAAAACTGGTGCAGAAGAATTACCTAAGCCAGTTTTATGAGCATTCAATCTCGTTTTCCATTCTCCTCAAGCCCATTTAAAATAAGGAACATAAGAGGAAAATTGATCCACAGTGTGAGTGCATCTCCCTGGCCTGTCCCACAGCATTCCTGCCATTTGCTGCTTGATGATCCAGGCCCTGCCAGGATTATTTATTGTACTAAATTTATTTATTTATTGTAGTGGATAATTGTATTTACTCACCCTGAGCCGTTTGGGTCCAGCAGGGCATGAAAGAAGATGCTAAACTTGAATTTCTTTTTGCAAATTGGTGTTTTTAGGGAGCAGGGGGTGAGGCAGGGCTGGGGGCTGCTGCCCCTCTGCTTTTGCCACCTCCTGTTTTTCTGTTTTGTTCTCTCGCTTTTTCTGCAAAGTTAAATTCTGCAGTTGGCCCCCAGCTCCCAGTGCTGTCCCATCGTTTGCATTGGAAAATTCAGTATAATTCAAAATGTCACTCAAGGAAGGTCCAGTGTTAAGTAATGAAATCATGTAACGATGTATTAAACTATTTTTATTTTTAAAAATCCTTTGAACACAAAAGCTCAAGGAAGATCAAGTGCATGGAATATCCTCAGGCTCCCTCTGTAGCACAGGGTTTTCTCCCCCTTCATTCCCCTGTGGATTTGCTGCTTTTTTGTGTCATTTTGGTGACGTTGTTCCCTCTGATTCTCAGGAACCACCTCCTTCCCATCTGTGAGCTGCTCACAAATGACTTTTTAAGTCATTTATAAACTCTTCTCTCAGTTTCTTTTCCCAGCTCATTTTTAGGAGCTGCAGTGCCTGGGCAGGGGACCGAGGGGCAGCCACAAAGGAGCAATAGGGAAAACCAAAATCTCTGCAATTAAAAAAGAAAAAAAAAAATCACTTCTGTGGCTTCCTATTTCCTGAGGTGACTGGTTCAGGAATTGGTTACTTAGAAGTTTTGTTTCTGAATTGATTTTCTTTTCATTAAAAAAGAAAAAAAGTCCTCCATAAATCCACAGTTGGAGTTATAGAAAGATATTGAAATAGGAAATTGCTTCTTTAATCACCTAAATTAAATAACTAGCAGAGCAGCACTTCAGGAGTGATTTTGGAAGTGTAGTAATTACCTCTTTTACTACAGCTATTTTAAAGTAATTTATTTTGCAATTTTTATTTGTGAATGTTCTGCAATAACTACCAGGCACCGTTTTTTCTGTCTAGGCAGGTCTGTGTATTTGACAGCAGTATCTGAAACTGATCTGTTTATAAATTGTATTATGGATAAATGGAAACTGGATTTTCAAAACCAGCAGCTTTTTGGGAGCCTAGAGCTGATTTTCAGCTAGATAGTTGAAATTTATTTTGTTCCAGGAAAACAGGATAAAGATCCAAAGAAAGGATATAAACTGAAAAAGATATTTTTACTAACTTGGTAATTGTGCCAGTTGCAAAACTGATTCATTGATACCATAAATGGACATAGTAAATGTAAATTACTGATATATTTTGTAACTCTTTTTTGTGGGGTTTTTTTTAAGACTGAACAGATATTTTTACGTCGAACTCTGGAAACAATTTTTTCTTCTCCTTCCCTTTAAAGCCAGATGCTGGGAAGAAAATCTACGTCCAAAGTCAAGGTGAGAGCTTTGAAATGCTGCTGAAGAGTTCCCAAGCCTTTGATTCACGTGCTTGGCTCCTGTTTGTGCCTCCTGTGCCCCAGCCACATTGTGCTGGAATGGGCTGGGGTTGGTCCTGCTCCACTGCCCTTGGGCTTTTATTGCCCCTCACCTTTATTGGGGCAGTGTTGCAGAGTCTCAGCCAAAAATTTCCCTCTCCTGTGGTGCTTTAATAGCAGTGATCCCTGCTCCTTCCTGCAGCGAAGTGACACTGAAGTGACACTGAAGTGACACTGAAGTGACACTGAAGTGCAGCACCGACATTGCTCCCAAAGGCTGCTCGAGTTGGGATGCTGCAGAATTCTTTTCTGAAAGCCCAAATTCCTTTCAGTGCTCCCAAGTCGAATTCCCAGCCCGGGGACAGCCGAGTCCATCACTCAGTGATTAATCCAGGGAACACAACTCAGTATTGGAGGGGTGATGACTTCATTTCCTGATTTTATTTATTTAAAAAAAGCTCTCTGAGGATTCCAAAGCTCATTCCATTTTATGTATTCCACTTTCAAAGAAAATAACATTCTTTTCCAGACTGTGCTGTTGAATTAACTCGTTGTGAAATCTGTTTAGCCCATATTTAGTTTATATTTAAGTCTCTTGTGAGGTAAGAGTTAAAAAAGAGATTTAATTATTTTAATGATGACACGATTTTATTAATTTATTTAATCTTTAACGTAAGGAAAAACAAATACATTAACATTCAGGATAGATTATTTTTTTTTTATATAAATTTAATTTACTTCCTTTTATGTTGAGGGCTGTGGGTGCAGCTACCCTGATCCCTTTTGGAAGGGGATGTTATCTCCTGTGCAATTTTACAAGGCCAGATTGAGCAGGGTTTGTTGCTGAAGAACTTCAAACACTGGGAGATTGTACAAAATTTTCCACTTCATTTCAACCTGTCTGGGGCAGCTGACACAGCTGGGGTGAGGAAAGCTGCAGCTGGGAATTCGGGGTGTTTGTTAGAAATATTGTTCTTTCAGATTTCCAGGAAGCACAGCTCAGCCATCCAGGGGACACTAAACATGGGAATCTTTCTTTTCTTTTTTTTTTTTTTCTTCTTTACACAGGAATTAAGACTGCACCCAGTGCAACATTTGACTGGTACAGATTTCTACAAAATGCAGGTAAAACTTTTTTTTTTTTCCTGTGTTTATTGCTAATAGGTGTCAAGGATGAAAGAAACTTAGAGTTTAAGTAATTATGTAACAAAGTGCCTTAAATGATACGAAAAGTGGCAGAAGATCAATGAGATGAGTCTGGTTCATCCAGTACCCAGACTGCCCCAAATTCCAGGTGTGGCCAGGGCTGAGCTGCACCTGCAGTGGTCACAGCCTGTGGCTCAGTGTCCCCATTGAGAGCACAGCACCAGTTCTGGGCACTCTGTGCTTTACTGGGCAAACTGGGGCTGCTCCAGCAGGGCACAGCCACTGCAGAGGAGGGACATGTAAAATCGGATTATTTGCTCTTGTGCTGGAGCCTGTCTCTGCTCTGTCCCCAAAGCAGTGGCAGGTAAGGCAGGTAAGGCAGGTGAGCTGGCTCTGGGTCACCTGATCCGGGCAGTGCTTTAATCACTTCATCCTTCCCCAAAAGAATGATTTATGGCCATTTCAGCCTGGTGAAAACGTTTCCATTTTCCATTCATCAGCCTGATCTCTGCTAGTACAGCTGTTCCCTGTGTTCCAAATGAATCCTCACCAGTCAATGGCATTATCACATCAGGAAATGTGTGCCATTAGTCAAAGCCAGTGTCAATTTTAAATTGAGCATTGTGAGGTTATTTTGTTCTCAGTAAATCACAGCCCACAAGCACAGTGCCACTAAGATTCATAATTTTCTGAAGTGCAATGATTTGTCACTTGCTAGCACAGCCTTCGTGTTGATTTGATCTCTTGTCCAACCATTTTGTGATTAAGTGAGCAGCCAACAGATTGAGGAGAGGGAAGCTCCCCCTAAAGTGAATTTCTAATATATTAGAGACAGTCTTTTGCCTAATGTGTACTAATGCAAAAGTGCAAAATAATTCATAATGTACATGAAAAGCAAACTCAAATGTGACTCCAACATCTGTGCCTTATTAAATAATAACTTGAAAACTGGCATCAGATTATTCAGAATTGTTTTTATGACAGTTTGATCTCGTTTCTCTTCTCTGCCTCGTGCCCGTGTCCATCTCTGGTGGCAGCCTGCAATTTCCACTCCTTTTAATCCTGCTCATGGAGTCAGGATTTTTGGCTGTACCTTTGTGCTTTCTGGGGGCTAATTAGGAGTTCCCAGAGAACTGCATTTTTCTGGGCATTTGCAGTTCCAAAGTGTTTAAAATTCTGCTGAACTTGGAGCAATCGGAGGAAAACTCTCAAAAGCAGGAGGCAGTTTTGCTCAGAAGGATTTTGGCAGGGTGGGCTTGCACAATGTGCTTGAAAAGACCTTGAGCAGATAAAACTGTCCAGTCTCCTTCAGATCATAGCATTTGTGTTAGTTTTTTTTGGCTTTTTTTTTTTTTTTAAGAAACTTTTCATGAAGTTCTATTCCATGTCTGAAGGCACTTAATGATTTTTTGAGGAGAAATATTTCCCCAGATAACCCTTGCCTGTATCCTTAGCAGAACCCTTGAACTTTTGTCAAATTCAGGATTCCCAGGACAGAATGCAAGGAAACAGCACAAGCCCTGCAGTGCAAGTTTTAATTCATTTGAGGCATCACTGTTAAACACCTTGGTGTTCAGGGTGTCAGATTATTCTCTCAAATGAAATAACCTCTTCAGAATACTTCCAGATTTTTTTCCACAGAACTGAATTCTTATGAATATTCTTTGTACTGATTTTTTTTTTTTTTTCAGCCAGAGGAAACATTTGCTCACTTTAAATATGACACCAATACATAAACAGCCTCTTTAAATCGATGTAATGGCTTCAAAAAGAATTTAATGGCAGCTTTAAGTGAGTGGCAGAATGCACCAAATGCACTTTATGGTGGGAGACTTCCAGCCCCCAAATTTGAATGGTACTAACCCAAACTCTGAGGAATCCCAGCTTTTTGCTCATCCCATTTGATGGTTTGGGTGCTCATGTAAATTGCCCAGCACAAACGGAAGCAGTGCAGTGAAAGGTTTCTGTTGTTATTGTTGTGCAGTACAATCTCAGTACAAAAATCATGGAATTAGTGTTTTTTCAGTCTCAGCAGCAGAGCTGAGAGCTGCAGAGGTGCTGCTGGCTCCTTGCTGCAGTATCTGGGGGCTGGCTAGCCAGCATTTACTGGCTAAATCTACCCAAAAAAAGGAGCTTTTAGAGTGAATTTGCATGGTGGTTACCAGCCAGCCTCCCAGTTTGTGTCCTGTGGATGAGACCCTGTGAGCAGCAGTAGCCAAAGCAAGGATTTCAGCACAGCACTCTCAGCCTGTTTAAGGAAGTTTTGCTGCCTGCAGATCACACCACACGATCACAATATTTTTTTTTCTCTGACCTCACATTGCAGGGCTCTATATCCAGCACAATCAGTTTGATTATAGCAGTTTTAGAAGCCCCATTTATAGACTTGAGAGAGTCAATAGAAGTTCAGCCTTTTGCTGTAAACTGGCTGACAGAAATGACAGGAGAGTTTAAGGAAATGAGAAACCTGAGCCTGATCTTCTCCAGCAGCTCCAGGCTGGGGCAGAGCTGCTTCTGATCACAGACAGGCTTGATGTCATCATTCCAGCATGAAAAGCTCCCTTTGATTTCACTGGAATGGGGCTGGCAAGATACAGCCCCCAGTAAAGATCAGGTGATGAGAAGATGTAGATAATTAACAAATCTGCACTAATAAACGGAGAAATCTTTGTTTAGCCAACAGACAGGACTTTAAATGGTTTTGAACCATCGGGTCACATGCTTATTGCACCAGCAAATAAAACATGCAATAGGCTTTTGCAGTTTGATTTTTCAGCTCTCATGTAATTTCTGCTCCATAGCACAGCTGTTCTCTGGGCTGAGAAGTTTACATAAGCTGTCGTGACACAGGCAGGGTTTTACAGAGGCATTAGGTTTTCCTAAAGCTATGCTGGAGAGAGAGAGACCCACATAAGAAAAAGTGAACAGTAAAAGTTTGGGCACTTACAGAGCTGCCCATAGTAAAAATTGTGTGATGGCAGCAATAAACTGAGTTGCCAAACTGATCTGAAACCACAGAGCTTTTCTGTTGGCTGATCTGTTTGAAATAATGAGAAACAGGGGAGAAGAAGAAGAAATGATTGAGAATTTTGCAGTCTAATTTTTCTGGATGAGTAGCCTGTCCCTGGAAGTTTACAGGTTCATTTAACTTCTGTGTCTTCACAGCCCCATCAGCAATAATTCTCTGCTGGGTGTGAATAGCAGTGTGAACACTCTGGGTGAAGTTATTGGCAACCTGTTAGAAGCAAACTGCTTTGTAAAGTAAAATGGTGCAGCAGTAAATGTCTGAGATCTGCAGCTGGCAACGTGTATGACTGAAATTAGGACTAATTGGGCTCCTAATTGTCAAACTGGTGTCACCAGTGAGTCCATTCAGAGTCAGGGTGAGCAGGAGGAGCTGCTGGTGCTGCACCAGGACCCCTCCAGCAGCTGCAGGCTTGGCTGCTCTGGGCACCTGCAGCTGAGCCAGGGAACAGAACAAACCCAAACTCCAGTGCCAAGGGGCTGCAGGAGCTAATGGAAGGGATTTCTTGGGTGTAGAGGGAGATAAACATGAGAAAAGCTATGAATGGAAAGATTTAGAGTATCAAAGGTTCCACAGTTGGGCAAATTTATCTGTTTCGTGCTGAAGAAAATAAAATCTTTGTCTGAAAGACTGAAATCTCAGCAATAAACCTATGGCTTTCCTTTTTGAGGACAGCAGTCAATGCTTTCAGGTGCTCAGGAGATGGATAAATGAAATATTTTCAAGAGGAGTAAAAGACCTGCTGTGGTTCAAAGTGACCAGAAAAGAAAATAAGGTTATTTCTCTTCACCATCTCATCGTGGCTTAGATTTTTGTTTCTGAACAAAACCAGAAATGGACAAATAAGCCCAAATAATGTGGATTGCTGTTGTTCTCTAAAGGTCTGTAGAGCACAACAGTGAGCTTGAAATCAGGGGTTGGAAAATTAATTTTCAAATCTTCTTCTTTACCTCTCAGCAAGCTAATGCTGGCTATTACTCATTCACTTCCAGGCCTGCAGCTTTCAGTAAGATTAAAGATTTGCAGTAATACATTTATTTTTATTGTGCTCTTATGACTACTGCATTTTTTTTCCCTGATAGTACCTGGAGGGAGGGAGTTAAATGAATCTACACTTTCAAAATCTCTTTAGATAACACTTGTACTTATTCCTGCCTTTCTTAGAAAAACAATGTCCCTGCTGAAGCTTCAGAAATTATTTAGGCTTTTGTGTTTTGCCGTGCAGGTTTTTGTAATGGCCCAAGTACAAACTGTCCCAGTGTGTGACAATCCTGTTTTCTCCAGTAACGAGAGGAGATGGCCTCGAGTTGTGCCAGGGAGGATTAGATTGGAGATTAGGAAAAACTTCTTCACCCCGAGGGGTGTCAGGCACTGGCAGTGGTGCTTTAGGATCCCTGGAGGGATTTAAAGGATGTGGTGGGTGCTGGCCTGGGCAGGGTCAGGCTGGGCTTGGTGAGCTCAGAGAGCTTCTCCTACCTGGAGCATCCCCTGGCTCCGAGTTTCTGTGACAGTCCAACAGTTGATGTGATGAGCTGTTGTGTTGTGAAAATGCCCCTCCTGTTCCTCCACTTTTAATTGAAAGTTTTCCACTTTTAATGCTCTCATTGTGCCTGGCCTCAGAGCAGTGCACCAAAAATAAACCCAGGGCCATGACTTCATGGCAAGGACTTACTAAACCCACCTGGAGGTGACTGGAGCACTCTGGATGGACAAGTGACAACTTTCTCTAGGCCATGCCTGACTCGGGGTCAGTCAGCAGGAGGATTATCCCCATCTCATCCCCACCCCAGCACGTTTTGTGCCAGGTTTCAGTGCTCCCAGCAAACCCTTGGCACAGCAGTTGGGTGCCCCTGTGAGCAATTCCACTCTGAAATGTCAAAATTCAGCAGCACAGCACCAGCTCTGCTCCTGTGTGACCATCCCTGCTCCACCTGGGCACACCTGGGCACACCTGGGCACACCTGGGCACAGCAGTGACCTCTCCCTGCTCTCCATCCCTGTCCTGCCCTGACCCCCACCCCTTGCAGGCTGCAGCCCTGCCGTGCTGTGTTTGTCCCTGAGAAAGGCAAGGGAGCACAGCAGAGCACAGCCACACAAAGCCTGACACCATTTATTTACAGCAGCACCTCGGACTGACTTGAAACAATTATTTATGGCACTGACAGAGATGTTAATGACAGTGCCAGGGCTTTGCTTGCATTTGGTGCAGAGTGGATCTTGAAGGATGGCTGGAAATGACTGGATGCAGTCTTTTTTTTTTTTAATTTTATTTTTTTAATTGCTAGGGTTTATGTACAAATCTTTCCATTTTGTGTTTGTCAAGCAAACAGGAAGATTCATGGGGCACACATAATGAAGCACAGTGTGCTGTTGGGAATCTTGGCTTTTGTATCACTGACTGAAATGGGGAGGAAGAGACTGAAGCATTTTTTTGTTATTTGGGTGTTTGCCTGTCATTCAAACAAGATAGTGGCACGGGGAAGGCACCAAAAGAGAAAATAACTTGATTGTGCCACGCTGATGTGTTTCCATCTCACAATCACATGAGGTGGTCGTGTCTTATTTCATCTGCAAAAGGCAGAATGACAGCAAGAATTCACATACCAGAGTCTTGTTTAAGCTGAAGGAAAAAGCAAAAAGAAGTCTTTTTCAAAGGGCAGTTCTCAGCCAGCTGCTGCCTGGGAAGGCAGCCCTTGCACTTCAGGTGTTCTCAGTGTTCAGAGAGGACAGAGGGTGCTGCAATTATTGTTTTTAGGCACAAATGGCTGATTGTTGGGGGGCTTTGTCCCAGAGAGAGCCCCAGGTGGGAGATGAGTGCTGCAGGCAGCTCCGTGTGGGAATTTCACCCTCCCAGGGATGGGCAGAAAGTGAACAAGTGTCCCAAGTGTCCCAAGTGTCCCAAGTGCTGCTGAAGGTGGGTCTCGGGTGGGCAGAGGGAGAACAGGCTCCCAGCTCTGTGGACAGTGCAGTGCAATCCTGCAGGAATGGTCTGGGCTCCTCTGCGTGGGTTGGGTGGGGAAACCTGCGTGTGAAAAGGAGGGAGGGGATGGCTGAGATCCACAGCACACGCTGGAATAAAAGTGCAGCAGGTTCTCGTGGCCTGCACTGGTGGGCAGAGGTGAATTCCTTTGGGACAGGTTTGAGAAAGGCCATGTGGGATCCAGAGAAAAGTGCATAAAACATCCTGAGAGACGGGTGGGGCTGTGTGAATTTGGATTTACACAGGGGAGAGAGAGTCTGCTGGGAGAGATGTGAGTGTCTTTTCAAAATGAGAGAGGTCAATTGAACGAGATATTTTCATTAATAAATATTATTTTATGCAATTTTTCTGGTGAAACAGCTGGATTGTAACTGATGAGATTCTTTGGATGGCACAGGAGCTGAATGGGGAAGTCTGGATCCCTGTGGGAGCAGCTTCCTTTTCTTTTTTGGGTTCAGGTGTTCATCCAGGGGGCAGAACAGCACTCAGGGCTGCACTGAACTGCTCTGTCAGGGCTTCAGACCCTTAGCTAATAAAATTAAAAGACTGAAAGCTGTAAGACAGAAACAAAAAGCTGCTAAGACATAAAATGGAGCAGTTATTTCAAGAGTGCAATAACTCTGTAGTGTCCATGTGGGAACAGCAAAACCTGTTTTTTTCCTCCTGTGTGACTGAGCTTTCAGCACCAACTCCAAGTTCTGTTTCTAAATATCCAGAGCTCAACATCAAGAAATGGGATAATAATAATTTTAAATGGGTGTTTTTGCCTCGTGGGATAGCTCCAGTGCAGTCTGAATTTTGGGAATGCTTTTTAGTCACTTGTTTTGTGTGAGTTTGGCATAAGCTGAAAGCACTGCTGGTACTGATGGCACCAGAATGGCTTTTCCAATCCAAATGTTTGTGTGTTATAAACTACAAATGGTTTCTTGGTCCAATAACCAGTAAAATGTTATTTACCACATCTCCTGCAGCCACTCCTGACAACTCAGGGTTGTTTTAAGTTGAATGAAACAAGCTCAGTAATGAACCCTGTGACAGGGAGAATTTAAATGCTCCTGAGCTGGGTTTAAATTTTGAGCAGGAGATTTGTGCCAGAGCCTTGCTGTGGGACCCAAGAGCCTTTCAGAGCTGCCTGGTTTGGGTGATCCCTGCCAGGAGACACCAAACTCCTTTGTTCAGTGCAGCCAGTCAAACCTGAGCACCCCAAACCCTCCAGTGTTTATTAATTCACATTATTTGTGTTGTTTTATCATGAACACATTTTAGCAAAGCTCATCACACGGGGAGCCTTGTCCAGAATGATCTGAATTCATGGTCCTGCCACAGACCAAATGGAAAAAGCAATTTCCTAATGACCTTTTTTCCTAATAGAGCCTGTACAATTATGAGTTTGTGCTGTGTGTATCTAAGAGATTTTCAATGTTAAAAGCTCCCATGCTCAGGTTTATTCCCCCCAAGTTATTTTTCATCTGTTCTTTAGCAATAAGTGTAAAAGAACTGCTTTGCAATAATTTAATTTCTAGTTAACTGCTGTTAACTAGTATTGTTAACTAACTAACAGTGCTGGCAACACAGGGAGCATTTCCTGATCTTTAACCACAAAAAGAGCTCCAAGACCTGCACTGATTAACCAAATCTCATATCTGAAATAGGTGGGGAGTTATTAGAGGGACGCAAAGTTATTCTTTGTAGGATTAAATCTCTGAGAAGCACCCGGAGCTGCTCAGGGCCCTCCAGGCTGGGTTCTGCTGTCCCTGAACTCCAGCAGCCCCAGGGATGTCTCCAAGTCCTGCACATTCACTGCCTCGGGAATAAACACCTGAGCTCTGTACAGTGATGGAAATCCTCAATCCCAGGATAGATGCAAGGGCAGGAAACAGAAGGAATAAAGCTAATTTTTCATAATTCGCTCTTTTGCTGCTTTTACCATTGCGTGTGCTCGTTCATGGAACAATTTGGGGTGCTCAGCTTTTTAATCTGCTTTAATGAATGGTTGTTACATTTGTTTGTTCCAGACATTCCTACAGACACAGACACTTTACATCTGTTCCTTTTGGTGTGTGGGCTCAGAAGAGTCAAAGACCCTCTGTACTTGGTGGAAGCTTTCTCAGGTAAGTGGTGGCTATTTGAATATTCTTCTTTTGTCACTCAGTGCCTCCTTTTAATGTCTGTGAGTTTGGCATGAGGTGTTTCATTCATTGCAGGAAAACATCATCATATATTTACATTTGAAAAAAGAAATTCTTATGTAACCACTGATCTGTTCAACACATTATTTCTGTGCCACGTCTCTCCCATCCTGCTGGGAATAACAGAGCGAATCAAAGCAACATTTGATGGTTTTACTTGCTGAGAAAACTGTTTTGCTGTTACATGCAATATTGATGGAAGACAAAAGAAAATATCATCTGCTTCAAAATAACTTTTTTTTATCTTGCTGTCCCGTGGCTGTTTTGTTGATTTGCATGTGTGCTAATTAATGCCATTGAAGCTGCAAACAAATTTTACCACCCATTGTTGTGGCTCCGTGCTCAGACTCGGCTGAAGTTTCCTCACAGTCACAAAAGGGAATATTTTGTCAGGCTCTGTTTGTGTCTGTAAAAGGTTCGAGCATTCTGAGCTGGAAATTCAGCCTGCACTGTTCACTTTTACAGCCCTTTAAACCTGGTGATGCTGAGTAGCAAATGCAGTTTGTGGTGAGCTGCATTGTTATTTCCTGGGATTCAGAGAGCAGCAGATTTCTCTTGTGCACATTACTGAGTAATGATTGTAATGGTTGCAGTTACTTCCACATGTTCCTTTACACAGGAAAATATTCAAGTAATTTTGGCTTAGTGGCCAGAGTCACTGCATTATACAGAGCATTGTTCTCTTGAGTGATTCAAAATTAATATCTGAGCTTAGTTAAATAACCCTTGAGTCAGAAGAGATTGCATGAAGCAGCAAGGCTAAATACTGACTTTCAGATATGCTAATATTTGAATTCTGAGGAGTAATGAGAGGGCTGGGATCTGGTGCACATTGTCTTTTAAGTAGCAATACAATATTTGTCTAATTTTTCTTTAATCGTGGAGCTTTTTATACTGATTAAAAGATTAATAATGTTTATTAATAAAACAGTTGTTCCTCTGTTTCAGACTGGCACAGAAAGGATCCCAGTGTCCATCTGGGCATTATTGGACCTGCAGTAAGTTGCTGCTGTAATTTTTATTTTCTAAATTTTTCCATTTTCCTGCATCTGAGATACCCCAGCTCTATTCCAGACTGCACCTAGGGCAGAGGATTTCTGTTGAAGAGATAAGAAGGTCCAAACCTGGAGCTTGTAAAAGCTGCTCCCAACAGCTCTAAAGTGTGGAAGTGATCCCAGAGTTCAGAACTGTCAGTCCAGGGGCTCCTGCACTGCTCAGGGAGCAGCTCTGAAGGTTTCCAGGAGGAGACTGAGGCAGCCCAGCCCTGTTCTCTCATTCCATCACAGAAAAGAGTTCTGAAGAGAAAAAAAAAACCAGCCAAATATTTGGATTTGACTCTTGGCTACCTGTGGGATTTTAGACACTCACAAACTACTAAAAATGTGTCCTTTAGCAAATAGGAGATCAGCAATGCCTGTTTCACTGGGAGTAACTCAGAAATGAGCTACCAAACGTTCTGGAAGGCAGCAGTTGCCATCTAGGAGGGTTGGTTTTGTTTTTGTTTTTTTTTCCACAGGCATGGCTAATGAGGATTCCTGGTGCTGTGGAGGTGTTCAGGTGCTCGTTATCCCTGCTCTGCACTCGGAATTCATGGAGCCTGGGCTCCCTGTTCCCCCTGGGCTTTGATTCCTGGCAGCCCAGCCTGGCTGGGTGCCCAGCTCACAGCTGGCAGCAGCTGCACAGTGATGCCCGGCTTCAGCAGCAGGGACAGAGCTCACAGAACCAGCCCAGCTCCTTTTCCATCCAGAATCCCAGAGCACTAAAGCCTGGAATAAACTCTGGGTTTTTTTTTACACATCCCCATCTCAGAATAATCCTAAAGTTGGTACCTCTGTCCTGATCCTCCTGTGTGCTGCTGGAGTCACAGGAGTGACTGCAGGGATTTTGATAAGGAAATCAGTGTTCTCCTGCAGGTCCTGCAGCACAGGGCTCAGGAGGCAGCTGTGCCACGTGAAACAAACTCTCACTGGTGCTTGAAGGGGACTGAAACCTTCCCTGTTTCATCTGCAACGTGCTCCCTCTGTATCAGTCTCATCCCTGATCCATCTCCACATCAGCCTGAAAACTTGCAGGCAATTTGCTTCATGAAAAAAACCAAACAGATTCTCAGCAGGCAAATAAGAGCCATTTCTCTATTTCCTCATTCATTGTTATTCTTTGTAAATTTTGAGATATAGGGTTTTACTGTTAAAAGCTGTTTTTACGTTTTTATTTTATCTTTTTTTTTTTTTTTTCCCATGCTAATACACCAAATGATTTGGAAGTGAACTGGTGTGGAAGGCAAATCTAGAGCAGGTGTAATGAAGCTTTAGAATCAAAAGATGCACTCGCTGCCTCCAGTGAGGATTTGAAACATTTTAGTCGTCTTTTTAAATTTGCTTCACTTTTTTCATAAGCTAATGTCTTTACAGACCAGAAATAACCCCGTGGCAGTGCACAGGCTGGATCAAGGGCTGAGCCTCCTTAAAACATTTTAGAGCATATTTCTCTCATGGAACTAAAACACTGCTAAAGGAAAAAAATGCATCTCAGCTCTGTTGGTATTTAGCTCTACTCTTCTTATTCATGTTGCTTCTCAAAGCACAAAAATCTTAAGAAAATCAGTACCACCATCTATGAAGCATGTAATTTTTATTGTGAATATTAAAAGCCCATTCAGTAAGATTATATTAATTAAGAAGAGAAAGAACAAAGGCCCACACTCTCTTTTCTGCTTTACTTCCAGAAGATGATATATTTGCTGCCATAAGATTATATATAATTCCCTGTATTTTCAATGCACAATTGTCTCAAACGGTGCAGTCAAGGTAATGTTGCAGGATTGAGGTCTGTGTTATGTAAAATTTTCACCATTTGTCTCCACTTCCAGTTTTCCTTTTGTTCGTTTCTAGAATGAAATTTGCAACAGCAGCTAATTTTCAGCACCTCCATACTCCCAGAATAGGAGCTTATGAAACTTTAGAGAGAAGTTAAGGCCACAAAACTTTATAAAGTTTTGTTTAAAGCTTCTGGGTAACGTCTGAGAGCTCATCTTGGGATTTTTTAGCCATTACTGTTGGCAGTACAGAGCACTGCTCCATCAGATGCCATTGGAATGTGGGGTCACCTGTGAAATAAAGGGGATTCCAGTGGTGCTGCCCAAACCTCACAAACCTGAGAAACCGAGGAGGTTCTCACTGAATATTTGAATTTGAATTGAAATCTTCCTATTGAATATCACCTTTGCAGATTCCTCAAGCTCTTCCCTTGTAGTACTCTGACAGAATTTTAAATGTACTGAGACCTATTTTCCCCTACAAAGTCTGGATCCTCAGCACTACAAAGATTTTCCCAGACCATTATTTCAGTCTGAGACAATCTCTACGTGGCAGCATGTTAATATTGTGTGTTTCCAGGAGATGTGCTGGGTTTTGGTGGTGGCAGGTTCTGTCAGACACATCCTGGCTCTTCCTTCTCCTGAGTGGCACATCTGGAGCAGTTTGGGGGTGCCAGCTCCAGCTGTTTCCCTCTGCTGGGCTGATAAATCTGCAGCCCTGGGAGGGCTGTGCCCAGGGGGGTGATGCTTTAAAAAATGATGAGTGTTGTGCTGAGAAATAACACCAGAAATGTGGCCACAAATGCTGCCTGTGGAAAAGTGGAGGCTGGAGATGTTTTGGGTGGAAGAACTTTGTTCTCAGGATGTTTTTGGGTGCCTGGCTGGAAGAACATTCTTTTCAGGGATTGGGAATTTTGTGTTTATTATTTATTGAGCTTGGGAATTTAGTGCTTATTATTTACTGGGGTTCTTAGAATTTCGTGTTTGTTATTTACTGGGGTTTAGAATTTTGTGTTTGTTATTTACTGGGGTTCTTAGAATTTTCTGTTTATTATTTATTGGGGTTTAGAATTTTGTGTTTATTATTTACTGGGGTTCTTAGAATTTTGTGTTTAGTGTTTCTTGGGGTTTAGAATTTTGTGTTTATTATTTACTGGGGCTCTTAGAATTTCGTGTTTATTAGATTTCCAACAGCTCTTTCTGGCAGAGCACAGCATCTATGTGAGTGTCTCACTTTACATCCAGGCTGCTTCCTGAGCTCAGCGAGGCACATTTTTACTCAGTGAACAAAGGGACAATCCCTGGGCTCATCAGTGCCCTGCCCCTCACTCAGACAGGAGCTGTCACACCAGGCCTGGGAGAGAACCAAGTAACAGATCTGTGGGATGATTTTAAAGCTCAGCATTTAAAATATTTTAGTTAAAAAAACGTGCTAAACTTTGTTTCTTTCTCTGGGTATTCCAAACATCGGCTGCAGTGCCACCGACTGTGTGTGTGTGCTCCTTTCTAGGTTGATCCAGTTTTTAGCAGTGAAGTTAAGGAGAAAGTTAAAAGGTAAGAATGAATGTTAAACCTTTTATCTGCAGTTGGCTGCCCCTTTTGGGATCATTGTGTACAGATGAATGTCTCTGTGTGACTGACAGATCTGTCAGGATTATTTGGCACAGAACAGTCTCACGATGGGTATTCCAAACATGTCAAGTTTTAGAATAACCAGAATGTTGGTGTGTTAAATCACATCTGATTTACTCTGATTTAGATTTATAATTCCTAGAATCGTGGAAGGGTCTCCCAGTTCCACCCAGTCCCACCCAGCTGCGGGCAGGGACAGCTCCAATCCCACCCAACCTTGACCCTGGCCAGGGATGGAACATCCAGAGGGGCTCTGGGCAGCTGCTCCAGCGCCTCAGCCCCTGCCAGGGCAGAATCCCACCCATTTTTTTGGGGTCTGGTGTGGCTCAGGTCTCGTGTTGTGTTCGCAGGGCCCCCGGGGTGCATGTGCTGCAGGAGCTGCCCCAGGAGGAGCTGCAGGCTGCAGTCAGCAGGAGCTGTGCCCTGGTGAACAGCTCCACCTCGGAGGGGATGTCTGCTGCCATCCTGGAGGTACCCCAGCGTCTTCCTTCAGCACTCACGTCCACATCTCAAAGCCTGGGAAGACAAAACCAAAATATTTCTTTTCGCAAGTATTAGCAATTAAGGTTTTCTTCCCTCGAGCTGACAGTTTTTGATGCTTTCTCGGTTTTTAAAGGATAGAATGGAGTTCTGTCAATCCTGCTAAAATTAACAATACAGACCTGAGATGTAGAAATCATTCTGATTTACTGGGGTTGTCACTAGGCTTGATTCAATACCCACTTCCTTCTAATGTTGCTAGAATGGACTTTCATTTATTTTTACATCCTTTCAAAAAGCAATCTAAGAGCTGTATTTGGTTATTTAATTCTGCAATGATTAATGAATGAATGACACGCTCAGTTAATCCTTTTGCCATCAGTACTGAAAATTAATAACCAGTTTTATTTCGTACCTGTCAAAGTAGGGCACTGCTTAGTATCAAGTGCTTTCTCAGAAAAAAAATAAGTGTACTTGGAGTGGAAGCTCTTTGTTCCATTTGTTTTGGTGGGTGCTGAATGTTGGTTCATCACGATCTCAGAAGATCACAGCAATTATTACACCGTTTGTACTAATGAACCTGCCATTTCAGTTTCTAATGAGCTGCATTTCCACTCACCTGAATGTGCTCACAAGTAAGAACTCAGTGGGGATGATAAGAATTAGGAAGGGCAGGTGATGGTGAGACAGCAGAAGTGAATTTCCATCCCAAAATGCCACTCAGAGGTGGAGGCAGCTGCCCTTACACAGAGCACTGTCCTGCTCCAGGAGGAGCCTGCCACACTCCCAAAATCGCTGCTGTCAGCCCAGGTGATGCTGGGATGGATGTGCAGAGCTCTGACCCCAGTGCAGGTGGAGTTTCTGTCAGCCCAGGTGATGCTGGGATGGATGTGCAGGCACTGACCCAGTGCAGGTGGAGTTTCTGTCAGCCCAGGTGATGCTGGGATGGATGTGCAGGCACTGACCCAGTGCAGGTGGAGTTTCTGTCAGCCCAGGTGATGCTGGGATGGATGTGCAGGCACTGACCCAGTGCAGGTGGAGTTTCTGTCAGCCCAGGTGATGCTGGGATGGATGTGCAGAGCTCTGACCCCAGTGCAGGTGGAGTTTCTGTCAGCCCAGGTGATGCTGGGATGGATGTGCAGGCACTGACCCAGTGCAGGTGGAGTTTCTGTCAGCCCAGGTGATGCTGGGATGGATGTGCAGAGCTCTGACCCCAGTGCAGGTGGAGTTTCTGTCAGCCCAGGTGATGCTGGGATGGATGTGCAGAGCTCTGACCCCAGTGCAGGTGGAGTTTCTGTCAGCCCAGGTGATGCTGGGATGGATGTGCAGGCACTGACCCAGTGCAGGTGGAGTTTCTGTCAGCCCAGGTGATGCTGGGATGGATGTGCAGCGGTTTTGCCCCAGTGCAGGTGGAGTTTCTGTCAGCCCAGGTGATGCTGGGATGGATGTGCAGAGCTCTGACCCCAGTGCAGGTGGAGTTTCTGTCAGCCCAGGTGATGCTGGGATGGATGTGCAGGCACTGACCCAGTGCAGGTGGAGTTTCTGTCACCTCCTCCTCACCAGTTCCATGTTCCCCCCAGAGCAGCTGACCCAAAATCAACCTGAGTTATTTCCCCAGAGACAGGAGCAGAACACACCAGAAGGCTCAGAGGAGACCCAGGTGTGCACACCTGTGCAGGCTCAGGGCTGGCAGACAATTGGTGCCACTTCAGAGGGTTTGGGGTTGGTTTGTTTGCTGCTCACCTGGACACTGGGATTTGAGACATGCTGATAAAACTCCCTGCTGTGAACAGCAGTGCAGTCCAGGCAGGTTCTTTGCTGGGATGGCCAGCAGCAGCAAGGGCCATCTGCTGAGATCTTGTTAAATAATAAAGCAGAAAACTCTGCAGAAAAAAATCTTCTGGTCCTAGGCTGGAGAAAACAGAGTTTGGAGATGCAAGTCTCGTTGTCCTCAAAGTTCAACATTTAACAAGGTCATGAATCTGTAAACAGTGTTTTAGAGTGAGATAAATATATAATAGATAACTGAGATAAATATATAATAGATAACTGAGATAAATATATAATAGATAACTGAGATAAATATATAATCACATCTAGTTCAACCTGCCCCAAGGTAGGGAAGAGCTGGGAGCCATCACTAATTACTTTGTCAGCTGGTTCTGAGATCGCTGAGATTTGACTGCAACTGATCTGTTTGTGTTTGGCATTTGAAGAAGAGAAAACAAAAACATGATAGCAAACATTAAAAATGCATCTTTTCCTCTGAGAGCTCAGGAGTTCTGCACGTTGCTGGGCACGGGATGGTGGGAAAGGCACTGCTGGAAACGTTCCTGTGGTCCCTCTATTCCTCTTCCTTTTCTTCCCTATTGAAACAAGGTTTGGACTCCAGCACCATTTCATTGGAGCCCTTTTTTTTTTTTTTTCTGTGCTCTCAGGAATATCCAAATTGTTGTAAAAATCATCACATTCTTATGCTTTTACCAAAAATAAGCCAATTTAAAAAAAAAATTGTAGAGAAGGAAGTTGGACAGACTCTGCTGTGCTCTGAGGCACAATCCAGTCTTGGCCAACACCTGGAGCACAGGCCTTGCAGTTTGGAATAAAAGCTATAGCAAATTATAAAAATAAAAAAATAAAGATGAAGGGATGTTGTAAAGCAGTAAAATTGAAAAGCCAACAAGAAGATGCACAGGCCAGAAGGAAGAAAATGAGGGACAATGCAGAAGACACAGCAGTAAATGAACCCAATATTTGCTGTTTTGCTGGGGAGAGATGCTGATTGGGTAACAGCTTCAATTTACACCCTGCATCCTCCTGCAACAGCAGTAAAACACATTTACAGTCAAAATAATGTAACAAAACAGATGGCCAATGGACTAAAATGGAGTTTTATGCTATTATTCCTGGAACCTAGGTCAGTAAATTATACATATTTTCAGCAATGCAAATGATTCTTTTTACTGCTGGAAAACAGACTAAGTATCTAAATTAAATTGGAAGCCACTTTGTGCAGTAATTATTTTCAGCCCAGCCCATTTGTTTAAGGCCAGGGGTATAAAGGCAGCCCTGCATCTCAAGCATTTGGCCATCTGTTCTGACTCTGAGCAGCTCCAATTCATTGGTACCTGCGTGGCTGGGGACCTGAGGATTGTCTTGTGTAGCAGCTCCTGCCCTCCAAGTCTGAGATGGAACAAATCTCTTTCCCTGTAGAGTTTGGAAATTACAGAAAATTCAGTATAAACTTGGTGCTCGACTTCTGTCAATCATCAGCTCTGTAGCTGTGAAAAGCAGAAGTGAAGGAATTTATTTTGAAGTGTTTTTTTAGCCCCAGGCACTCACACCCCTGTCCCTGTCACTGCCCAGGAACATTTTCATATTTTTGGGTTTTTAAAAGGAGAAATGCAGGGCAGGTGACAGAGGAGCTGGCACCCTGCACTGCCACCACCCAGCTGAGGATTTCCAGTTCAGGAAAAATAAAAGGAATATAGAATAAAACACCTTCATTCCTGTTCCCTGAAGGTGTGGGATGAGGCCAGCAGCCTGCACACAGGGGTGTGAGGAGGAGCTGAATCAGAAATTCAGAAATTCAGAAATTCAGAAATTCAGAAATTCAGAAATTGTGTCACTCGTGGAGGGGCTGGTCCCAGTGGTGGGGCTGTGCTGGGGTAACTGGAGCCAGGAGCAGCTCCTGGAGCTCCCCAGCCCTGATCTCTCCTTCCCTGGGGAATTCTCAGTGTCTGTGCTGGTGGCATCCAGGGCTTGTGGAGCTCATCCTGTGGCAAACAGGTTTGGTTAACAGGGAGCTCAGAGCAAGTGACACAGTGATTTGTGGGTGACCAAACATTGCGTTTTCTTTCACCTAAATGACATTTTAAAAACTTTTAAAAAAAGCTGTGTCTCAACAACTTAGACAAACATAAAAATCTAGTCTGTAGGTTTTATATTTCTTATTTATTCTGGTTTATGTTCACTTCATTAACCTGAGTGACCCCAGATAATCTGGTGGTTTCTGCTATGAAGTGTAGAACAGGTTCTATCATTAAGGGTTGTTATTTTCAGCACTAACTGCTGCAAAGCAGATGTTTGTGCCAGGGCTGTAGAAATGGTCAGGGGTGATTTAAGCAGTGCTTTTCTCGGGTATTTTAAATTACTAAAATATGTTGCTAAGTCCTAGCAGTCCCTTCCTGTACCTTAGCCTGGATATTTGTGTCTTCAGTTTTGTCCAAACTATAAAAAAATCGCGGTTTGCTCCTTGGAATTTTGTTTCCTTGCTATGTGGACTGAAGCAAAATTGCTCCTCATGCAGGATTGTAATGACAGCAATTAAAAATGCATTGACTCTGGAGTGACAGGGAATCAGTATGAACCAGAGTGAAGATGTGGGGGAGTGAATTTCATTGTCATCTGACACTGTGCTAATTGCACAATATGAATATTCCTGGTTTTACAGTCAGAGCATCTCCAGACTTCCCAATTCGATATCCCAATAGGAATGAAATGTTCAGAGCAGGACACGTGTGAGCAGCAGAGCTGAGTGCCCAGGCTTTGCACCTCAGAGCTGAAGCTGCATTTTGTGAAGTGCTCTCTGGGGAATGGCATTATTGAATTAAAAACCTGGGCAAGGAGTTTGGGTTCTTGTTGTTTCTGCTTTTCTTGTTAAAATTGTCATCGTTAGCCGCTGGAAATGCAGGAATCCTTAGAAACTGTTGTTTCCTTTTTTTTATATATTCCTCTAGGCAATGGATTTAGATATTCCAGTGCTGGCAAGGAACATTCCTGGGAATGCAGCAATCATAAAACACAAGGAAACAGGACTGCTGTTCTCAACTCCCCAGGTAAGGAAACCACAGGAGTCGAGGTGCATTTTCTCTCCCAGCCTTGTGTGTGTGTGGACAGTTGTTACTGAAATGATTTCCTCTCAGCAGCTGCGCTCACATTCTCCCTCCTGCATTTGCAGTTCAGGCAGCTCGTACTAGGTGTCAGCCTTGCAGAATGTTTGTGTGAGCTGCTCCGAGCCACTTGTTGCACTGGGCTTTGAAGATTTTTTTTTTTTTTTGGGGGGTTTTTTCTTTCCACAGCCAAGCCCTGCAGGAGCTGCTCTGGCTGTGGCAGATTTGCCTTCAGGCAGTAACTGAGGCAGGAACCTGGCTTAGACAAACTGTAGCTCCCCGAAAGAAAATGAGCCTCAAGTTGCAGGGGACACATTTTCTGTCATTTCCAGCAGTCAGTGTTAATGTAAAGTATTTTTAGATGCAAGGTATTGCTCAGTCAGGGAAATTAGTGATAAAATTCAGTGAAGTGTTAGGATGAAGTCTCAGTGAAGTGAAGTAAGGGTGGGGAGAGAGGAAACACGACCTATATTTAAATGCTGGAATTTTCATTTCAGGATATTTTCCTGCATTATGGCTTTGCTGTTACATATTCATGCATGCTGTGGAAAATTACTCTTAGAAAAAGATTCCCTCACAGTTTTATCCAACTCAAGATTTAAAAAACATACCAGAATACACCATTTGATAATTTTGCAAAGTAGAGAATGTATCTTACTTACTTACTTTGTGGAGAGTGTGATTAATGCATCCTATTAAGTTGTGTTTCTGCAAACTGAATCCTCTTGGTTGGTTTTGAAGGAGTTTTTAATAGAAAAACTCTTCCAATTCAAGTATGGTTCTGTTTGCTTGTTTCTGGAATATTCCATTTTTCCGGTGGTTTCTACAAAACCCAGAATATTTCTTTGATAACTAATGTACCTGTATTCCCTGAAAAAAGCTCACTGACTTCCACCTCCTCAAAACTTCCAGAACATGCAGCCCCATTGAACAAAGGATTGAGAGCTCTCCTGCTATTAATGCTGGCACATTAATTAATTAATTAATTAATTCTCTTGTTTCCCTCAACGATCTGCCTGCACTTGGCTTGGAATTCAAATGCATTATTAAAACAGATTCAATTATCACCATACATCCCTGCAAGGAGCCTCTCCTGTGCTCTCCAGGCATCCCAAATTCCCGGTGTTTATTTGGGATTTGAGATCCATTACAATTCTGCTGCACATTTCACCCAGGGGAAGGTGCAGTCCGAAGCACAGAAATGCTCCCAGGGACATCAGGGACTCTCTTTATATCCCAAATATGTGTAGCCCACTGTAATTTTAGTTTCTAGGAACCCTTTTTGCCTGAGCTCCCTCCTGTGCACTGTGCTGTGCCAAAGATCAGAATCCCTCTCCCACTGCTGCCTGTTGGCCCCTCTTTGCTGTTGTTCAGTCTCAGAACCTCTCTCAGGTGAGGATTTGTGTAAGGGGGATTATCTGCTGGGCTTTCCAGGTTTTTGCACCACTAATTAGTGATTTGTCTCAGTGTCATCTGGTTCTGTTCAGAGCCAGGATTGTTAGAAAGGCAATCGAGCTGGATTCTCGTGTTTGGGCTTGGATGTTTATTATATCTTATCAAAACTCACAGAAACACAGCAGCACCTCCAGCTCCTTGCTACAAGTGGGAAAAATGGCCCCAGCTGAGCCTGCTTCAAGGCCTTTTAAAGCTAAACACACCAAAAAAAGTTTTAAACCTCTATTATTTATACTTTTAACCCAATAATAGATTCCCATGACCCTTAGAGTGACATTGACCAACCAAAGGTCACTGCCTGAGTTCTGTGAAGAAGGAAGAGAAGATGAACAAAGAAAAAGACATCACCCAAAATTCTCCATCTTGTCCCCTAGCTACCACTGTACTGTAAAAACCTCAAATTTAAAACCCATCACCCAGTGAAAACACACACATCTGACCCACTGCACATTGGTGATTTCTAACTCATTATTTATATTGAAACATCTTCTCCAAGGTTCCAGCTCCAGAGCAGTGTTTTCCAGGGGGTCTGTGCCTGGAAGCACAGAAAGCTCCAAAACTCCACATTCCTGAGATCCAACAGATTTGCAGGTAAAATATTTATCCTGGAATCTGCAGTGTTGGTGCAGCAGCCCTGGGAAGGGAAGATTCCCCCCCACCTTCCTCTGCAAAACAGCAATTGTAGCTCAGTTCATGAAAGCCCTTTCACATTTTATTGCTGTCACATATTGTAGGAACGACCAGAGTTTGCAGATTCCCCTTCTTTCCAGGGGAATGTCCTAATCCCACTGCAGAGTTGTGGAAAAACTTCCTGCAGAGGAGCTCAGAATGGCAAACATCAGCACTGCCAGGTTTGAAGATAAAGTTTCATTTTCTCGTGTTCCTTATCTCCCCAAACCACACCAAATACAGTTTTTAAGTCACTGCACAGAGGCTGTCAGAGGCTGAGAGTCACATTAGATCAAAGAAATGCAATTAAGTTAGAGGACATTTTAATTGTTGGGAGAAGGGACACTGCCCATGGCACTTTGAATGTGACCTTAGATCTGGTCTGAGTGAATTTGGACTGGAAAACATGTTCTGGTAAGATATATATATATTTTATTTTTTTTTAATTTGATTACTTTAAGTATGTTTTCTGCTGTACCCTCAGATGCATCAAGTTAGTGAGGAAAATGCCTTTAATCTAGAAAAGTTTAGAACTGAGTGTCTGGCTGGAAGAATCTGGGCCACCAAAGATGAGCAAAGTTTGGTGGATCAGAAAAGGAATTTTCCTTGCTGAGTTTGGTGGATCCTGTGTGGTTGTGAAGATACAGGTTGGATCACAGCTCAGGGGGAGGAATTGCTGTTTTCCAGTTGTTTCTGATCTGAGGAGGGAAAGCTTTGCAGTACCTTGGGTATGAGCAGTTGTGCCTGCTGCCTTTTGAAAGCCAAATTAGAGGGATATTAATTGACCATTATGCAATGAGAATTGTTTTAAATCATGAGTGCTCTTGGCTTTCTTCTTTCATTCTTGCTGGAAGTGAGCTCCTGTGGCTTCCAGGAAAGCAGGAAATGTTGTGTCTGACTGTTGCCATCCTTAACCATTTGCATTTGGCTGGAAACAGCAAAAGCCTTGCCAGTCACTGGAGCCAGCACTCAGATGGAAATAGTTAATCTGGGAGTGAAAGGCCTGGAACGTTTTGTTCCTGACACTCCATCATTTGTGCACATTTCTGTGCACGTTACTTTTAAATCCTGGGTTGATCCTCGCTGCTGCTTGAATTTGCAAGTTTATGGAATATTTGACACTGAGTTAATGGGACCTGAAGTAAAAACAGTAAGAGATAAGGACGGGGCAATAAATAATGCAAAACTGTTTGAAAAGGGAAGACAAAGAGTTATTCAGCAGGCTGAGTTTCAAAATTATTTGTTCAATGTCTGTAAAAGCTCAGGAAGGACCTAACTAAAGAGAAGGAGGTGAATAAACTTCAAATGCAATGAGAGAGGGCCAGGGGTGGAGGGAGCTGAGCTGGCCAGCCCTGGGAGTGTTTGGAGGGGTGGGAGGGGACAGGGATAAGGGACAGGGATAAGGGACAGGGATAAGGGACAGGGATATGGGACAGGGATAAGGAACAGGGACAGGGATAAGGGACAGGGTACAGGGAACAAGGACAGGGATAAGGGATAGGGATAAAGAACAGGAATATGGGACAGGAATAAGGAACAGGGATAAGGGACAGGGATAAGGAACAGGGACAGAGATAAGGGATGGGGACAGGGAACAGAAACAGGGAACAAGGACAAGGGACATGGATATGGGACAGGGGAAGGGACAGGGATAAGGAACAGGGACAGGGATATGGGACAGGGATAAGGAACAAGGACAGGGATAAGGAACAGGGACAGGGATAAGGGACAGGGATATGGGACAGGGTAAGGGACAGGAACAGGACGCCCAGCCCAGCTGGGAGCAGCAGCACTGCTGTGACCTGCAGAGCTTTCCTCTGCCAGACAGCCTCAGAGTCAGCCCAGGATTTTGGGCTTTCCTGTGCCAGACAGGCTCAGAGTCAGCCCAGGATTTTGGGTTTTCCTGTGCCAAACAGGCTCAGAATCAGCCCAGGTTTTTGGGTTTTCCTGTGCCAGACAGGCTCAGAATCAGCCCAGGATTTTGGGCTTTCCTGTGCCAGACAGGCTCAGAGTCAGCCCAGGTTTTTTTGGGTTTTCCTGTGCCAGACAGGCTCAGAGTCAGCCCAGGTTTTTTTGGGTTTTGGGCTTTCCTGTGCCAGACAGGTTCAGAGTCAGCCCAGGTGCTGAGAGCTCTGACCTTGCCCCCCAGCAGAACAAGGCTGGGTTTGGGGCAGGGCCAGCACTCCCAGCTCAGCCCCCAGCAGCACTGGGGGAGCTCCCAGGGCTGCACCTGCCTGCAGGTGCCTCTGTCACTGCCATTCACACCTGGCCTCTGCCTGCCCTGGGGTCAGTGCTGCTCTTTAACAATCTGTGGGCTGAAGCTGCCACGAAATGGTTTAATGGCAGACTTACTTTCATGATATAAATAATATATTAACCATGCATCTTATTTTCATTTTGTGTGAGCTGCAGCGCCAGTGCAGCTCTCGTGGTAATTGAGGAATTATTAATTCCTTTTTACTCAGTGCACTCATTTGCCAGCTTTATCTCCTGGATACTTGTGTTTCTGTGTGTCTGCAAAATATTCTACAGGATTTATTTTAGGTACTATACAGAGGAGTTGACATTTTCTTTAAGGGTGATTGGTCAATTTACCAGGAGAAAACTGTATTATGGATGTTACTGCTGAAAATTGCCTGTGTTTGTGGTGGAGTACTTCCCATGAAAAGGGCAGATGTGAGAGTGCTTCTGGATGTACAGGAGACGATTTCCTCCCGTTTTTCTGGGTTGTGATTTACTGCCGAGCCTCAACTTTTACACTGTGTTCTGCTGTCACCTGTAAATTAATTATACCCACTGCTGTGTGGGAATAAAGGTTTATTAGGAATATGGATGGCCCCAAGTTGTAAGCTGGCATATAGATCATCTCCTTCACTTGGGCTGCTGAATGTCACACCCTTGGGTTTTATAAGTGAAAGGCAGTTTGTGAATTTGACCCTTCTTTCACCAAAACTGAGACTAGCTTCCCATCTACACCAAAATACAGGAATGGATAAATATTTGTGCAAATATCACTGGCACAAATACATCAGAACAGCTTCTGGAGATGTGTTACCTCCCTGTAATTACTTTATATATCTCAGACTTCTGGAAAAGCCAAAGGAAATGCTGGATTTCCTGAAAGAGCTCAGAGCTCTGAATGTCTGCACATTGCAAGTCCAGACTTAGCACAAAACCACAACTGAAGTGCAAGTCACTTGTAGTTAGGGGAGACACCTGAAAAATGAAGTTATTTCTATCTAAAGCTGAGCATCCAAACCTGAAAACAAGCTAAGCCAGCTGCTCCAAGGGTAAAAGGCAAAACCCAGATAAGTCACAGTGAATCTTCCCATTGGCTTCCAGGGCATTGCAAGTGACTTGTGGGTGGTCACACTGGATTAGGAGGAGAAGTAGGGATGAGGCTGGGAAGTCCTTACTCTCCAGCTCCTGGTATTTTTCCATTTGCTTTTTCTCTCTCCTGCATTTTCTCCAATTTTATGCTTTGCGCTCAGTCTGGCTTTTTTTTTTTTTTTTCCCTGAAATTATCCTCAGCCTTAAGTATTGTAACTGTGAATAAGGTTCTCATTTCTTCTATCATTTACATGTTTCCAAGTTTTTGTCCTCCATATCCACATTTTAAAAGAATGCTAATAGGACTACCTGTCAAGAAATGTTACATTGCTGCTTCTGCTCTTAGGTAATTTACATAAATTATTTTAAAACATTACTTTAAATAAAATCCCCCACAGAAGCATAAAATCAAAGTTGAGGATGTAGTTCAGTGTGAACAGTACTTATTACTGTGATTTTCCTGCTAATTGGATGAAGGCAGCAGAATTCAGGTGAGATTTTTGCCACCTTCCCTGTGTTGTGTGTGGGGCTGGGGCCAGGTGTGACAGACACAGGCTGGGTGTTCCACTCCTGCTCTGGGGAATCTCACAGGTAAGGGGCTGAAATCCCAGTTCAACCAGTGGGTGGGGAGCAGGCTGGACACAGCAGTAGAACAGGAGGGAATTGTTCACTGGTGTGCATGAAAATCTCCTCATTCTCTTACCTGGTTCAAACCTGTGCACTGAAGGGATCTGTGTCTCTGATCTTGAATTTTCCTGCTGCTTTGTCTTGTCAGGGAGAGTCCAAGCAGTGATGATCCTGTGCTCACCATGATTTCCCCTATGAGCACTGATTAATTAAATTATCCTGTGCTCACCATGGTTTCCCCTATGAGCACTGATTAATTAAATTATCCTGTGCTCACCATGGTTTCCCCTATGAGCACTGATTAATTAAATTATCCTGTGCTCACCATGATTTCCCCCATCATGATTTCCCCCATGAGAACTGATTAATTATCCTGTGCTCACCATGATTTCCCCATCATGATTTCCCCCATGAGAACTGATTAATTATCCTGTGCTCACCATGATTTCCCCATCATGATTTCCCCCATGAGAACTGATTAATTATCCTGTGCTCACCATGATTTCCCCATCATGATTTCTCCCATGAGCACTGATTAATTATCCTGTGCTCACCATGATTTCCCCCATCATGATTTCCCCCATGAGAACTGATTAATTATCCTGTGCTCACCATGATTTCCCCCATCATGATTTCCCCCATGAGAACTGATTAATTATCCTGTGCTCACCATGATTTCCCCCATCATGATTTCCCCCATGAGCACTGATTAATTATCCTGTGCTCACCATGATTTCCCCATCATGATTTCCCCCATGAGCACTGATTAATTATCCTGTGCTCACCATGATTTCCCCATCATGATCTCCCCCATCATGATTTCCCCCCTGAGCACTGATTAATTATCCTGTGCTCACCATGATTTCCCCCATCATGATTTCCCCCCTGAGCACTGATTAATTATCCTGTGCTCACCATGATTTCCCCATCATGATTTCCCCCCTGAGCACTGATTAATTATCCTGTGCTCACCATGATTTCCCCATCATGATTTCCCCCATGAACAGTGATTAATTATCCTGTGCTCACCATGATTTCCCCATCACTGTGTCCCAGGGCTCACATTTCATTGTGCATTCTGCACAGCAAAGTTCATCCTGTGCTCACCAAAGATTTTTTAGCTGTGGAGATACTCAGACACTCTGTGCACTTAGATTTCCAAGCAGAGTTGTGTACTTAACCTAATGTTGATAGAGCTCTGATACCTGAGCTATTTCCTGGGAAAATCATGTCTCTCCTCTCCCATCCTCTGTCCCTCTGCACTGCTCTCCACTCCCCCTTGGGCACTAACACATTTTCTGAATTTTCCACTGCCACGAGAGCTGTCTGCTTTTCTGAGCTGAACCAAGGCACAGATCTGAGCACATTTGTAATCAAGCTGAAGCACTGCAAGTTGTCTCTTGATGGAAAATTAGACCAGCTGCTCTGAATAGATTAGTTGAGACATCAAATCTCCTTTCACAGGTTTGAAGTTCTCAATTTCTCTTGCCTAGAAGTAAATGAGAGAGGCAGAGGAGCAGGCAGAGAACAGTTGTGCTCTTTGAGCTCTGGTATTTGCCCAGTGAAGTTAAAGGGAATATTTGGGGTTTTTTTTGGTGTTTGGTGAGCTAACCCTGCTGTATCTGTATCTGCCCAGGTGCTGCATTCCTCTTCTTGTCTTTACACTCTGGTTGTGTTGGGACTTTTTTAGTCTTACCATAAAATTCACTGAAGGTGTCTCAGTAGCAAAGAGGTAAAAGTTCAGTTGAGCTGACCCCAAACATCTGATGCCAGTTGTCCATGCAGAGCAGGCCTCTAGTCATTCATAATAAATATATAATAATAATAAACATAGATATAATGTATATATTTATAATAAATATAAAATAATTTATAACCAGCCTACCCAATTTCCAGCAATTGGGTAGGCAGACAATTTTTGTGTCATTAAATGTGTTGCTCATTGGTCTTACCACTCTTGGAATTGTCTTTGATTTTTAATGTCTTAGTGGGCCGTGTTAAATAATAAAATTATTATTTAGTGAACATTGCTTGTAAATAAAATCTGATACTTGACCTTGAAAAATGACTTAGGACAGCTTCATCTATTGCCTCACAGTTGGACAGGTACCAGCTCTTTCAGTATCATTAGGACTTTTTCAAGGAACTTCTAATTGATTATTTTCTTCATCTTCTTTAGGAGTTTGTTATGCTGTCCAAGAATTTATTGAATGACCCCGTTATGGAAAAGGAAATTGTAACCAAGGCCAAAGACTACGTGAGGAAACACCATTCCTGGGAAGGTGAAAGGAAAACCTACCAGAACCTTGTGCTGAGGCTGCAGTGACGTGCAGGACTGCAGCAGAGAGGGAGCAGAGCCCGTCAGCGATGGCCGCGGGCTCGGGGTGTCCCTTGGGTTCTTTCTAGAAAAACAGTCAGACCTGCATTGTTGTTCTATTTAACAAACGGGGTCAGAGCTGCTTCACAGCCTGCCAGGGTCAGCTGGGGAGCACCAGGAGGACACACCTGGAGCAGGTGCCAGGTGTTTGCAGGAAATGTTCTGCAGCCCAGCCCACCTGCAGCAGCAGCAGCTGCTCCCTTTGCACTGCCACCCTCTGAACATGGCCAGGTACACACACACCTCACACCTGAGCCAGGTACACACACATCTCACACCTGAGCCAGGTACACACACACCTGACACCTGAGCCAGGTACACACACACCTCACACCTGAGCCAGGTACACACACACCTGAGCCAGGTACACACACACCTCACACCTGAGCCAGGTACACACACACCTCACACCTGAGCCAGGTACACACACACCTGAGCCAGGTACACACTCACACCTGAGCCAGGTACACACCTGAGCCAGGTACACACCGAGCCAGGTACACACACACCTCACACCTGAGCCAGGTACACACCTGAGCCAGGTACACACCTGAGCCAGGTACACACACACCTCACACCTGAGCCAGGTACACACACACCTGAGCCAGGTACACACACACCTCACACCTGAGCCAGGTACACACCTGAGCCAGGTACACACCTGAGCCAGGTACACACACATCTCACACCTGAGCCAGGTACACACACACCTCACACCTGAGCCAGGTACACACCTGAGCCAGGTACACACACACCTGAGCCAGGTACACACCTGAGCCAGGAACACACCTCCCCCCATACACACCTGAGCCAGGTACACACACACCTGAGCCAGGTACACACTCACACCTGAGCCAGGTACACACACACCTGAGCCAGGTACACACTCACACCTGAGACAGGTACACATCTCACACCTGAGCCAGGTACACACACATCTCACACCTGAGCCAGGTACACACACACCTGAGCCAGGTACACACCTCACACCTGAGCCAGGTACACACCTGAGCCAGGCACACACACACCTGAGCCAGGTACACACACATCTCACACCTGAGCCAGGCACACACACATCTCACACCTGAGCCAGGTACACATCTCACACCTGAGCCAGGTACACACACATCTCACACCTGAGCCAGGTACACACACATCTCACACCTGAGCCAGGTAGACACTCACCCCTGAGCCAGGTAGACACACATCTCACCCCTGAGCCCCTGCAGCCCTCCCAGAGCAGCTGCTGCAGCCCAGCCCTCTTGTGCCTGAGCTTTGGACCTGGCCTTGGCCCACACCTGGCTCAGGTGCCAGAGATGCTTTGTTACAAAATCTACCTCCTGGTTTGCCAGTTCCACTGGTACCTCTGTGATTTACCTATTAATTAAAGGATTTATGGGACCTGTAAAAAGGGATGTGGAGGTATTTTCAATTTACTGGTTTGGTACTGTTTGTTCTTATTTGTGGCTTTTCAGGATGTATTTCAATATAAAGCAGCAGGCTTGTCCTAAAGTGAGTCTGATCTCTGCTTAAAGTCCACACTAATCATCCCTGTCAGCCCAGGGACTGTGGACACATCTCTGAGTCTGTAATTGGTCAGCAAAGGACTTGCATCTAGAGGAAAAGGAAAACACGAGGGTCACATTTCTAATCATTTGTTATTAGGAAACTTTGCTTTGTACAGTCTTGATCCTGCCCCAAGGAGAGCCTGTGAAATGTTTTCTGTTGACTTCAGTGGCTGTTGTGTCAGACTTTTCTTTGTAATAATGAAGTTCACTGTGTATTTTGAGCTTTCCTCTCTGTTTTGGAAGTTTTGCAAGGTTCTGGTACAGTAAACAAGAAAGCAGTTTGAATGTTGTATATTGATTTCTCCCAAATTTCCCTCCCTGTTCTGTGCTGGGGCAGCTCAGCACTGCCTTCAATAACAATCCCCAAGGGCAAAACCAGCCTGGTTTAAAATCCCAGAACTGCTGCACTCCCCTCTGAGCACATTTTCCCTAAATGAGTGAGTGTCCTTTGCCATGCTGGGATGGAGGTTCAGCTGTGCAGCCAGCCCTGAGCTGACTGGCAATGTGCAGCTGAAGCTCCTGCTGCCTTTTCCTGCTGCCCCAGGAGGGCAGGGAGCCTCTTCTGGCCACTGCAAACCCAACACTGAAGGAGAAACTCCTGCAACGTGGATTTTTCAGCATCACATTTATGGGAGGGGACATTTATAGGGGATAAAAAAGACTTTTTTAACTAACTGAGGCAACTTCGGGGTGTCCTGTTCCTCTCAGAGATCTCCTCTGCCAGCTTATTTCTGATAACCAGATTGATTGGCTTTGATCCTTAGCCATCCCCCCTCCCTTCCAATAATTGTCTTCTGAGAAAAGCAGGTTTTTAAAAGCAAATAAACACACAATGTGGGATGGAAACCTAAGCACTGAGCTAATGGTAAGTGATTAGTAATAGAATAGTAATGATTAGAAAGCTTTTTCTGCAGCCTGATACATTTATTACCAAGCTTCAACTATAAATACATAGATCTGGAATTTGTGCTATTCCCAGCAAAACAAAATATGTTCAAGTGAGAAATTCTGCTACACCCTCAGAATGTAATTAACATATGATTTTTCAGGCTGTATTTAATCTATAAATACGAAATCTGCATCTGGGAAAACAACATGTTCATTTGCATGTGCATGAAGCACAAACAGCCCTTTCTGCAAGGGATGCATGAAGGGAAAAAAAAACCCAAAAAACAAAAAACAAGGCAAAGAAGCCCAAAGTGGTGAGCTGAGCCCTGAGGACTGAGAGCAGCTCATCCATCACAGGCTCAGCTCTGGGACCATCCATCACAGCACAAGGCTCAAAGGTTGGGGCAACAACTGCAGGGAATTTCATCATCATAAACTGCGGCTGGATTTATGTTTTAAATTTCATCCAGTCTTATGTCCCAGGCCTATAAATATTCAATGAGTCTTGTAAGTCCTTGTAAGGAAAATATGAGACCCATGCAAGCAGTTTTGGGTATAATTATCTTTGCAGCGACTTCACTCAAATGGTTTTATAGGTAAGAAGAATCCTTTTGTGGTCCTGCAGCCCTAATTATAGTATTTATCTTCCCCTTCAAAGCCCCACTCCCACCCAAGCAGCTTTTTAAGCAAAGCACACCTCGAAGAGATGCAGCTACAGCTCCAAAAATAGCATTTGTTCTGTTTGCAGGAGAAAAACCTCCATTGTGCATCCACCCCACGGCTACTTCTGTGTTCCAGGACCTTGAAATGCACTGCTAATTAATCCAATTACATGCATTTTATTTTGCAGTTAACTCTTGCTGTTCCCTCCCTTGGCACCATCCCTGTGGAATGGGAACTTTCTCAATCAGGATTTCATTTGCATTAGCCCTAAAGCAGACACATTCCAATTTTCAGAGTTACTTTCTATACTTTCCTGACCAGCCTGCCCTAAGAACGCTCAGGCTGGGCTAAGTTTTCCCATTTTTTGGGGTGCTGGCCATTGGGGTTTCCATTTACAGAACCCCAGAGCTCCAGCCTGGCCACAGGCAGGTGCTTTGAAGGTTTTTTTTTATCATGTCAGGATTTAATTGTGAAAGGAAAACATTAAAATGGATAGTGGAAGATATAAAAGTATTTGTGCCTCTTCTGCAAATCATTTGCCACGGATTTAGGCCGAGTATTAACCAAGCCAAACATCTGCAAATGCTACCTGTAGGTTTAATAAATGCACAAGCACTTCAGTCTTCATTTTCAATGGATTTTCCCCTGTGTCTTGGGCTCATAACTCGTTCTGTCCCTTTCTCCCCTCAGTCTTTTTAATCTTTAGGTCAGGAATCACTCCCCATGAAAATAAAGAAACAGTTTTGTCAAAGGCTTGTCAGAGGAGATGGGTGCTTCCATGTGGAATTCAGTCATTTAATGGCTCAGTGGGATCTGAACTTTTTTTTTCATTAAGTTGTCCAAAGTCATTTCATCACTCCAGAATTTATTTCACTTCCACCTTCCCCTGTCTGGTCGGTCCCAGCCCAGTTTCCTTTCATGTCTGGAGCTGAACCTGGTGGAAGAGCAGGTCCCCAAATCCTTGGAGCTGTCCCAGTGTCCTCAGTGCCTTCACTCCTGCCTGGCACAGACAAAGCAAAACCTTCCAAGGCTGCCCTGAGCATTCTGGAGGAAAGCAGCTACTTATTAAAATTATTAAAATGGAAAATCTCACTGTCACCAATATAAAAGAAAACTGCAATAAAAACCAGGATTCTTCATTTTTTTAAGAAACTCACATTTTCAAAAGGGGTGGATAATCATCTGAAATTTAATTCTCTCTAAATGAAGCATGTTTTCATCAAGTAATTATTCCTTGTCATCCCTGTGACATCTCTTTTAGCTATCAAATACTGAGGGCACTTGAAATCTCACATCCTTTCCAAAAAATGTAGGCCAGCATTTGTTTTGTCCAGTGCCTGAAAAAAAATGACTCTAGAAATAAATTTCCCCTAGAGCATCGCCATTAAGCTAATTTAAAACATTCGCTTGAAATTAAACAATACATTTTAATTAGACCAGCAGAGAACATCTGGTTACTGAGGAATCAGAGTTGTGGACACCTGACCTGAAAAACCATTCACCCCCTTTAACCCTTCCTGCTCCAGAGCAACTCCTGGCACCCCTTGGATGATATTTTAATGAGCTCCTTACATGCAATTCCTATTTTTGTGCCCTTCAAATCTGCTTAAAAAAATAAGTCCAGCCACAAGTATAACCTTGCCAGAGAGAGGTCACTTATTTCATTTGTCTGATTCAGTCAAGTTTCATCATTCACTTAAACTAAATGCTCCTCTACTGCTTCAAAAACTAATCCCTGCCATTGAAAAATCTGTTATTTTAGTGGCCTTTACAAAGTGAACTGAGTTACCAAAACTTTAATTTAACAACTCCCATCGCTGAGTGTGGCTTTTGCCATCCATGCAGCTCCCATCTCCTTCCCAGATTTTTTTTTTCCCTTTTTAAAAATAGGTTTAGGTAAGTGAGAATTCACCTGAAATCACTTAAAAAACTTACATAAATCCCTGCTTGTCCAGGTGTTCACACCTTGCACTGCACACCTGACCCAGCTCCCAGGATTTCCAGGCTGCCTCACACTCTGAAATAAGCTTTGAATTAAGGCTGGCTTGGCCCTGGATTATTTCACAGGCTGCACCTTTTTCTGTGTGACAGAGCAAAAAGGGAATGGCCAAATTTAATAACCATTTTCTGGAACGGGAGAACATCAGTGTTACCTGTTCTGAATATTCACCACCTTTAACACCACTTCCCTCTCTTCATCTCAGGGTGACCCAGCAAGGATTCAGTTGTGAGCAGCTGCAAAGCCTTGCCCAGAGCCCCTGGCTCAGCCTGGTTTGTGTTTAATCTCTGTTTAATCTCGGTGTGACATGTGCAGTCACACAGCCCTGGGAGATGCTCCAGGTGTCCCTGGAGCCCCGTGTGTCTCCTGCCTGCTGCATCCTCCATCCTCTTTGGTGTGTGCAAAGGGCTTTTAACCCTTTAAGGGCAGCAGAAATAAGGTGCACAGCTCCATGGGCGTCTGTCATGGCAGGAAGAAAGAGCCAAGTTTATTCACAAACACACTCGGTTTTATAGCAGGACTGCAACTGCCAGAGCAGAGAAAAGGGGATTGGTTCAGAGAGAAGACACCCCATGGCCAGGGCCTGGGCACACACCACAGCAGGGCTTCTGTCTTGGTATTAATTCCTTTTGATTGTGACCAAATTATCACCCTGGGAGAAATTCTCCCTGGCCTTGAGCTGGAGCAGCTCATGGGCTGGGAACAGAGCTGAGAAGATCCAGCCTGGAATATTTTTCAGGCTGTGATTTTCTTACTTTCTCAATCTGTGTCCCAACCTGGGCTGGAGCTGAATGACAGAGCTGCTCTGTCCCTGCCACCCTTCCCAACATTTGTTCCTGCCTGGCATCAGTGTGAGTAAAACATCAGGATAATAAAATAACAGAATAAAATCAGGATGTGCTCAGCTCCCAGCAGTGCTCAGGTGACCCCATCCCACACTGGGACTCCTCCTGCTCCCAGGCTGGGATTTAGCCAGGAGGCAGCTCCAGAGCCCAGCTCAGCTCTGGGCTGTCCTGGCCCTGCAGCTGTGGCAGTCAGAACAGATTTATGATTTATTGGCACTCCCTGAAGTGCCACTGGGGATCACCTGATGGGAAACAAGCCCTGCTCCACTGCCACACACACAAAGGACGTGCATGCACACTCCACTGATGTGTCTTCACACCTGGAAGATTTCTGGGAAGACAGAAATTTAATCATGGGCAGCAAAAGAAAAAAAAAAGAAAAGAAAAAAAGCAAGTCTGGAGATGAAGCTGGCACTGCTGTGCTGCTCTTTCAGAAGCTGTCACATAATATAGATATAATATAGAAGCTCTTCTTCCCTTCCTCGTGGTGCCTGGAAATGCACCTCTGCCTCCTCCCAGATATTTTATTTTTGGTAAGGCCAGAAGTGCCCCAGAGCACTGCAGTTACCTCTGTGGGAAAGAGTTTCCAGCTGAGCTGGGTGCCTGCCCCAGCAGCAGCATCAGGGCCACCCTCCTGTGTGCTGGGGAGGCTTTAAAAGCAAATTTTGCTCAGAGTTTTCAGGGCAGGATTGGGGGAATCTGGCTGTACTGGTGGGAAGGATTTGTGCAGCAGCTCTGCTTTAAAAAATTAGAGGAAATAAGTCAGATTATTCCTCAGGGCATTAACTCTGAGCCATTAAGGACTGAGTAAGAGAAACGTATTTAAAATCAAACCTTGCTGCTTCATCTGTTGGGAGGGAGGAAAACAGAGACCCCCTTAATATAAATATATAAATGCAATAATGAGGATGTGCTGCTGATATTTCCCTGCTTTTCCCTTCGTTTATTTTCAGTCCTCCCTGCAACACAGGCCAGGGTTAGAACTGCTCTGCCCAGCAGTCAGACATAAACGAGGTTCTACTTCAAATGAGGAAAGTCAAATGTTGCTATGGCAGTGTTAAAATTAAATTACAATAAGGTGTAGGTGTGACTGAGTATCCATACACACAAGAGGTGAAAACGACCTTTTCAACAACATATGGCAAGTGGCAGTATCTTGTCAAGAAATGCAAGAAAAAGCAAACATTATTAAAATTCAAAAAGCTTTCCTAAGACGTGTTTGAAGGACTTGGCTTAAACTTTGAGCTGAGATTTGGGAAGTGCAGAGCACCAGGGAGATGCTGCAGAGAGCCCCGGGTGTGTCTGTCCTGAGCCCCAGTGCAGTTGGTGAGGATATTGCACCTGAAGCCAGACCTTTGTGGCACAGGACTGGGCACTCCACTCTAAATACTGCTTCAAAACTGAGCATTTCAATGTCCAGCTCTTCAGCTCCCCAGTGGTCTTTTCAGGCCAACAGAAAATTCAGAGAAATCCAGGTTTTGCAGGAAAAAGTCTTTTTTTTTTTTTTAATGACAACACTCAGCAGGTAACCCCAGAACAAAAATGTCCATCCCTGGCCTTGGACACACCGAGCTCCTCCACGGATATTGGGAGGATTATTATTGTGGGCTGACACAAAACCTGCAAGTCCCATTCCCAGAGGAAGCAGATTAACACCCTAAGCCACCAAATAATTCCCGTTGTGTGTTATATGCAACTGCACAAGCAAAATGTTTTGCTGCACATTGTGCTCCATTATTTTGGAATACAATGGTTCCCTTGGCATTAGTGCCAACTGAATGGTGAGTTCATTCTGTCTGAAAGCCTCAACAGACACACACTGACAATGAGGAGAAATCAGATTGCTGCAGCACTTTCAAGCAGCTGGTAAAAATAATATTTTAATCAAATAACTCAGCTGCAACCGCCATGAACTACAGGGAAGGTTAAGGCTGTGCCTCAGTATTGTACTGAGAAAAAACAAAATTATTCCAAACGCTGTTCCATCTCCACTGCTTGACTTGGATTAAAAGCAGAGGATGCAAAGCAGAGTTTCCAGCCCTAAGAGCAAACTGAAGCCACCAAAAAAACCCCAAGGTTAAAGGAACAGTCTCAAAGACCAGCAAGAAAATGCAATGCCAGAGAAAAGTAACTACTGCCAGACTGGTGTGGCTTAATACAAAATAAACGTCTGGGGAGGAGAGTTGTTTTAATTTCCCCCAAAGTGAGGAATAAACGCACACTGAAGGCTCTGGGCTGGTGTCTGTGAGCTCTGAGCCCAGGCCCAGCTGCAGCATGGACTGCCTGCTGTGCCCAGGCTCTTCTGACACCCACACAGAGCCCCAGAGCTCACCCAGCCCCAAGTCAGCCAGGGCACAGCTCCGAGCAGAGACACACCTGAAACAGGAGCCACAAGCCTGGGCAGCCCTGGGGACTCCTGCCCTCACCTGCAGGAACTTGTTTGTGGCTCTGCCTTGTACAGCCTCAGCCCCACGGTCACATCCTGAGCCAAGGATTAAAGATCCAATTCCTGTCCCCACCTGTGATCACAGCCCCTCTGTGTCTGTGTGACAGCCTGAACTCTGCTAAAAACACGTGATGCCAGCTAGACTAAACCCCAACTTATCAGAAAAAAAAAATTGTAATAAAAGCTAATTTTCATCGTGGATGTCAGCCTGGAATGACACCCATAATAACAGTGAGGAGAGCTAGGTTTCCAAAGGGAAAAAAGGAATAAACAACCAACCATTGTGGCAGTCATTAAAAAAAAATTAATTAAAAGTAATTAAAGAAAGAGACAGACTTAATAACGACCTAGTGCTTGCTGGGCAGGAGTCCAGTGCTGCCCTTTTGGGTAATAACTGAAACAGAAGAGTCCCCAAATGAAACTGCCCTGAGATGGGAACAGGAGCTGCAGGTGAAGAGGAATCAGCACAGGAGGTGCCAGCAGCCCTGGGCAGGCTCTGGCTGTGTCCCCTCGCTGTCCCCAGCGCTCCTGGCCGTGCCCTGGAGCTGCTCTGTGTCCCAGGAAGGCTCTGCAGGTGCTGCTCACCTGTGGGGCCAGGCTCAGGTGCCACCAGGGCTCACAGGGCTTTCAAAAACCCAGGTACCTGCTGCAGAGTAATGGAAAGGGGACAGGATTTCATCTGCCATTTCAATAATTAAAATAATTGTCACACAGGGAGCAGCCCTGTGGAATATTAGTGTGTGCTGACATTGAGGGGAAGCTGCATTTCAACAGCAGCAGATTTTGTCACACAAGCCTCTGCTTTCCAGTAAATGTTTCATTGACTTCTACATAAAGCCCGTGAATGACTCCAGGCCTGGTTTGTGCTGCAGCCCCTGAAATGTTCTTTTTTTTTTCCTCTTCCACACCAAATATTTCAATGTCAATCTATTATCATAACAAATTGCATTTTGGAGGCTGGGAGCACAGGCTGTGTTCCTTATTAGCCCTTTTCTAGGTAACCCAGATTGCAGTCAACTAACATGTGGATTATAAATTCCCTTACAAAAAAATCCATAAAATATTAGTTTTAACCATCCACCTCTATTATTTCCAGCAGAAAAATTTAATTTGAACAGCTGCAAATTAAGCCTTTTGAGTCCAGCTCTACTTAAAGTTATATAAAAGGAAGAAAACCAAAACCCTCCCAAATGAGTTTAAACAGAATATTTATCGTAATACATCCCACATAACAAAGCATTTTCTTCTATACTGAATAATCATTTCTGTAAAGAAAAGCTTGGGAAAAAACCAAGAAACAAACCACACAGCAAATCAAGGCTTTAGGAGTGGAAAAATGCAGCCCCAAGCCACCCAGCAGCACCAAAAAATCAAATAATTCCCAGTAACATTTCCAGGGAAGCTGCTGCTAACAGCTCATTGCCAGGGAGCTGCCCCAGCTCCTGGCTAACTGCAATCCATGAATCCTCAGAGAGGCTCAGGGATGGACCCTGCTCAGGAGCCAAATAACCACAGCACTCTCACCTCACACAATTTATGGTCTGTGCCACATTTCAGCTAAGGCAGAAGTTGAAGGAGGAATAGCCATGCAGTAATTTGGTTAAAAAAAAGAGTTTTGGCTGCTTTGGCCCAGCAGCTCTTGTGTGTCCCAGAAGGAAACTGATGCTGCATTCATGGCTGGAGGAGTCCATGCACCCCCAGCTCGTGGCCAGGAGCTTCTCTGCAGTCCCAAAAACACACCCATGGCAATGAGAAGCTTTTGTTAATGCTGCTACCACAGAAAACAATAAATAACCAAATATTTACTGTTCCCACCACCACCATTTGTTGTGTCTCACACTTACAGAGGCTGTCCCAAGAGTCTGGCAGCTGCACAAGGCAGTTCCTCTGCTCTGGCCAAGGGTTCCTCACCTCTGGGTCCTGCTAGAGACCTCCAGGCTCAACTGCTGGAAGAGTCTGATCCCTCCACTGCAGGTCTTTGCCCGGGGATGCTCCCACAAAGCACAAAAATTACAGTAAAATTACAGCTGATGGTTTCTGAGGTGTGAGCTCTAGAGCTTTCTCCAGCTCACTGTTTGCTTTCCACTCACTCTGAGCCAGCTCTGACCTTTCCTCAGGTGTTGGGGCTTTGGGTGATGAAGGCAGAGACAAATGCACACACAGCCAGGTGAAAGCTGCCATCAGCTCACACACAGTTCCTGCAGTGAGTTCATTCTGTGCTCATGCAGAGCAGGAGCCTCACCTGGAGACACAAATCCCTCCTGATTGTACCAGCCACAGAAATGGAGGCACAGCACAGCCCCGAAGGTTTGGGACAGCTTGGAGGAGATTTTGTGAAGCTGCTTCAAATGCAGCCAAGGGGTGCAGGCAGGGGAGCCCCTTCACCTCAAACACAGTGTGAGGGGAGGGGCAGAAATCCCAAAAACCCCATCCAACCTGGGAATTGAATTGCAGTGCATTGATATTCTGAACTCCACTGCATAAAACTGTATTCTTCAACATCCCTCCTGCTCACTGGAGAGTCTGGACTGCTGAGCCAAAGCCTCCCCTTCCAGGACTTTGCAAGGCACACCTGGAGGAAAGCTCCTGACATCCCTGGGGACTCAGACAAATCCTGCAATGCCACGAAAGCAGCAGTTCCTGAACCACTGCAGAGTCTTGTTCCATGAGTGCCTCCTCAGATCACCGTGTTTAGAACGTTCAGAAAGAAAAAAAAAATAATTCAAGAGGCTGATTTGCTGCATTTATGCAAACACTGGAAGGTGAGGGGGCTCATTTCTCAGTGCTAGTAAACAGGTGTTTAGATATATATCTATATATATATATATCTGATATATATATCTGTATATATCCTGTCTTCTGCACACCCCCCACTGCCTGTAAAGCTGGAGGCTTTTCTCTTCACTCAAGATTGAATTGCCCTGAATATTTACTGCCTGTATCTATTACCCCAAAATTATGTGTTTCAGGATCATTCTATTTTTTTTTCCTTTTTTTTTCCTTTTCTTGAAGGGAAAAAGGAGAAGAGAGAGGGACTCCTCAGATCAGCAAGCCACATAATTCTCAGCTATCGCCTTTTGTAGAAAACAAATCCATTTCCCCACCTCCCCACACCCCACACTGTTGCTGCTGCATTATCTGTATGAGCCAGGCACTGGCAAGGAGATGGGGAAAAATGACAGGATCATTGTAAGAGAATTTAATGAAGTGGCTCCAAATATTGTATGAAAATAAATGAAGTGAATAATGCAGGAGCTCAGTGCAGGTCGGTTCTGTGCCAGTGGCCATTGTGTGAGCAGCGGGGCCGAGGGGATGGGATGGGATGGGATGGGATGGGATGGGATGGGATGGGATGGGATGGGATGGGATGGGATGGGATGGGATGGGATGGGATGGGATGGGATGGGATGGGATGGGATGGGATGGGATGGGATGGGATGGGATGGGATGGCTGGGGGAGTACAAAGGTGCAGGGACAATGGGCAGCCATGGCTGCACTTCACTGCAGTCATTGGTGAGGCCAGGAGGAGGAGGAGGAGGAGGAGGAGGAGGAGGAGGAGGAGGAGGAGGAGGAGGAGGAGGATCAGCCTTTGGGATCTCACAGAATGGACTGCATTGTGTAGGCTGGAGGAGAAGGCCCCGATCCCAGGCCAGGCCCTGGGAGCCATGGGGGACCCTGGGGCTGCCCAGGCACCGACACCGGCATGGTCACGTGACTGGCGGCTGGGGGGACACGCGACACTGGAAGACAGGGTCATGTGACCAGTGGGGCAGGGCCACGTGATGCCAGGGTCACATGACCAGCAAATGAGGCCACATGATACTGGGAGGATCAAATGAGGCCAGGGGTCACGTCACCAGAGGGCAGGTCTATGTTGTGCCAGGGAGTCACGTGACTGGCAAATGAGGCCATGTGATACCAAAGAGTCACGTGACCAGCAAATGAGGCCATGTGATACCAAAGAGTCACGTGACCAGCAAATGAGGCCATGTGATACCAAAGAGTCACGTGACCGGCAAATGAGGCCATGTGATACCAAAGAGTCACGTGACCGGCAAATGAGGCCATGTGATACCAAAGAGTCACGTGACCAGCAAATGAGACCATGTGATACCAAAGAGTCACGTGACCAGCAAATGAGGCAACGTGATGCTGGGAAGATCATGTGACTAGCAAACGAGGCCACATGACGCCAGGGAGTCACATGACTGGAAAATGAAGCCACGTGACACTGGGAGAGAGAGGGTCACGTGACCAGCGAGCAGAGCCATGTGATGCCAGGGGGGTCACGTGGCTGGGAAATGAGGCCACTTGATGCCAGGATCACGTGGCCAGAAAACAAAGCCACGTGATGCTGGGAGAGGGGGTCACGTGACTGGCAGACAGGGCCACATGACACAGGGTGGGTTTATGTGACTGATAAACAAGGTCACATGACTGGCAATCGGGGCCACATGACCCTGGAGGGTCACGTGACACCAGGGAGTCACATGACTGACAAACGAAGCCACGTGACACCAGGGCTCACGTGACTGGCAAATGAGGCCACATGACCCCACGGGTCACGTGGCCGGAAAACAAAGCCACGTGACACTGGGGAGTCACGTGACTGGCAAACGAGGCCACATGACACCAAGGGTCACGTGATTGGCAAACGAGGCCACATGACACCAAGGGTCACGTGATTGGCAAACGAGGCCACATGACACCAGGGGTCACGTGGTTGGCAGTCGGGGCCACGTGACGCCAGGGGAGTCACATGACACCAGGGGTCACGTGGTTGGCAGTTGGGGCCACGTGAGGCCAGGGGAGTCACATGACCGCAGGGGAGTCACGTGGCCGTGGGCAGGCCCAGGTTCCTCTGCTGTAATTTTGGCCCATTCTCCATTGCCCAGGTCCTGCTCAGAGAACACAAATGGCTGACTCTTACCCCCCCTCCCCTCCCCGCAGCCATCCCGCTCTCCAGCAGCCTCTCCTAACACAACTGCAATTCTCTGACAGCTTTACTTGCAAATTCCCTCTCTGCACAGCTCATGCTAAGAACCTTAATATTCCTGCAGATTCAGAAAGGGGATTTCCAACAAGCATTAGGAAAATTAAACTTCTCAAGAGCTGTCTCAATCTGACAAGCTATTTCTGGCTCTTTAAAGTACAGTAAGTGAAAATATTAAAATGGGGGGGGTGGAGAAGCTGTAGTAAGAGCCAGAAACGAGGCCAGGTGACTCTGGATACACCTAAGGCACTCATATATGTACATACATCCACAGAAATACATGAGTATGAATTGTTGAAGGCCTCTTGCTGCCTTGGAATAGAAAATCATCATCTCCCACCCTTTGCCTCCATCCAAAGCCACAGCAGCTGATAACACTAATGAACGTCAGAGGCATTTCCCTTGGAGATTTGTGCTTTGCATTCCACCCAGAGCTCCCCTGGGCAGCAGGTTGGGAGCTCCTGCTTAATCCAGGACTTGGACTCTGGGGGTGGGAGACAGGGAGGGCACAGTCCAGGCTGAGCTGGGGACACTGGGCTCACCACAAATCCTGCTGGGGGTAGCACCAGTGCACCTCAAATCCCAGAGATTTATGCATGTCCTGCTGTTCCCTTCCCAACAGGGCAGGCTACAAAATGTCCCCGAGTCCCAGCTCAGCCATCCCTGTCCCCTTTTGCTCCTTTCTCCCCCTCTCTGCTGCCTTCCCTTTTTACAGCCCCTTCAGAGCTCCCAAGCCTACACCCCAAAGGGAGGAGAGGCTGTTTATAGCCCAGGCCACTGCAGGGGAGGGTGAGAAGCTGAACCAGGCTTTCAAGCTGTAAGGGTGTGACTCCGAAGGAGGAGATGATGTTATTTTCTTCAAGAGAATCAGAGTGGCAAAATTTAGCTGTTTGCAAATTTTTCAGTAGTCTGGCCTGGTAGTGTTGCTCTAAAACCTGGAAATTGCCCTGGTTTAAGGTCTGGTTTGAGTGATGATGCCCAGCTTGTCTGTCTGTCCTCCCTCTCCTTTGCAGCAATCATCTCCAGCAGCCCCACAAATCACATCACAGTTGGGCTCAAAGAACACCCCCTGCAATTTAAGCCCCTCCTGGGGCTTTAATTTAACGGGTGCAGTCAGAGTGGGGTAGCCCAGCTCTGCAGAAGACGAGGGGACAAAACAATTAGGAGAGATGATTAAAATCCTGTGGCTCTCCAGGGGCTGGGGTGAGTGTGCAAGGACTGTGCAGTGCAATGAAAACAAATCCTTCTGAGCCTGCACTTGCAGCCTGCCAAAAATGCCTCTCCAGCTGCATGAATTGCTCTTGCAAAAGACAATTACTGAGTGTGCATTAAAGTCAAGGCTGTGTGGGGAGCTTGGTACAGAGCAAGACCTGATCAATACATGGGATTTTTCACTATTGCAAAACCCTTTGCAGGCTGATAGCACTTATTTAAGGGAGGAACACGAGAGGGACTGATTTGACCTTGGTGTCCTAACGGGGAGAGCAGGAGGGAATGCCAAATGCTGAGAGCAAAGCTATTGATTAGGCCTGGGAGAGGGCACTGATGGAAGAAAGCTGTAAAAAGTTATTAATGGCCAAGAGGAGCACAGTGATTTAAGGGTTTGGCTTGATGACAACAGGATGGAAAATGTGTGTCCATAGTCATCAGGCAAAGGATTTGCTGAAGAAATAGGGAGGCATGAGACAGAGCTGTGCAGGTGGGTGAGCTCCTCAAGGATACAGAGCATCCTGGGCTGGACACAGCCAGAGTGTGCTGACCTAGGCAGTGCTCAGGGGCAGTGGAAGGACAGCCCCCTTTCTCCTGTCCTTATTTCTGCTCCACTCTGCCCACCTGCACTTCCTGAGCTCAGGAAAAGGCTGCAAGTGGGACTCGGTCATCTCTGCAGTCTCCCTATTGTCAGGGCTGAGAAGTGAAGCTCCTTGGATTGGTTTTTATGTCATTAGTGCACTAAGTGACTGTGGAAAGCTCTAATTTAATTATCAGGAACACAGGCCTGAACATGAATAAGCACAGTGCCTGTTACACTTCAAAGCTGCAGCGTTCTGGGGCTGGGGACACCCACCTGGGCTCTGCCAGGTGTCACAGAGAGAGATGGTGCCCAGCCAGAACAGCCCAGAATGGACCAGAGCTGGAGAAATTCAGGTACACAGAGATGGTGCCCAGCCAGAACAGCCCAGCACGGACCAGAGCTGGAGGAATTCTGGCACACAGAGATGGTGCCCAGCCAGGGCAGCCCAGAATGGACCAGAGCTGGAGGAATTCAGGCACACAGAGATGGTGCCCAGCCAGGGCAGCCCAGAATGGACCAGAGCTGGAGAAATTCAGGCACACAGAGATGGTGCCCAGCCAGGGCAGCCCAGAATGGACCAGAGCTGGAGGAATTCAGGCACACAGAGATGGTGCCCAGCCAGAACAGCCCAGAATGGACCAGAGCTGGAGGAATTCAGGCACACAGAGATGGTGCCCAGCCAGAACAGCCCAGAATGGACCAGAGCTGGAGGAATTCAGGCACACAGAGATGGTGCCCAGCCAGAACAGCCCAGAATGGACCAGAGCTGGAGGAATTCAGGCACACAGAGATGGTGCCCAGCCAGAACAGCCCAGAATGGACCAGAGCTGGAGGAATTCAGGCACACAGAGATGGTGCCCAGCCAGAACAGCCCAGCACAGACCAGAGCTGGAGGAATTCAGGCACACAGAGATGGTGCCCAGCCAGAACAGCCCAGAATGGACCAGAGCAGGGTCTGTGGCTGCAGAAGGGAGCAGGACAGGAGCCCCAGTGTGCACCCAGGGCAGCAGGGAGCCAGCAGGCTCAGGGCTGGTGCAAACCAACGTGACTCAGGGCATTTGTGTCCCTGCAGGCTCCCTGGGCTGCTTGCAGGAGATGTGGCAGAACCTGTCGTGTGCAATCCAGCAGCCACCCTGGCAGTGTGCTGGGCATTTCCTAACGAGCATTGGCAGTGCACACAAACAGAGCAGCACTGCTGCTTCTCCAGCCATTAATATTACATTCGTGGGCTGCTTAATTTGCTGTTCCTCACAGAGCTGGAGCAGGGAGCCTGCATAATGAAGGATTTGTTGACAGAGGTCTTCAAATCACATCAGCAAGAAGGCAGGAGATGATCCTGTTCCAGGCACACTTGCTTGACTCGAATAACCTTGGCCCTTGTGATGCTCCTGGGGATGAGCAGGGCCCAGGTGCTCTGCTCTTCTCAGGCCATTAGTGCTGCCAGTTGTGAACTTGACCCGTTTAAGCTTTCACCGAGAACCAAACAGCACATGAGTGATTTCACAGGGTAGGAGCATTATTGATGCATGAGGAAGGTGATGCCCTTCAGAAAGGTGCTCCATCATTTGGCTGGGCAGGGGCATAAACAGAGAGAACTCCCACCTGGGAATTCTCAAACACAAACGAACTGGAAGCAGAATGCAAACTCTGTCTCCTCAGCACTTTGCAGGTGATAGCCCAGCTTGGTCTAGAGCTCTCCTGTCCTCAGGGGACAGCCCAAGCTGCAGCCAGGAATGGCTGGTGCAGTGTGGGGGGAGCTCGGGCTGGCACCTGGCCTGCAGGACACACCTGTGTCACTGCAGGACACACCTCCCTGCTCCAGGCTCCTCACCTGTGTCCCTGCAGGACACACCTTGATGCGAGGTATCTCACCTGTGTCCCTGCAGGACACACCTTGATGCGAGGTATCTCACCTGTGTCCCTGCAGGACACACCTCCCTGCTCCAGGCTCCTCACCTGTGTCACTGCAGGACACAGCTTCATGCGAGGTATCTCACCTGTGTCCCCGCAGGACACACCTTCATGCGAGGTCCCTCACCTGTGTCCCCGCAGGACACACCTTCATGCGAGGTCCCTCACCTGTGTCCCTGCAGGACACACCTTCATGCGAGGTCCCTCACCTGTGTCCCTGCAGGACACACCTTCATGTGAGGTATCTCACCTGTGTCACTGCAGGACACACCTTCATGTGAGGTATCTCACCTGTGTCACTGCAGGACACACCTTCATGTGAGGTATCTCACCTGTGTCCCCGCAGGACACACCTTGATGCGAGGTATCTCACCTGTGTCCCCGCAGGACACACCTCCCTGCTCCAGGTCCCTCACCTGTGTCCCTGCTGAGGGCTGGCAGCAGGACAGCTGATTTTTGGTGGCACTGGACTGCAGGATGTGTGGCTGCAGAGCTCCAGGGTGTGCAGGGATGGGCTCTGGCACCACAATGAACATGTAGAAATACGTGACAGAGCTCTTGGGCTTTCAGGACTAAATAAATTCATCTCTGGGAGTTTTTTTAAATGCTTGAGGCATTTTCTAAACGCACCATTTGGCAGTGATAGCTCCTTCCCCGAGCTAATTCCTCAGTGATGCTTGCTGGACCTTGATCAATACCACCGTGAGTGCAGCCAGCTCTCTCTCCTCAGTGACACATGTGAAAGGCTCTTCCAAGCTGTCCTACACAGTCCTGCTGCTCTCACTAAGGATCTTCCACAGCAGAACAGCCCCTGGGGCCACAGGAGACTCAGAGCTGGCAGTCTTGGAGAAACTGAGCACACACAGAGCTGAACGAAAGCGTTCCCAGGGTGCTCATTTCATTTACATCCCATTCATTACAGAAACGAGGTGTGAAAGTAGTTTCCAGAGCTCCTTGGTGCAGGCTGCACGTGGATTTAATACCTACTCTGCTTTTCCAAGTCGCTTACCTCCAGAGAAGTCTCGTTTCAAGCCAATTATTTAGCTGCATTTCTCAGACTTTGAATACACTGCTGTATTAATGCAGCTGGGTCTAAACCACCATATATTTAAGAATGCTAAAGGGAAAGCTTTCAAAATGAAAGAACAGAGTAAAGAACCAGCTTACCTGATTTATAGGACCATCGAGTTTCTACTCCTGATTGTATTCATGCATAAAGAAGTCTCTAAAAAGAACCAAACTGTATCAGATAAATTTTATCTTTTTTTTTTTTTTTGTTAAACATGCCTCAATCAGTCTACTCACAGGAAGAGAGATTCAAACATGAAAATAAGAGGCAACTGCAAAGAAGAAAACAAAAAGGTAATTAATAACCCTCACAGGAGAGTGCTTGCTGTCAGCAGGGCTCTTTATCAGGTTCAAGAGATTGCCAATGAGAGCCACAGCTGCAAAACATCTAAACCCCATCACTGCTTTCATGCTGGGGATGGGATTTGGGCCCCGCGTTTGCCAATTGGGAACTGATTGCCTGAAACAAGAGAATCGTCCCCTGGGATGCTCCAAGGTGCAGAGGGTTTTGCTTAAAGTTTGTCCCTGTGCAGCACAAGAAGGAAATGTACACAAACACCTCCTCCCAAGAGATAGACACATGCAAAAATCTCCCTAGGAAGTTAATTTATTCTGCTGTTAGCAGATTGATTAGTGTTTGCCTGCATACAGGTGGCCCCAGTTCACTCTCAGGATCCTGCACAGTGGGGTCTGGCCACAGATTTGCAGTGACTGGGCACATCACCTCACCTTGGGACTCCCCACGTCAGGGAGGAACACACCTTGCTCAGAGCACTGTGAACACAATTAATTATTTATAGCACTGCCCTGTGGGTAACAGCCAGCTCCTGCTGCTGGACACACAGGGAGCTCTGAGCAAGCAGACAGGCACAGATCTGCTTGTCAGGAGTCTCAGTGCTGCAGCTGGAGGCTGTTTGTCCTCAGGGGACATTTCTGTGCTTTGTGCTAGCAGAGGATCTTGCTGTTGGTTCAGCTGCCAGCAGTTTGTGTTCCGGGCAGAGCAGCAGTGACAGGCAGGGACTGTCCCACTGCAAAGGCAACCCTGCACTCACCCCTCTGCTCTGCTGGGCTCCAGACACACCTGGGCACTCTCAGCCTGCCTCGCTGCACACGGTGATGTGCCAAAAGCACCCAGAACAGCCCCAGGGCTGCAGGCAAGGCTGGGCTGAGCACGGCTGGACCTGCCACGCTTGGCTGCAGCACCAAGGCTGCTTCCCTCACCTGAGAGCTCGGCCAGGGCTGCTATGGACCCTGCACTGTCCTGTCCTCACTGCTGCACTGTCCTGTCCTCACTGCTGTCCTTGTCCTGTCCTCACTGCTGTCCTTGTCCTGTCCTCACTGCTGTCCTCGTCCTGTCCTCACTGCTGTCCTCGTCCTGTCCTCACTGCTGTCCTTGTCCTGTCCTCACTGCTGCACTGTCCTGTCCTCACTGCTGTCCTCGTCCTGTCCTCACTGCTGCGCTGTCCTGTCCTCATTGCTGTCCTTGTCCTGTCCTCACTGCTGTCCTCGTCCTGTCCTCACTGCTGTCCTTGTCCTGTCCTCACTGCTGTCCTTGTCCTGTCCTCACTGCTGCACTGTCCTGTCCTCACTGCTGTCCTCGTTCTGTCCTCACTGCTGTCCTCGTCCTGTCCTCACTGCTGTCCTCGTTCTGTCCTCACTGCTGTCCTCGTCCTGTCCTCACTGCTGCACTGTCCTGTCCTCACTGCTGTCCTCGTCCTGTCCTCACTGCTGCACTGTCCTGTCCTCACTGCTGTCCTCGTCCTGTCCTCACTGCTGTCCTTGTCCTGTCCTCATTGCTGTCCTTGTCCTGTCCTCATTGCTGTCCTTGTCCTGTCCTCACTGCTGTCCTTGTCCTGTCCTCATTGCTGTCCTTGTCCTGTCCTCACTGCTGTCCTCGTCCTGTCCTCACTGCTGTCCTTGTCCTGTCCTCACTGCTGTCCTTGTCCTGTCCTCATCCTGCTCTGTTCTGTCACTGCTGCACCTCGTCCTGCACTGTGTCATCCTCACCTTGAGCTGAAAGAAAGCAAAGACCATCTTATCTCCAAACTATTGGGCACATTTGCTTTATTTCCTCAGCTTCTCTCTTAAAATCTCCCTAAAATGTGTTTAGCCAAATGTGGATCTTCCCAAGAGGAGAAAAGCAGAACCCAACCCCAGAAATGCACATTTATTTCACGCTAGAAATAAAAGCATGTGGATTTATTTGCAAGTAGTTTCAAATCCTGAAAGGGTGGCTCGGTGCACATACATTTGTGGTATAACATGTTGGTGGTGCTGCGTGTTCTCCCCCAGCACTGCACAATGTAAAATTCTGTGAGTGGATTGTGCCAGGAGCCTTCCAGGATCCATCAAAGGACACATCCCTGTATTGCTGCCAGGCTCTCTCAGGGTAAACGTTCTGACAGTGAAAGGAAAGAGGCGTTCAGAGTAGGAAAAAAAAGATGAAGCCACTAAAATGCAAATTTTATTCACAGTTGGCATGTTTATAAATATATATATTACATTCTTACAATCTACAGTACATTCTAAATATAGAGGGATTCAATCTAAGTGTTTGTGGGAGGGTGGGTGTGTATTAAACTGAGCAACCCGGATTCAATGATGGAAGACAACAAAAAGGGGGCAAAGACTTACTCCAGAAAATAAAGGGGAACTTGAAATACTTTTATATATAAAATCCATTACCCGGATTTTAGTTAGTGCTTTGGCACTTCGCCACGGGCCATTGGAGGCTCCTGTTGGAGCTCACAGGGAATGGTTTGAGGGCACGTTGGGTTGGAAGGTGATCACTGAAATCTTATGTATGTACATCCTTATCAGAAGAAAACGAGATGATCATCACCCTGGGAGAAACAAATGGTGTCTGTGCAGGGCTCAGTGTTCACTGTGCAGCTCTCCCCTGTGCCCTCCAAACCTGCTGGGCTAAGGGGGGAGCACAGGGAACTGAACCCCAACCTCCCCCAGGGGAGGGGATGGAGGAAGAGGAGGGGAAGGGGAAGAGGAAGGGGAAGGGACCACAGCTTCCAAGGCTTACTGATGTGGGAAGTGCCCTCAGGATACCAGATGGGGAGCTCCAGAGAAAGGGCTGGGAATACAAATTCCAAACAGGACAATCAGATAAAGTGGGCTTTTAAAAATAGCTCATTCTCTCAAACTTTCCAAAACAGACCTTCCTTAATATGAGTGATATTCTGAGTACAGATTATATCTTCTCCTATTTTACAAATTAGGAAATACCGAAAATTGGCTGGCAAAGTTTATTACCTTGGCATCTACTTAAAAAGAAGAGTTTCAGTTTGAACTGAATCTGTGTATCCACTGTCAGTGCCTGGGAGGCAAACATGCTGGTTTGTAAACAGCCCAGTTACACCTTTATCCCCTCCAGACTCTTTGGAAACTCCTGACTCCTCAGCTCTGGGAGCTGCTTCCTTCACACTGTTGGTTTTTGTCAGCTTTAAATGAACGTTCCTGGGTGGATACTCTCTGCACGTGCCTCCAACGACATGCTCTTTTCATGGATCTATTTATTCTGAGACCAATCTTTTGCTTTTAACCAAAGCTTGCAATATTGAACAGTAGAGCTGTGTGAGCTTTGTAATATCCAAACTGCACTGGAGTTTGTTATATTTATTGATTTCCTGGGAAAGCACAGAGAGTGAGACCGTATTATTTTTCTAAGTTTTTTTTTTTTTCTCATGTTACCGTGTATCAAAAACCCCCACACATCTCTCACTTCCATCTCTGAGCACAGAGAAGACTTGAATTTTAAGAGCTGTCCAGGATCTCTGCTCTCCCAGCTGCTTTTGGGTGGCTTCTTGGGGCTCCATGGAGTGATTATCCACCAGCTGATTCTCGTTAGAATACAACATTTTGCCCCACTACCCAAAATTAAAGGCAGAAGGTGAGTGAAAAACAAACAAACGAACAAACCAAACCAAAAGAAGTCTTTTGTGTCTCACTACGCGCTTTCGTGTAATCTCTCCATGTAGTTTTTAAGTTCTTTGCACTCCCCCAGGTCCATGTCCTGGCAGACCCATTTAATGTCATCCTCGTTGCTCATCAGGATGGAGTTGACAGTGGGACCCCCATCATCAGAGGAGATGGTGGTGAAGGTGGTGAATTTAACCCGTTTCCTCTTAGAGGTAGGAGAAGTGGTTGGTTCACTTTTCTGTTCTTTCCCTTCACTGAATGAGGACTCAGGAGACCTGAAAGATTGTCCATCGATGTTTTTGGTGGCAGTTGTGCTGAGGAGATACTTGCTCTCCTCATAGTCCACTCCCCTGTCAATGGCTGTGATCTGCTCATCCTGCTGGGACGAGAAGTTGATGTGGTTCTCCAGCAGCTCTGTCCTGTTGCTCAGCCCAACCCAGTCATGGGAGTGGCTCACGCCCTCCTGCTCCTCGAAGGGAACTTGTTTGTTCCTGTACTTGAGCGCAAAGGTGACGCAGTTGATCAGGAACACCAGGATGGCCAGGCAGAAGACGCCCAGGAGAGCATACATGCCGATCTCCAGGTCACTGAGACCCCTGGGGGACTGCACCAGGTCGCTGTCCCCCGGCTCCCCGCTGTCCCTCGGCAGATCCACCTGTGCAGGGAAGCTGGTGAAGTCCAGGGGCAGGTTCTGGCTGTCATCATCCAGGAGGCTGTCCCTGTCCTCCTTCCTGCTCAGCACAGCCCTGTGGGTGGTGGTGGCCCTGCCCTGCTCGTGGCCCATGGAGGAGCTGTAGTAGTGCCCATCCCCTCCCCCCCTCTCCTGCCAGGTGTTTTTTTGGCGCCGCTCGCCGCCGTGGTGGTCCAGGTGGCCACCAGCCCCCCCGTGCTTGCTCTCACTGATGTTGGGGTTGGCATCGCTCTGCCCAAACTTGACTTTAATGCTGCCACTCCCAACGGCCAGGACGCTCTTCCTCTTGGATTTCTGGCACGATTCACTGATCACCATCTCCACCTTCACCAGGGTGCCCTGGCCCTCGGTCTCTGCAGCAATCACAGGCCACCTGAATCTGGGGTCGTGGTGGATGGACACCACCTTCTCATCCAGAGAGGTGGCTGACAAGGAGAAGTCTTTGGAGTCATAAATATCCAGGGGCATGACAGATCCATCACTGAACTGGATCCAGCAGCTGATGGCTGCTTCCTGTAATATATAAAATAAAAAATAAATATGCACGCACTCGGAGTGATGGTGGAGGGAAATGTGCTCTGTTCTGGTCTATTCCTTCCTCCTCACAAGATCCACACACCATCAGTGATCAGAACACAAATACACAGGGAGAGCAGTGAAATTAGTATCTTGCCAAGATGTGAACAGAAATAATCGAAAGCACTCGTTGAGGATAAGATTTGTTTCCACAAAGGTGCTTAAAGGAGCTGTGTCCCTTGGGCTCTGCAGAATCTACTTCAGCACCAGAATAAATTGCATGTCAGGAAGCATTACCAGTGACTGAGATCATTTACTGTTGTATATTTAAATAAAAAAAAACCCCAACATTATTTCTAAACTGCTTAAAACACAAAGTCTCCTCTTATTACACAAAGCACATGTTAAAAGATAGCTAATACAGCAAACAGGTCCACACGACTCCATACCTTCACTCCTGGATTTCTGTCTCTCAAATTAAATTAGCAGATTGTAGAAGCAGAGGAAACCAATCAGTTGCTTCTTTAGGAAATGGCCAGGGTAATTTTTATGCTTGTTAGCAATTAAAAGCAAGACAATAATAAAGTTTAATCTTGTGTCACAGCAATGCAGATTGTGTACTCCAGTGTGTGTGGAGGCTTTCACTGAATGCAAATGAATCTGACCTGGGAACTAATTCCATAACAGAATGTGCCAATGCTGCAGCTTTCCTGGGATCCTTGACTTTTGGCTTCTAACTTGAAACATTTTAAAGTGTTTTTAAATTTCAAGAAACATGTGCTCACCCATTTCTGAAAATCAGTCTCTAAGGACTCTCAAATGGCTTTTGAAAACTGCTGTGCCACCTGAAAAAAATCTTTGTATTCATACATCCATCATTTACAGACGAAATTCAGGTTGTTCTCCTGGAATCTCGTTCCTGCTCCTGATGGTCTGACTTGCCCTGGCTGGGAATCTGCACTGGAGAATCCCCACCAGCCAGACCTGGCTCCATCAGTGGATTCTCTGCTGTCTGAAATGAGCCTTTGTCTGGTCAGAGCTGGGATCATCCTGCTCTGAGTCTACCAGACAGACAGACAGACACCCAGCCAACAAACTCACCTGTAAAAACCGTGAATATAAAAGTCCTGTTTCTTTAAATCAGCAGCTTTTCATACAGACTGTATTTACATTCTAACTCCACATATGTACAGAGAATAAACATCCTTTAAATCCTTTAAATTGTTCATAGCACAAAGTCATTCACCTGTTCAGAGCATGGAGAATAAGCTCCCAGTCTTTGGGATTGTATGGTGCAGAATCTACTGGCCTGATTCTGAAATCCTCAGAGCCACAAAGCTCCCCCTGCTTCAATGGGAGATTTGCTTCTGTCTCTATTTCAGGACAGAGCCCTAAGACTTTGCTGACACTGTCATAAATCCCAGCTTTGTGTTTATTAATCTTGGGATGTTTCTTGAAGACTGCATAGAATTTATGTCATCAGCTCTCATCCTCCCACTGTGTTGCTTAAACCTGCATAATCATTTAATAACTTTGCATTGCTCTGCTTACAGGGACTGTGCTCTGCAGATCACGTCCTGAGCAATGGAGGGACTCTGCTGCCTTTCAGACCACCCTCAGACTGGGGAATTGGCACACAATTTCCTCTCTGGTGTAGTGTGGGTCCAGTGCTGCCCTGCACCCAGAGAAGGACCTGCCCAGGCTCCATTTCTGGGAATGGCAATGCCAGGGCTGGCAGCACAGTGGGACTGGCTGGCATCACCCCCTGCTCCTGGGCTGGTCTCAGGGCACTTTGTTAAACTCCCCATGCCATGGATTAGCTCACTGGCCTTCCCTCAACCTGCCTGGCATCGATTTCTTGACTCCTGGAACACTCTGGGAGCCTGATTTTTATCACCCTATAAAGACAGCAGCTCTGCATTATTTCTCATCCTGCATCCCAAGGATAAGACCCCATGATGAATTAAAGCACCTCAGCAGTTGGCCAGACTTCAAATGTGCATGCCATGATCATTTACCTTTAAAGCTCAGAACATGCCTAAGTGTTAGGAGCCCAGTGCATCCTTGATGAAAGTCCCAGACTGATGGATTTGGTTTGGAATAAAAGTTTAAATTTCAAATGTGTACAGAAGCACAAGGACAAATACCAGGCAGGGACTGATGAGGACATGGCAAAGTCCAAAAGCCCTTGGTAACTGTTGGTTCCCTAATAGAGGAACTAAGGGTAATAAGGGGGAAAAATGGTTTATGAAATCATGAATCAGGAAATGAGTCAGTGATGCTGATTCATATTCCAGTAATGAATCAGAATGAAAGGCGTGTTCCCTGACTTCTTAAAGTGCTCACGGGAAGTGACTAAAGGAAGAAGAGTTTGGCACAACACGAGGCACTTTCTCATGAAAAGGTGGAATTAAAGGGTTGGTTTGGATGCCTGTGGTGGGAGGCTGAACATGGCAGGATGTGCTGGGATGGAGAGAGTGCTGGATGGACAAAAAGGCACGAGTGAGTCTCTGTGTGTGTGTGTGACACATCACTGCCTCTTATTTATGGGATCAGCCACGACAGGAAGGTGTTTGGTGCCTGGGGCTGCTAAAACACAGTGCCCTTTTTGGGAGATCTTTGTTTTCCCGTTTAAGACCTTTGGTGGCCTTCAGGAAAATTCCACAAACAGAATGTTTCATTAGCACATTAGTCACAAAAATCTGCTCAACTCCAGCAGCTGGAAATGCCAGAGGCAGTGGCTCAGAGCATTCCTGCCACACAGCCCAGCTGGGCACCAGTACCTGCTTTGGGGACTGGAGCAGCTCCTGTGCCACTGCAGTAGCAAAGATGGCCCTGTTGCTGCCTGGGCTGAGCTGCAGGGACAGGGACAGTCCTGTCACCAGCTGCACTCCCAGGTCAGTTATTGTCACCTTCTCGTCCAGGACTGTCACTGTCTTCTCAGCCAAGATGGCATCAGAAAGGGGGGACAGTATCTGGAAAGAAAAACTGGAGTCAGCAACAGCCACCTTGTACAGCACCATGAAAAAGAACCACACAGAATTAATGTAACACAGATAAGGGATGTTTGTGGTAATGGGAAGGATTTCTCACAGCAGGCACCATTAAAACATGACTCAATAGGGCTACACACATTTTGTACCTCTTCTGCAGTAACAGGGGCCTTGTGACACCTTTTACCTGTAATCAGCTGTGCCATTCCCCTCTCTGCTATGTGCCAAGCACATCTGTCTGTAAATATAATAGCCACATCTGCCTGATGTGTAGTAACCAGTTGTTAATGTAATCTTCATGTGAAATGTAAGTATTTGATTAATTCTCATGTTTTGAGGTAGCATAAATAGAATGCGGTCTGTAGATTTATATAAAATCCACGGAATAAATGGTATTTATTTCTATGCTGTGGAAAGGAAGGGCAATGTATTGCTACAATAACCTCTCATGGTACTGAATGCAAAATTGACGGAGAGAATTTGTTTTGGTTAAGAAAATACACACAGAGGTCAGAGCAGTGATACATGACATCCAAGATGCTCATTAGCAAGCAAGTTGAATTTAATGATCCATACAGGGTACAGAGCATTTTGGAAGCAGCTTATAAGAGGTCTTCTTTAAATATAACTTGCTCTCAGCTTTTTACCCTTGGATTTTTCTTTCCACAGTTTTATGTGCATTGGTTGGAGCACTGTAAGTTCCAGAGCTTTAGAAAGGCATTCAGAAAATCTTTGCGGATTTTGCAGAAAGTCAAAAATCTCAAATCCCATTTCTCCAGCCTTGACAGCCTCATTATCGACAGGAGTGCTGGTTGTTTTCTGCTTTGACAGTGTGGGATGATCAGCATGTTTGGAGAGAGATTTTATCCCTGTTCTAGTGTTTGTTAACATGTCTTCTACTTCAGTATCACTGAAATAATCTCTCTCCCCATCTCCCTTTCCTTTTAATTAATATTTGGATTAATATTCCAGTCTCACTTCCTTAACCAGCACTGGTGAATTTTCACTTTACCCTTAGCTCAGTCAGTGCAGGCTGGGAGAAAATTGAGCTGTTCCAGCAGCTGCATGCCCTGTGATAACCCAAATCAAGGTTCAAAACCAGCCTTAGACAAAAATAATCAGACAAAGCCTCCCAATATACAGGATTAAATTAAATAAAACTGTCATCTACTACACTTTGGGGCACCAGACAAGGAGAGAAAACCATCTCTTCCATGTCTTCTAGCTCTTGTGTCAGTTCTGTTCCATTCCAAAGTGGATGGCTGCAGTTTTTGCTGTTAGTGCTGGATCACCCATTCCCAGGGAGGGGAGACAGGGAAGGAGCAGGAGCACAGCCGTGGTTTCCCTACCTGAATCGTGGTCATCCCGAGCTCCAGCCCAACCAGGACCTGCCCATCCTGCAGCCTGGCAATCCTGGGCTCCTCCACCTGCATGAAGTCCCTGACCAGGTCGGTGATGTCCAGCTGCCAGTCGGAGCCCAGCAGGTGAGCGAGGGCAGCCCCAGGCTGCGGGGGCTCGGCCACGAACTGTGTGAGCACCCTGACCGTGGCGTGCTGGTACTGCAGGGTGCAGCCCCTGCCCCTGCGCTCGTCCTCGTCCTCGTCATCGCTGTCCCTGGCCGGCCTGGGGGCAGCAACAGCCACAGCTCAGCTGTGCTGCCAGCTCGACAGCACCCCTGCTGCTGCAGGGCCAGGGCTGAAAAGGTACAGCAACACACACCCCTTCCAGAGAGCAGAAAAAGTCATTTATTGCAGGAGTCGACACTTTTTTTTCTTTTGGGCTAATTCGCTGAACCAAAGATAGAATAAGCTCATTGGTCCAAGGAAGGCAACACCTCTTGTAAAGGTGCTCTTACCAAAACATCACATTCCTCACACACTCATCCTGTCCACAACACCAGGTGCTAAACTTTGTTATTAATTCTTTCCCTTCTGTTTTCCTTTGAGTAGCTTGGGAAAAATCAGACTGCTGTTTTTCCCTGACTCAGCAGCATCCACAGACACCAAGTGCTGCCCCAGTCTGCACTGCTGCCCCAGTCTGCACTGCTGCCCCAGTCTGCACTGCTGCCCCACTCTGCACTGCTGCCCCACTCTGCACTGCTGCCCCACTCTGCACTGCTGCCTCACTCTGCACTGCTGCCCCTGCACTGCTGCCCCACTCTGCCTGGCTGGGGGGCCACGCTGCTTCCTTCATTTCTCCCACTTTGATCCTGTATCCCGTGTTCATAACTCAAAACCAGCCCTTGGGATCACCAACTGCCTCCCAGCCTTGCTGCCACACCGTCCTCCCCGAGTGTCTCCCTTTGTTTTCCATGCCAAGTCCTTGCTTTCAGGACCTTTACACTTCTTTTCTTTCTGGATCTTCCCATAAACATCTTTGTGTTGCCATGGAAATCTCTGCACCTACACACACATCCCTCTCTGTACAGCACAGTTTGAAATCACATCTCCACCAAAACGTCTTTGCTCTGATGCTAACAGAAACCTGTAATAAATGTCTTCATTTGCAGGTGGGAATACCAAGTATCTCCTTTACCGATCTGTTCCTCTTGTTCTTAATAACACTGACAACAGCTGCAGACAGTTCTGACCTGCTTCATCCATCCTCTGTCCCGTGGGCACTGACAGTGACACTGACAGTCTGAGAGCTCTGTGTCCTGACTCTGGGACCCTGATCAGTGCCACTGGACCCTACAGGAGGTGAAGCAGGGATTGTGCTAACTGTAGCCACTGACAATGGATCCATAAGCTGCCAGGACCTGTGCACAGGCTGGAGGCTGAGCAGCCCTGCCAGCCCTGCTCTTGCTGATGTCTCCTTGCTGCCTCGTGGCTCATCCTGCCTAACTTGACCAATTGGCTCTTCCCATCTCAGCCATTAGTGCTACAAAAGGAAATTGATTTCCAATCCAGGTTCATGCAACCTGCAGCTTCCATTTCCCTTACAAGTCCAGTGCAGGAGCCTATTGAATAAATGTCTGCTGACCTTCAAATTTACAGCAGAATTGCATTAAGGCCAAATGAGCATGTTCAGATCCACTGGCCCTGACAGGTCCCTGGCAAGTGCACAGTCCAGAATGAACATCCTCTAATGAAACCTACCTCTTATTAGAGATGATGGGGACTCTCCACCCCTTGATCTGATTTAGTTCTGTGTCAGAGACCTCTATCTGCAGCGGGAGACGAGGAATCCAGACTGTCATTTCTAAAGGGGCACTCAGATGCTGGTAAGTAAAATTAACTATGACATTCACTTTGCCTTTCATTTCCTTCCCGTTGACAAAGACATAGTCACATCTGTCAGAAACCTGCAAATAAAAAAGAGGAGGAAAAAAAAAATTAATGAGTCTCTTCACTAATTATAAAGTTCACCACATGCTGGGTAAGTGAGTGGGAGGAAGAGAAAGGATCCAGGTTTAACCCAGCTCCAGGTTCAGAGGACAGCTAGGAATAACAAGGAAGGTGCCTGGTGTGCCCTTAATAGCCTGTGTAATTCAGCATCGTTAACAGGCTGGTTCTTCCTGCTATCAACAGCTCCAGTAAAACCCAAGATAAGGGAACAGCTTTTTTTGGTCCTTAATTCCCACTCCTACAGGAGGACAGACCTGGGATAATGGCAGGGAGAGATGGTTCCTCTCCTCTCCCCACAGCTCACACTGCCCAGCTGTCTCCTGTGTGCAGCCCAAGGAACCCCCTCAGCTGGGGAGGGACAGGTGAGACTGAGGAGGGACAGGTGAGACTGAGGAGGGACAGATGTCCCTAATCAACCCCAGAGTGGGACAGAACTCTTCAGGTACCAGGGAATGGGGTGGTCCCCACCAAAACTCATGCCAGGAGAGCTCAGTGATGGCCAGGGCTGTCCCCAGCCCTGCTGCCAGCCCATCAGAGCCCTCACACAGCCCTGGAACAGGAGCTCAAGCCACTCCTGATGTCACTTTATTTATCACCTGCAGCTCTGGACATCAATATTGCAGAGAGTTAGTAAATCTCACTCAAGCAATTTAGCAGTTGCTGCAAGGATCTAGGTGAGCTGACAGGACCTGTTCATTACAGTTAGTTAAAATATATGAGTAAATGTACACGTCAAATAATTTATTAACTACCACTTTACCGTGCTGATGATCTGAAGGAATGATCTATTAGAACCCTGAACTCTTTTCACAATCCATTACCAGCCAGACCTTCTATTCCATTCCATCAATGTATTTAATATTTCTCACTCTAGAATGTACAGTCTCATCCTTGTCTGGATTTAATGCCATTTTCTACTTTTCTGTTTAAATGCTGAATGAATTTAAATCACATTTAAATATCACCAGCTTTTGTAGGATAATTGGCATTCCTAATATTATTATCTTTAAACAACAACAACCCCCTCACAGACAGATCCACAGCAAATGCATTTCCATCCTGGTTTGTCTGAGCCTAGGTGACACACCAAAAAAACGTTATCATGGCTCTTGCAATGCCTCCCTTCCAAGCCATGTCTGTTTTAAGGTCAAACTTGAGTTGCTGTTGGTTTCAGCAGGAAAGAAGGAGTTTGTTTACAGGCAGATTTATGGTTTTTAGGATTGCCTCATGTAAGCCTGTTTTCCACCAGCTCCTGTCAGGATCCAGTCTCAATGTGCTGCACAGCAAGAAAATCCAGCTGCTGTCAAAAACCCCTGAAAACATGAAGGGAGGAGCTCAGAGCAGGCAGCTGAGCACAGACACTGATATTCCATCCACTCCATCCCAGTGCTGATCCCAGCTGAGCTGGGCAAAGCTGCAGGAAAAGCTCGATGTGAGCAGCAGGAATGGGGAATGGCTGTGGGGAATCACAGGGACATCCCTGGGAGCAGCAGGAATGGGGAATGGCTGGGGGGGAATCACAGGGACATCCCCGGGAGCAGCAGGAATGGGGAATGGCTGTGGGGGAATCACAGGGACATCCCCGGGAGCAGCAGGAATGGGGAATGGCTGTGGGGGAATCACAGGGACATCCCCGGGAGCAGCAGGAATGGGGAATGGCTGTGGGGGAATCACAGGGACATCCCCGGGAGCAGCAGGAATGGGGAATGGCTGTGGGGAATCACAGGGACATCCCCGGGAGCAGCAGGAATGGGGAATGGCTGTGGGGAATCACAGGGACATCCCCGGGAGCAGCAGGAATGGGGAATGGCTGTGGGCACAGCACAGGGACATCCCCGGGAGCAGCAGGAATGGGGAATGGCTGTGGGGAAGCACAGGGACATCCCCGGGAGCAGCAGGAATGGGGAATGGCTGTGGGGGAATCACAGGAACATCCCCGGGAGCAGCAGGAATGGGGAATGGCTGTGGGGAATCACAGGAACATCCCTGGGAGCAGCAGGAATGGGGAATGGCTGTGGGGGAATCACAGGAACATCCCCGGGAGCAGCAGGAATGGGGAATGGCTGTGGGGGAATCACAGGGACATCCCTGGGAGCAGCAGGAATGGGGAATGGCTGTGGGGGAATCACAGGGACATCCCCGGGAGCAGCAGGAATGGGGAATGGCTGTGGGGGAATCACAGGAACATCCCTGGGAGCAGCAGGAATGGGGAATGGCTGTGGGGAATCACAGGAACATCCCCGGGAGCAGCAGGAATGGGGAATGGCTGTGGGGGAATCACAGGGACATCCCCGGGAGCAGCAGGAATGGGGAATGGCTGTGGGGAATCACAGGAACATCCCCGGGAGCAGCAGGAATGGGGAATGGCTGTGGGGGAATCACAGGAACATCCCTGGGAGCAGCAGGAATGGGGAATGGCTGTGGGGGAATCACAGGGACATCCTCGGGAGCAGCAGGAATGGGGAATGGCTGTGGGGGAATCACAGGGACATCCCTGGGAGCAGCAGGAATGGGGAATGGCTGTGGGGGAATCACAGGGACATCCCTGGGAGCAGCAGGAATGAGGAATGGCTGTGGGGGAATCACAGGGACATCCCTGGGAGCAGCAGGAATGGGGAATGGCTGTGGGGAATCACAGGGACATCCCTGGGAGCAGCAGGAATGGGGAATGGCTGTGGGGGAATCACAGGGACATCCCTGGGAGCAGCAGGAATGGGGAATGGCTGTGGGGGAATCACAGGGACATCCCTGGGAGCAGCAGGAATGGGGAATGGCTGTGGGGAATCACAGGGACATCCCTGGGAGCAGCAGGAATGGGGAATGGCTGTGGGGAATCACAGGAACATCCTGGGACACCAGGGAGAAGGGAAATTGGGCAGAGCCCCAAAGGGCTGACTTACACAGGGGAGGAAAGAGCTAGAGCTGAAGATAGGGTGGCCCCAAGGTCACCTGGAGCCCGGGGGCTGCTGGCCCTGGGGTCCTGCACTCGCCCCTGAGCTCTGCAGGCTCTGAACACCTGGAATTCCCTGGGGAGCACATGGGTAACAGCTCTGTGTGACCTCCTTGCTGGAACTCAACACGGACTCTCCCAGGCCACAGAGATCACTCTGAATTGTGCTGGTCAGAGACGGGAATCACACTCTCAGATTTTAAAGTCATTAATGCTCAAGCAATAACAAGAGAAAGAAAATTTGGCAGGCAAACAGACCTCGAGTCCAACTTTATCAGGGTTTACTGCACAGAGAGAGTTAAAAAAAGAATCCATCCCTGAAAGACTGCTGCATGAATGATTAAATAAATACCATGACCTTGTGCCTTCACGATGATGATTTATAGAACAAACTGATGGTCAGGAAAACAAATGACTCTGCTTGGGATACCCTCCTGTGCCTGCTTCCCTGCTGTCAGTGCAGTCAGCAGCAGCTGTGAGCTCACTGAGCTCCCAGCCAGCCCTTCACTGTTGCAATGAATAAGCATCACTGTTCTGCTGCAGTTTGCATGCAGTCCTAACACAGCAACATCAAAACACGGGGCAGAGTAGAGCACATTTTCATAAATCAGGCCAGCACATTCAGGACGGGGTCATCAGTGGACAGGCAGGTGAGCCATGCCCTGCTCCTGCAGCCACATCCCAGCCATTCATCTTCCAGCACAAGAGAAGGGCAAAGACATGGAGGGGGAGCAGGAAAACCGAGCTGCTCTGCCTCTTCTGACATTGTCTGGAAGCTGCTAACCGGGAGACAGGGGGCGTTTGTGCAGTGGGTTTGCTGCCAGGACACCCATGGCCAGGAGGAAGGGCTGTCCCAGGAATTGGGATGTGCTCCCAGAGCCCCAAACAGGGGCAGCACAGGCACCAGGGGAGCCCCGGCCGTGCCCCGGGTGCCAGCAGTGCCCAGGAGCTCTGCCCTGAGGCTGCACAGCTCCTGTCAGCACATCAGTGATGGGGCTGCAGCAGCATCTCCACAAAGCCATCAGCACTTCTGAAATGCAACACGAGCTACAGAGGGGCTGGGGAGAGGTGGGTGTAAAACAATCTGTGCTCCTCCCAAAATCCAGGGACTCCTTCCCATCTCTCATTTCCCCCTCCTCCTCCTGCCTTTGAGTTGTGATGTCTCAGGGATGAACACTCCACTTTGCAGGGAAGGTGACGAGGGCTCAAGAGAGAAAGAGCAGATTTTCTTTTACTGCTAATGTACTGCTGGAGTACATCTGTGTTGTGGCCACTGTAATTCAGGGACATTTTAATGCCATTAAACCCTTCTGGTGCTGTGCTCCCTTGCTGAAGCTTTTCTAGGCTTTGTATCACTGGAGCTTTTCACACAACTGCACCGAGCTGACTTCCATTAATTAAGGGAGACTGTACTTAGCGTTCACAAGATGCTCCAGAAATTCTCTCAGTACAGGGGGCTTTCATCTCTTGAGGGACTGAGCTTTGAATGGCTTTTTTGGGCATGAACTTGGTAGGTTATAAAAGTGCTTTGGGTTTCTTTTGGCTCCTGCAGGTTCCATCAGTGAAGAGCTAAGACGGCTCCTCTGTGTCACACACACACATCTGATCCTGAGAGCTGGCACCGAGGGCAGAGGTCTGTCCCTGCCACGCTGCCAGCACAGCACAGGGGCAGGAATTTCCCTTCCAAGCAGGAATTTCCCTTCCAAGCAGGATTTTCCTTTCCAAGCAGGATTTTCCTTTCCAAGCAGGAATTTCCCTTCCAAGCAGGAATTTCCCTTCCAAGCAGGAATTTCCTTTCCAAGCAGGATTTTCCTTTCCAAGCAGGATTTTCCTTTCCAAGTGCACCATGTCCACAGCAAACACGCAGCTCCTGGTGAGCTGCATGGCCAGTTCAGCCATCAGCACTGCAAAGTGTGCAGGGTGGGATATTTCAGATACCTGTGCTCAGCCCTGCTCTGAATTCAAACCCCCAGTCCTACAAGCCACTGCTGTTCCTACTGCAAGTCCTCACTGTAAACACACAGTGCCTGGCCCCTGGTACCCCTCTGTGCTTTGGGTACCCCCAAAGTGAGCCCAGAGCTCAGCTCTCAGCCCTGGGGGATGCTCTGAGCCACCCCAGCACTGACAGACACAGCGAGGGGCACGGCTGCTCCAAGGCACTTCTTCTTTACACCTGCTTGAGAAGCCTGTTTGTGTTGTTTGGAAAGGGCTCATCTCTGTCCCCTAAAACTCCTCACCTTCTGTACTCTCTTGGGGTGTGATGACAAAGATCACAAACCAGAGAGATGAGCTTTTATTAACTTCTCTTATTTTATTCCACATTATCTGTAGAAGAAAACACTGAACTCCTGGAAGCCTTGCAGCAGGACTTCAGCCAGCCTGGGGAAAACGTGGAAGAAGCAGCAATAATGTCCCTCACAAATCCCTCCCAGTCCCTGTCACACCGACCTCCTGCATCCCATTCTCCAGAGAACAGTTCCCATCCCTTTCCTAAAGGGATTTTTCTGCTTCTCCCAAAAGGATTTGACTGCTTTTCCCACTCCCCCTGTGTGCAGGCTGTCTGGGGAGAGCTGAATTTGTGGCTGATATTCCTTTGGTCCCATAAACTCTGTGGGATCAGGTTCAGCTTTGGGCTGAACAGAATCCCAAGACCTAATGGGAGGGAGGGAAAGGGGAATGAATGTACATCCTAACCCCAAAAGGCACCCACAGCCTGACTGCTGGCTCTCAGAAATAACTGTAAGTCTTTCCCCACCTCATTATCATCATTAAATTCCCGTGGGATAACAGTAAAGCCCTCACAGGAAACTCCTTTTCTGCTACAGTAATTCTGCTGGAACTCTTAGGAAGTCACAGCTAATAAGTCTTTGAAAATAAGATTTGGAAATAAGCAGTTTATTTGAAAATAAGCAGTTTAGGGCTATACATCTCAAGGGTGGCCAGCTGGGAAGGTAAGGCTCTGATATTCCCACATAAAAATCTGTATTTTGGGATCACTCAGTGACTCTGTCCCCATCCATGTTCCTGGAAATGATCCTTCCCCCTACAAGTGCTCTCTGTATATAACACACACTTCAAACACAGCCCTGCCACCGTGGTGAGCTCATGGGATCTCTCCTGATTTAGCACTGCACACATTTTCCTTGGTCTACCAGCAGAAATGGGGATATTTGGTAAGCTAAGTTATGATAATGAGCCCTGCCTAAATCACTGCTGTCACAAGAAGAATGGGGGAGTCTCTGCCAACCATTAAAAATGAATGAGGAAGGAAATAAATAAGCAAAAGCAGCTCGTTTGAGCTATAAAAGACTTGAGAACACAAGCTGTGTACCAAGGTACAAAAGGATGAGGCCATTATTAGATCTGTAAGTCACTTACAAATGACTCTGGGGAGCTCTGGGATAACTGAGCCCGGCCCAAAATGAGCCAAGGATCAGGAACAGAACAAGGCTCAGCTCATGGCACCTCTCCAGGAGGGACATGTCCAACCTGGGCTTCCTGAGCACCTGAGGGTCAGAAATCACCATCCACAAATGCAGGTCTGTAAATCCCCAAACCTGGATCTGTATTCCCCAAACCTGGATCTGTAAATCCCCAAACCTGGATCTGTAAATCCCCAAATGTGGATCTGTAATCCCCAAACCTGGATCTGTAAACTCCCAAATGTGGATCTGTAAATCCCCAAACCTGGATCTGTAAATCCCCAAATGAGGATCTGTAATCCCCAAACCTGGATCTGTAAATCCCCAAACCTGGATCTGTAAATCCCCAAATGAGGATCTGTAAATCCCCAAACCTGGATCTGTAAATCCCCAAACCTGGATCTGTAAATCCCCAAATGAGGATCTGTAAATCCCCAAACCTGGATCTGTAAATCCCCAAACCTGGATCTGTAAATCCCCAAACCTGGATCTGTAAATCCCCAAACCTGGATCTGTAAATCCCCAAATGAGGATCTGTAATCCCCAAACCTGGATCTGTAAACTCCCAAATGTGGATCTGTAAATCCCCAAACCTGGATCTGTGAATCCCCAAATGAGGATCTGTAATCCCCAAACCTGGATCTGTAAATCCCCCAAACCTGGATCTGTAAACTCCCAAATGAGGATCTGTAAATCCCCAAACCTGGATCTGTAAATCCCCAAATGAGGATCTGTAAATCCCCAAACCTGGATCTGTAAATCCCCACACCTGGATCTGTAAACCCCCAAATGAGGATCTGTAAATCCCCAAATTTGGATCTGTAAATCCCCAAATGAGGATCTGTAAACCCCCAAATGTGGATCTGTAATCCCCAAATGAGGATCTGTAAATCCCCAAATGAGGATCTGTAAATCCCCAAATTTGGATCTGTAAATCCACCCTGCATGCTGCTGGGATTAGGGTGGAATAAACCCAGCATCACCTGCACCAAAGCTTTCCCCATCTGGTGGGATTTACACCGAATAAAGTCTTCTTAATTTTAAGTATTTTGAATTTTAACTGTGAGTGTTGAAGGATCTGCCAAAATCTGAAAATACCCTTTCAAAGGTGATTGATGACAGAACAAGGGGGAAAGTTTTAAACTGAAAGGGGGCATGATATTAAATATTAGGCAGGAATTGTTCCCTGGCAGGGTGGGCAGGGCTGGCACAGGGTGCCCAGAGCAGCTGTGGCTGCCCCTGCATCCCTGGCAGTGCCAAAGGCCAGGCTGGACATTGGGGACAGTGGGAGGGGTCCCTGCCATGGCAGGGCTGGCACTGGGGGGGATTTGGGGTCCCTTCCAACCCAAACCACTCCATGCTCCCACCATCCCCTCCCAGCTGCCTCTCTGCTCTGTGCAGAAGGATCTCGATTTTTGGATGAGGTGTCAAGTGACACATCCCAATCTGCAGGTCCAGAAAAACCAGAAGCGCTCTGAATTTGGGAATTCCACACCTTCAATCATCAACACTGTTCTGCAGAGGTTTTCCTATTGCCAAAAACTACCAAAAACTACCAAAAACTACAAAAACTACAAAAACTACCAAAACCTACCAAAACCTACTGCATCCCCAGCTACATCTACTCGTTCTGCCCAGAGACAAAACCTCCCCTGGTTTTTTAGGGGCTTGTTTGCTGCCAGGCTTTCCACAGTGACACGGTGCAATCCCACCCAGCACTGCTATAAATAGATATTAGCAGAGACCTGTGCACATGAAAAATGGTTTTTACTGCACTAATCCAGCTGAAGCATCTCATAGTGAATATTGATTTAGGGAACTCTGATAGCAATTAATTTCGAAGAAATATTTTGGTTTGTTCTGCAGCTTTGTGGCAAACATCAATATCCTGAATATACCCGAGTGAGACACGCAATGGGACATTTTAAAAGGACTTTAATTCCGGGCAAACATCCAATTGTAGCTGCAAGTTTAATAGTTCCTTTGTGATCTGACACAACGTCCGCTGTGTGTGCTGGGAGCGACTGAAAAATCCCCTCATTAACAGTCTCTCTTCAGGAATCACCTTTTGCTTTTTAAAATCAAGACTTGGTGGATAAACCTTCAGTGTTTTTTTTTTTTGTTTGTTTGTTTCTTTTGCCCCTCTTTCCACTCCTAAGAGCAGCTGCTCTCTGAGCAGTGCATTTGCACAGATTTTATTCATTTTTCTGGGGCTGTAGTGAGAGAAGAGCAGCTTCTGCCCAGCCCTTTTGTGAGCACATTTTGAAGTGTCTGCACCCTCTGTCCTCACCTGGGATTTATTTCTGCCTTTTAAGAGCTTGTCCACTGAGCCCAGACCAGCCAGGGGCCACTGAAGTGTCCCTGTGCTGGCTGTCCCCTCTGCCATGGCACTGCCACTCGAGCTGCTGGAGGATGAATGCTGCATTTGAAGACACCTACATTTGCTTTCATTTTTGGGTCACGAAATTCAGTTTCATTTCAATTTCAAATGATTAAAATGATGTAAAAATACCACAACATCAAGGAAAAAGTTATTTTAAAGTGGGAAAACAATCAAAACATTTCATTTTGGAAATGTCAAAACAAGTTGTTTCCTTGACACAACAAGAACCTGGTAGCGTCCTTTTCTTCTTTTTTTTTTTCTTCTGTCAGAGATGAAATTCCAAGGAAATTAGCATTATTTCACGAAGCTGCTTTACAGGACTACAAATTCCGACTGAACAAAGCCTGCCAAATTTTCCCCAATAAGCCTCCATCAACCGAGGCCACAAATCAAATCAAAACCAAACCATCCGGGTGAAGCTGTGCTCAATTCCACTGCAATCCCACGGAATCCTTTGGCAGGAGGAACGGTGCCATTCCCAGGGGCAGGAAGGGACAGAACCTTTCCCCAAGCCCGGGATCATTCCCAGCTCCCTCAGTGCCTGCCTGTGATTTATTGACACCAACACTCTGAAGGGTTAAACTCGCACTGAACTCCAGGGCACTTCGGTGAATCCAGCCTTCAATGTCCCTTTGATGTATTTGTACAACGAGGATCCTGGCCCCTTCTTTTACAGGGATTTTGTAAAGCCTGATCTGTAAAAAAACAAGAGTTCAGGTGCTGGAGTTACCCAAGTGCATCTTTGTGCTGAAATGAAAATTTTTGGGCAGTTCTTGGAGCCAGCCCTTCACCTGCTCACCTGCAGCAGGTGAGGGCAGGGGCAGCTCTGGGGGTGCAGATCTGTCCAGGGCACACCCAGAGAATTCTATAATAATTCTGTAAAAATTCTATAATAATTCTACAATAATTCTATAATAATTCTGTAATAATTCTATAATAATTCTATAATATTCTAGAATTATTCTATAGTAATTCTACAATAATTCTATAATAATTCTGTAATAATTCTATAATAATTCTATAATATTCTAGAATTATTCTATAGTAATTCTGTAATAATTCTATTAAAATTCCACAATAATTCTATAATAATTCTATAATATTTCTATAATAATTCTATAATAATTCTACAATCATTCTACAATAATTCCACAATAATTCTATAATAATTCTACAATCATTCTACAATAATTCTATAATATTCTATAATTATTCTATAATAATTCTATTAAAATTCCACAATAATTCTATAATAATTCTATAATAATTCTATACTAATTCTACAATAATTCTATAATAATTCTACAATAATTCTATAACAATTCTATAATAAAGGGCCTCGTTCACTCCTGCTGTTCCCCACTCCTCCTGCTGCCACAGCCCCCCCTCGTTTGCTGCTGGCTGGGCTGATTTCCTGCTTTCCTGCTGGAAAAGGAGCAGTGAGTTCCCTCCCTGCTGCTGGGGATGCTCGGGGAGCACAGGCTGGCATCAGTTCTGGGAATCAGGGACAGGGGTGGCAGCAGAGCCTGGCACTGCCTGGGGGCTGCCAGAAAGCTGCTGTGCCCAGCCCACCTCCTGCTTCAGATTTTAGGAGCCACAAATGTTTGTCATCAACGTGACAACACTTCCTCACTCCTGTTAATTGAGTCACATCTTCCTCTTTCTGTCTCAGCCACAGCAGAGCAGGAGAATGATAAACACAGCCAGCAGCCCGAGCTTCTCATCACTGGCCTGGGGATGGCATTTCTCCCTCCTTCCAGGAAAGCTCAGAGGAGGAATGACAGCAGAACAGCTTTAATTCACCCTGAAGGGGAGGCTGTGTCTGGGTAATAAATCCCCGATGTCCAGGGGAAGCAGAGCTGATGAACAATGTGACAAATGCAATGGACTGAACGCTAAAACCAGGCTGCAAAGGGGACAGTCAGAGTCCCAGGCCGCTCAGGTGCACTCAGTGCAGCAGCAGTGGGCACACGGAGGTGTTTCATTCACACAGCCTGGAACAGCTGCCTCCAGGGGCTCTCACCCCCTGCCCTGGATGTGCCAGTCTGAGCAGAGCAAAGTGCTCCCTGCAGTTCCTGTGCAATTCCCTGGAATTCCTGGGCTCTCCCAGGGCAGCTGAAGGAATCAGGAATTGCTGCCTCTCCCCAAAGGCAGAGCAGTGCCAGGGCAGCCTGGCTGTCCCAGCAGGGAATTCAGACCCACACTGGCCAAATCACTCACCTGAGGCTTCACAGGGCACCTGTGACCCAGCCAAGGAGCAAAACCCCAAACCCCAGGGCTCTCCTCCCAGCCAGCCAGCAGACCCTGCTGTAACAGAATCCCAGAATATCCTGAAGTGCCAGGCACCCACAGGGATCATCCAGCACAGCTCCTGGCCCTGCACAGGACAGCCCCAAAACCCCAGAGCAGAGTTCTGGCCCCACGAGCTGTGGGATGGCCACACTCACACTGCTGCCACTCTCACAGCTCCGGGAGCTCCAGGAGCTTTTTCTTTTTGCCAGTGTGGCCAGGGGCAGGTGTGAGGAGCTCTGGATCTCTGCCACATCTGCACAGCACAGCATCCCCCCCGCCTGGAATGTCTGCCAGCACACATAACACGATTATGTTAACACGCCTCTCTCTGCAAACAGCTCCTGCTTTTCTCTTGCCTGCCCTGAGCCTCGCTGCCAGCCACTGCTCAGCTCTCCTCACCTCTCCTGGCACACGGTGCCTCACCAGGAATCCAGGTGCTCTCACACACAGGGGCTGGGTGGGGTGGGATGAGGCCACCAGGAGATGCTGAGCACATCCCCCCGGACTGCAGCTCCTCCACACACCCCGGGGTCATTCCCAGGGAAATTTATTTTCTCTATCTTAGAAAAAAAAAAAAAATCATCCTTTAAAGGGTTTTCATGTCTTTATGGAAAATTGCTTCAAACCGAATAAAATATAAAAACTCTTTTGCATCAACTGATGAAAAAAGAAATTACCACCCTTATTGTAGTTTTACACATGACTGCTATTAAACTTTGGTCCAACAAACCAACAGCTGTTGGTTTTCTTTGTAAAGAAAAAGAGAAGCTGGTTTAAAATGCTTTTTCTTTAAGGCTGCAAGAGAAATGTAAATTCTTCCAGACCATTCTGGACTTCTAAATGAGTTAGAAAAAAGCACTGGGCTGATATATTCTCTGCCTGCTTGGACTCACTCATCTTTCATCTCCATCACTGCACTGCAGACTAGAAGCATTGCTATTTTTCTGACAACATTCTCATTTTTCCAGCTTCCAAGAAATCTCTAGACGGGGATTGTCAGTTCTAATTATGCAGCTCGTGCTGCAGCAACAGGTGGCTCCAAGGGCTCAGGAACAACATTTCACCTTTTGGGAAGGGATGACAGAGGCTGGCCCAGGTCCTGGCAGGTGGTGAAGGCAGGACGTGGCACAGCAGGAGCTGGTGATGGTGGCCCCTCAGCCAAGCCCTCCCAAACACCTGCCAGGGCCACCTGGGCCGGCTGTGGGCACAGGGATGCCAGGCTGGGACACCTGGGGAGGTTCACAGCACACGGAGCCAGCTGGGCACTAAAAGCTCAGAGTGAGGGGGGTGTGGAGCTGTGCCCACAGAATTCAGCTCCACATCTGCCTCCAGACACCACAGCTGGGCACCCTCACCAGCCTGGGCATCTCTGTGGGGCAGGGCACAGCTCCAGCCCTGCACCCCAAACTCCACTGCATGCCCAAGGAGAGCCAGGCTCCATCCATCCATCCCTCAGGGGTGATGTCCCTTTGCTGAGCTCTGATCCCACCCCAAACAGCCCCACGTCCTCCCTCAAGCAGGGAAAACATCCTGTGTTTTAACTGCTGTCCAAACAGGGATGGGTTATACAGAAATTTTAATTTGGGACACCAGTGGGGACTGATGTGACCCAAGCCAAGCACGAGACCAGACCTCCACAGGCTTACAGGAGAGGAGAGCTGCACAGGAGAGGAGACTGAAAGGCCCCCACAGGGAGAAGGGAATGCCAGGATGAAAGGAGAGGAGTTTGAACTCCTCAGAGCACTCAGACTTCAGTGTCCCACAAGCCCAGACCTGCAGGCACCAACCTGAGCTGAGCCATTTCTCAGCAGAACAATGACCAAAAAAGCTTCTGAAATCACTTGTGCAACTCAGACTCCACCCCAGCAAGGGCACTGTGCTTCAGTGCCTTCCACACAGCCGAGAGGAGATGAAATATGCTCAGCCATGGCAGGCTTCAGAGCTACAAGGACAAAGAGATTTCCATCTTGGTAACAGGAGGACTTCAAAGAGTCTGAAGGATCCAGTCCTCTTTCTGACACAGACTTTGTCCAGGAAAAGTCAAGCTCTACTCCTCTGGCAAGTGCTCAGATATCCAACATCACAACTTAGGGAGAAAAAGGGAAGATCTGTTGCAATATACATATGCTCATGCATGCACAGCAGGCTCTGGAAAGTTGGCCAACACTTTGAAGTGACAGGGGAAAAGTAATGCAACAGCAAAGCATGAAAAATTTCTGAAAGAGTCCTGTGCCTTTTTAAGCCAAGAATCACTTGCAGAGAAGCATAAATAAGCAGGACTGTGCTCCAAGAGCACAGCAGCAGCCACAACACACAAGTGCCAGCTGCAAGCTGCCATCAGCCAGCACGGAGAGCCAGGGAAAGTTTTCCAAAGCTCACCCGGGTACAAGTGACCCCAGAGCTTGCACGGGGATGGGGACAGAACCCTTCCCTGCAGAGCTGGGGGTGAGCTGGGCACGGAGGGCATTTCTGATTTCTGTGCTCTCCTGTCCCAGCAGCACAACCTGCCCTCCTTCAGCTCGTGTGTGGGGCTCCCGTGGGAGCTGGGCACGGCTGGCACTGGGCTGTGACCCAGTGGCCATGGCTGGCACTGGGCTGTGACCCAGTGGCCATGGCTGGCACTGGGCTGTGACCCAGTGGCCATGGCTGGCACTGAGCTGGGACCCAGTGGCCATGGCTGGCACTGAACTGTGACCCAGTGGCCATGGCTGGCACTGAGCTGGGACCCAGTGGCCATGGCTGGCACTGAGCTGGGACCCAGTGGCCATGGCTGGCACTGAGCTGGGACCCAGTGGCCATGGCTATGGGCACTGAGCTGTGACCCAGTGGCCATGGCTGGCACTGGGCTGTGACCCAGTGGCCATGGCTGGCACTGAGCTGTGACCAGGTCCCAGTGGCCATGGCTGGCACTGAGCTGTGACCAGGTCCCAGTGGCCATGGCTGGCACTGGGCTGTGACCCAGTGGCCCTGGCTGGCACTGAGCTGTGACCAGGTCCCAGTGGCCATGGCTGGCACTGAACTGTGACCCAGTGGCCATGGCTATGGGCACTGAGCTGTGACCCAGTGGCCATGGCTGGCACTGAGCTGTGACCCAGTGGCCATGGCTGGCACTGGGCTGTGACCCAGTGGCCATGGCTGGCACTGGGCTGTGACCCAGTGGCCATGGCTGGCACTGAGCTGTGACCCAGTGGCCATGGCTATGGGCACTGAGCTGTGACCCAGTGGCCATGGCTATGGGCACTGAGCTGGGACCCAGTGGCCCTGGCTGGCACTGGGCTGTGACCCAGTGGCCATGGCTGGCACTGAGCTGTGACCCAGGGGCCATGGCTGGCACTGGGCTGTGACCAGGTCCCAGTGGCCCTGGCTGGCAGTGCCAGCACACCTGAGCTTTGGTTCTGGGGACGTGAGCACCCCTGTGTGTCACCCAGCCCCCTGCCAGCCTGGCTGCCCTGGGAGCTGCTGTGCTCCCAGCAGGATCAGGGAGCTCTCACCACCATCCCAGCACACCTCCACCTCTGCTGAGCCCTCTGCTCACCTCGAGCCCCTGAACAAAGCCCCCCGGGAGGGGCTGAGCTGAGCCCAGGCTCCTCCAGCAGCTCCCCAGGGACAGCAATCATCCAAACCCACTGCTCCCCGCTGTGAACAGAGGTCGTTATTTTGACAAATTAGTTAAATCTCTCTCAGTCAGCAACGAGCACCCTGAATTATTCAACATGCATCTGTCTTCTTCCCTTACAAAAATGGCCTGTGAAGCAATAAGTGTATTTCACTTGAACCACTTCTGAGAGATGTAAGACAGTTTGGGTTCACTCCAATGCCCCTTGAAGTCAATGCGAGCCTTTCATTTAATTTTCATTTAATTAATTTCATTAAATTTGCAGATGACGCCAAGCTGGGAGGGGTTAGAAGTTCTCTGGAGAACAAGCTCAGAATTCAAAATGATCTCCATAGTGTAGAAAACTATCTGAAATAAATAGATGAGATTGAAGAGAGGTAAGGGCAAAGGATAAAGCTGGATAGAAACAATTAAGTGCAGGATGGGGAAGATTGGCCTGGTGACATCAGTGGAGAAAAAGATTTGATCTAGAGAGGATCTGAGCAGAAACTCCAGCTCCAGGGACCACTGGGGACTGGAAAATGATAATTAACAACTGCAGGAACATTTCAGATCTGCTTAGACAAATGACTCTTAAGAATGTTTTCCATAGCTGGAAATGTTGTTCCTTTCATCTCAGTTGGGAAATTCCAGAGATTTTTACACCTCATAGTGAGATAGATAAGATATATGCTATATAGTGAGACATATATACTGTGCATATAGTGAGATGTGGGATGCACAACTTTCCCTGTGTGCACTCCATGCATGCCATCTACAAGAAATGCAGGTTTTCTGGGTAAAAAAGGACACGAGTATTTCATCTTTGTCCCTCAGATTCAATATTGATCACAAAAGCAAAAGCAGCTCCTGTTGTACTGGGAAATGTTTTGCACAGTAAGAGAGGCAGAACAGAGCCCTGTGAAATCCTCCCCTCACAGCTCCTGGGAGCTGGCACACAGGGCACAGCACATTCTGCTCAGCCCCTTCCTCATCACCTGAAGTAAAGCAATTCCTGCTGCTGGTGTGCAGTTAGAGAAGTTTGCAGTGCTCAAAGTAAATATTGCTCCCAACTTCCTTCTTTCCTTTTTAGAAAATGCTAAAGATATTATTCCCACCTGTATTTATAGCATTAGCTGTGAAGCATTCTGACGTGCAAGACAAACCACTGCCTGAAAATTGATCACATTTCATTAAATCAACAAGATTCAAGGGAAAAAAACCACATTGAAGAGATGGAAGAGAAGGCACCCTGTTTTCCTCAGACAGCTAAACAAAAGCCTGGTTTAGGAGCAGTGCAATCACTGTGGATCAATACTGCTTCACTTCTGTGTCTCTGTCATCACACAGTCAAGTAAAATTATAACAACAATGGTGCTGCTGATGAACATTTTATATTTGAACTATTCCCATTATCTAACAGCATTTCAGCATTTTGCAAAAAAAAAAAACCTCCTGACAACACTTTGTAAAGCACATCGTGGTGAGGGCTCAGTGCTCATGACATAAATGTGTGTCTCTGTGTGCATCTTTTCATATCAATACCTATTTCTATAGTACAGATATCATTATCCTCATTGTGGGAGGGAAGGAATTAACTGTTTACAAAGCTTTCCCATGGCCACAAAGTGCTGGGGAATGTTATCTGCAAATGCTATGTGGGATGAGAAATGAAGTCTCATTACTGTGACGTTGGGGAATAATCAGCCAAGCCATGAAAATAGCTACATTTAGCATAAATAGGAAAGGCAGGCCACAAACATTTCCTCTCACACAGTCGAGAAAAAATTATTAAACAAGCCCACACTTGTGGAATGAGAAGAAGTCCAGGTGAGGACTGAAGAGATGCAGTTTCTATTTCATCTCTGCCATCTGACCTCATGAAAGGTGTTTTCTGTGCCCTGTTTATTAATGTTTTATTCATGGCTGCTCGTGTCAGAGCACGGGCTCTGATGGGCACTGAGCTCAGTGCTGCTGGGAGGCGCTGCAGGTGCTGTCCCCATAAAAATGTGCTCAAAGAGACAGAGCCAAGCCCTGCCTGTGCAGAACAGCCCAGACACAGCACTGGGGCTCTGGGGGATTGGGTCTGACAGCCCCAGAGCACAGAGAGCTCTCGGAACATGCCCAAGGTCAATGCAGAGCAGAGAAACATCAGCTTTTGTCCCCATAACCAAATGACAAAGGCCAGCTGTGCCCCCACAGCAGGGCAGCCAGGGCAGAGCAGAGGATGCTGCAGCCAACCTGAGCCCACAGCTCCTCCAAGCTGCCTTTTCCTCTCACAGAAATGACAGCAGGGACACATTCAATAAAGCATTTCAGGAGCTGGTTTCAGCAGGGATAGGGAATCGAAGGTGGAGGATAATTTGAAAGCATTTTGTAAGATTTTAGCTGCTTGTTCCCTATTGACTCTGATGGGAGCTGTGCTGCTTTGATCTTCCAAACGCTTTCACACTCCTTCCATCCTGACAAGCACTCATAGCACAGATCTATTTACTGGGAAATTGAGGTGAGTCCTGAAACTTGATATCTGAACTATCTCCAAACAACCAAGAGAAAAGAATACCAGATTATAAAGAGGCTCCATCTGAACACAACCCACCCTGTTGTATCGACACATCCTGCAGGTTCTGTGCTCAGGAACTGATGATGCCAATAACAAAATCTCATGGCTCATCAAGGAGCCCCAGTGAAGATGGATTTGATGTCAAGGTGGATTTCACGTGAGGCTGAACTTGATGTGAGGCTGGATTTCATGTGAAGCTGGATTTGATGTAAGGCTGGATTTCATGTGAGGCTGGGTTTCAAGTAAAGCTGGATTTCATATGAAGCTGGATTTGATGTAAGGTTGGATTTGATGTAAGGCTGGATTTCATGTGAAGCTGGATTTCACATGAAGTTGGATTTCACGTGAGGCTGGATTTTATGTGAAGCTGAATTTGATGTAAGGCTGGATTTCACGTGAAGCTGGATTTCATGTGAGGCTGGATTTCACGTGAAGCTGGATTTTATGTAAAGCTGGATTTCATGTGAACCTGGGTTTCATGTGAAGGTGAATTTGATGTAAGGCTGGATTTCATGTGAGGCTGGATTTCATGTGAGGCTGGATTTCATGTGAGGCTGGGTTTCATGTGAGGCTGGATTTCATGTGAGGCTGGATTTCATGTGAGGCTGGATTTCATGTAAAGCTGGATTTCATGTGAGGCTGGGTTTCATGTGAGGCTGGATTTCATGTGAGGCTGGGTTTCATGTGAGGCTGGATTTCATGTGAGGCTGGATTTCATGTGAGGCTGGATTTCATGTGAGGCTGGATTTCATGTGAGGCTGGATTTCATGTGAGGCTGGGTTTCATGTGAGGCTGGGTTTGATGTAAGACTGGATTTCATGTGAAGCTGGATTTCATGTGAGGCTGGATTTCATGTGAGGCTGGATTTCATGTGAAGCTGGATTTCATGTGAGGCTGGGTTTCATGTGAGGACACCAGGGTGTGGAAGCTGCAGGAGTGAGCAGGTGTGGGTCTGTGCACTCAGTAGCTGGATCTTTTCCAGAAAACTCCTATTTAAAGCTTAGGCAAATTCTGGACACCTAATGGTCCAAGTGTGATGGAGACACCACTCACACGGAATCTGAGGCTGCCCCACCTCCTGCTGTGGACAAAAATCCATCCAGAGAATGGCCTGGACAACTCCTTTCCCCAGGAAGGCTTTTTTCCAAATGCCCACTGCTGGCTGGCATGGCATGCCACTGTTCAGGCTTTTTGGGTTCCAGCAGTTCCTTATTCCCACAGCTCCTTGTAAAACTTGGGACTTCATTCATGAGAAAAGGTAATTTTCTTAATACAGCAACTGTGTCCTGCAGAAGCAAGCTCCCTTGCAATACACAACTCCTCACACAATTTTCAAGTTTATCTACCTTAAGCAGATCTGGCTGTTTCAGCTAAAAGTTGTGCAGCCTTAGGCATTCTGTATCAGATGAGCAGATGATCTTTTTAACACCTCCACTTTCTGAGTTTCATATCATTCACTAAATCAATCTCCCTTTCATGATTTGTATTTATACCAGTGCCCAATTCTATTACAACTCTTTCTTATGCTTTCTCAATTTCCTCTATTATTCTTTTTTAGGTCTACAATATAATTTCAGTGAGTTACTCAGAGGCTGTCACTTTGTATTTACGAACTGAAACTTGAATGTGCATTATTACTTTATTTTTATGAAAATCCATGATAACTAATGCAGTGATTCAATTTCTACCACGAGGCTTTATGTTTGGTTTCCTATCTGGCCTCTAACCTTCATTCCTCCAAACAAACTTTTACATCTCTATTTACATATTTGGATCATTAAAGTTCTTTTCATCTCCCTGTCTCAACGGCTTCAGAAGCCATAATGGATTTAGGCAGGAGTTTAATTAGGAACTGCTCTTTTCTGTATTTTAGGCTGCATTTCACGTGAAAGGATAAAATATGCCCCTAACAAATGAAAGACTTGATGTAAGTCCCCAAGAGCCCTGGGCTAGGTCAGTTTTAGTGGAGCAGACAATGAGACAGTGGGAGATCCTGGTGCTGGGTCCATTCCATGGGAAGCTGGCATTCATTTTATATAAAAAATATAAAACCAAGCTCAGCAGTTTGCCTCTGTTTTGCCACGGTACCCACGCAGACACAATCAGGTTGTTTTCAGCAAGGTTTTTCCTTATTTCCTCTGTTTAGGGAGCATGGAATATTTCAGAGTTCCATCTCAGGGACACTCTGGTCCTGTCCCTGTCCCTGTCCCTGTCCTGCTGTGAAGGACACAGGAACCACACCAGGCTGTTCCAGGGAACTGCACTGGGCTCTGCAGGGGCAGCTCCTGACTGAAGGGCCAGGCTGGGCTCAGGAAAACACCCAGAAAAACTCCAGAGAAGCCTGGCTGAGGGGTGGCCTCACTGTGCTTCTGTGATTAACTCATTAAAACCCAGGCCAGCACACACTGGCCAGACTGGGACTGGCTCCAGAACACTCTGGGCTCCACCAGCACTGCCCCAGCTTGCCCCTCACTGCTTCTTGTGCCGTTCAGGGAAGGCAGTCCTCCCTCAGAAAATGAGATTCTACTCCTACTCCTTCCTCTTCCCCAGTAATTCCTTTTCTGCAGTTTTCCTGAGCTGAACACACTTTATGATGCTCAGTGTCTCATTTTATCCACTCAACAGCAACAAAACAACCAAGCAGGCTGTGAAGGAAGCTCTTGTCAGTAATTAGCCTTGCTGGAGATCAGATGATCACTGTCAGCTCTGGTACCAAAGATGCAGGATGAGGTTAATCACACCCAGGCAGCCTCACAGAAATGAGTATCAGTGAATGCTGTCCAGCTGGATGTGCTCGGGGAGGAGAGAGCTCCAGATGAGATTAGACACACACATTGTCTAACCTGGGAACAAAGGGCACCATTTGGAAATCTGCTTGTCAAGGTGTCTCCCAAAATTAGCACAGTGCACACACTGCTGCCAGAGGGGCTCCTCCATCTGCAGAGCCCTGTGAAATCCTCACCGTGGGATTCTGAGCCCTGGGGAAACTCTGCCTTTCAAGATTTGTTACAAGCTTGAAACTCAGCTCAGCATCATCAGAATGTGTGAAGAACCCTCAAGGAAACGGGCTGGCTCATGGCTGTGGCTGATGTTTGCTTTGGGAGTGGAGCTGATGCCAGGCAGACCCAGCCCGTGACAGCCAGGGCTGAGCTCAGACACAAACACATCCCAGCCACGAACTGCTCCCTCTTCTCCTCATCCCATCAAGTGCACAGCAATCCCATTAACTACACTGGGTTACATTTGGATTTTCAGAGGCAGAAATGAGATGCAGCCATTAACAGAACTTGTATGTGTGGGTGCAAGTGAGACTGACTTTTTCTTTTAGTGACAGCCAAGTGCAATTAATATAATGCTCGCAGACAATGCATAAAATACACTTTAGAACCATCCACTGTGCCTTTAGAAGCCTCCTCACCAGGGCAAAGGATACTTCCCTTCATTACAGAACCTTCACTTCTCCCTCTCTGCCTTTTACTGGGATGAAATGGAGCATGTAATGGAACGTCATATTCATAGATTTCATTCTGGTATCAGCTCCAGGTCTGCACAAAACCTCAAACACTACAACAGCTTTTCACATGCCCACAAATGCTCAAAGAAATTGCTGAGGGCACTCAAATCCCCAAGTGTAAAGAAGATGCCCTAAATTTACTCAAACAAAACCCCTTTACAGCTGCAAAATAATTACCTGCTTGCAAATAATCACATTATTTTTAATAGTTATTATACGGAACAGATTATTTAAGCTGGGAGAAAATATCAGCTTTGTATAATACCCACCTGCTCTAAATACAGTTACACTTTTAGTTAAAATTGAAGAGCCATTAAAGCCACTTTTTGTAGGTGCTTAGGTTTCTAATTTGCAATTAAATTAATTGGATTTGAATGCCTAAATTGATTCAGAAATCAGACTTATCATCCAATAACCAGTTAAACAGGACAGTGCTGCAAACCAAGGCTGAACCAGGGGAATTGCTCAGCATTTCTGTGGGCAGCTGGTGGGGAAAACCAAAGGCACTGGTGTGTCCTGCAAAGAAATCCAGCAGCCAGTGTCAGAAAAGGCAGGAGAGCAGAGCCTGTGACACGTGTAAAACACCAGAATTGTTAATCATTATCATCACAGATAATCATTTCTGGTCATCAGCTGCACTCCTGCTATTCTGGCACCTCGAGCACTTTTCACATGTGTTTGACTGGTTGAAATCTTTAAGTACTGCACAATTATTTTTTTATAACTGCAAAGAGAAAAAGTACATGGGTTGCCAAAAGTCACCATCCTAAAACGAATGCAAAATGGTCCAGACAGTGAATAAAAGAGAGGAAATTTTCTTCAGTCAACTGACCTGCACGGACTCTGTTATATAAGGAATCTGAAAATATTTTTAAATCCTTCCTACTCAGCTATTGATGTTTTATCATGACAGAATTTTGTATGGGCTGTGATTAAGTGAAATTTAACAGGAGTGATTTCTGGAGAGTCTGTGCTCTGTCCTAGCTAGGGTTATGTATGTTATTAACAGCCCTAATGACAATGGTTATAGATTGCATTTTATGTCTCAAAGCATTCTTCAGGGATTTAGCATTAATGCTCTTTATCTGCCCAGGCAGTTCAGCACCATTATGCACCTTTTGTGTGTGACTCTGCTGAGACAGATCAAACAAATGTGTGCCAGGGCCCACAATGGCACAGCCATGTCCCAGCTGACAGCCCATGCCAGGGCCACCATCACAGCTCAGTGCAGCCCCCCAGCAGCCGTGCACAGGGAAATGCAATTGTTATCCAGCCTCCTTGAGGGAGAAATGGAAAGCGAGTGGCACAGGCTGTGTGCAGGCTGAGCCCTTCTTAGAATCTGCAATGCCTAAAATCCCATCCCGGCTTCCTCCATTAGAACAAGGCAGGGCAGGACAGCACTGAGAATTCAGGTCAGAATTCAGGTTCATGCTGTCCTTTCAAGCCCAGCCCTCCCAGCTCATGCAGCCTCTCGTGTCCCTGCACAGATGGTCCAGAACCACCCCCTGCTCTTCCCAGTGCCTCTGAGAGCTCCAGGAGCCCTGCAAGTGTTCCACAGCTGATGTTGAGGATACTTCAGCTCTGACCAGCATCCCTCTGTCAACTCCAGAGCATGAGCCTCCCCCTCAGCAAATACTGACACAGCCCTTGCATTTGAGCACATTTAAATCAGCTGAAAATATCTTGTCACGTGTAATTTTATTTTAGCAAGGCCAACCCCTTCCACACCTAATAGTCCTGCAAATGATATCTAAGTAATCTAGTGGCTGTGAAAAGTCCTGAATTGGGCTGAGCAGACAGTCATTAAATGGCACTGTGTGACTTTTTACTGGGTGGTGACAAAGCAGCACAGGGCTGTGTGCCAGGGGCTGGAGGATGGCTCAGAGCTGGCACCAGGAGCCATCAATAAATACCTCACCAGGAAGAGTGGCACTGGAACTGCTGAACACACTGAGGCTTCTGAAGAGGAAGAATGGCAATTTATAATCCTTAACACCAGCTCCTGTTCTGGAGATGGGTTTTAGGGAACGATCTGAGCCCAGTTTAGCTCTGGTTTCTAGCAGGGTCACATCCCTGCTGCCAGTGCTGCTCTGCTGCCTCAGCCCAGGGAGCAGGGAACTCATTTCCCTCTGCATGCTCTGCTCCTGCCTCCCTCAGTTTTCTGCAGAGATCGACCAAAAATCTCCTCTCACAGGGATGATGGAGCATTTCCCACAGCCAGGGCTCAACGTGCAACGAGCTGGGGCTGGAGCACAGCTAAAAACCCCTGCATGCCCTCGGCAAGTCCAGGGGATTTGGACATTGCCACAGGGATGTCCCACTGCACAGATGTGACACTCAGAAACAGCTGGAAAACCTCCACCCTCCTTCCCGAGGGGATGCACGGGCACAGGGATGGCACCAGCCTTTGCCAGGGATGGGAATGGGGTCAGGAAAATGATGTGGCAGCAAGGGAATGCCCGTGCAAAGCCTTGGTGTCATTCGTGCAAACACAAACAATGAGAAATTCCTGGCCACACTCACCCCTGCTGCTGATTCCTGCTCCAGTCACTCATTTGGAGCATCCCAGCCAGGGAGCAGGGAGCTGAGCAGGCAGACAGCTCATCCACCAAAAAAAAAAACCAAAAAAAAAAAGGATTTCACTCATTTTGACTCAGCTGCACTCCTGGGCAGCAGAGCCAGGGATGTGTGAGCTTTGAACAGTCTCAGAAGTGCAGCTCAGCAGTGCTGCAGCACACTGGGGACATTCCTCAGCCCCTCCTGGGGTCAGCAAATGATTGCATTTGCTCCCTGGGATCCCCCTTGGCATTACTGTTCGGATATTCCTTAGATTTTGCCTCATTCTTTTTATAGATATAGATATATTCCTCCCTATAAAGGAAGAGAAATACCCACAGGAAGAGATTATTATCCCTGGCTCTACAAGAACACATTTTTTTTTTTCCCATGAAGCACAAAAACCCCCAGATTCCTTGGCATCTTCTGTAGAATTTTGAAGAAGCCTCAATTCAGAAATCATTTGGATTTTTTTTCTGTTACACAGAAGTTTTTTATCTTATAAGCTTATAGCCTTTCAAAAACATAAAGGAAGTGCAGGCAGCAGTGAGTGTGGCAGCCCCAGTGGGGTTTTCAGGATGGATGATTACAAAAAGGCAAATAACACCACAGAAACCTCATTACTTCTCAGGATTCACATCACAATGATGAATTGGCAGAATATGAAAGAGACAAATCCAGGAACTTCAACAGCTTTAGGTGAGTTTCAGACAGTTCCTGGGAGATGCAAGTCTGTTGTATTGGTTCCACATTGAGAATTCATTTTTGCCACGTCTGTTTTTCGTAGCAGAAATTAAAATTGTGCCTTCTCCCTTTACAACCAACACCAGCAGCCCATGAACTGAACTCTGCAGTTATTATTACAACTCTCCGTTTTGACAGTGCATTTCTCTGAGTTCCTCCTGCATCCTGATCCCTAAAGCAGAGCACAAAAAGCATTTTCATTTTTGAAGTTGCTCCATCCTAAGGTGAAAAGGTCAGATGGATTCTGATGTCGGGAATACTGAAACTGAGTTGAAATGACAGGACATGATTTCATCATTTTCTATCAAAATGAAATGTTTAGACATCGCAGAAAATAAAAACATACATTTGCTGACTTAGAGCAAGATTGTTGCCAAGACGGATCAAAATTTTGGGGGGATGGGATAAGGCAGCTTAGCTGGTAGGAGAAATCCCATTACATGATGGAAAATCATGGCATGAACTTGATCTCCACTGAACCCTCAAGGCACAGATTGATCTGTGATGTTATATATAATGTATATAAAATCCTGCACGTTCTGGTTGCCCAGTGTAACAGATCACTGCTTCTCCAGCACGGGCTGCCTCTGCAGGACAAGATCATTCCCCCTCTCCACTTCTCCTCCCTGATTAATCCCACGGGGAAAGCAGGGCTGAGCACTCTGACACTCACACAGACCCAGTGGCTGGGTGTGCCCAGGTGTGCCCAGGTGTGTCTGAGTGTGCCCAGGTGTGCCTGAGTGTGTCTGGGTGTGCCCAGGTGTGTCTGAGTGTATCTGGGTGTGTCTGGGTGTGCCCAGGTGTGCCCGGGTGTGTCTGGGTGTGCCCAGGTGTGTCCGAGTGTGCCCAGGTGTGCCCAGGTGTGTCTGGGTGTGCCCAGGTGTGTCTGAGTGTGCCCAGGTGTGCCCAGGTGTGTCTGGGTGTGCCCAGGTGTGATTTGGGCAGTTGGGCCATGGGCTATTGACGTGTTTGGATTGGGTTGGACTCAATGACCTTGGAGGTCTCTTCCAAGCCAATGATTGTGTGGTTGTGTTATTGTGATTGTGTGTGATTGTTTTATTCTATGATTGTGTTACTCTGTTATTCTGTGATTGTGTGTGATTGTGTGTGACTGTTTTATTCTGTGATTGTTTTATTCTGTGATTGTGTTACTCTGTTATTCTGTGATTGTGTGTGATTGTGTGTGACTGTTTTATTCTGTGATTGTTTTATTCTATGATTGTGTTACTCTGTTATTCTGTGATTGTGTGTGATTGTGTGTGATTCTGTTATTCTGTGATTGTTTTATTCTGTGATTGTGTGTGATTGTGTTATTCTGTGATTGTGTGTGACTGTTTTATTCTGTGATTGTGTGTGACTGTTTTATTCTGTGATTGTGTGTGATTGTGTGTGATTGTGTTATTCTGTGATTGTGTGAAATGGGAATTGTGAGCAGGAGGCCACGCTGGGCACCCTGCAGGGTTTCAGGCTGTGCAAAGGGTGGCAGCACCAACAACAACCCCCCTTGCACTCTCTGTGCCAGCAGCAAAACATTTGCTTTGCAAACTTCCAGGCCTTGTTGAGACTTGAAAAAAAACGGCCATGTGGAAACAGAAATGTATTTTCAAAATGAAAGATTAAAAGAAGCTGATTTTTCTTCTCTCCTCACTCTTGATTAAATTCATCTTGAGAGTTTATTCCTCACTAATAACTCAGCAAAAGCAAAGTCTGCTCAAAATAGCTCTTTTTTTTCCCCATTAGTTCAGTAAGAGTTTTACTGTCTACAAATATTCAGTACCTTACAGTACTATGAACTTTACACCTTAAACTCCCTGTGTCTCACAGTGCTCACTAGTGAAACAGAGTCTATAACACCCCTCCACTTTTTGGTGTGGTTATTCTGTCATGCTGGATCAAATCATTTCTGACAATCATTTGTCAATAAAAGTATTGTTTCAATGGACTAAATTCTGCTCTGACATATTCAGCCAAGTTCAGGTAGGTGCAGTTTGGCACAAAACGAGTCAGTGCAGAGTTTGGACCAGCTTGTTAAAGTTCTTTGAAATCTCAGATGAAAGAAGTGAGTAATAAATGTGGACCCTGAAACGAAAAGAAGAATGAGGTCTCCTCATTCTGCAAGGAAAATGAGCTCAACCTCATCATTAATCAACACCAAAAAGCCAGGAATAAAAGCTAAGCCATGAAGACATAATCAATCTGTTAGATGCTACTTGGCAGATGCATTGAAAAACAGCAACAGCAGAGACCCAAAGAAATGTAATCTTAATCTTTGTTTTTCAATGGGCATCTTAAGCAGATTTTTCTTCCATTTTCTATTCCCTACTCTAATGCCCAGAGAACAGAAACTCTAATTACTGCTGCATGCTGAAGGCTGGCCAGTAATTATATTTCTTTATCTTCATTAGATGCCTGTGAACAAGGCTTGCTCTGAACCAGAGCAGGTAAACTGGAAACTCCAGGCACATTTTCAATTAAGAGCTCACTTCAAACTGGCAACTCGTTTGAGCTCAGCAGAAAGCTCTGTGCTGCTGCAGGAGCCCAGAACACCCTGATCCCTGATGGGGACAGCCTGCTGTGACACGGGGCTGTCACTAACACCACCACTGTGGTGATATGATGTGAGTAATACCCAACACACAGCACTGAGTGCTATATCCACTAACAGGCAGTGACTGAAAGTTCAGAAAGCAAACCTGATTTTTTACATGTCTTCCAAATGATACTATTTGCTTTCAAAATAATTTTTTTCCAATTCACCAAAAAAATTAAATAGAAGATGAGTAAGTTAGTAAGGACTTAGCTCATTAACTCCCACAACATAAGGACAAATATTTTCCTTCTGCTTTTAAATATAAATTAAATCCAACAATTCACTTTATCTGGCAGGTTTCCAGACCCAAAAGAAGGAAAAACACCCCAAAGGTTTCTAATAATACAGCCAGAAAGACACATTTAATCAGAAAATATGGTGGCTAATCAGGTAAATATTTATCGCTGCATCTCTTGTTTCCTCTTCTGAAGTGACAGCCACAGAGGAGTCTGTGAAATGATAAAAGCTGCTGTGTGTGACCTGCTGGAATCCTCTGTTCCTTACCTGCCACCACCAGCACTGCTGAGCAGATGGGAATGTGCAGGGTTCCTTACAAGACTTCAGTGCTAATATAAATATTTGGTATTACTGATCACCTTGAGGCTCCAGTCCGCCCCTCCCATGCCAGGAACAAAAAGGAATTTAAAGGCAGTGCTGGGAGCTCTCAGCTCCACCCTGAGCCAACAAAGAGCAGCACCAACATCCCTGCACCTGCACAGCCCATGGGGCTGCAAAGGCAGGGTCAGCTCTGGAAATCCTCCCCAGGTGGGAAGGGCCAGAAAACCCCCAGGGTTTGATGGGCAGGATGGAAAACTGTGATGCTGTGTTTGGTTTGTTGCTTCACTGAAGCAAGCTACACAGCAAAAAAAGCAATAATAAATCTTCCAGCAGGAGAGCATTAGGAAAAGGAAAGGACTGGTTCCATTAGAGACCAGCACTGTTCTGCAGATCCTACCTTAATGACATCTTCATCTGATGAGCTGCATTCCACAGACTCCACAAGATCTGTCACAGTGCCATCATCTTCCACAGACACCACCTTGACAGGGACAGCCACAGTTTTCCCAGTGAGAACAGCTGTGTTCAGGATCTCTGCTTCCTAACAGGAAACAAAGCAAAAGGCCACTTCATACAGATATAGATACATATATAGATATATATAGAGACATATATTGCTGCTAATTCATTAGTACCACCTAGATTCAACTTTACTTTCATTCCTCCTGGCTATGGCAAGAGCTGTGCCAAGTGCAGCAGAACTGTTCCTCAGAGCTTCTGGAGTTCTCCAGGATTTCTCCTGGCTCCTGGTGGGCAAGCCCCTCCCCACAGCTCCTGCTTTCCCTTTTCAAGAGGTTTGTGCAAGCCCAGCCTCTCTCTCACAGAGGAGGGATGCTGAGAGGGCCTGGGCTCTTCAAACCAACCCAGTGCCTACTGCAGAACACATTCCTCCTCTTCCATTTGCCACTTCTTATTTAAAGGTGCTGAGTTCTGATTGTCTGAAGAGCGCTGGACTAAGCTCTTTGTCACCGGGTGCCACCTCTGCCTGGCACCACAGAATCGCTGATCTCTGCCAGGACACTCTGAGCACAAATTGCTGCCCCAGTCCTCCCAGCCCTAACTGCAAATCCTGCTCATTCCTGGAAAGGTCTCTGAGCTTTCAGAGCGGTGCCCGTGGAGCTGGGACCATCCTGTAGAACAAGAGGCTCTTGATTTCAGCTGGCTCTTGTGCAATAAAGGCTCCCAAAGCCCCCCAGGTGCTAAATTCTCATTATCTAAATAGCTCCCACTATGAGCTCGGAGATTGACCTGATTTTACTCCTGGAAGACAAGAAAGTGGGAGATTGGAGCCAAGGTACCAGGAGATGATGACTGCTCCTACTGCCTCTTGAGCTAAAGGTGAGAAGCTGAGATTTTTCTCCTCTAAAGTATTCACATCAAAAAGACCTTTTCCTCTTACTTAAAGAAACAGACACATTTTATTCAGACTCAAAGCAATATTTAAAGAAAGAAAAAAAACCCTTCCTGGTCACTTGATAGCTGCTTTGCTAAGGTTGCCCCATCCTCTCCATGATCTTTAGGGAGGGGAGGAAGAGGATTTCACAAGAAGAGAGCTTGAGAAGAAAATCCTCTCCCTCCTTCAGCACAAAAGCCCTTCAGAAATTTTGAAATTATAATTCACACAAGGGTGACAATACCCGCCTGTACAGCCAGGTGTGTCTTGAGCACACATTTGTTCTCAGTGCAGAGCCCGTGCTGTAATTCCAGGATCAGGGGCTGGTCCTGGTGTTCGTGGGTTTGCCAGCACTTGGGCATGGAATTCATTTCACTGGCATTGCTGGGGGCCACAGCACCAACCAAGCTGCTCACACCTCACCCTGGGCTGCAAAGAGCTGCTCCCCCCCCTGCTCCATTACTGTGACCCTCACAATTATTCTATAAAGCAAAGGGAACTTTAATAAGCAAGCCTTTGAAACAATGTGATTAATGAGCTCTGCTTACCAAAGGCAAATGGAATTTCCCCTGCTAAGAGCCAGTAACTGAGAATGATGCTCAAAAGCTCCATGAATTTGAGTCTCTGAGTTTTCCAGTTATTCTGAATATTCCGGATATTCTGAGCACAGAGTGCATCCCAATCCAACTGTTCCTGCCTCTGGATGGGAATGCTGCTGCTCCCCTGCCCTGCTCTCCTGCACATCTGATCCCTGGGAATTTGGGCACGTCCTGCCCGGACCCCCTGTGGGAGGCTGCAGCCTGGCAGCCCTGTGCCCACCCCAGCTGGAAATAATAAATCACCACAGCTGGAAACAAATCACCACAGCTGGAAATAACATGGATGTCAATAACACAGCACTCAGCAGCAGGGGGGAAGAGAGCAAATACACCTTCCTCTAGCTGAAATCAGAGATTGCACTGGGCTGGCACTGGGGTGACACTGGGGTGGCACTGGGCTCTCTCTGGGGTGACACTGGGGTGGCACTGGACTTTCACTGGGCTCTCTCTGGGCTGGCATTGGGGTGACACTGGGCTCTCTCTGGGCTGGCACTGGGGTGACACTGGGCTGGCACTGGGCTGGCACTGGGGTGGCACTGGGCTCCCTCTGGGGTGACACTGGGCTGGCACTGGGCTCTCTCTGGGCTCTCTCTGGGCTCTCTCTGGGCTGGCACTGGGGTGACACTGGGCTGGCACTGGGCTCTCTCTGGGCTCTCTCTGGGCTCTCTCTGGGGTGACACTGGGCTCCCTCTGGGCTCTCTCTGGGCTGGCACTGGGGTGACACTGGGCTCTCTCTGGGCTCTCTCTGGGGTGACACTGGGGTGACACTGGGCTCTCTCTGGGCTCTCTCTGGGCTGGCACTGCCCTGTCGTGCCCTGGAATCCCTGAGCTGTGAGCTCTGCTCACACACATCACTGCTCCTCCCCATGGAGGGGCTCGGGCACTCACAGGATGATTTCTCTGGTACCTGGTTTGCACCTCAGCCCTAAGCAGAGAGGAACAACCACACTGGCACCAACTCCCCCAGCAGGGCACACAGAAATGCTCCTTCAGGTGTTTGTTTAATGGCCAGCAAGGGCTGAACATCCCCTGGTGAAAGCAGGTGAAAATTCATTTTGAGGAAATGAACATGATAGTTATTTAGCTACACTGAGATTTATAGCTCAGAGCTGGGCATGTAAAAGCTATAAATCTAAATAGCCACTAATTTGAAACTGTTGCTTTTTGCTGCTTGAGTGGGAAAGGGATCTCCTGAAGAAATATTATGTTCTTTATCTATAACTAACAGAGATTACAGGAGATAAGAAGCCAGGACAGCTCAGGATGGGAGCAGTTATGCTTTTGCAAAGCTCCAGCCAAAAGTGTCACTGTTAGAAGTTCATTCCCTCAGCAGCCATTAAAAAGATGCTGAACTTTCTCTAACTATTAACACAGCATATCTCTATAATTCACTTACACTGAGCCCCTCCAATAATAAAATGAAATAATCAGAGAAAAATATGTCTCTTCATGTATTAGAAATGGAAGACCAGGTAATCTTTATTCTGAAATTGCTACCACGGTAAATAAATAGTAATACTTTAAAGAAGATGCTGGAGTGAGAGTTCTTTGCTTATTGAAGAGATTCATATTAAATAACTGAGCATATTAAGCCCTCCAGCAGAAACATATTCAGAAGATGTACACAGTAAGCATCAATTTAAGTTGAAATGCAGAAGTGAATACCTATTAGTTTTTTTCAATTTTAATAGGTAGCTTCCCTGAAATTTAATTTCCCTTCAGACATCTTTTGCCTTACCTTTCCTAGGGTGAAAAAAAAAAAGGACTTCAACAATATCTTTATAAATCGTTCTGAATTTCTGTTCCTGCCCCCAGTGATGTGCACACACAGATTTCCCAGTGTTGGTGTGTGTATGGATATATATAACTTTTGAAAGAAATAAATGCATGCCTGACTCCTGCTTAGCTCTGGCCCAGCTGCACCCAAGCCCCAGTGTCAGTCCAGGGCTCCTTTCTGAGCCTCATGGCTCCTTGGGACCTTGGGCTGAGCCTGTCTGGAAATGTTCCTCAGCCCCTGAATCCAAACCACATTTACCACCTAAATTTAACTCACTGCCTTACCTACCAATAACTTGCACTGCTGCTGTTCCCCTGCACCATTCCCACCACACCCTTCACCTTTGTCCTACCACAAAACACAGGGAAAAGCAGATTAAAAACTCCCCATGGCACTAGGGGAGCACAGCAGATCTCCAGAGACATTCTTCATTGGAGCAGTGGAATATCTCTTTGCAGGCTCAAGATCTCATTTCCAAAAAAATCAAGAATGCTCCTCTTGGGTTTCAGTAAGTATTTTGGCTTTTGGGTTCTGTACAGACTGCAATCAGGGAGAGAATAAATGGATCCCTGAAATCTCCTCAAATCCAGAGCGTGCCACAAACAAGACTGAACAGCTTCCTGAAAATCCCTCCCCTTTGCCATTCCTTAACATCCTCTATTTTCTTCTTTTCCATCTATTTTCCATTAATCAGCATGTAGAGCATTAATGCAGGGTCCCACCTTGAATCTTGTCATTATTTAGCTAAAAAAGACCCAGATTTGCCTCCTGTTCAGCCAGCAGCCATCTTGCTCATATCACAGAATCCATGCTTCAGTCATGCATAACTAATTTCAAATCTTATTTAGCATCAAGTCTCAGAATTAAGCAGCTAAGTGACAGCTGTTTAATTAACTCCTTAAGCTGATTAGAAAGCATTACAGAAATCCCCCCAAGGAAGAGTTTATAACTGTCAAGAGAGCCTAAGGCCATGTTAATGCTTCTGTTTAAATTTAGTAAGCTTCTAAACCAATAAAGTCTAAATGCTTGACATTCTCATGGATGTGGTCAAGCTCAGCTTTTTTTTCCCTCCTGTTACCACTGCAAGGGCAGGAAACAAAACCGGTGGCAGAGAAGGGATTTGAGGAGTCAGGAGGCAGCAGCTGAACAAAGGAGCCAAGAGCTGCATCTCCCCCAGGAGCTGCTGCAGGTCCGGGGCACCAGCCCTCGATTTTTGGGGATTAGTTCTGAGCTGGAGTAAAGCTGAGCTTGCACCTGAAGTGCAGAGTCATCTCCAGCCCCTGGCTGCAAGGAAAAAAAAGGGTTTGTTCATCAGCTCTCAAAACCTAAATGCACCTTTAATGATAAGATTATGGCAGCTGAAGTACAAGTTTTAGGAGCAGCTGCTGGGGCAAGATACAAGGTGCTGCAGAGAAACCAGGACTGCTCCAAAGCAGATTTCCTCACCTGCACCACGTTATTGTCAGCTCTCAGCTTGCAAACAGCTTGAAATATATAAAATATCATTCTGATTTCCTTATTTCCCCTGTTGTTTCCGGATTCTTTAGTGTGCACTGGAAGAAATTATTGAAAAATCAGCTGCAATTCTTCTGTGTCCAAAGGAATAAAGGAGCAGTGGCCAGAAATAACCCAAATTAATTTGTGAGACCTTTAATATGAACAGAAGAGTTGAAAGTACGGGTTGAAATACTGCAAGTATGAGAAATGATGGTGAAACCTGACTGAGAAAATGTGAAAAGACTGACATGAACTTCAAGGTTAAGTATTTGGTTTAATGTGGGCACCTTTCATCATGCAGAATGAAATCTGAAGTCTTTGGGAATGGGAGAGAGGAGGGGGGATACAAGCAAATGAATCACATTTCATTAAAGCACTTGCTGCTTAATCAGCTTTCCTTTTTGCTCAGTACAGGCAGGAGAGCTGCAGGGTCAGATGTGCTGACACAGGAGCATCCACAGAAACCCAAATGCACATTTCTCTGGACAGATCCACCTGCTGACTCCCATTCTTCCACACAGCTGCTGGAGAGGGGAAAATGGATTTTTTTTTTTTTTTTTGAATGGTGAAATGTGATTGCAAACCACTGTTTAGAAAGGAGTGGGTGGCAGAATCAATGCTTGAATATATTTCTCACCCTTCCTTCCTCAGCCTGTGATTCCTTGAATAATTTTGCCTCCATGTGATGGGGGTGACACCTCCAGCCACGCTCTCCCTCCTCCTCACTGGGACACAATCAATGGAGGGAGCAGACGTGGCAAGGACAAGCAGTGAAACAAAACCCCAGGTACACACAGAGCCCAGCAATCACAATTTTCTAGTTAAAAAAACCACAGAACAGCCAATGGCTGCGTTGTGCTGTAGGGAAAAAAAAACCCCACATGGGATAATCAGAGACTGTCTGCCACTCCTACTGTCACACACAAGGCAGCCAGGAAAAAATATCTAATTATATTTAATCTCAGACAACTTTTGCAAAGCTTTAAGCTGTTTTATATTCTTCCTAACGAACTTTCATCTCGGTGTAGACAGAATCTATCACTGAGGCTGGAGGAGGGGAGGAGCAGCTGAAGATGTAAGACAGTGCTGAGCACAGTAAATAGGGAGAGAAGGAGCAAAAGGAGAGGCAGGTGGTACAAAGGAAAAGGGGGATCGTTAGAGGATGACCAGCAGTGAGAGGTTTCCCATTACACGGCCTGTGATGTGCAGCAAAAGGCTCAAGGAGGAAAGAAATGCTGGAGGGACACTGTGCCTGCCCATGGCTCTGCTGCCCAGGCTGGTAATTCCCTGTTTCTCAGGTGTGTGCAGGACAGACAGACAATCCCAGCTGTGGGCACTGCCTGTGATTGCAATTCCACATCTTTAAGTGATGAAAAGAGCCAGGAAATAAATCATCTCACTCCCAGGGAGAGAAAACCACATTGGCCTCTTGTGTCCCTTCTCCTTGCCTTTGTCTGTCACGTGTGGCTCAGCTGGAATGGCTCAAAACTGAGATTTTGGATTTGTTTGTGTGTGTGCAGTGTCCAGCCCCAGCTCAGAGCTGAGGTCAGGCTGCTGAGCCAGCTAACAACAGGTAACAGCTCCCTGTGATACAGTAAAACATGGCAAACACAACAGGTAACAGCTCTGACAGGTAAAACATGGCAAACACAACAGGTAACAGCTCCCTGTGATACAGTAAAACATGGCAAACACAACAGGTAACAGCTCTGACAGGTAAAACATGGCAAACACAACAACAGGTAACAGCTCTGACAGGTAAAACATGGCAAACACAACAGGTAACAGCTCTGACAGGTAAAACATGGCAAACACAACAACAGGTAACAGCTCTGACAGGTAAAACATGGCAAACACAACAACAGGTAACAGCTCCCTGTGATACAGGTAAAACATGGCAAACACAACAACAGGTAACAGCTCCCTGTGATACAGGTAAAACATGGCAAACACAACAACAGGTAACAGCTCCCTACAGGTAAAACATGGCAAACACAACAGGTAACAGCTCTGACAGGTAAAACATGGCAAACACAACAGGTAACAGCTCCCTGTGATCCAGGTGAACCATGGCAAACACAACAACAGGTAACAGCTCCCTGTGAAACAGGTAAAACATGGCAAACACAACAGGTAACAGCTCCCTGTGATACAGGTAAAACATGGCAAACACAACAGGTAACAGCTCCCTACAGGTAAAACATGGCAAACACAACAAATGCAGGAGCAAAGGCCTGGGGAGGGATGCTGCCTCCTTTTTGGGGCTCACTGTTATTTATGTTATTATGTTCTTTATGTCAGCTCTGCTGCTGGATTTCTACCCCAGGATTTCAGGGCTCCAACAATGATTTCACCCAGCAGAAGTTGGTTTTTAGCCTGGTTTCTGTGTTTCTGGGAGCAAACAGCACCCAGGCACAGTGCAGAGCTGGGATGGGACCAGCACAGGCACCAGGCTGCACTGGCTCTGCTCACACCCTGACAGCTGGGGAGGCAAAGCCCTCCCATGGCAGTTCTCTTTTTCCCTCCCTGTAGAGGCAATGTAAATTTAATTTGTCTCAGGTTTAAGATGACAAAGTCCCTTTGATGTGTAACATTTAGGAATTGTGTCAGCATCCTTCTGGGGAGCCGTCCTTTGGTGTCTGGGTGGTTTGCAGTGCTAAGGAGGCTCCCAGCATCCCAGGGAGCTGTCATGTACCTTCCCTGCTCATCAAAGTCACACCCAGGAAGCCTCAGAGTTGTCAGGCTGTGGTTCTTCAGAGAAATTGCTAATTAATTTACAGCCCCCAAACTGTAACTCCACCAAGCTGGGTATGCATCCTTGATTTCGGGCTCTAGACAGGCTGCTTGAGCTGATAATCAACTCAGTTTGCTCTTAAAAGCAAACAAACAAACAAATAAACATATTTGGGGAGGATTTCTTCTTGGCTTTCCCCCAGCAGGCTGCCAGGCACCATCACAGGAGGGACAGGCAGATCCTCACAGGAGACCTGGCAGGGAGCAGAGCTGGAATGTGCCCCGAGGAGCAGCAGATCCTGGCTCTGATCGCTCAGGGCACAGGCTGGGGAGGCCAAATGAGCCAAAGCCAACCGGGATTTCACACACGGGGTCAGCAGGAAGGCTCTCTGGCTCCTCAGCCCTCACTGGGAAGCCTCATGCAGAGGTTGGGTGCCTGCAGGGGGTTTTGGAGCTCTGCAAGGGCAGACTATGGGATACGATGTCGGGATTTCCAGGGACAAAAGGAAAGCTCTGGGATGTCACTTCAAAGCAAGGATGCCAACGGGACTCTGGCAATGCAGCTCAGCAGAGTAAATACTGGGTGGGATGTGTAGCAGAGCCATCATCAGGGGGGTCAAACTGCCTGAAACAGCTCTGCTGTCACAGAGGGGAGCATTAAAAATCCCCAAACAAATCACTAGCCTTGTTTAATATGGGTTTTTTAAAAATTCTGTTTCTTTCACAGCTTGGTGCTGACATTCCTGTATGTACCCATTCATGTATCCTGAGCTGCACACGAATCCTTCTCCTCTCCCACCCTGTGCTGGCCCCATGGGATCTGTGGATAAAGGGAATAAATCCACAGACATGGCTGGGAACCCTTTTCCCATGGGCCATCCAACAAGGAGCACCTCAGAGCAGCCCTTGGCACACAGAAATTCCCAGCAGAGGAATTCTACAGGGGGATGTCTGAACAATGCAGGACCTGCAGCAAATGCTGCTCTGGGTGCTGGGAACAGAGGCTGCTGCTGCAGAGCCCTCCCTGCTCCCACACTCCATTATCCACCCATTGTCCACCCATATCCATCCATATCCATCCATATCCACCCATATCCATCCATATCCATCCATTGTCCATCCATATCCACCCATATCCACCCATATCCATCCATATCCACCCATATCCATCCATATCCATCCATATCCACCCATATCCATCCATATCCATCCATTGTCCATCCATATCCATCCATATCCATCCATATCCATCCATTGTCCATCCATATCCATCCATATCCATCCATATCCACCCATATCCACCCATATCCATCCATATCCATCCATATCCATCCATTATCCATCCATATCCATCCATTAAATCCCCACCACCCCACCCCACCACCATCCCCACCCCCTATCCATATCCATCCATATCCACCCATATCCACCCATATCCACCCATATCCATCCATATCCATCCATATCCACCCATATCCACCCATATCCACCCATATCCATCCATATCCACCCATATCCATCCATATCCATCCATATCCATCCATATCCACCCATATCCATGCTCACCTCCCAGGAAATCCCGTGTGGGATGGAGCCTGGGTGTGCACAGAGCAGAGCTGTGGATGCTGTAGGTCAGGAGCACAGGAATGAGGCAGTGATCACAGAGCTGCAAGAACTTCCTTGCAGAAGCATTGCTGCATTCTGAATATCACAGCACAGCAGAGGTGTGTGTAAGTGATGGGTGTGTGTCACTGGGGACTGGCTTCCTGGAAAAAGCTCCCCCAGACTCTGACTTGTGGGAATCAGGCCCTGTCAGAGCCCTCTGAGAAAGGCAGAAGAGCTGGAACAAAAGGAGATTTATTTTCTGAGTAAGTTTAGATTTTCCTGTTGTTTTACCATCAGACACACTCTCTCCTGAAAACAATTTTGGTGGAATCTCTGACATGTGAGCACACATCTGCTGAGCTCTGCCTGCCAGTGCTGTGCACAGCTTTCTCTGAAGCTGGAAGCCCTGCTGTGAAACATCCCATTAATTTCGTTTCCATCCCAGTTTCTCACAGAGCCCGCCCAGTTTGCCCACCCTGCAGTGACCCTGGGATCCCAGTGCCGTGGCAGGGGCAGGGGCTGTTCCCTGCGAGCAGAACCCCCCGAGCTCACACAGCAGTGCCCTGGGAGTGTCCCCAGCCGGGCACACAGTGTCCCCTCCTTCTGTGTGCTCCTCCCAAGCTGCTCCATTATCTCCTGCAATTTTCCCAGCTTTTAATGTCTCACAGCCACCTCATCCTTGCTGTTCCCGTGACACCTGCAGAGCTGGGTACTTTACAGCCCTCTTTAAAATTCAGCTCTGCCACAGTGATTACAGGATGCTGCAGATCTCCAGCAGACTCGTTTGTTCTCTCCTCCCATCTCCCACAGCTTTGCTTTAACTCGGAGGGGTTAAGCAGGACCCGTGAGTGAAGCAGGCAAATCAAGGTGCACACACAACCATCGAGGTTGAAAGAGCCCTCTGAGATCAAGAAATCGATTTATCAACACATTTATCAACTCTGGCTTGATTTTCCCCATCGTTTCAGAAGTTCTGCTGTTGCTGCTGCAGCTTTCCAGAGGGGAAAGCTGAAGAGCAGTGAGGTTATGAGGTGCCCAAGCCTCCCCTGGCCAAGGCAGCAGCCATCCCTGCAGCTCTGCCATCCCAATTCCCTGCTGCACGTGGAGAATCCCGAGAGCAACATCGACAATGCACCCAACGTGGTGGCAGGGCAAGGAGAAAATGGTGCAGTGACCACGAGAAAACAGCAGATCTGCCCAAATGTGGCAATTACTGTAAACTCCCTTGGCAGAGCCACAGAGCAACGACCAAACCAGCTTTTCTCTTTCCTAAAGAGAGGGAAAAGGGTTGTAAGGAAAGGAGAACTCGTGCTCTGCAGGTCACCGTGCAGAGGAGAAGTGACTGAACTGCCTGTTCCAAAATTCCCTTCCAGACTGGCCTGGCACTTTGTGTGGCACATTCTTATTTAGGAATGTCAGGCAAGAAGCAGCCTGAGCTAAACTGGGACCATCCCAGGGCCCTGGAAAGCTGCCTGCAAACCAACAATCCATCCATGAGCAGACCCAGGGCAGAGCAGGGGGCAGCCTGCAGCCACGGCTCTGCTGCCTTTGCCATGAGCTCCTCAGCCGAGCTGTGAACAGAAACACACAAATAATCCAAGGGGACATTCAGCAAAACGATGATGTTCCAGCTCCCATATGGCAAATGGGGCCAAAGTCTGCTCTGAGCCATGTGCCCATGACCTTCCTGAGGACAGCAGAGTGGCCAGAACAGAATCTGGGGCACAGCACAGCCTTAGAAAAAAAATCCTTGGCAGTGGCTGGACAAGGATGGTCCTGCCTGCATTGGCTGCACCCTCCTGCCTGGATAAACTCACCCCCCCTGGAGCTGAGAGGGCCATGCACACCCTATTTCTGGGCACAAAAGCCATTTATCCCCCTGTGCTGGAGCTCAAAAATCTGGAGTTTTTGAGCTTTTTCTGCTTCCAGGCACAGACGCCCTAGAAAACACTGCTCTGGAGCTGAAACCTTGGAGAAAACTTGTAAATATAAATAATGAGTTAAAAATCACAAATAGTGAGTTATATAGTATAGTACAGTGAGTTAAATGTGCATGTTTTCACTGAGTGGTGGGTTTTAAATTTAAAGTTTTTACAGTACAGTAGTAGTTAGGAAACAAGATAAAGAATTTTAGGTAATGTCTTTTCTTCTTGTTCATCTTCTTCTCTTCCTTCTTCTTCATGAAACTTAGGTAGTTACCTTTAGATTGGTCAGTCAAAAGTCACTCTAAGAGTCATGAGAATCTATTATTGGGTCAAAAGGATAAATAATGTAAGTGTTAAACTTTTGTTGGTGTGTTTGGCTTTAAAAGGCCTTGAAGCAGCCTCAGCTGTGGCCATTTTTCCCACTTCTAGCAAGGAGCTGGAGGTGCTGCTGTGCTTTCTGTAAATTTTGTTAAGATATAATTAACATCCCAGCCCAAACACGAGAAACCATCTCGACTGCCTTTCTAACAATCCTGGCTGCAAACAAACAGACAAAACTGCTGACAAAGCACTGATTAGTGGTGCAAAGGCCAGCACACACCCCAGAGCTTTGGTTCTGACACTGCCAGCCCTGCAGATGAGCAGCCAAAACCTTCAGCTCCTTCCATTTCATCGTGGGAAGAAAATTATTAATTTTGTTGGTTTTTTTTTGTTTTTTTTCTAAATAAAACACAGCAACCAAATTTTATTTCTAACAATCTCCCTCGTTACAGATTCCACGTCCACAGAGGTGTTTTTGTGCCTGGATTTCAGTGGCACTGCTTACAGAACTTTTTTCTCTGTGATTAGCCTGTGACAACTGCCAGGGTATAAATGGTGCAACTCGGCTGATTTTGCAGATATGCCAAGGAAGTGACCCGTGCATTTGACTCCCCTGCCACAGATCAAGGCTGTGGTAAAGGGCAGGAGCAGAATGTGAACGAAGAGAAAACATTTTTAGGTCTAGAAGTAGGCTGGGAAAGAAAGCAGTGAGCCTGCAAGCTCTGCTTTGATCATTTAGCCTTTACAGATTTGTGACAAATTGTTTTTTCTGCATGAATCTGAACTGATACAGATTTACATGAGTAGTTAAAAAGTAATACCAATTGGGAAATAAAATCCCTAACAGCACCACAGAAAAGCAATAAACTTAAGAAGCAGTTAGACAGACAGAAGAATGCTTTACAATATGAAAAAAAAAAAAATTAATAACGGAGAAAAAGAGAGGTTGGACACTTGTAAAGCTGGTTGTGGCAGGCTGAAAGCAGGGAATCCAAAAAGCCATTAGAAAAAAGACATGAAGAATCTTGTAATAATATCCTGGGGAACATGCTTGCTTCAGATTCAATGCCTTTAAGACCTTATTGTGTGTTCTGTGAGTGTTGTTTAATGTCTAATCCTTCTGTAAACGATTGGTAGAGAACTTGTGCTGGTATCAGCCCAACGTCCTCAAGGAAATAAACCCGGGCTTGACAGCAAATTACAAATTTTTGTACCCAGAACATTCCAAGTGTTTTCCTAATCTGGTGTATACAGAGATCTGCACCCAATAATTATTTTGATGTCAAGAGTAAAAGTTTCATTTGCTTCTTCTCACTTGAAATATGAGGAAAAATCCCCTACAAATACAGCCCTGTGCTCAGAACTATTCACTCCAGGATGAAGTTGTGAGCCTGGACAGTTGCAGGCTGCACCACTGAGCTGATAAATAAATCATTTGTGGTGTTTCAGGACTGCAGGGGAGGTTCCCAAGGTCAGACCCAGCAAGGACCAGGACTAGTCCTGGCTTTGCTGATCTCAACCTCTGCTCTCACTGACAGCAAACCTGGTGGCCAAGAGCTCCCCTGCCCTCCTGTCCTGTGGGAATCCACAGCTGAAACAAACCCAGCTGGAACCTCAAGATCTTTTAGGGGATTTTTTGGGAATTCTGAAAGTTAGGAAATACCTGCTTGAGGAATGTTCTTTTCCAGGTAAGTTATGCAGGGCTAAGTTTCCAGCTAGGAAGGAAGGGGAAGGTGAGGAGCCTTTTACAGAGACTTGATAAAGCACCTGATGTGATCAATAAATGCCTCAGTGGGGCTGGTGTGCCCATTTATCTCCCTGCTCCCAGCTGATAAACACGGGATTTTCGCCCAGCTAAATAAATATACAGGATAAATGGCTGCAGGGGCTCGGGAGTGCTGTGACAAGCTGGTTATTGGGTTAAAAAGGCAGCCTAAAGCCTTCAGATGACAATAATAAATGCTCCTTCTGCAAGGCACTGCCAGACACATCGGACCTACATAATCTGACTTTTGCTTTTATTTGGTCAGGTTTTCCTGTTGGTTCAGAATTCACTGCAAGCTCGAGGCCCTGCAGCCAAAATCCGTCCAGAACTCCTGACCTACCTTGGCAAAGGACAGCTTTGCTCAACAAAAGCCTCTTTTCCAAAAGCATGTGTAAGCTGTGGTGGCTTGCTCTGACTGCAGTGAGACCCAGTTTGAGCTGAGCTGGGAACTCAGAGCACTCAGATCTCAATCTCCCCAGCACTCAGAGCTGCTTTTAGGATTTTCTGCTTTCTACTCCAGCAATTCCCCCCCAGTGCCCCCAGCGTTTCAACTCCCTCGTCACCAAAAGCAAATCATCCCTTCTGATTTCCTTTTCCAACCTGCCTGAATTATTCCCTGTGCATGTCCAGGAAAACTGGGAAGGGCCCACGGGGGCCAAAAAGGTGAGGCAAGAAAATGATGAGTGAGAAAGGCTACAACAGGAATTCCCAAGGAATCCCCAACAGGATCAGTGGTCTGGTGAACCAAGGGCAGAGATTAATGAGATTCATTCAGAGATTCTTCCACCACAAATGGAAAGGGAAAATGATCAGCTGGCTGAGCTCAAAACAAAGAGCAGACTGTGATTTTCCAAACAATGCAACTGCATCAGGCAATCCATGGCTGCAGGAAGCAGGAATGTTTCTGTGGATTGACCTCCGCTGCAATTAAAGGGAAATCGACCTAATTAATGGAAGAAAGATCTGGATGCCACCCCTAGATCACAGAGATGCTGAGCTGCACAGCTGGAATGCAGCTGCCTTTGCTCTCCCACCATTCCTCCACTGCTCTCCACTGCTGGGGAAATGCATGAGAACAATCCCCAGCCACAGGGATTCTCCACCCCTCTGTTCCCTGGAACTCTGCTGGAAAAGGAGAATTCAACTGAATCGTTCCTCTACTGTCCTGCTCTCAGGGACCCAGCCTGCAGACAGACTTGAAGAGTTGTACTGGTTAATGGAATGGATTTTGGCATTAGTGGAAAATATAAGCCCTCAATATCAAATATTAAATTATTCCTGATTAATTCTTTTACGGGCTCGGACTTGCAACTGATTTAATACTCCTGGATAATTACTTCTGTTATAACTGTGCCTTTGATTTTTAATTAACCATACAAAGTTTCTCATTCAAATCTAATATTACCTTTGTTAACAATGTCAACTCTCTGTTTAGAGATTCTGCTCACATTAAACTGTATGCTGAGAAATTAAAATCTGCTTTTCCACAACTGTGTGAACAGCTTCTGTACGAGGCTTATTTATTCTACATAATTATCTCAGAAAATATTGTTTCTGGTACCCTGAGCACTGCTGTCTGCCAAGTAACTCCTTTCTGACAAAGGCACTGCTCTCTCCTCCCAGTTCACACAGAGCCCCAGACTGGTTTGGGTGGGAAGGGACCTCAAACCCCCCCTGCCACGGGCAGGGACACCTCCCACTGTCCCAGCTTGCACAAAAAGTCAAAGCACCACATTTTCAAACTCGTGTGCCTTTACTCACCTAAATTCTTCATTACAGATGTAATTAAGTGAATTTACTCCATTAAAATTCAATAAAAGTGAGCTGCCAGGGAATTGCCTGCTGAGCAATTCCAGTGATCCTTGAAATTCAGAGTCTGGGTATGAGTTTGGGTGTCACTCCTGAACCATGCACATCAGAACCTGGTCCTTACTTTGAAAATGTCAGGGTTCCTGCTTTCACTTCCTTGTAATGAGATTCACATTTGGAGAGAGGTTTGTGTCAGCCTTTGAAAGGTTTGGCAGCTCCAGGTACCTGTCTGGACTCAGACAGAGACACAAACTCCTGGTAGACTATGGCCTAATGGAAATGATTGCTAAAGCTCCTTATAATCAAATTAACTTAGCTTAATTAGCTTTGTTTTTTCACTATCTAACATTTTTACAAAGGTTATTTTTAGAATATTGGGCATTCTCCTGTTTTTGACTGTTAGCTGAATTAAAGTGTGCAAGGCAAATCACCCAACTGCAGCCTCATCTCTTGTGTTTGTTGGCTCAGCTCTCCCTCATTTGGGAGCTTTTCCATCCTAATTCTAAGCCCTTCAGGGGAGCAGCCTCAACTGGAGGCCTTTTTGCCCTTCTTGTATTAAATACATTTGGTTCTGGGGAGGACAATTTCAGACTTTGGTAACCCAAGTCACGTCCTGGCATTTTTCAGTCTATTTTGCTGTTTGTGACCCCTGGCCTCTCAGAGATGAGGCTCAGAAGAAGTTTAAGGAATAGGGCAGCAACTCCCAAATGTGGGAGCAAGGACCCAGAGAGGAGGGAGAGCTGGCACTGACTCCTGCTGCAGCCACACACCCTGAAAGGGCTGAGAACAGCTCTGAACTCTGACTGAGCTTCTCTGTGCTTAACAAAACATCATAATCCTCCAGCCTGAAGGGTTTTGGGCAACTGTGATGCAATTCAATCACTACTGTGATGGGGCACATATTTAAAAATATAAATATATAGATATAAGTATTAAAAACCAAGTATGTGAGTGCTGCTGATTGTCAATTCTCATAAATGCTAAAGATTTCTGAGAACCTACAAAGATCTGCCAGAATTTCTAGATATTTTACAGCTTTCAGCTATTTCCTATTAGGATTCTCAGAGGAGTTCAACTGAGAATCAAAAGCTTTGCAGAGAACCACGAAAAATGCAAAGACAGGAACGATGTGCTGCTGCTCCACCTGCCCTGGCTGGCACCCCAAGGATCTGAGATCAGGAACATCAGGGCTCAGGCTGTGCCCTGACTCTGCCCAGCCACTGAGTTACACCTGCCTGCATCCCAGAGAAAAGCTTCTTCCATGGCTAAAACCAAGAAAATGGGAGTCTAAGAAAATAATTATATCGTGCTTGAGGAAATATGGAAATGACCATGAGCTGCTGCATTTAACAGACTTTTTGAAATTAAATTATTTGTATTCAAATATGTGCAAAACCAATGATCATTTTTGGTTTTGATCAGCTCAACCTGTTCTTTGGGGAAATTAATTTGATGCTCTGGGTATAAACACTCTTTCAAAATGCTCACTGTGAAGCAATGTTTTCCTCCTGCTCTCCTTAGCACCAAAGCAATTTTCAAAGCATTCCCATTGATAACACAAACAAAACAGAGGAACCATTTCACGAGGAGGAACCAGAAATTGCAATCAGAGAAGTAATACTTAAAACACAATTTAATCCATATTCATCAGCAGGCCACACGTGGGAGGTGTGCAGAGATTTGTGCAGGTGGGGACAGCAGAGCCTCAGGGCAGGGCTGTGCTCAGCCTGACCCCAGCAAACACAGCAGGGTCAGAGCTCACCTGCAATCACCCGACACCATCTACCCCAAATTAAACACTGCGAGTGTCCCAGCTCTGCTGAGACCCTGCTGGATCAGCTCCAGGGCCAGCACATCTGAGCTCCTCTCAGGGAGAGCTGCTCAAAGCAGCCCCCAGCATGGAGGGGGTTAAACGTCACCTGTGACACACCAGGAGCTGAGATCCCTGCTGGGAAAAGGAGAAATGAGAGCCAGGGAGGGATGGAGGGGAGAGAAAAGGAGGGATGGAAATGAGAGCCAGGGAATGGAGGGGAGAGAAAAGGAGGGATGGAGGGGAGAGAAAAGGAGGGATGGAGGGGAGAGAAAAGGAGGGATGGAAATGAGAGCCAGGGAATGGAGGGGAGAGCCAAGGAAGGATGGAGGGGAGAGAAAAGGAGGGATGGAGGGGAGAGGAAAGGAGGAATGGAGAGGAGAGCCAGGGAGGGATGGAGGGGAGAGAAAAGGAATGGAGGGGAGAGCCAAGGAAGGATGGAGGGGAGAGAAAAGGAGAGATGGAGAGGAGAGCCAGGGAGGGATGGAAATGAGAGCCAGGGAATGGAGGGGAGAGGCAGGGAGGGATGGAGGGGAGAGACAAGGAAGGATGGAGGGGAGAGGCAGGGAATGGAGGGGAGAGAAAAGGAGGGATGGAGGGGAGAGGAAAGGAGGAATGGAAATGAGAGCCAGGGAATGGAGGGGAGAGCCAAGGAAGGATGGAGGGGAGAGGAAAGGAGGAATGGAGAGGAGAGCCAGGAAGGGATGGAGGGGAGAGAAAAGGAGGGATGGAAATGAGAGCCAGGGAATGGAGGGGAGAGAAAAGGAGGGATGGAGGGGAGAGAAAGGGAGGGATGGAAATGAGAGCCAGGGAGGGATGGAGGGGAGAGAAAAGGAATGGAGGGGAGAGCCAAGGAAGGATGGAGGGGAGAGAAAAGGAGAGATGGAGAGGAGAGCCAGGGAGGGATGGAAATGAGAGCCAGGGAATGGAGGGGAGAGGCAGGGAATGGAGGGGAGCCCTCTGTCCCTTTCTCCTGCAGAAGCTGTGCCAGCATCAGAGCTTTGTGTCAGGGCTGTGGCAGAGGAACAGAAGGTGCCCGAGGAAGCAGAGCCCTGGCCAGCACAGAGGGAAGATCACTATGGGCTCCGTTTTCTGCTGAAATGGCTCAGCTGTGGCTCTGGGAGTGCTGGGCCATCAGCCAGGCTGGGCTGGACATTCCTGACTGGGGGGCACGAAACCTTTAATGAAGAACTGGACAAGCCACCTGAGAACTGAGGTGTTCTCCCAAGGCTCACCAGCAGCCCAGCACGTGTCCTTGTCCCCAGCAGCTCCAGCTGGAGGCTTTAAGGGGCTGCAGGAGGGAAAAGGGGCCAGGCCATGTCCTGTCCACCTCTGATCCTCAGAAAAGCAGGGTGGGATTTGCACTTCTGCTTTCCCCACGTATCACAGAACTTCATTTCCTGCCCAGCTGGTCTCTAATGTCCAGAATTAGCAATATCAATATCCTCATTCATTTGCTTTCAATTCCTTCTGTAATTGCTTGGGGATATTAAGTGCTGCCAGTATTGGGGTCATTATTAACCCCAGGCAAAATGTGCACTGGAAGACCACAAACCTTGATTCTTGCCTTGTTACCATAGTTACACCTGGCCAAGAGGTGACACCTGAACTCTGCCTTCAGGCTCTGAGTAAGTGATGAAGAACTAAAGAATCTCAGAAAATGAAACCACAATGTTTGAAGGAGAAAAGGTCAAGCACACTCATGGGAAAATCTTAAAAATTTAAGCTCCCACTATTAATTTCTATAAACAACTTGTTATCACCCTGCCTACACAGATCTGATGAGATTATTCTTGCCAGCTCTTGATCATGATACTGTGCAACTGCATATTGAAAAGTTCTGCCTTTGATCACAGGGAGCACAGCTATTACAGATCATGTACACACTGCACGCCTACTAATCTTATTCTGATTTTTCCTGGGAAATGAGCAGCTCTGAAACGTGCATCTCAAATCAGGAAACTTCCACCATCACAGAATAAGCAGAAAACAGGCATTAATCGATTTTAAATCTGACTAAATGATTAATACCAACACTTACACCCCCAGATTTCTCCGTCTGTCAAAATATTACAGCAATGCCAGCGGTTACAGATGTGTAACTGCTGGGCCTGAGCACTTCAGAGAGCAGGGCTGTGCTAGTGCACACCAAGGGTGTTTTATGTTTTAGTCCATGTGTCCAGACTTCCTCCTGTGCTGAGGTAAGGGACCGATGAGTGCAGCTTTGCAAAGCCACGAGCCTCAGAGGTAACAAACAGTGCCATTCATTTCCCTGGTATTCACTGAAATGACACTAAAGCCCCAGGGATGTGTTTTAGTGACAAAACTCACCACATCTGTGTTGGGGATTTTTACAGCTGCTGGAGAAGGTGCTGAGGCTGGCAAAGGCTTTTTTTTTTTTTTTCCTTTTTTCCCTCTCTGTGTTGCTCAGCTGAATTAAAGCAGAGTCAAGTGGAGCACGTCAGGAACCAGGACTCAGATCAGCCTGAGCCCAGCCTGTGTCTGTCACACAGTCCCCACTCTCCTGGAGGTGTGACATCTGTCACTTCACTGTTGTCACTGAGACTTTCATGCTAGGCTAGATGTGAATTTTTGAAAAAAAAAGGAAGAAACTTTGCAATCATACACATCATGTCAGATTTGTTCCTGGCATGGGGAAGATGACCAGCCTCTGAAAGAAAGACTCAAGAAGTCTTTGTTCAGGAGATGGGCACACCTGGCTTATTCTGTGCTTCAAGGATAGTTTGTTGCTGTTTTGGGGGTTTATTTTGATTAAAGCTAAATAAAACCAAATAATGTATCAGAAAACCATTAATCTTTTCACCTAATGTTACCCTTCCTTTGGATGTTCAAAATTTCTTTGACTTCTTTCCTCCACAAAGCACGCTCCTGGGAGTGTCAGAGTGTACCTCAGTCTCTCAGTTTAGAATTTTAACACCCAAAAAGCTGAGGAGCAGGAACTTGCTCCAGCCCCAGATAAATCAGGCTGGCAGCCCCGTGGCCCCAGTAATTCCAGGGCACTGGAGGAACAGATCTGTGTCCTGGGAAGTTTGTGTCTCCTACAAAGTCTGTATTCTGCACAGATCCACGCTCCACGGTGAAGCAGATCTTTTACAACACGTCTTGTGAGGCAAACCTGGGTGCCATGAATCTGAAAAGCCAACCTGTCAATCCAGAGCCAGCGTGCTCATTTTCCTCAACAGCTTTCAAGGACATTTACCATAAATCTGTGAAAGGAGAGCTACTTACAGGTCTGGGATTTATAGAAAGTGCTGCCTATTTGTGCTCTGTCTTCTGTCAATAGCATTAAGATTTGCAGTTTGCACTGAATTATCCAATGACCTAAATCCTTGCAAGCTATCAAAATCTGTTTCCCAGATAAAGTCATGCTGGAGTTTGATACATTTATCAGTGCCAGACACACAGCACTGCTTACAAGCACGGCAATTTCTCAAGTCTTCAGCAGCAGCAGACAAAAGGGAGGTACAAATGAATTACAACCTATTCACTCCAGCGGTTTAAAATAATTATCACCCATTGGAAACAAAGTAATACAATTCCTGCCTCCTGATTTCACACAAACTCCTGCCTGTAATGAGGCCCAGTTTACTGACGTCATGTAAAGCATCCAAATCTTATGCTGACAGCTCCAGAAGGATTTATTGTTCTTCCATTATGCTAAATACCTGGGCTAGATCATTGCCTCGTTATACAAAATACAATCCATTGCCAGTCAGCTGAACAGGACCGGACCTGGGAGAGGCAGGGGTTTGCTGGGTGCCAACACCTGTGGGGACAGCCAGGTACCTCCAGCAGCAGGCTGTGACAGGAAACTGCTGTGCCTTCACTTCTCTGCAGCACCAGAGGAACGCTGCTGAAGCACCAGCAAGGCAGGTGGGAGCTGCAAGCAGCACCTTTAACATTTTCAAACGTTCACAGCTCCACTGGGCTGTTTTTCCTCCTCCTGGCCAGATGCGATGTGGATGAGAAGTGGCTGCCACCATCCTTTCCCTGGCTGGGCCCATCTGGGGCCAGGCAGGCACAGAGCACAGTGAAAGCCTCCAGCACACACAGCCTGCAGAGAGAGCCAGCAGAGCTGCACTCACAGCGCCCAGATGTTCACTGAAGGCTGTGGCCACAGTGCCCAGATGTTCACTGAAGGCTGTGGCAGTGCCCAGATGTTCACTGAAGGTTGTGGCCACAGCGCCCAGATGTTCACTGAAGGCTGTGGCCACAGTGCCCAGATGTTCACTGAAGGCTGTGGTCACAGTGCCCAGATGTTCACTGAAGGTTGTGGCAGTGCCCAGATGTTCACTGAAGGCTGTGGCCAGTGCCCAGATGTTCACTGAAGGCTGTGGCCACAGTGCCCAGATGTTCACTGAAGGCTGTGGCCAGTGCCCAGATGTTCACTGAAGGCTGTGGCCACAGCGCCCAGATGTTCACTGAAGGCTGTGGCCACAGCGCCCAGATGTTCACTGAAGGCTGTGGCCACAGTGCCCAGATGTTCACTGAAGGCTGTGGCCAGCGCCCAGATGTTCACTGAAGGTTGTGGTCACAGTGCCCAGATGTTCACTGAAGGCTGTGGCCACAGTGCCCAGATGTTCACTGAAGGCTGTGGCCACAGTGCCCAGATGTTCACTGAAGGTTGTGGCAGTGCCCAGATGTTCACTGAAGGCTGTGGCCAGCACCCAGATGTTCACTGAAGGCTGTGGCCAGTGCCCAGATGTTCACTGAAGGCTGTGGCAGTGCCCAGATGTTCACTGAAGGCTGTGGCCAGTGCCCAGATGTTCACTGAAGGCTGTGGCAGTGCCCAGATGTTCACTGAAGGCTGTGGCCAGTGCCCAGATGTTCACTGAAGGCTGTGGCCACCCAGCGAGCTCTGGGTGGAACCTGAGGCTCTCAGGCAGATCAAAGAGCAGAGCTTCAAGACAGAAAAAGATCCCTCTCTTATCCACCTCAGGGAAAGACTGTCCCCCCAGGAGGAAGAGCTTTCACTGAAAAAATCCCACACTCAGAATTTAAGTTTTCTAAGAGCCTGTGAGAGATTTTGAACAGCTTTTGGAGCTTTCTGAACTCTGAAGTCTGCCTTAAGCTAGGTTTATGTTGCATAAACACTTGCTTTCAGATTTATTATTATTATGAAAGCTACAACAGGAGCATAATAAATGATTGTGGTATTAAAGCACATTTTACAGCATCATCTTGAGTGCTGCTTCCTTTAATGCTCTGCTTACATGACATGGAGGGATTTGCTCTGAAACTGTATTAGGATGGATGGATAAAACTCATAGAACAGCCCAGGACAGTTTTTTTCTCATATCTCTGAACAATTCTTAATATTCCCCAACCCTGTAAACCTGAGTTTTGAAACACAGAGGTGTCAGTGCTGGCTTGCTGCTCGGTGGGAAGGGGTTTGGAACTGAGGCAATCTGTAAATAAAAACTGGCTCTGCTTCCACTCCTGTGGCCTTTGGAACACTCCCAGAGCCGGGGCACAGCCAGGGTTAGCAAGTGGCTGCAGAGCAGGAGAAGGTGGGAAAGAAAAGAATAAATTGGAGCTTGGGCTCCCAGCTCAAACTGTGCTGAGATGGATCCCTCCCGGCCCTGGCTGCCAGGTAATGCAGGAATTGTGTTTTGTATTCGAGCTGCAGATTAAATGAGCTGTCTAAAATCACTGTGACCCTCGGTGTTTACTGGAAAAAAAAAATTAAAACTTCAGCTTGAAGGACTGCTTCAAAATAATTAATCCTCTTGGAAGTGCTGGGCAGAATTTTGGTGTCCAAAGGTAATACATTTCTTTTGATTCTTATTGTCTCCTGAGGTTTTTTTTTTGGTTTTTTTTCTGGGGGGGGGGTTGTTTTTTTTTCCTAATAGGAAAATAAAATGCAATCTTCTACAAATGCTATTCTGAAATGATGCAAGATACCCATAATGTACACTAATAATTCACACCATCAGATAACAAAGACTGAGGCTATAAAGCTTTTGTAACAGATGAGTTTTGGCTCCTAGTTAGTAAATGTTGCTGCAGCCTGCCTGTTTCCCTCTGCTCCTCCCCACAGTTAATCTTCCTCTGATTGCTGCAATGTTCCCTATAGACAGACAAATTGTTTGGGTTAACTTACAGCATTTACATTAGGTTTTCATTTGTGACTGTTTCAATTAGCAATGCCATCTATTTCTGAAAGCTTTTTACTTTTAAATAATTAGGGTTTACCCAAGAGGTTAGCACAAAAAAAAAAAAAAAAAAAAAAAAAAAAAAAAAAAAAAAAAAAAGTATTTGAAATGCTAATCCACCACCTCAGACAAAACTGTTCCAGCAAATTTTAAATCCTGTTGCTTCTTAACTATATTGTAAAACACAATAGTGTCCAGAGCATACTGATAACCTGTGTGCAGCACAAAGGATGGGGGCAATGCATTCCATGAGATGGGGATGAGATGGAAAAGCTGCCAGAGCCTGGCACTGGGCACAGGGATTTAATGAGCACAATAATGGGCAGGTGGGCTGAGCACTCCTGCCGACATCAGCACAACCTGCCCTTTGAAGCTGCTCCTCGACATCAGCTGTACTCGGGGCCAGGCTGGGAATTACTGACTAAAAATGTCTTTTCATGTTCCCTTTGTCAGCCAGGCCTTTACAGCCCTGTCACCAACACACACACTGACATATATATATATATATTTATATTTCAGCCACAGCAACTGCATTTCCTTTGGGAACACATTTCTTTTTCTAACTACATTCAAATCCAGAAAAGAGGAAGAAATCTGTTGCTTTGGTGCAAACCATGCCTCATCTCTGGATTTAGGGCTTTTGCTCTTTTTCTTCTTATATTTGATGCACTTGGACCTAAACCATCAGAACACATGCTCAGCCTAAAGAGCTGGAAACGCTGAAAATGTGCTGAGATCGGGCAGCTGTGTTAAATCTTCTCTCTGTGCCACGGGCTACCCTGCCTTTTGCCAAACTGCAATGAAGGAGCTCCAGCTCCTGGCTCACTGACTGGGATGGCAGCAGGGCTGTGGGTTACCCCTCAAAACTCCCCAAAAGCCACCAGGATGTGCAGGTGCCACTTGGAAAGGCTGGCCTGGGAAGCAGATGGAGACACAGCAGTGCCTGGGAAATTTCCCTGCTCCTGAACCTGCAGGAAGTTTTCTTTCCATGCAGTGAAAGCAGCCAGGGAGGTTTTATCTCCTCCACTGCACTGTTCTTGCAGAGCACAGGGGCTGGTCCCTGTCTTGCATCTAGAAAACAAACTTGAAAATAGGCAGAGAAAGAGAAGTTTATCAATAACAGCTGTTTTCTGAAGTCAGGATATATTTGTGATTGTTATTGTATTTATTGGTTTTCTCTCCCTGGAAACAGGTGATGGACGGAGAACTACTCCTAAATTCAAAGACATGCTGGAAGTTCACTCTGAATGCTGCTACCACCCATATTCTGCAGAATCGAGCTGCAAACTCTGCTCTTGGGCACCTAAAAACTGCCAAAGCCCCACAGTGCCTTTATTCCATGGGGCAGGAGTGATTCCTTTGGTGGGGATGCTCTGTGCAGACCCAGGGAGTGCTCAGGGCACTGCCTTGCACTCCTCCGAGGGAAAACTGCTCAGCTTTTCACCCTGGAAACGTCCAGCCTCTTTTAAAGGAGTGTTTTGCCAGAAGAACAGTCTATTCTGCTGTCACCATACAGAACTATTTGGGTTTTATCTCCCTCTGCACACCTGGCACGCCTTCATCACATCCCACTTATTTTTACAGCGTTCCACACAGAGGTTACTGCTGTAAAAAGGTGCTCCCAATAGAGAGCAAAGCAAAACTATAATCACAACACAGCCTCTCTTCTTCACAGGGGTTATTATTGTTTCAATTTTGCAGGTGCTGAATGCCTGTCCATGGGGGATGCATAAGAACCGAAAAACAAGAGCAGAACACTTGACTTGCACGCACATTTAAGAGCCAGGTTGCTGCTTTTGCAACCAGAACCAAAAATAAAAAAAAAAAAATCAGGCACCAAGGAGCCACCTGGGAAAAGAGGGAGATTCCAGAGGTCTGCTGGGTTTGGGAGAGGGCTCTGGGGTGGGCTCAGGGAGGGTAGAGAGGGGCTCAGCATCTCCCTGTGGCACCTCTGCTGTGAGCAGGTCCAAGAGCTGGGTGAGCTGAGCCATGGCACAGTGACTGCCAGGAAGAACCTGTGAGAGTGACTGAGGAGAAATGGACTCTGCACTTACAGCACAGAGCTGGCAATCAGCCCTACCCAAGCAAAAGCAGAAAAAGAGGAGCCCAGAGGGGAGCAGGAGCTTTTTTTTTAATTTTTTTTAAAATTTTTTTAAGGGTTAAAGTGAGGAAAGGAAAACACAAACTGAATGTGGAGAAATATCTCCTAACAAACCTGACTGTAAAACCCCAGGGAGAGCACAAAGCTCCCAGCTGCCTCACTCATATCAGCATGGACCAGATATTTAAACACATACAGAACAGAAAAAAAAAAAATCACTGAAGGCTCTGACCCACTGCCTGTATTTCTGAGGTGGTTTTCCTTCCTTAAAACATGCCCCAAAATGTGCTGCTGAACATTCTCAGGCCTGAAAACCTGAAAACTCAACCACAACTGCACAGCTTTAGCCCTTGAAGACAAGCTGGTGGGAAGAAAACCCACCCAAAAAAAAAAAAAAAAAAAAAAAAAGGTTTTGAGGCTGTTCACGTGTGGAAGGATGTGTGAGGTCAGGAGCAGCCTGGCTGGGAGCTGCTCTGTGCCCTCTGCCCTTTTCTCCAAAGTGCACCCATGGAAACAGGAGCCCACTGATCGATCAGCCCCAGAGCATGACTCCACAAAGGACACGCCAGAGTTCTCTCCTGTGCTCACATCACTTCACTGCATTGCAACTTAAGTGTGTTAATGCAGCTGGAATTAATTTCCTTGGTGTTAAAGTGCAAACTGGGCTAATAAAAGTGACACATTGACTTTTTCTGGAGAATGATGTTCAGCTTACGCAGAATGGCAGCATAAATGAAAATTAGCCTCAAGACAATGTTAATTACATTTTATCCATTAGTAGGAGGGTAATTGAGCCACTCATTTTCACTGCAAAGAAAACCCTTCTGGCTTCATAAAGGGAAACTATGTGTTTAATGTGCAAATTAAAGTCTAACAATGGAAAAATTCGCAATAGAAAGAAAACCAAAATGCAGGTAATGTATATCTATATTATATTGCAATGACCACCTTGGACATAATCTGTGTTATTGCCCTCTTGCTGAGCTGGGAGAGACTTCAAAATGTGTGACAGAACCCAATTATCTGAAGAATCAGCCAGGAATTACTGACATGAACGTGCAATAGCCTGAAAGACTTGATTTAACCAAGAAAACACTGTACATATTGTGATAGTGCTATTAGAACTAATGCTGCTCATAAATAACAGTTGCACAAAATGGTCCTTGCTGATTTTAAAATCTCCCCACTCGTTTCTATTAGATCTGTGCATGGCTGAAAAAAAAAAAAAAATGACATTTGCTTATTCTCAGACAGAAAATCCCCCCAGACCACTGCAGACATCTGGGCAGATGTGAGCAATCCCTGGAAATCGGGGAGCACGTTCTTTGCCAGCACCTCTATCAACAAGTGTTCTGGCATCTGTCAGCAGCTGCACTCACCGTTTGAGTTTTGAGAAACACAGGATAACATTAATAAAAGTGTATTTTGTTCTCTGGGCTGCTGTTTATCGAGATTCCATGACGTCCTATTGCCTTTGGTCCTTCCATGGATAAATAGCAAGTTTTTCTCCAAGTTCTGGATATTAAGCTGTTATAGAAAATTCTTACTCCTCTTACCTACAGGCTCGAACTCCTTTTCTGCATGCACGTTATCCACCCTGGACCTCACTCCACTGAGATGAAACATTTCTGCCTGGGATTTTCTAAAATAAGAACTTTGAAGCTGCTGGGAGTTTGGCAAGGTGCAGGGAGACGAGGGGAACGAGGCTGAGGTTACCACAAGCAGCTGAAGTGGCTGCAGTTTATCAGGCTCCAGTCACTGCCTATCAGGGCATCAAATCACTCACAAGGGACAGGATTTTGGTGTCAGGCAAACACAGCAGAGCTGCCAATATTCCAATATTGTCTGATCCAGCCCAGCAGCAGCTGCACGTCCTTGGCACAGTGTGGGCAGGATCTGAGGGGAAAGATGGGAAACACCCAAGAAACTCAGAATCAGCTTGGCTGTCATCCCCCTGTCCTCAGTAAATCACAGAAGTGCACCCAGACCTGAAAGCTGCTTGTGCACAAATCCCACAAGGAAATCCCACAAGTACCAAACCACCATTTCCATCAGCCAAATAAAGTGGAGGTGGAACAAGATTTAGCTGCAGATAATATTATGGATTATCTGCCCTCTGGGCTCAATGGAATCCAGATCAGACCCTTGAACTTCCTGGCCCCAGGAGCAGCATCTGGGCAGAGTCACAGTGAATTCAGAATTCCTGCTTCTACAAAAGCCAAAAATGCATTCCCTTATTCAAAAACAATAATTTTAAAATCAGCCTTTATCATAATATTACCATGAGCATTGAAAAGGATTATCTTATTACAAAAATGAAATTACTTAAATTTACCCTCATTATTGTTTCCCAGGGAAAAAAGAGGCTTTTTTTATTTCATTGTGGATGAAGCTGCTATTTGCATTTAAATGAAGACATCTGAAGAAGAGGAGCTAGAAAGTTAGGGTTTGTTTTTTTTTTTCCTTTAGAATGAGATTTCATTTCAGTATTCTATAATGCAAACCCAACTCCACTTTCTGCTTCATTAAATAATCTGTCACAAGCTGCTTTCCAAAAAACTGTCATGGAGAGTGAGACACTGATTATTCCCAGTTGAGGCTCTGTAATGATGGCAACAATGCAGTGCTGCTATCCCCTGAATACCTGACTTCAGCAAACAAATGAGGTATTTCCAGACTTGCTGTACAGCATGGATTTTTTTTTTTTTTAATTGACATATCATAATTGACACACTTAAACAACCTTCTTTCTTAATGCTCTGATAGGAACAGGCTTGTATCACTGAAATTTAACTAGCTTATTCCAACATGAACATTGAAAAGCAGCTGGACACATCAATATTCATTTTGAAGGTATTACCAAAACAGGCAGAACACCCAACACTGCACCACTGACACCTGTAGGAAATTCCATTTTCCTAAATGGGAAGGAAGAGTCCATGGAATGGGAATTCCCACACCAAGGGGCATCTGGATTCTGAGCTGGCTTCAGGTGTGGGGGAGGAGCAGAGCCCAGGTGTGCCAGGTGAGATCTGTGTTACCCAGAGCCAGGAGCAGAGCCCAGGTGTGCCAGGTGAGATCTGTGTTACCCAGTGCCAGGAGCAGAGCCCAGGTGTGCCAGGTGAGATCTGTGTTACCCAGTGCCAGGAGCAGAGCCCAGGTGTGCCAGGTGAGATCTGTGTTAGCCAATGCCAGGAGCAGAGCCCAGGTGTGCCAGGTGTGATCTGTGTTACCCAGTGCCAGGAGCAGAGCCCAGGTGTGCCAGGTGAGATCTGTGTTACCCAATGCCAGGAGCAGAGCCCAGGTGTGCCAGGTGAGATCTGTGTTACCCAGAGCCAGGAGCAGAGCCCAGGTGTGCCAGGTGAGATCTGTGTTAGCCAATGCCAGGAGCAGAGCCCAGGTGTGCCAGGTGAGATCTGTGTTACCCAATGCCAGGAGCAGAGCCCAGGTGTGCCAGGTGAGATCTGTGTTACCCAGTGCCAGGAGCAGAGCCCAGGTGTGCCAGGTGAGATCTGTGTTACCCAGTGCCAGGAGCAGAGCCCAGGTGTGCCAGGTGAGATCTGTGTTACCCAGAGCCAGGAGCAGAGCCCAGGTGTGCCAGGTGAGATCTGTGTTACCCAGTGCCAGGAGCAGAGCCCAGGTGTGCCAGGTGAGATCTGTGTTACCCAATGCCAGGAGCAGAGCCCAGGTGTGCCAGGTGAGATCTGTGTTACCCAATGCCAGGAGCAGAGCCCAGGTGTGCCAGGTGAGATCTGTGTTACCCAGAGCCAGGAGCAGAGCCCAGGTGTGCCAGGTGAGATCTGTGTTACCCAGTGCCAGGAGCAGAGCCCAGGTGTGCCAGGTGAGATCTGTGTTACCCAGTGCCAGGAGCAGAGCCCAGGTGTGCCAGGTGAGATCTGTGTTACCCAGTGCCAGGAGCAGAGCCCAGGTGTGCCAGGTGAGATCTGTGTTACCCAGTGCCAGGTACTGGGGATGGCCAGACCTGGGCAGTGCCCCCTGAATTTCCAGCCCTGCCAGGCTGAGAGCAGAGCTCAGCTCAGCTCTGGCAAGAACACACCTGGAGAGAAGCAGGGCAAGCTGAGGTTAAAAGAAAATTTACCAGTGGGCAGAAAAGAGGAAAGCAAAGCCATATGTGTCAGCCTGGATGGGCAAAGGTGGGATTTCAACAGAAATATTAAAATAATAGCCAAAAGCAGGATGGAAAACATCTCCTTTCTTCTCTCCTCACACTGAAATGAGAGCCAGGACAGCTGATAGAATGTTCCTCGTATTGCAGGCCCTAATCCTGAGTTTAAATGCTGCACCTCAGACACGGGGGGTCAGAAATGATCATTTTTGCCCAGTGAGGGTGGCTCACACCAGCAATTCCAACATTAATGCAGAGCCCCTCCTTCACACCCAGCCGTCCTGGGGAAGGCTCTGCTCACACCAGTGAGAGTCAGAGGCTTCAAAAAAAAAAAATTTCAATCAGTTTTAGTCTCCCCGGGCTCCAGCTGACTGGCTTTGCTAATACCAGGCTATTTCTCATTACTGATTGGTATTTAATTTGCAGATCCTCTGCTCAATGAAGATAAAAGGTGGATGCTCAAATTAACATATGGAACTCCTACTTATTGTTAAAGATTTTAGGCAGATGATCTGTGCTCCTTGTCTGTGCTCTGTGAAAGTTCCATTCACTTGGAACTGCACAGTTTCTGAAGATATTGTATCAGCCACCTGCCAAATACATGGTGAATAGAGTAAAAAAAATTATTTTATTATGGTAGACACCTCATTTAATTGATTTTCAAGAATAATAACTTTAAACTAAGCAGTAAATGGTCTCAAGAAAACTCTTTTTAATTCAGCAATGCAGGAACGCTTCGATTCGTTAAACCAAGGCAAAACAAAAACCTGCAGGAAGCTGCAGAAAAGAAAGGAAAATCTAAGGCTGAAATTCTTCTATGCAGAGTATTCATGCACAGCCTGCCAACCACGATGGAAATTCAGTTCAAGGACAGAATTTGGTCCAAAGGGATGAATTTTCAAAGGACTCTGCTTCCCCCTTGCACCCAGCTCTGCCAGGTTTGTGCAGGGGTCCCTGAGCCAGGCACTGCACAGGGATTTTCCTATTCTGCTGCAGGAATGGGGGCTCTGGGACAGGGCAGGGCATTTCCTGATCCCCCAGAAAACGGATTTCACATGCCCTGAGTGCCCCAATCTATTCCCCAGTGATGCTCAAGAGAAACACTGCCCACCTTCACCTCTGCTTTATAACATGCAGAGAGGTGTATGTTTATATTTATATTTATATTTATATTTATATTTATATTTATATTTATATTTATATTTATATTTATATTTATATTTATATTTATGTTTATATTTATGTTCATATTTATGTTTATATTTATATTTATATTTATGTTTATATCTATATTTATATTTATATTTATATTTATATCTATATCTATATTTATATTTATGTTTATATTTATATTTATATTTATGTTTATATCTATATTTATATTTATATTTATATTTATATCTATATTTATATTTATATTTATGTTTGTATTTATGTTCATATTTATGTTTATATTTATATTTATGTTTGTATTTATATTTATATTTAAAGAGTCAGGATGTTTCCAGGTCACAGGTCATGCCCTCTGGATCCTTCAGCCTGTGGTCACTCAGTTCTGTGAGTGCCAACAGCCCTGCCCTGCTCCCCAAATCTCTGCAGCCAAATGTAAGCCTTTAATGCCAGCCCACAGGGGGTGCTGGGGGAGCCTCATCCCCAAAATGCTGATCCCAGATAATCCATTGCCAGTGCAGACTGACCGTGCCTGACAGCACCACTGATCACAGCCATTACACAGGCACCAGGATCTGCTTTGTAACTGAATACACACACGGCAATCCACACTTTTTAAAAAACGAGAATAAATAATTTACAAATCAATAGTAATATCCACAGGCTGAGACACTGAGCTTGCCTCTTTGCTGAGGCATGAGCAGTAAAATTCAGTGTCCTGTGAGTGCATCAAACCTGCCCTGGTGAGCAGAATTTCTGATTTTACCAACAATGCACCAGCCCTGCCTCTCTGAGCAATGACACACAGAGCCACCAAGGCAGAACTCCTGTGCAGAGAGATGGATGAGTTTCTTTTTATTCCCTTTTCTCTAAATACACCTGGATTAAACTAACAGATGACAAATGCCTTTCTTTCCTTGGCCCTCCCTTTCCCCTCCTCACACTCCCTTTCCCCTTTAGATGTGACTCAGAAGGAAATCTCCCACAAGCCAAGGTTGCATTAAAGGTTTTGTGCTTTGCAGACATTCAGAAAAATATTAAATCCTCCTGGTTTAGTCCCAGAAACAAATAAAAAAACCAGCAAATACACAGACAGCTTTGAAGCTCGGTCCATGTTTTCCTATGGAAGGCCTCTAGCAAGAAACAATACAAATGAAACTCCCACATGAAGAAAAACAACCAACTTCAAGCCTTTAAAATCATTTTGAAGATCACCTGGTGATCTTTTCATCCACTTCCCCACTGATAGCCAGGGCAGAAGCAGGACATCAATCTCCCCACGTGAACACCTGTGGAATGGGAATGGTTCTGTCTCAAGTGGCTCCAAAAACGAGCTGATGTTGAGTCTGCTCAGGAAAATCAGTTCAACAGCCCTGGGACTCTCAGCTCTTCTGCTGATACCTTTATTAATGAGCTGATTTTCATTTCTTCCCAGTGAATTCTGAAAATCAATCCTTTTGTCAAACGCCTTGTGAACAGCTTGCATGAGGGCAGCTGCAAGTAATTTCTGCAGCAATAAAGGATTGTGGTCACCCAGTCCTGTGCTCCTCTTGTGCCATAAATAATTCCATTTGCCCAACGGTGAGGACTTCTCCAACAAACACGAAGCCTTTCTGCAGGCAAGGTGTGAAAGGTTCATTTGCCTTTCCCTCCAGAAGGCAGAGAACGGATGTGGAAAGAGAACCAGACAGACATGAAAAGAAACAACAAAACAAAAGCTGCTCTTTGGCCACGGAGAGATCAGCCTTTCCTGAAATAAAACCAATCAGAGCCCATTTACAGAGTTTTCTGTCACTGCCTTCAGGGCCACAGTGACAGGTAAAATGCTCACTTCCCGTACAGGACTAACACTTGCTTTCCACAGGGGTTTTTCACGGGTTGAATCTGAAGTTATTTGTCAAATGGCTGCAGTGGAACATCAAAGTGCAGCTCAAAGCAGAGCAGCTGCTCCAGCCCTTCCATGGCTTTGGTGTCACCAGCCTGCTCTAACCAAGGCTAAGCACCTCAAACACTTACACAACTGTTCTTCTTTGCATTAGGACTTTTAAAAACAGGAAATAAGTTAAATGCTTTCTTCGAGCTATCTGTCCATGAACCGAGTCTTGATTGAATCCATTTAAGATTAAAAAGAAAGAAAGAGAGGAGATAAGAGTTCAGGGGCAGGTATTTCTAAATGTCACAGCTAACAGAATATACTGCAGCCCTCCCTGTCCCTCCCTACCACCCCCCGTCCTTTCTGTGCACCAATTGCCATCGCTAAAGGAATTTTATAAATACACATTTTTCTACTGCAAGAAGTGACTTTTGAAAGGTCATGGCTGAGCATCCTTTCCTCTCTCAGGGGTGCTGCAAACCAGGTAAAGGTGACCACGAACAGGTTCACAGGTGATGCTCACACAGACTGAAGTGGGATCAGATTCAGCTCCATCCTGGAGGCTGGGGGAGCTTCTAGCAGAGGGCAGGATTATGAGAAACCATTAAAGACAAGGCAGTAAAACCTCCTTGATCTCCTAAGAGATCCCTGGCAATGCTTCCTCCTACACTGTTAATCTGGATTATTGGGATGTATGGAAATTAAAGGAAAATATTTTGTGCAGGAATTTCCCAATCTTTTCCAGCCATTAGCCCAGTTCTTTACGATTTCCAGGCCCAAATATGAACAAAACTTCATTTTTCCTGAGACTGAACCTCATTCTCAGCTGCTGGGATGCCTGAAATGGGAATTTTGATGTGCACTGCAGAACCACTGCCTCAGGTAATTAATTGGGCTGAGTTTATCCTGGGAGAAGAATCACTTCTTCCACCTTTCCCTTTCCACATCTTACTCTGCAATAGGAATGTCACCAGAAGAGGCTAACGTGGCAGATCCTCCTGGGATGGAAGAGGTGAGATCCCAGCAGGGACAGCAGCATCCTCTGAGCACAGGGATTTCTTAAAAACAAAACACAAAAAAGCTGCCAGGCTGGACATCCCCACATTTCCGTGTCAGACAGTGAGAAAGAGCTGAACTATTGTGAAATACTGAAGGTTTTGGCTTTTTTTGCCCCCCACGTGTGAGTTTATTGCTCAGAATCCTCCTCAGCAGGTCTCACAGTCCCAGTGTCCTGAATTGTTTCTTCAAGCTCCCTGCACACCTGAGCAGGCACTCTGCACTCCTGGAGCCTGCTCATATATAATTACATATATATATATATATAAATAAAATATATTAGCATTGTATTGAGCCCAGCCCACGCAGCTGAACCCAGAGCCCTGCTGCTGTGGACACTGTACATTAATTATAAATTTAAAGCAGCCTCTCCTCAGAATGAGGATGATTTAATAAGGCTGTGGAGACAGATGGAAAGGAAAATAAAACAGGAGCAAGGGAAGGAACCATCTTCAAACTCTCAAAATAATCCATTCCTGTTCTGGCTAAACACCAACAGCACACTTCCTCATTCTTTCTATTCTTCCCACTTTAATGGGGACAAGGGAAATTAGAAATGAAGAAAACTGGAACTGGATTTTTCCTTCCTCCTGAAGACTTCCCACTCATGCTCTAGGAGCTGAGCGAGACAAAGCTCAGAATCACTTCAGAAAGCCAAGTCTAAAAAAATGCAAGTTTTCTACAATAACTCATCTGACAGACCACAGAACAAAGAACCACATCCACAAACTATAAAATTTAACTCTGGATTTTAGTGCATCTGCTCAGCCCAGTGCCCAGAGGAGAGCTGTGCTTTCCTGGATGCAGCTGCAGTACAGATCTGTTCTTGCTGCTCCCGTTCAGGACAAAATTAGATGTATACTTTTACATATTTTTACATATGTTCAGCTTTTTTCCTCTCTGTTTTAAGTGTTGAAATGCTTTGTTTTCTCCCTCATGTCTAAGCTTTTCAGGTTTTTTTTTTTTTCTTTTTAGTGGTTCCTGTTATCACCTTATCAGCAAAGAGCAATATCCATATATTAGATTGTACCCAGTTCTGACAAGGAAACTTAACTCCATTTTCTGGCACCTTTTTAAGATCAAAGAGAAAAGACACATGTGAAGACAACACCCCTTCACTCCACTGAAACAGGGAGAATTGTTTTTAAATTCAAAGCTGGTTTGCCTCACAAATATTACAACCAGAATTTGGAATTTTTACCCTGAATTACAATGAAAAGTCTCATCACTGCAGTGTATTGTCTTTCTTTATGAAAATACGGAGCTTTCATATTTCTAGATAACAATTATTTGGTTTTACAGCCAGCTGGAACATTTGAAAGCCCAGCAAGTTATTTTCAAATTGCCAGGACTGATTTTCAGGCCAGGTATGGAATGGTTTAAATATTGATGCTCCCTCTGTTTGGAGCTGATGGGTTTAAGGAAATAGAAGTTAAGCATTGCAGGAAAAAGTCACTTTGAACTGTAACTACTGTGTCTCCAGGGGAGTAATTCTGCAGAATCCCACTCCAGGGCAGTGATTCTGTTATTTTAGGACAGAACTACCAGTAAGTGGTGTGAAAAAGAACCAGACTTTTTTTTTATTTAACATTTACATTTCTTATATGCCTATAATTTAGTCTCTTTAAATGTCAAGCTTTTTAAAAATGAGCACTTTCCACATGTTGATGTTGTTGGGGATTTTTTTGTATTCTCCTCACAATTAGAAATGAGATCAGCAGTTCTAAAACAACATTAGGTTATTCCAAACCCTCAGCTGGACACATTTCCTGTTTCACTTTTTCCTCATCCCTTCTTGGAAGGTCACAATAAAATGAGACAGATGTGCTGCTCCAAAATCTGTTTTCTCTGCATTCAGGAAAAATTAAATGGTGAGATGTTCACTCTGGCACTTTGGGTCCCTGACATTTCCCTTTAGCAAATCTCTGCTCCTCTTCTGCCAGGTGAGCAGGACCCTGCTCCAGAGGGGCTGAGCTTGTGCCTTGCTGAGCTCAGCCTAGAGGAGCCCAGCCTAGATGAGCCCAGCTTTGCTGAGCCCTGTCCTGCACAGCTTTCAGACAATATATACATATATAAAATAGATTTTCTTATATATTTATATATTTATATATTTATATATTTATGTATTTATATATTTATATATTTATATATTTATATATTTATACATTTATATGTTTATGTATTTATATATTTATATATTTATATATTTATATATTTATATATTTATATATTTATATATTTAAATATTTATATATTTATATATTTATATATAAAAATATAAAAATCCTGCCGGTGTTTGCCCCCAGGGCTGTCCCTGCCACAGCCACTCTGCCTCAGGTGGCTCTGCCCCCTCCTTTTTAACCCTTTCTGGGACCGTGCCACTGCTGCTTTTCCACGGGCAGGTGCTGAAGGGAACCAGGGAAGGGAGCTGGGTGCACAACGGCCCCAAAAAAAGGAATTGTTGTTGTTGTTGTCACCCAGCTCTGCAGCAGCTCCACTGGCACAGGAACCCCCCAAAGGTGACACCCAAAGGTGACACAGCCACAGCAGCCCTGGGGACACTGAGCACCCAAAGGTGACACAGCCACAGCAGCCCTGGGGACACTGAGCACCCAAAGGTGACACAGTCACAGCAGCCCTGGGGACAATCACCCCCCAAAGGTGACACAGCCACAGCAGCTCTGGGGACACTGAGCACCCAAAGGTGACACAGCCACAGCAGCCCTGGGGACACTGAGCACCCAAAGGTGACACAGTCACAGCAGCCCTGGGGACACTGAGCACCCAAAGGTGACACAGTCACAGCAGCTCTGGGGACACTGAGCACCCAAAGGTGACACAGCCACAGCAGCCCTGGGGACACTGAGCACCCAAAGGTGACACAGTCACAGCAGCCCTGGGGACACTGAGCACCCAAAGGTGACACAGCCACAGCAGCCCTGGGGACACTGAGCCCCAAAGGTGACACAGTCACAGCAGCCCTGGGGACACTGAGCACCCAAAGGTGACACAGCCACAGCAGCTTTGGGGACACTGAGCACCCAAAGGTGACACAGTCACAGCAGCCCTGGGGACACTGAGCACCCAAAGGTGACATAGCCACAGCAGCTTTGGGGACACTGAGCACCCAAAGGTGACACAGTCACAGCAGCCCTGGGGACACTGAGCACCCAAAGGTGACACAGCCACAGCAGCCCTGAGGACACTGAGCACCCAAAGGTGACACAGCCACAGCAGCTCTGGGGACACTGAGCACCCAAAGGTGACACAGCCACAGCAGCCCTGGGGACACTGAGCACCCAAAGGTGACACAGTCACAGCAGCCCTGGGGACACTGAGCACCCAAAGGTGACACAGTCACAGCAGCTCTGGGGACACTGAGCACCCCAAAGGTGACACAGTCACAGCAGCTCTGGGGACACTGAGCACCCAAAGGTGACACAGTCACAGCAGCCCTGGGGACACTGAGCACCCCAAAGGTGACACAGTCACAGCAGCCCTGGGGACAATCACCCCCCAAAGGTGACACAGTCACAGCAGCCCTGGGGACAATCACCCCCCAAAGGTGACACAGCCACAGCAGCCCTGGGGACACTGAGCCCCAAAGGTGACACAGTCACAGCAGCCCTGGGGACACTGAGCCCCAAAGGTGACACAGTCACAGCAGCCCTGGGGACAATCACCCCCCAAAGGTGACACAGCCACAGCAGCCCTGGGGACACTGAGCACCCAAAGGTGACACAGTCACAGCAGCCCTGGGGACACTGAGCACCCAAAGGTGACACAGCCACAGCAGCTCTGGGGACACTGAGCACCCAAAGGTGACACAGTCACAGCAGCTCTGGGGACACTGAGCACCCAACGGTGACACAGTCACAGCAGCTCTGGGGACACTGAGCACCCAAAGGTGACACAGTCACAGCAGCTCTGGGGACACTGAGCACCCAAAGGTGACACAGTCACAGCAGCTCCCAAGCTCCATGGATATTCAGGCCCCCAAAGGTGACACTCTAGGGCTGCCACGTTTCTGAGTCCTGGTCACTGCTCCTCCACTGTCCCTGCTCCTCTGACTGCCATCCTGCCTCTGCCACACTTCACACAGGAAAAGGAATTCTTAAAACTGGCTGGAAGAAAGATGGCAAAGTCAGGGAATAATTCTCTTAATTGACTACTCCTCTTACTACTTGTAATCTAGAGGAAATCTAATTAATTCTACATGAAGAACCACTATTCTGTGGTGAAGTGTAATTCCTGATCTCTGGGGCTTCAGCTTACCACTTGTCAAATTATCCAATTACACACTTGTTAAAATCCATTTTGGGGAGATTTTCATGGCTTGTAAATAAATAATTTCAAAATCTTAAATCCCCAGAAGAAGGGAAAAAAAAAAAAAGTAAAGAAAGAGAATAAAAGGAAAGAAAGAAAAAAAATTGAAGCCCCCAGCCCCCAAAGAGTACCTCAAATTAGGAAACACATCTAAAAATAATGTCCCTCCCACACTGCACAGATTAATTAACAAGCTCTGCAATACAAATCCTTCCAGTGGAAGGTGCCTGAGCACGAGAACCATTCCATCAGGGAGGGCTCTGGACCCAGGCAAAGCTGGGGGAGCCACAGTCAGTGAGGCAACCTGCTCCTCTGGGCTGCCACAGCAATATTCCAGGATCAGGATGACACAATATCCCAGAAATAACCCAGGAAAAAATCAGGGTTTTTACTGCTGTCAGTAATGACCCAAGTTTGCTGCCAGTACCAGCTGGGAAGGCATTGCCAATACAGAAGTTTGAACTATTCAAGAGAAGCAACAGGTAAAGCCAAGGATTCAGAAAAAAGAAATGGGATGAAATGCAGCCACAGTGAGACGTTTAATCCTGGGGGATGAGAGAATTTCAGCCACCAGGGAAGAGATCTCCAGTCTGAAAGGGCAGAGCAGCAGAAAGGTCTGGATGCAGCTGAGTCCCAGGACAAGCCCTGCAGGAACCAGCCCTGACCAGCTCAACAAAACCCCAGAAACAGAAGCAAACCCTGGAATGCATCCCCTGAGACACAGAACAAAACATTTCCAGGACACAAACACTGGGACAACGACGGCAAGGGCCATTATCTGCTGTGCTGACATCATCTGGGATGTCTCTTTTCAAGAAAGGTGCCTCAAAATCAGAACTGGTGGGTGCTGAGACATTACTGGGAGAATGGCAACTCTGTTTTATGGTGTGGAATGTCAAGTCCTTGACCTGTCTGATTTCAGGAAGCAATAGGATCTATTTCTGAAATGAAAATGGTTGCTGGCAATATCACAATGATCCAAAGGTTTCTACTCCTTCCTTAGGAGTAGATTTCATCTGTGATTCACTAATCATTTTGATTTAAAAAGGCTCCTTTTCAGCCTGGGTAACATTTTAATTAAATATTTGAAAACTTGCCGAATACTGTAATTGCAATTTAAAAGCCATGAATTAGGAAGGTAAAAGCTTTTATCTACTCTCTAGACATCTTTTTCTTTTTTCATAAAGCTGTCAGTGGAAGTCTTTAGGAATCTTCCCTCATTGAATGTGAATGGGACAGAGGGTTCTGGCTGATGTGATCCTGCACTTCTCAGCTGCCAGGCAGAGCTCAGGCAGCTCCCAGCCAAAAGCACATCCCCCTGAAATCCATCTCTACATCCCCACAAGGGGGGAGATCCACCTGGCAGAAAAGCACAGATTTCACCCAAAAGCACCCCGAGGGTCAGGTCAGAGGGTGGATGGGGAGAGGAGGCTGCCAAGGCCCCAGGACCCCATTCCAGCAGCTCACTGGGAATCCTGGCTAAGCCTGAGCTGCACTCCCAGTCTGTAGCAGAACATGGGCAGCACTGCTTAACCATGAAATGTGTCAGCCACGTGTATTTCTAAGGGCATTTCTAGGGGTATTTATAAAACCCATCAGGGACAGCCACTGCCATGACAGCTGATCCCTGTAATTATTAGAAATAATTGTAATACAAAAAAGTTTCCTTTATAATAAATAGCCTCTTTGCTGCCACAGTTGATTTTATTTATTTACCTGCTCTGCTTATCCAGCTCCTCATGCTGATGGTATGAACAGTTTACTTCCTGCCAACATATTCGTTAAAGTTTTAAAAAGAACATCAGGAGCAGGATGAAACGATGAATTATCTAAAAGGAATAATGTTAAATTGGTCTGGAGGTTTTGGATACAATTTATTTAATATGACTGCCAGAAATAGGATTTCTCAGAAGCCAAAATGTGTCTGATGGGTGTGAGGACAGAGCACGTTCCTTGGCAAGAGGAGAAGGGGTTCAGGGTCAGCCTTGCTGTGATAATCACTGGGATGGACCAAAGCAGAGCTTTGAACCAAATACCATTTCAAACACGAGCTTTGTTGCATGCTGTGCATTATCACAGATTTCTGTTCAACAAATGAAGACCTTCACCCTTTACAGCTGGTGATGAACCTGACCTCACAGAACAACGTTCCCCCTGTTTCACACACTCCCAGCTGGGGTGGCACTGCAGGAATTGCAATGGTGGCAGTGCAGGAATTGCAGTGGTGGCATTGCAGGAATTGCAGTGGTGGCAGTGCAGGAATGCTCACAGTGGTGGCAGTGCAGGAATTGCAGTGGTGGCAGTGCAGGAATGCTCACAGTGGTGGCATTGCAGGAATTGCCATGGTGGCAGTGCAGGAGTTGCAATGGTGGCAGTGCAGGAATGCTCACAGTGGTGGCAGTGCAGGAATTGCAATGGTGGCAGTGCAGGAATTGCAGTGGTGGCAGTGCAGGAATGCTCACAGTGGTGGCAGTGCAGGAATGCTCACAGTGGGGGGAAGGCTCTGTTCTGCACCTCCATCCTCCCCTGCAGGCTGCTGACCCCCAGGAGCTGCAGGACCAGGGGACCCTCTCCCCTCCCTGCAGCTCCCCCGCTTTGTGCAGCCCCTTGCCCCGGCAGGACAGACAGCTCAGCCTGCCCCGGGTGCCAGCAGCTTTTCTGAGCCCAGCAGGGACAGCCAGCCAGGCTGGGGGACAACTCTGTGTCCCCACTGGAGCCTGGGTGTGCCAGGGGCGGGCTGGGCTGGGCACCGACCCTGCCCAAGGCTCTCACAAAGCAGGGCTCTGCTCCCAGGCTTTGATTTAATCCTCAGCCCTCCCTCAGTGCCTCACAGGCTGATGCTGCAGGGCTGGAGGATAATAAATCACGGGCCCAAGCAGAGACAGTGGGAGCTGGAAGAAGCTGTGATTCACTGCTCTCCATCCTCCTGGGCCTGCTGAAATACAGGGATGGCAGCTTGTCTGGGGCTCCTGTCCCTGCCCAGCACACTGCAACCCCACCACTGGGCCATTCATTAAGCCTCAAATCCCATCTAGTGCACAGAATATAATATATCACATACTCTGGTATTAACTTGCTGATTTGGAAATCTAAAAGATGTAGGTGGACAACAATCTATCAAAAACTGGAGGTTGTGAACCTTCAACCTTTTCAAGAAATTTCTGAAGGGAGACTGAGCATTCTGCAGACACTTTTTCCTATATTATAGGAGAAAGTGAAGTTAACTCACTAGTCTAATAATAAATTTATCAACCCTGGCACAGCATCTCATCCTGTGCTGCCATTACTGCAGGGCCATCAGGAGCTGGGATGCTGGTGAGCCACAGGAATGAGAAAAAACCTTGGAGAAAAGCAAGGTGGGTGCAGCAAGTGTCCCAAAACCTGCAGCAGCAGCAGCACTGTCCCTGGCCCCTGATGCCAATGTGTACATTGAAATCTTTTCATTGCTGCATTTTGTAACTCAAGAAATCAGGAACATCTGACTTGGCCAATCTTCTGCTTTACAATTTACAAATCCACGAGGGGGAGCAGAAAGGACCAGGGGATGCAGAGGTGGCATGTGCCAGTCTTTTAAAAAAACCAAAGCTCTGCCTGATGTGAAAGCATTAAAATTGTTCTTTTCAAAGATTAACCTGTAATGGAAAAATACTCAACAGCATTTCTGTTTGGTGCTTCTATACACGAAATTACATGTTCTGCTAAGAAGCCCAGTAAAAAACTACCCCAAATTACCCCCGTGTCTCCAAAACCAGAGAAATAACATCACACATTATTTTCACTGTGCTTCTTCCTAAATGGAAGAGGAGAACTATTTTTTAATTTTATTTTAAATTTGCAAATTACCAGCAGCTTTTCAAGGACTCCAGGGAAAACTGAAGTATCAAACTAATCAAAGTTAGACTCCTCCAAAGGGCTGCACCTGAATGATCATTTCCTCAGCACGAAGTGAAGCATGACAAGGATCTGGAGGTTTGTAACACCCTGGAGCTCCTTCCCTGCATGTGCCAGTGGTGCAGGGACTGCTGCCATTTATCTCTGCCTCCCCTGTCCCACTGTCCCCAAGCTGGTGCCTTGCAAATGCCATTTCCTGAGAATTGCCAGCCTGCACGTGCCCCTGGAGCACACAGCTCTGTGCTGCTGCAGAACGGCCTTTCCTTCATCCTTAATGGAAATTAAGAGAGTGAGCTGGTTTGTGGCCATTGCCAGCAGAATCTATTTTTGTTCTCAGGAGTTATATTTTGCCACTATATCACTTGATAATAAAGCAATCACAGTCCTGGGCACCCGTGAGCACAACTGTGGTTTTGTGCCACCACTGGGGAAGAAAAGCTTTTATCTTTCCAATTAATGCATGGAGAGAACAGAAACCCCAACATCTCAGATTACATAAATGTGATCCTTCAGCCTTAACCCTGAGCAGCCCAGAGCTGGTGTGGCTGCAGCCCAGGGCCCAGCTGACAGCACAGCTGGAGCTGATGCCCCAGCCCAGAACATTCTGGAATGTGGGAAAGCCTCTCCCCCTGGCAGCACAGACCTGCAGTGCTCAGCAGGAGGAGCAGCCATGCACAGGGGTGACACAGCTCCCACTTGTGAGACTGCCCCAATTTCAGCTCTGAGACACACCTTGGCACTGAAGGCACGAGCCAGCACAGGAGAAAAAGGTGCTTTTGGTAAAATAAAGAATCACAATACCTAAGAAGTTCAAAAGTTGGTAAATATAAATAAGAACAGCCAGTTCTGTGAGTCTGAAAGTGCAGAAAACACTGTAATGTGTAATTATGCCAGTAATGGCATAATTAACTTGCTATCACCAGGCAAACATCCAGGTTACATTTTTTTAAATGCTCTGAGATTGATTTTTGGTTTTCTTTCAGCACTAAATAATAATGTGTCAATATTGTCTAATAGATTGCCTAAGAACAGAAATGAGGCACAGCCAGGCCTCACACAAGTGTGCTTCAATGCACAGGTTTCTGCCTGTACTTGAAATTTGGGTATCAGGTTTTTTAGGTAAGAACGAGGCTAAAGGATCAGGCAGTTTTCAATTTTCAAGTCCAATTTTTTCACTGTGACCACGGGGCAACCTGTTTGAATAGTTTCTGTAGCACACACGGTTGGGTACATTCTGCATTTTGTGCTGCCCAGATAATTAAAAGTTACTCGGAGTTCGTGCCTTTCCTTTCCTTTCCTTTCCTTTCCTTTCCTTTCCTTTCCTTTCCTTTCCTTTCCTTTCCTTTCCTTTCCTTTCCTTTCCTTTCCTTTCCTTTCCTTTCCTTTCCTTTCCTTTCCTTTCCTTTCCTTTCCTTTCCTTTCCTTTCCTTTCCTTTCCTTTCCTTTCCTTTCCTTTCCTTTCCTTTCCTTTCCTTTCCTTTCCTTTCCTTTCCTTTCCTTTCCTTTCCTTTCCTTTCCTTTCCTTTCCTTTCCTTTCCTTTCCTTTCCTTTCCTTTCCTTTCTCACTCTCAGATGGAGATGGAGTCCGAATTCAGATGCAGAGCAGTGTGGGAGCACTCCTGGTTCAGGTCAGAGCTGCACACGATGCCCTGAGTGAGCCAGCACAGCTCGTGCTGCATCCACGGGGAGCTCTGAGCCCTGGAAATCCAGAACTCAGCCTCTGCCCCCCAAAAATCAGTGCAGCAGGCAGAGAGCAGGATGTGCCTCCCAAGGGAAGCAGAGTCACGTCTGCCCCTCCAGGTGTCCTTCTGTCCCTCCCTCCCCTCTCAGCTGACCCCTGGCACCTGCCACACACTGGAGCTGTCAAGTTCTGCAACACTAAAAACCTGCAGAATGTCAAACAATTCCTTACCATAGGCAAAGGGAGAACTCCTACCAGGTCCTTCTGGCTCACGTAGATCTTGGAGATTCCCAGATCAGATGTGGTGTCTCCAGGATATTCCACCTGCCAGGTGATGAGCTGGGTGTCAGGTAGGTCAGCCAGGTCTTCAATTTCGAAATCAATCTGCATGATTTCAGAGGAAGGACCCTCTGCACTGCAGCAAAGAAAGGGAGAGAAATGTTCATTCACATGAGTGATAAGCCAGGAATAGAATTGCTTTCATATTAATAAAACCTTGGATTAAGGCTCCTTCAAAGAGGGGATTTGGTGGGATGATGGATTCAATAATGAATTCATCATTTGCACTTGTCTTAAGATTTCAGGGTATTTCCCACCAATTCAAGAGGCTCAGCAGCACTTTGTGACATGGATCACTGTGCACTGCTCCATTTCATGGGGGGAGAAACACAACCAGATCAAAGGCAGAACAGAGGCTGAAACCACAGCCTGAACTGCCTCCAGGCCCTCCCTTTAACCAGCACATTTTGTATTCCCTGCCTGCTAAAGCAGCACGTGAACAAGTGTAAAGGGAATCCCTCCTTGAAAGGAGAAACCACTGCTTCAAAACTATTTTCTGTTTATTAAAGACAGGCATGGGAGAAAGGTCAGAGCTCAGGATGGGGCCCATGAACAAGGGCAGCAGGGAGCAGAGGATGGGAAAACTCAGAATTAATTTTTGGCTGTGCTGCTACCTCGCTGTGAGCGTCAGTGGGAAGCTCCTTCTGTCCTTTGCCAAACCAGGAATTACAGATAATCGAGCTTGTTTTGTGAGAGAGTTACAAAAATGGTTTGTTTAATATCAGCCAGCCCTGGCAGGATCCTCGGGCAAAGCTTTACTGGTGGGATATTGTGGCAGCACTGGGGGCACTGGGGCAGCTGCCCAGAGCCTTTAGGAGCTCTCCTTCCTTGGGTCCCACCTTTGTGTCACAGCATCCCAAAGAGCAGAATGCAGAGAGGGAAGATGGAGAGGGAAGGGATGCAATCCCTGTGAGGTTTGTTATTAAATCAGCTGCTGGAAAGGTGATGAAGATCCCACTGTGTGTCCTGGCAAGGTGAGCTCCCCAGGCCAGGGCCATTGAGAGAGACAAGAAATGACTCCAGGTCCTGTGAAGCTGCAGAGGAATGTGGAATTTCTTAGCAGTGCACAAATCCGGGGGACACTGGGAATGATGAGGCACTGAATGCTGAACCAGCCCCAGAGTTTGTGGGGAGGGGAAGGCAAAGAGCAGAATTGCTTTCAGTGGGATAATCCTCAAGGAGAGGAAGACTGGCACAGCCCTGGATGTCACAGGCCATTTCTGCTGCAGAGTGCAACTAGGAGAAAAGGGAACATTTCAGCAACTGATTAGAGAATCCCAAAATGCACCCAAACCCTGTTCCAGCTGAAGTGGAAAAGTGCTAAAACCAAGGAGACACTTTTATGCAGACCAGTTATGACAAAAGCCCCAGTTTGAGACTCTTCCCAAGATCCTCAGAGATCTCCACTGGGCTGACTAAATTCAGACCTGACCCAGTGCTGCTTCTTGAAGAGGCTGATCTGAACTGATCTGATCTTTAAGGTTTGTATTTCAGTGGATGCACTGTGCTCTTTCTCTCCTGGACAGAATTTAAAGAGAGCTTTCTGTTTCCAAAATGGAACACATTGTGTTCAATTTCTCATTTCTTCATGCCTTTAAAAAAAAAAAAAAAAAAAAAAAAGCATGGTTTCTAAACCAGCCCTGAATGCAGTCTGGTTTCATGCTGACCTAGGTGGGATCAGGAGCTGCTTTATGCAGCTGTGACTATTGAATAATCTCAGTTCCCTTAATTGTGTGAGCAGGAACGGGCAGTGCACTGCCTGTAAACCCCTGGCACAGAGCCTGGCTTGTGCAGTGTGTTCTACCCCAGCTCCTGTGTTTGAAGAGCTCATTGAATCTTCACACAATCAGCCTGGGGCTGGGATTCTGTTTTTCTCTCTGCATTAGTGCCTGGGTCACAGGGGCAGGGGGCACTGAGGGCACAGTGCCAGCCCTTGGAAACACCAAAACACTCTCAAAAAAAAGGCAAACCCCTGCATCTTTTCCAGGTATGTTGGAGATAAGGAGAAAAGCAGCGATTGGGACAGAGTAAAACAAAGGAGTGGAAGGCAGGGAAAAGATGAGGAGAGAGAAGTGGAGCTCATTGATGAACTACAGCTCCCACTGGCACAGCTACAGGAACCCCAAAGGCACAGAAATATTTATTTTAGGTTCTCCTTCAAAGCAGGTATTGGAATGAAGAATTTCTTGTAGCCAAAACCCACACCTTGCTCCCAGCTACCAATAGATAGAAATCATTTGAACTAGTTCCTCTTAAAAATGCTAAACTCCTCCAAGAGAGAAGACAACAACACACCACAAAAATCAGTAAGAATCTCATCCCTGCTGCTACAGATGTATTTAAAAACGTGAAAGTATTGCACGACCTATGATCAGGCCCAGGCTGTCAGCACCAGGTCACTTTGTTCAATCACTTTACTCATCACTAGCCATGTCACTCCTCCCACATCCCATGGATCCCAAATCTGCACTCTTCCTAAGCTGAATGCAGCAACTGAGGTTTTTCAAAAGAGAAACAAGGCAAAAAGTTACCTTTCAGAAAATACAGCTGAAAAACATAAATGGAGAAATTTGCACAAGTGATATTCACCCGTGGAGTTCAGTCACATTAAAATATTTATGGCTTTTCTGTTCAAGTCAGGGCTGACGTTAAAATGAGGATATTTCTCCTGGGTATTCATTCAGGCCCTGCTCCCTGGAATGCTGCAGTGCCCAGGCCACTCCGTGCTCACTCAGAGCAGCAGCTTGTCCCTGCTAACATTAACCCATCACTGGCCAGGCTGCAGCAGCACTGACAGTGCAGAATGGGAGGTGACATGGGCAGAAAGTGGAGGATGGACAAACCCAGAGGGTCACTACAGCAATTCAGGCTGAGCTGAAGAGGGGTTGAGGTAAAACAGGTCTTGGTGCTGATTTAAAGTCAGATCCCTCACCTGGGGGTTGCTGTTTGCAGGTGAGAGTTCTGTCAGCTCACTGTGGTGCCAATATACTCCTCATGAGCAGAGCCCTGCTGAGCTCTGTGCCAGGCACACACATCTCACAGCATCTCAGCCTGAACTGAAGGCAAGGATGATTAAAAAAACTCCCAAAATTCACTGAAATGGAGCAGTCAGATCTTTCCTTCTGCCAGCCAGGACAGCACAGACAGCTTTGTTCTGTATTTCTTCATCTGCCTTCTATTCCCTAACAAGAGATCCTGCAGCCCTTACAAACGAACAACAATGGGGAGCTGTGTGCTGCCTCCAGGGGAGCATTTCCTGCCTGCACAGGGCCATCCTGCACCTGCTGCTCCCGACACAGACAAAACATTTCACACCAAAACCCTCTCCTGCCATTTCAGCCTGGGACTGGCTGACTCCCGACAGGGGCTGTGCCTTGGCCAGTGCTGACACCTCTGCTGTGACATCCCATTTCTTCAGAGACACAGCCACTGATGTCACACCCTGCCAGGCACAGCTTGGAAAGAGAGACCTGGTGGTGCAGGGACAGCCCTGGATGTGGCAGGGATGCAGGGACAGCCCTGGATGTGGCAGTGGTGCAGGGAAGGGACAGCCCTGGATGTGGCAGTGGTGCAGGGACAGCCCTGGATGTGGCAGTGGAGGAGGGACAGCTCTGGATGTGGCAGGGACAGCCCTGGATGTGGCAGGGATGCAGGGACAGCCCTGGATGTGGCAGTGGTGCAGGGACAGCCCTGGATGTGGCAGGGACAGCTCTGGATGTGGCAGGGACAGCCCTGGATGTGGCAGGGACAGCCCTGGATGTGACAGGGATGCAGGGACAGCTCTGGATGTGGCAGGGAAGGGACAGCCCTGGATGTGGCAGGGATGCAGGGAAGGGACAGCCCTGGATGTGGCAGTGGTGCAGGGACAGCCCTGGATGTGGCAGGGATGCAGGGACAGCCCTGGATGTGGCAGGGACAGCCCTGGATGTGACAGGGATGCTCAGGATCCCACCCTGGCTGTGCCACCAGCTGTGACCTCTGTGTGATGCCCCCAACACCAAACTCCTTCTGCAGCTCCCCAGAGCACCCCTGGAATGTTCTCCTAACAAAATGTACAAAACTCCACCACGGCTGGAGCAGCCTAAAGCCTTGAATATGCAAATGGGATGTGTCAGAGGAAAGTTAATGAAAGAGCCTTGGGGAGAGGAGAGGAAATTTCATTCTCTTCCACCTCCACAAACGTGCCCAGCACATCTCCTGCAGGCACCGCAAGAGTCTGGTCTGAAATGCTGCAAGGACCGGGGCAAGAGGTGGAGGAGCAGAGCTCAGCAAAGGAAGGAATGTTTCCAGGAGAACTGGGAAAACTTTGCAGCACGAGGGAAGGGTGGCAGCAGCACAGCTGAGCCCAGGAGGGGTTTGTGAAAACCATTAGTCCCCGTGTCACAGGAGAGAAAATGAAACTGAAAATTACTTTCCCATAAAAAGAGGAGACGAGATGATTCATGCACCACGAAGTGGGGAAAGGTGGCATTTCAGAAAGAAGGGAATTTTGGGGCTAAAAGTGAGGTCACGTGCTGTGTTGTCACACAGACAAAACCACCAAATTTCCTTCCCTGAGTGGGAAGAATCATCAACCCAGAGCAGTGTAGGATAAATGCCTAAAAAGCACAAGCGTTGCCATGTTGTAGCAAAGCTCTGTATTTTTTTTAAAAAAACATTTCATTTCTGCTACAGATTCTGTTTCAAACGAAAAACGAAATCTTTTCCCATGGTACCTTCTCTGGAATGTAAACAATTCCACTAGAAGGATTTTACAAACCTTCTCTGCTCCTGGAATTTTAAGCCATCACTCCCTGCCACCATCACTGAACAGTGTTTGTTTCCTAACCAAGAATGAGGAGGTGGAAAGGAAACCCAAGGATCACCAGGGAATCAGCCCTTCCTTCAGAATATTTGCTTTTTGGTACCTCCTTCCCTTCTCTCCCCAGCCCCAGAGCTCCCCCAGAGCACATGGATATTGCATTTACACTCCCCTGGAGCAGCACATCCCCAGCAGAACCAAAGGCTTTATTTAAAGTGGATTTTATCCACATTTTTGCAGTGCTCCTGGGAACATGCAGCCCAGTAACAAACTGTCTTCACACCTAAACAGATTTTGGGTGGGGAAAAAAGGAGGAGGAAACTAGAAGATATTAAGAGAAATCACTGGAAAATCTCCTGCACCAGAAGGAATATATATTTTTATATATCCATCTATATTTGAAGTAGTCAGGAGAGAATCCTTCCACTCTGGGGCTGTGGAAGCTTCACCTCCCGGCCCTGCCATGCAGCACGGGCAGGGACATTTCTTATTTTTCATTCATCCAATTCACTTCTCTCTCTGCTCTCCAAAGCTGGAGTGCAACCCAGGAATATTTTTCAGCTCGTTTTTGGAGAAAGCTTCGATGCTGGCTGACAGCTGCAGATTTTCCATGGACTGTTTTATTCCTACAACTGGTACTTAAGGTAAAAAAAAAAATCCAATACTGCAGGAATTGCCATTAAACAGGAGCTCAGACAAGCAGGACAGTGCCTGGCAGCAGCTGAGGGGCTGGCTCAGCTCCAGATGTGAGCTCACAGGGCAGCCCTGATCTCCCAGATCCAGATGTGAGCTCACAGGGCAGCCCTGACCTCTCAGATCCAGATGTGAGCTCACCAGGACAGCCCTGATCTCCCAGATCCAGATGTGAGCTCACAGGGCAGCCCTGATCTCCCAGATCCAGATGTGAGCTCACAGGGCAGCTCTGACCTCCCAGATCCAGATGTTTGCTCACCAGGGCAGCCCTGATCTCCCAGATCCAGATGTTTGCTCACAGGGCAGCTCTCATCTCCCAGATCCAGATGTGGGATGTGCCTGGCAAGGCCAGCAGGGTCCCCAGCCCTCCCTGGATTATTTTTAACCAGAACATGTCTGAGTTTACCCCAAAGTTGGAATTTTTGGAACCCAAACCCAGGAGCAGGGTGCATCACCTGCCCCCCAGTGCTGCCAGCACACTGACAGCTCATCCCCTGCACATCACCCAAATCCACACAAACAATAAAAACGAAAATATTTGAGACAAGAAAGTGAGATTTGGGGCTCAGCCCATCCTAAGGTCACAGAGGGCATTCTAAAACCCAGTATCTGTAGAACCTGGAGCACTGTGCTACAGCAAAGACCATTATTCACCATTGAGATATCAAAAGAAGGTGATACATACAGCAGCACATTAAAGTTTAATTTTATTCATTGTCATCTTACTATTAAAAATTTAGGCTAGGTAGGCTGAAAAGCCATTTTTCTATGGGAATCACTGAATGAACTGAACCAACCAGTAAGAAAAATCACCAAGAAATGAGTCTGCTAATCATGTAATAGAGTTATTTTAAAACATTGATCCATCTCTCTGGACCTTGACATCAGTAGTGTTGGTTCAGAAATATTTGCTGAATTATTTATTTGATTTTTTTTTTTTTTTTTGGTATTGTCAAATAAATTATTCACTATACGATTTCCCAGCTGTTGATAGCACTTTTCCCAAATAACTCAACTCAAAAGTGAGCAAAAATTAGCAAACCTCTTAATACCATATAAATTTAAAACATAATTACCCACAGAGTCAGCATTCCAGTTCAGAACCAGGGTTCTGGGCACCTCCTGACGGGGTAAAGGCAGGGATCATTTACCACATTATGCCAAGGGAAGGGTAAATCACGGCTGATTTCATTACATCCCATCTAATGATCATTCCATCAATTATCCCCAGCAGCCAGGGAACAGCAGCTCCTGCTGCAGCAGCCCCAGCAGAGCAGAGCCTGTGCAGGAGCTGAAGGGCCACAAAAAGGGTTTTACTGACAGAGCACAGCCTGATAAAACCCTGAAACACACTCAGTGCAGCTTTGCCCACCTGCTGCTTTATTGTGCTCGGCACAAAAATGACCACAAGTGTAGGAAAAGTCTCCTGGCAGTGGGATAGAAGTGCAGGGGAGGAAAGCAGGCACGCAGAGCTCACCCTGACCTGGGCTCAGACCACACGGCACAGAAGGAGCAGGACACGTGCTGGAGGGGGAAAAACGAGGGGGAAAAAGGGAAAAGAAATCACAAATTCTGGTGCAGAGGCCTCAGTCCAAGCACAGCTCAGCACACGTGAAAAGGTGTTTGCACAGCACTGGCAGGGCTCGGGGAATTCACACAATTTCTGTCATTTACACCAGAACCCCCAGACCTGAGCCTTGGCTCACTAACACCCCTGAGCACTCCTAAAAAAAAAAAAAACCCTTTAGATGTTTCCCTGCCATTCCAATCTGTTAACACCACCACGGCCTCCCGGGAACGGAAAGATTTTTGTGAACGGCAGGAGCTGCACGAACATCCCAGAGGTGAGGGAATGGGAGCCAGGAGGTCCGTGCTGAGGAACCCCAGGGGCAGCAGTGCCAACACTGCCACAAAGCCACGGGATCGAGCGCTGTGCTCGGCACACAACCCCGCAGCAAAATTCACTCCTCACCCTGCAAACATTTATCCACCTTAAACCCCTCCCATGCACGGCCAGCAAATTTACACCTGGCCATAAACAGCCTTAGACTCTGGAATTCACAATGATTTTCAAATGATGCCCCCTGCTACTCTTTTTTTTTTTTTTTTTTTTTTTTTTAATTTAATTGTGGCATTTAATCCAGAGTGGAAGATCTGGTACCTCAGCCTTTAGTTCCAGCCACGTCTCCACAATTAGATCTACAACACATTTTTTTTAATGCCTTGCTTATTAGTGTCCACACCGGTTCAACAAATGCAATTATATATAAAAGCAGCGTTACATTCCACCTCAATATATTTCGAAATTAGTCACTTATTTGGAGATACCTGCCAAGGCACATCCAATATATGAGATTAGTGCCCTCAGCTGCAGGAATTTGCTGTGTGAACTATTCAGCAACTATTTCTGCTGAACTCGTGCATCTGCCAGAACTGCAAAGTTCTTTACAATTAAAATAAAAATTTTTAAGAGAGTTTTCCTCACACAATCGTTCAGTGTTTGCCAAGTCCAGAATTAAAAACCGAAATACTTTCCAGCTTCCTTAATATTAAAACAGAAGCTTCCAGAATCCCGTTTGTTTCTTATTTTTAAGGAATAATATGAAAAATAAAGAAGAAGAAGAAGACACACCTTGCCTCCCTCCAAACCCAGCTTTTTTTTTTTTTTTCTGTGCAAAATCCATCTTTTGGGGTTTTTCTGTGCAAAATCCATCTTTTGGGGTTTTCTGTGCAAAATCCATCTTTTGGGGTTTGCTGTGAAAAATCCATCTTTTGGGGTTTTTCTGTGCAAAATCCATCTTTTGGGGTTTTTCTTTGCAAAATCCATCTTTTGGGGTTTGCACCTGAGCCCAGGGCTGGGCAGGGACAAGGGGGACACCTGAGCCTGGCAATCCTGGGGTGCTCTCCCAGGAGTGACAAAAATGATAGAAATTATAGAAATAATAAAAATAGTAACAATAGCAATGATAGAAATTATATAATTATATATATATATGTAATAAATTATGATGATGATGATGATGATAATAATAGTGGCAGGTCATGACTGTAGTTACCCTGCAATAATAATGATAATAATAATAATAATAATAATAATAATAATAATAATAATAATAACAACAACAATAATAGTAATAATAATAATAATAATAATAATAATAATAATAATAATAATAATAGTGGCAGGCCATGACTGTAGTTACCCTGCAATAATAATAATAATAATAATAATAATAATAATAATAATAATAATAATAATAATAATGATGATGATGATGGCAGTTTATGACTGCAGTTACCCTGTAATAATAATAATAATAATAATAAAAATAAAATAATAATAATAATAATAGTAATAGTAATAATAGGCGGGTTATGACTGCAGTTACCCTGTAATAATAATAATAAAAATAAAAATAAAAGTAATAATAATAATAACAATAATAATAATAATAATAATAATAGGCAGGTTATGACTGCAGTTACCCTATAATAATAAAAATAAAAATAAAAATAATAGCAGTAATAAGCAGGTTATGACTGCAGTTACCCTGCAATAATAATAATAATAATAATAATAATAATAATAGTAATAATAATAATGGCAGGCTATGAATTACCCCGCGGGAGGTGCCCAGAGGCAGCGAAGCCCCCAGGGCAGGGAGCAGAGCAGGAATCAGCACAACCTGCTCTGCTTTGTGCCCCCTTGGTGCCAGCCCAGCCTCGCTGATAACAGTCACACCCCGTGCTGGGCTGCACAGCTGGGGCACAGCTGGGGCACAGCTGGGGCACAGCTGGGGCACAGCTGGGTCCCTGCCAGGGCCACCCCATCATAAACTCGCCAAGCTCCGCTCTACAAGCACTCGGGGATTTGAAAGGCTGTTCCCTGAGGAGTTTTCCAGCAGCTGATGCTGGTGGTGGCCAGAGGAGGCAGAGGAGGCACCGAGGCTGAGCCTCTGCTCTGAGCCCAGCCCAGCCCAGCCCAGCCCAGCCCGGCCCAGCCCGGCCCAGCCCAGCCCAGCCCAGCCCAGCCCAGCCCAGCCCAGCCCAGCCCAGCCCAGCTGTAAGGGTCGGTCCCAAGTTCCCCTCGATTTTGCCTCCCGACCATCGCAAGGACCTCGAGGACCCCACCCAGGCTGACTCCCAGCAATGGTTTCCTGGCCGGGCCAGGTGGATGTTCGTGACTGTGTGCTGGTGTGTTGTGTTCACTGGACTGTGCTGCCGCGGCACCAACCAGAGACTGTGTTGTACCAACTGAGGACTGCTTGTCCGTACCTGTCTCCTGCAGCACCACACAATGGTCCACAAATCTTCCCACCTTTTGGCCAGAGGCCACTCGCTTTGGAGAAGGACTATAAAAGAGCGACCCTCTGGAAAGGACCCTTTGAGATCTCTCCACTGATGAAGACCCCTGAGATCTCCCCACGGACGAGGACTCGTCTATCGGATGACCCGCGAGGACGCCCGTCTCGTCTGTTGGTAGCTATCCTCCCATCCCTTCCTTCTTTCCCCTTTTCCTATCCTATACCTCTCCCCTTTACCGTAACTGAATTGTTGGCATTTGATGAAATGCGTTGCTGTTGTTGATTAAACTGATTTTCTGCTGTTGAATAAACTGATTTTGTCCCCTGCACTTTGCCTGTTTGCACCTTTGAGATCAAAAGAACCATCACGACCCCCACTCTGCATAAATAGCGGATCGTGACACCAGCCCAGCGGCCAAAGGCAGCTCCTCCTCCTGCGGGGGCTCTCAGCAAAACAGAACTAACTCTGCAGAGCTTCTGGCACCACGGAATGGCTCCGACAGCTCCCCCATCCACAATTCTTCCTGCCAAGTTCCTGTGTCCTCAAAGCGCCTCCAGCCAAACAGCTTCCCTGCCCCAGAACAGCTGTAAACAAAACCATTACTGCCGATAAATTTAAATGGACGTGGAATATTCAGTGATGTAAGGAGGCAGCCCGAGGAATGGGGGCTTCTCAGCACCTTATCTCAACACGCTCTGTCAGAACGGGGCTGCAGTTGTTTGCCACTTCCAAAAGGAAATTATTCTTTCAGTAAAAATAGTAACATGATCAGACTAATAACGAGAAGAGTGGAGGAGACAGAAAAACAGACAGGGCGTGAAATGCTGCATGAACTGCTCAGGAAATGTTCCCCTGGGAAAGGGAAATATCCCAGAGCAAGGAGCTGGGGGAGGCACAGAGCACAGCACAAACCTCCCCTGTGTGCCAGACTCCCGGCTGGTGGGATCCGGGCTTTAAAGGCACGTTCAGAGCTCAGTGTCGGGTCCTGATTTTGGACCTCGAGTGCAGATTGAGTGAGGAACGAGCATCAGTGCTGGGGCCTGAGCTCCAAGCTGGGGAAGGCTCAGCTCAGCAATCTCGGCACTGACAGGGGAAAGATGCACACCCAGCCCTTGCAAAACACACTTGGATTTTATTGAGCTGGAGGCAGGGCAAGAGACACCCTCATTGTTATAATTATGAATTCAGTAATGCGAGCAATCACTAATGGTTCATAAATCATTCAGGGAAGGGGGAGAAGCAGCCAGGGGAGATCAATTCCTGCTCCAGTAACATTTCACAGCTCACACCTGAACGCTGGACTGCTGGAGCTACTCACTCTTATCTGGTTTACACTCTCACTGCTACTGCCCCAGAGTGTCTTAGTCCAATTATGAGTCCTTAATGACTTAATTGAATGTAAACTCCCTTTCCTTGCAAGGCTATCATGGAAGCTTTGCAAATATAGACACTGCTCTTCTTTCACTGCAATGAAAATCCTCCAGGGGGGACGAGCTGGGACACGAAATCACCGAAAATGTGGGCTTAAAATATCTGCTCTCAGCAAGCAAAATGGAAAATTTAGATGGGGAACTTACTCCAAACCTCCTAACTAGCACAGTTCTTGGAATTTGTGTGGAGAAATCCAACGGGCAGCTGCTGTGGGTATTAAAAGCAACCAAACGACGTGAAGAATTAAAACACAGCACTGCCAGAATTACCACTACAGTCTGTGGAAATAAACGGGTTTTTAGGCATGGTTCTCCATTTGCTCTGCTCGAGCTGCTTGACTTTAGTTCTGCTGTCACTGCACAGCAGGATAAGGTACAAACAACAGCCACAAGGAGTGCAGGAAATGGGCAGGGGTTCTTTTAGAAAAACGGTGGAAGAAACAATCTGCCAGATTTCCAGAGGGCCTGAATGTGCAGCACTTGAAGGAGCATCAAGTGGGGCAGAAGGTAGGTTGGTGATTTTATGGAAAAAAAAAAAAATTAAAAAAAAATCAGTAGGTGAAGCTTAAAAGGCAGAAGAACCAGAAAGTGCTAACTTTCCACAAATATTTCAAGGATTTAAGTGTCAAGGAGAGAAAATTGCTAGAGCAGGTAGGCAGGAGAGTATAATTAGAAACAACAGGAAATATAGAGCAAATTCAAAGCCAAAGGACGGTGGAAGAGTCTCAGAAAGAAATGGAGAACACAATATCTGGGAAGGTCTAAAAGACCTAAAGTAGATGGAAAGAACTCATTTTTGCAGTGGCATAGATGGCTGTAACAAGCTGATTTCAGTGTTGTTTTTCTTTTTCCAAGCTCCTTAATAAAGAGAGAATTCTGCAATCAGTCCATCTGAGTCTCTGTCATTCTCTCCAGTATATTAGACCAATTTCAAGAGAAATTAGAGAGAAGGCTAGAGGCTAAGAATTATTAAATTTTTGGAAGCAGAAGGGGAGGAGTGATGCCTGTGTGGGAACAGAGCACTCCCTGAGAATCCCTGCGTGCCCCCATTCCAGGGATCCAGGCTGAACATGCTCACAACATTCCAGGGCTCCCTGACCTTCCCTCAGTGCCAGTCCCAGGGCTGACCCCCCTCAGAGCCACTGCAGCTCTGCCAAGGCTCAGATCCTCACCTGAGCACAGGTGGAATTTATTCCTATTCCTATTTATTCCTATTCCTATTTATTCCTATTTATTCCTATTCCTGCTAAACGGGAATAAAGCTCAACAGCCTGAGTTGGGCTCTCATTTATCAGTAAAATCTGCAGCTCAGCTCAGTAAATTCCCATTTACCTGTGCAGAGAAGGGCTCCTGCCCCTCGTTCAGGGCAGTGACCCCAGCACCTGCAGCAGGTCCCCCACAAAATGCAGAGCAATGACTCCCAGACATCCTGGCTGCTCGAGGGGAGCAGCCAAGCCAAGCTCACAGTGGGATCAGGAAAATCCTCTCACTGTAAAACATCTCAGCACAAAGTACCCTTGGGGTCTGGGGGGCTCTTCTGGCTGTCAGCACAGCTAATGGAAATTTAAAATGCAATATGATTATTTTCTACACCCGAGCATCCCAGCACACACAATGAACAGCAGTAACTCCAAAACTGAAGGAAGGTAAAGAAATAATTCCTTTTTCATGGTAGAAACATGCAATAACATGAATGAATCAAACTTTTCTTTGACAATTGCTACAAAATATGTTTCTCCCTCTTATTTCTCTGTTTAATAATTTAGAACTCTCACTCTTTGTTCATAAAAGAAACATTGTGTTCTGCAGAATTCGTGGAGATGTAAAACAAGAAGCAACAAAATCGTATCTGAATTACTGGTGCAGACTTTTCCAATGCTTAGGAGCAAAATAATCTAAAACATGAAGCAGCCAAAGATTGGTGCCAAAGTTTTTACACGAATGTGAGAAGTGGGCAGATGAATTACGTGGAGAAAAGATGAAGTAACAAGAAACAACTTGGAAGCTGTTTGTGTAAGAGAGAGAAATGAGGAGCACTGAAGCAGGGAGTGGCTCCAGAGCAGACATTTCTGCCACAGGCTCGATAAAGGGACATCTCCATCAGAATTGATGAGTGTAAATCATTAATTACAGTGTGCTCCCACTTGCAGAAGGTCCCGTGTTGCAAACATGAGGATCCTTTGCTCCTCTCCTCCATCTCAGAAAATACAAGCACACAAAGAGAACTTCCACCAGTGCTGCAGCAGTGCAGGTGAATCCAGGGTCAGAACTGGGCTGAGCTCAGGGGTTCCATGGCACTGGGGGCATTTCCCGGCAGGAATACAACAGGAGCAGCCCCAGAGCCATGGGAGATTGCTGTGGACATGAAAAGCTGAGCTGGGAGCACAGGAGATTGTCCCTGTCCCTGTCCTGCTGGGTGACCCTGTGCCAGCCCCTTCCCACCCAGCACTGCACATTCCTCACGCCCTGCCTGTGCCTCAGCCCTCCCACGTCTGTCAGTGAAAGCCCAAATAAAGAGTTCGGCGCTAAATTCGGGTTTTCAAAGGAACAGATCCTGATCTTTGGGATCCTGCAGGAGCAGCAGCTCCTCCTGTCACAGGGAAGGATCAGACTGGTCTGCAGCACATCCATCATGGCATGGAGGCAGAGTGGTCAGGTCAGGTCAGGTACCTGTGTCACACCTTCCTGATCCCCATCAGCTGCAATGCTCGTGCCAGTCCATGATCAAAGTCAGATTTCAGGAGCTGAGGTTTTTTTCTAGCTAGATTATTCCACCCCACTGCATTTAAATCTGCACCAGGCCACTGCAACGTTTGCCTTCTTGACAGTCTTTAAAATACAGATACTAAGTCCTCCATTAGCTTGTTTTGAAGCCCTTCAGCTCTGGCTGGTAATTCTGGGCTGCACCAGAGCACTGGCATTCCACAAGGTTCACAGGGAAAGAGAAATGAAGAAAAATTAAAGCAGCAGCTGCTAATGCAGTTTTTTATACGAGCAGAGATCCAAGTCCTGCTTAAATAAGAAGAACTCAGGGTGCATCTGCTGCAACCAGATTAGGTGAGAAGCAGGAGCTGAGAGCATCAGCAGCACCAGCTGCCCCTGCAACTACAACAGAGGCAATTCTGAGCTGGGCTCTGCACTCCTGGACAACACAAAGCCCAGTGCTGTGAATGCTGCTGGTTTCTATGAATATATATCTATATTTCTATATTTCTATATTTCTCTATACCTATCCATCATTTGGATGTGACTGCAGCAAGCCCAGCGAGGAGGCTGTGCCAGTTTGCTGTCCTTGCCCCCGTTCAGCAAGGCTCCATCACTCGGGGATGCTGGTGATGCACAGTGACAGGCAGAGCAGCACAAAGCTCCCAGAGCAGCACAGCTTCTCCAGCAGGCACCAACACGGGACACTGCATTCAGCACAGCTTCCAGTGGCTCACAATACAACCCACTCTCTGCAACTGAAATATTTATTCAGGCACAATTACCATCACAGATTAATATTTAAATAAAGGGTAATTTGTTTTCATTATTACTCTTATTTCTTTTTAAACAACGGTTAGGATTATAAACTGAATTAGATTATTTATTCCTAAAGTGGCTCTTTAACATTCTGCATTTATTAATACCAGTGTGAAGTGCTCAGCCATTGATCAAACTCTTTTCCAGAGGGATGGCTTGGGAGGAAAAAAAATAAGAACAACAGCCCCTGAGCTCTGGATTTTCCAGCCATTACTGTCAATTATCCAGCCCAGTGTGGGAGCAGAGCAGATCTTCACACATGCCAGCTGCAGCCTCATCCCTGCATGCTGCAGAGGCAGCTCTGATTGCAAACACTGGAGGGGGCAGAGAGAGAAGGGGAAAAGCCAAGCTAGCCATGAAGCAGACAATTGAGATTCTGCCCACACGTCTGGAGACCTTGGCACAGCATAGAAATAATCAGAATTACTTCTCTGAGAACACATTTGGACAGTTGTAATAACAACCCTGACACTGAGGTCTCTCCTTCCTGCAGAGACCCCAGAGCCTTTCTGGAGGTGCAGTGGCAGGAATTTCACCGTTCCAAAGTGGGAGCACCCACGGGCAGGGCTGAGCTCAGAGAGCAGCAGAGCTCGGGGCTGCTCCTGCACTGGGGCCACCCCAGCTCTTCTCATTCCAAACCAAGGCTCCTGGGCCATTCCAGACACAGAACACAGCACCACCATTTCAATTATTCCCTCTTTGTCCTGTCCCCTTATCCTCCAGTGGTAATTAACTATAGATAGATATATATATATATATGAATTTGCAAAAAGCACACTGCACTTCGGGCAAATGCGTTTGTGCAGCTTGCCTGTGTGTCTGAAATCAGGAGGGGCCCACAGAGATGAGCAGAGAGATTCAGCAGAAAGCTGAATAAAACTGAGGTGACTTATGCCTAGTATTATCCTTTCCAGGTGTTTTTTCTATCAGAAAGATTTCTAAGATTATGCAGCAAGTTTTTCTCCAAGAATGGATAACCAGAAACCTCCTTGGAGCCCCCAACCTCTGGTAAATCCAGTCAGCACTGGATAATGTTGATTTTAAATGAACATAAATAAATTACCAGGTCAATAAACATTGCTTTGGTATGTTGACAAAGTGGATGATTAAAAGAAGGAAAAAGGAACACGGGGATGAAGAAAAAGCCCATCATACACCAGTTCCAGCAGGGCTCAGCACAGGAAAAGGAGGTTAAGATCCACAACCTGAGCTGCCTGACCTCCTGAGGGCAATTCACCACCTTTCACACGTCCAATTCTAAAGAGCAACTCGCTTCAATGTGAGTCTGGTACAGCGAGAAAGTGTTAAACAAGTGTCAGGTAACGATCACTTCTCTGTGTGTGAAAAGAGAAAATAAAACAGTGTCAGCGATCCAAACGTTTAGAGCACGATACTGTTTCTACATGTTTGGGTGAAATATTGTAAGGGTCAGCATTCTTTTCACAGTATTTTCAACCTGCAATCTGTGTTTTGATTTTTATTTTTTTTTTTTTTTAGAAGATGAGCCTGGCCATGTTCTCAGCCCCTGTTCACCAGGGGCTCTCCTGTCCCAAGCCCTCCTGGTGACCCTTCCTCAGAGCTAACCTAGAGCAGGACTGCTGAGTTTTCTGGTCTTTGCTCATCTTACATAAACTAGCAAACCATTGCTCAGAAGCCTAAAAAAACACCCTGGATCCTTCTGGAAGGGTAAGAGGTTGGCCCTAGCCTGAGATGTCAAAAGGAACAGCCCATCCAGAGGTGTGGATGGAAAAGAAATGGATCTAAAAAGAAAGATAAATGATACATCAGAACTGTGACAGTCCTCACGTGTGAGGAGTGGAGCTGACCCAAGCAGTGCTGTCTGATGGAGGACCCAGGGCACATTTCCTGTTCCAGAGGTGGCCAGGACAGCACTCAGGTGGCCCCAGGACAGCACTCAGGTGTTCCCAGGACAGCACTCAGGTGATTCTTTAGCCCCAGGACAGGACTCAGGTGTTCCCAGGACAGGACTCAGGTGACCCCAGGACAGCACTCAGGTGATTCCCTGGCCCCAGTTCAGGCTCTTTGCCCCCATTCAGGTTCCCTGGCCCCAGTTCAGGTCCCCTGGCCCCAGTTCAGGCTCTTTGCCCCCAGTTCAGGTCTCCTGGCCCCAGTTCAGGTTCCCTGGCCCCAGTTCAGGTTCCCTGCCCCCAGTTCAGGCTCTTTGCCCCCAGTTCAGGTTCCCTGGCCCCAGTTCAGGCTCCCTGGCCCAGTTCAGGCTCCCTGCCCCCAGTTCAGGTTCCCTGGCCCCAGTTCAGGTCCCCTGGCCCCAGTTCAGGTTCCCTGGCCCCAGTTCAGGTTCCCTGGCCCCAGTTCAGGTCCCCTGGCCCCAGTTCAGGTTCCCTGGCCCCAGTTCAGGTCCCCTGGCCCCAGTTCAGGCTCCCTGCCCCCAGTTCAGGCTCCCTGGCCCCAGTTCAGGCTCCCTGGCCCCAGTTCAGGCTCCCTGGCCAGGCTCTGAGTGCAGCAGCACAGGGTGACTGTGATGGCAAAGCTGCTCAGGGACAGCACAGATTTCCAGTGGCACTGAGAGCAAGGACATGTGGACATAGCTGGGATGCAGCTTTATTAAATCTCCTTGTCCCCTGCCCACCTCTCATATTTATCTTGACAGAACAAAAACCATCTCCAAGCCATTTCTGCTGCAGGGGCTGGTGCAGCCAAACCACAGGGCAAGCTCATCCCAGTTTTTTGTACAAAAGCTCTGGAGCAAGCCTGTCCTTTCCCACTCTTCAACTTGTCTGAATCTCCATCTGGGACATTCTTATGGAATGTTTTTAAATTACCTGAGATATTACAGGTGCCTCAAGAAATAAGTAATAATATCTGGAATTTATTGCAAATTATGACCTTAAGGTGAAATTGTGAGCATCTCATTACCCAGCTCCTGAAAGCAGCAGTGGCACACTGAAGTTTAAATAAATTGTGGCTTACAAACATTCCCATGGGAACACACACATCCTTGACTTCACTTGTTGATATCATTCAATGCTAAGGAGTTCTGTGGCATTTATTAACATTCCTGCCTTTGCTGTTCTGTTTTTTCCTTGGAAATGACACCAATTCTCAACCCATTCAGGCATAAGAAATTGTTATTTTGTTTTGGTTGAGTTTTGTGTGCTCTCAGCTTCTCATGAGATGCTGCAAAACTCTTGGAGGCTTTTTCACCTCCTTTGAGCTGCTGGAACAGCTGAGAGTTAAACCTGAATGCCCTGGAAACACTGAATATTCCAGCAGCCCTTTTCTGAGAACTCCTGTGACTCTTCAGAGGAAAAACGAGAGGACCACAACTGCAGGCTGGGAATAAACTCTGGAGAGAGGGAAAATACCAATAACTTCTGGAAATGGTTATCTCATCAGCCAAATGAGATTCATATTTGGTTGCCAAAAGCCAAGTTGTAGCTTTTTTTTTGTTCATTAAGTATTTGCACATACAGAAAAAAAAAAAAATTAATTGATAACTGCAATTATTTAAAAGAAAGAGTTTGCTTTTTTGACCTGATTGAAAACATATTCTTAAAACAATCTGCATAAATACTTCAGCACAGCAGATAGAAATGAACATGCCTGCAGGATGCCACAGAGTAAAAATACACAGATGAGGCTGCAAAAATAGCAAACAACCATGAAATGCATGAATCAGTGATGACTTGGTGAAATTCCACTGTCTGAGGTGAATATTTTGCTGTGCAGAAAAGGATTGCAAACTGCTGCAAAAAGTCTTTGAAACCACTGCAATATATATGTCAAAAAAGAAATGACTCTGAAGTTTGCTGCCCTGCCCTCTTTTAAAGCATTACATAAATCAGCAAATTCCTCACTTCCACTGAAATGCTAATTAAAATAAAGGAAGGAGAACGTTATCATTTCCCATGGAAAACCTGCCCTGGCCTCGGAGAGCTGCAATATTTCAGAGACCACGGTGGCAATGCAGCCTGGGATTCAGCAAGGCAATAAAATAAAAAATAAAGAGTCAGAGCTGTTCTTCCACAGCAAGGCTCCCCAGCCCTCAGCCCTCCTCCTGTGCCCTGGGGAAGGTTTTCTGGCACACTCAGGACACCCTGCCCTTTTCACATTTCACAGCAATTCTTCTGGAGCATCCCTGCAGGATGCCCTGAGGAGCCAGGACACCAATTCCCCCTGGGAATTCTGATCCCCTGGCCCTGCTGGGAGCTCTTTCCCAGCTTGGCTCAACCCCCTGGGTTTAAGGAAAGACACCAGTGGGCTTTGCTCGGGGCCGTGCAGGTCAAGGAGCAGCAGGGGAAGGGCTGCAGGTGCCTCAGGATTGCTCTGCAGCACTGACATCCCTCGTGTGTCACCTGTCCCCAATGTCACTGACAACGCTCCCCTCACCTTCCCCTCTCCTGACCCGCTCTGCATTCCCCTCCGGGTCACCTGCGACTCTCACAATTGACTTTATTCCTGTCTATCATCACGTTCATTTGCAAAAATCTGCAAAATTGTCAAAAGTCAAAGGAATGTGAAATCGTGAACTCAAAGGAGAGGGAGGAAATCGATGCTTGTGTGTCAAAAGTCAACTTGCCTGTTTCAAAGAGCACTCTGCTGGATTTCACACCTTGAAAGGAGCCACGGCTCTGTCTCAGATATGTGCTCAGATCTCCTGCTAACTCCACTGCTGAAACAGCACAAAATCCACAACATGGAACGTTCACTGCAGCACTTCTGCTCCAGGGCTCAGGAACCTGTTGGGACCATGGCAAAGAGTCCCAGCCTGCAGAGCTCTCAGCATTTCACACAGAAAAGCTCTGTTCCTGAAATCCCCCTTTAAAGCAAGGCTGAATGCTGAACATGAAAGGCTAGGAAAAAAATCAGCCCAGATATATATATATATATATATATATATATATATATATATATATATACATTTTTAAATTTTTTCTTTTTAATTTTTAAATTTTTTTTTCAAGGCTCTGTATTTCCACAGCATCCTTGCAGCCACAGCAGCTCCACAGGCTGTGTTTGCTCACACAGCACCCACTCTGGGTGACCAAAGGGATATTTTCTATTTCACATAGCAGGAACAGTTTGTAAATCACAGGTGTGCTGCAGCACCTGCCTTGTGTTTTAACTCACAGCAAGAAGATGGCTGATCAAACACAAAGGCAATGTGCAAAGCCTAAATTCAGTTTGAAGATGTGCCATAACAACTGCTGGAGAAGCAGAATCAGGTGTTCTGGCAAAGTAGGAATAAACAACTGCTCAACACCATTAACTCAACACCATTAACTCAACACCATTAACTCAACACCACGGGCATTTCTGAGGAGATTTAGCCCCAGCTGGCTAAAAAGCTGAACAGTTTTGTTCTACCAAAACTTCTTTCAGCTGTACTGTACCCACTTAATGAAGCATCAATTTTAATTTAGTCTGACACTCGGGTGTATTTTTAGATGTGATCTTTGCATCTTTTGTACACACTCGATTTCCATGTCGGGAACGTGTTGGAGGCTGTTACACCACGCACATTGAGGATGCCCTCCCCATGTCAACTGTCACAGCACGTGCAGAAATTCCTGTGAAGGAACACGACAACAGCACAGAAAACATCTCCTTGGGGATGCAAAGATAACTTCAATAAAAGATTTGTCACTTCTTTGAGGTTTACTGACACAGGTATTTGCCAAAAGGTGCATATTGGAATGGTGAGGTTTTGGAGGTTTCTTCTGTCTGCAGCACACTCGTGAGGCAGATCAGTCTGTGTGCAGGACAGAGTATTTGGACAAAACAAGAGTGTTCTCAAGTTATCTAGAAATGATTGAAGCACTCTTTGATCAAAAATATACAGCAGCAGTGGCAGCCAAGGGCTTGCCTGGAAAATGAAAGTCAGACTTTTGGAGAATTCTCAGCTATTTTCCACATTTCCTTGGTTCCTTCAGAGGAAAAGGGAAGATGGACACAATGGATGGAAAATACTGCTCTCGTTTCCAGCCCTCCTTTGTCCTTTTTTCCACGTTATTTATTTCAGGGTGAGCAATGGCCTGGCAAGTGATGGATAAATATGATGGAGTGAGAGACAGAGATGATAAAAGCAGAGCTAAATTTAACAGCAAACACTGCCATTGAGAAGCAGTGGCAGGTGCTGAGCAGTGCTCAGAGCATTTTCTCACCAGCACAGGCTCCCAGGGAATGCCCAAGGCCAGAGTTCTCTCACTGCCCTGCTGCACATCAGCCATTCATGATTGCTGTTTGCAGCAGAACAGGGCTCAGGCACCCGAGAGCAGCAGGGCTGGTGGCAAACACAGCCCCAGAGGTGGCTCCTGATCAGAGCCACAGTGTGGCTGCAAACCCCTGGGCAGGGGGGGGTTCACATCTTCACACAGATGTGCAGGGGGATAAGGGCAGGGAAACAGCTCTGGACACACACACGAGTCACAGCAGCTACTGGGGAGCCTGGAGAGTTTAAAATGAGGCTTTAAGGCATGGCTTTGTGTGATTTGTTTAAAATCTGAGGAATAATCTAAGAGAAAACCCAAATAAGCAGCTCCCAAATATGCAAGTGGTCAGAGTGAGATGGCCTCATTACCAAATAAACACAGCAATGTTATCCCAAAGCACACGGGGGCAGACACAGGAATGGCTTCTCAAACTCTCAGTTAGCTCTCACCATTATTACCCCATTACTGTTGTTGTGTAATTAATCATCTCGTTTGCACTGTAATATGATAAGGATTAACTAAAGGGTCCCCAGGGTCTAATTTGCCTGAAGGAATGGACATAAAATATCCTTTAGTTTGTGGGCTCTGAGAATCAGCTGCAGATGTCACAGCTTGCCTTTCCATTTCCCCTTGATGGACTCTGGCTGTTCCCAGCTCAGGCAGGGACTGATTTTGGGAGCCAGCCTAGATTAGGCTGAGCTCAGGTTTATAGAGGGACTAACACACCAAGGGCCCAAATTATGGAGCTCTCCCTGGGAAATCTGCAACGTGAACAGAAGTGGCAGAGCCAAGTCAAGGAGCTCAGGAGCAGCTCTAGAATAAATGTGCCACAGGATTATTTTATTGTGACTTTATTTTATTTATTTTATTGTGGCATGGCCTCTCCACAGCCTCTCCACGTTCTTGTCTCCCCACTGAGAGTCAGCCCCTGCCCACTCCTAATTCCCAGGCACTCCAGAGGATGATGAGTAATAAATATATTGCAGTATTACTGTTTTATGTGTCCTAGTGGTGGCAGAAGCTGAGCACTTGTGATTAAATGGAGGAAGTTAAAAGGTGCTGTCAACAGCCTCGTTCTCTCTAAAGGTTTTATTTCTTCACCATTCTTGCTCTTGTTGCTTTAAGTAGAGAAAAATGCTGTGCTAGTGATTTCTTTATTAGAAATGTCAATAGGGTCTGCCAAACTTTAATCAGCTCACTCTGCTGTTAGACCAGACTGGCATAAACTTTCTTTATGAAAGAAATGCCTACTCTATTGAGCTTACTATTAAAATACTGCAAATACCTCCAGAACAGTGAATACAGCATTATCTAGCTATCAGTTTGAATGGGAATTTTGTTAATCCCCGGGGATGGAGAGACACTGCTGCCAAAGGCTTCAGCCAGTGCTGGTGACCTGCCCCATTCCAACTCTCCTTTTGCTCCAGTTTGAAGTGCTTTGGGCAGGGTTTTCTCTTCTGCCCTCCTGTGCTGCCACATTTAAAGCTGCTGTGCCCCTAATCCCAGCCCAGCTGTGGGTGCCTGCCAAGCTGCCACCTCTGTCACTTCGGGACTTTGAAGTGCACTGATCCTCTTTGTTACTCTGATCCCAGAGTATTAATTCCTCAGACAAAGTCTGCCACAAAAGCCTGGCCTAAGACTTGTCAGCTTTATCTGCTGTGGGTCACTCTGGAACCAGGTGAGAATCAGTGACAACGTTCTTCTCTTTGCTCTGTGTCACTGCTGATGAGCAGCAGGGAAAAGGAGAAACTGAAGCAAGTGTGGAAAAAGGGAGAAAAATTTCAATTCCACTTGGTCAGGATTGTTAATGGAACCAATAACGTTCCCACCTGACTGGGGACACTCCTCCCCTCACCACCACCCTGACAGTCCTCAAGCATTTCTGAAAATCAGATCTCAGTTCGGTTTTTAATTTGAAAAATTCAAATTTGATCCATCCAAAATCCTCTACTCACCCTAGAATATCTTCCTCGTGTTTACTGTAAGAGCCCACATTACTCCCATGCTCCAAGGCTGCCCATCCAATGAATTCAATTCCAAAAAATGGTTCAAGAAAATATAGTTACTGGAATTCAGGTGTCCAAATCCTCTGAGGCCAGTAAGATTTCAGGTGAAACTGGAATACTTCATGGACTCAGGAGCAAGGGAAGGGACAGAACTCGTGCTCCAGGACACCTTACAGAGCTGGGCTGCCAAGAAAGGAACATTGCAGCATTATGCAAACCCCACACTCCTGAAGCTCAGGTATGAGCTGCCTCCCAAGGGCCTCTCTCCTTGGCTAACCACACCACTCTGGGATGCTCTGTGAAGAGCAATCACTCCTTTTTTTTCAGCTTTCCCACAGTTTTATCTACTGCCAAAAGCTGGATATTGGTTGCAGTGGCTGATCCCCCTGCTCTGGTGTGGCAGCACGAGCAATCGAGAGCAGAATAAATATGTGCATATTAATGGAGTGCAACTGAACAAAAACTGAACAAATGGTGCCAGTGCTCACTGAAGGGAAACGTTTTTCCAGCCAAAGATCCAATAAACATTTCAAAAAAAAAGAACAGGAACTTCAACTGCTTGTGAGGCTTTCAGTTTCTTCAAAAAAAAAAATAACAGGGGCAGAAAGAAGTAAGTTGAGAATTTCATATAAACTCCATAGTCTGAGGCTGGGCTCCTGGAGGCTGAGCTAAAAGAAGGAAATGCCATCTCCCAGCCTCGGTGGATCCTTCCTGGCTGCTCATTTCCTGCAGGACACTGAGGAGGAATCATGACAGATGACTCCTCTGCACTATCCAGTTACCCCAGTTTTACAGCAGAGATCAGGAAATTTATTGGATTTTGCCTGAAAAAGAGACAGCATGTAATAACCCTTGTCTGGGAAGGATAAATAACATGCTGAGTGGAGGCAGAAAAGCACCTTATCTGTTAATTGTAAGGAAAACTGTAAAATCAATAGGAATATAAGAAACCAGTCAAAGCAAGTTTCACATTTCCCTTCAGGAGTGAGCAATGAAGGAGAGCCCATTTCCAAGAAGAGGCCCCTGCTGCCATTTTCCAGGCTGCCAGTACCATTGTGGCTGCTCCATTTGTGTCCCTGCTGCCACTAAAGCACCCCAGAGCCCCCAGGTGGGGATTCCTGCAGCCCAGGTGGGGATTCCTGCAGCCCAGGTGGGGATTCCTGCAGCCCAGGTGGGGCAGGGCTGGGTGTGTGTTTGTGCTCAGGTTTTACACACAGCCACCCCCTGCTGCAGGGCACAGAGAAGGACTGAAAGAGCAGCATCTCAGCTCCTATAAAATCCTACTGTGTTCCAAACAACCACCACAGTGACACCTGCACTGTCCCCAGAGAGCCCCAGATGTCACAGCAGCTGGATGGGGGTGCTCATCCCCTCCAGCTGCAGGGCACTGTGCTGCCCAAGAGGTGTTCTGGCCCATGGCCACAGCTCAGCACAGCCTGGACCCCCCCATGGCTCTGCCAGGCCCTGGGCAGGGAGCTGCTGCCTGCAGGGAAGGGATGGGATGATGGGATGGGATAATGGGATGGGATAATGGGATGGGATAATGGGATGGGATAATGGGATGGGATGGGATGGGATGGGATGGGATGGGATGGGATGGGATGGGATGGGATGGGATGGGATGGGATGGGATGGGATGGGATGACTGGGATGGAATGATTGGGATGGGATGGAATGATTGGGATGGGATGGAATGGAATGATTGGGATGGGATGGGATGGGATGACTGGGATGGGATGGGATGGGATGGGATGGGATGGGATGGGATGGGATGACTGGGATGGAATGATTGGGATGGGATGGAATGGAATGATTGGGATGGGATGGAATGTAATGATTGGGATGGGATGGTATGGGATGGGATGGGATGGGATGGGATGACATGACTGGGATGGGATGACATGACTGGGATGGAATGGAATGATTGGGATGGGATGGAATGGAATGATTGGGATGGGATGGGATGGGATGGGATGGGATGGGATGGGATGGGATGACTGGGATGAAATGATTGGGATAGGAGCAGCACACCTTCACAACAGGGCTGGGATGGGAGCACACCCAGCACACTCAGCTTCCACATCCTCCTACAAAATGCCATTTGACTGCAGCTCACTCTCTGCTGAGCCCTCTAACCCTGCCAGTGAGGAGGAAAATGGGAAGAATTTGCCCCCAGAAGCCCTGAGGAGTTTCAGCACACACAGGGATTGCCCTCTCCAGTGCCCACTCCAGCAGCACAGCTCCATTAAGACTTTGCAAATGCTCCTGCAATTTTGGCCAGGCAGGCAAAGAGCACGAAGCTCCCACTGAGAATGTGTACACAGCATTAATTCGTTTAATGTTGTTTCTCTGACCAAAAAAATTGTTCAAATGTTTTCATCTAATGCATCTAATATAGTTAATGACCTGACAAGGAATTCAGATACTGCCCCAAGAGAAGGGGAAATAGAATGGTCTAAATAAAACATGACTCTAAATGGGGTGGAAATCACAACTTTCTTTACATATGAAAGATGTTTCCTTCACTAGGATTTATCTAAGGGAAGTGGGAAATTGTACAAATTCTAAATTAAGCCCCAGAGGCTATTCACACTGTCCTTTAAATAAAATTAAACACCCACTCAGAGCCTTGGCAAACAGATAAATGTTACAAGAGAACAGAGTGAAGTGTTTTTTAAGAGCTTTGTGTCTGAACTACAGAGACAAAAGGGGGTTTGGGGGGAGAGGGACAACATTTTCCTATTCTGAAATCAGAATTTAAAAAAAAAAAACGAATTGAACTAGCAGAGGTTTGCAGCTGGAAGAGTACATTTGATATGAATCTGCCCCACATGCACCAACACTAAACATTGAAATGAAGTCAGTAAAAGCTGGCTGTGTGAGGAAAGCCACCCCAGGAGCTGGGCACACACATTCCTCCACGTGCACACCAGAAGGGGTTTCCATTCCCAAGTTAGGCTAAGCACAAAATTCCAAGGCACTGCACAGGCACTGAGCCAAGGACAGCACGTGTGCCATGCCAGAACTGAACAGCAAAGAAAACATTCCAACTGGTTTTGTTCCTTCAGCCATTCTGGAATGGAAAGCTGACCAAAGATAAAGCCACTTAACAATACTGCTAATTATTCTTTTTGAAATGGAAAGTTTCTGCATACACAATAGTCTTCAGAATAAAATATCATCATTCCTATTAACTGAGGTAACATAAAGTAATTCCTTTGACCCAGGTGCTATTATTAAATTAATTGCATGTCTAATTTCTATTAGAGGGAGTTTGGGAAGAATAAACATATTCAATATAAATATACTAACAAATCAAAGCTATTTAAAAATAGGTGTAATTCTCCAGCCACCAAGAAATTAAGAATTACTGTCCAAAGTGCTGCTTGCAAAACCTGGTGCCTAAATTTAAGCCATAATTTGATGTCAAGTCTATTACAGGGTGAAAAAAATTCAGAATGGGATCCATGACAGGTAAAAATTCTTGTTACTAAGTTGTTCCTGCAAATGGAGAAACTCAGGGAATTACTTGGTTTGACTCCAGGGAACAGAGGTACCAGGCAGGGCAAAGCAGGGCATGGTTGAGTTTCCCACCCAGAAAACCTTTTGTGGTTTTGGTGGTGCCAGCACCTCTAGCATCAAATGCCCTCTCATGTCAAGATCACATTTCCAAAACCAGAACTCAACAGCCAGAATTACTAAAACTCTTCTTTCCTCGTGCTGCAAGCCAAGCTCTCACCCACGTGCCTGAGCTGAGATTGCTTTCACTCACACACATGTCCAGGTAAGAAGCAGCAAACATTTTTGTTAGGAAATGTTTACCCTCTGTTTCACACCTTTTCCATCTCTTCAGCTGTTCACTGACAGAGGAAACCAATCCCAAGGCAGACAGTGGTACAGCACTGAATATATTTTTGCATTTCATTTGTGTTTTTTTTCCTTTGTGTCTTCCCCACATTTTGTATTTGTTCAGCTCTGATCTAAAGGGACAAAGAGGGCAGGGCCTCTTTCTTTTAATTTTTTAATAATACTCAGAGGGTACTTTAATAAAGAAATCTTGTTATGGTTATATCATTGGCAAAACTCCATCCCAAAATAATAAGGTTCATGCTCATAATCCTCAAATTCACACTGAGCCCCAAAAAGCTCAAGCCAAGGGAGCTTCAGCCTTTGTCTCCAGCTGCCCTGCACAAACCCTGAGCCACCTTCCCCCCTCAATTCTGCTGCTCCTTTCCCCCTCCTTATTCTGCTAAATCTATAGACATCCTTGGCTTTTAGCAACAGATCCATACATGTAAAAAATTAAAATAAACCAGCATCATCCACTATCAGCCACTGAGGATCAATAAACTTTCCTCAGCAATAGCACCAAGAACAGCCACATTTGCACTCTGTGCAAAGAGCCAGAATTGCCAGTTCTGCTTTCTATTTAAACTGTCTTCCCCACAGAAATCACCTTGCAGAGGTAAATTGTCCCTTTACCTGAACACGATTGTTTAAGATGCCAACCATCCAATTAGTGATTTTTCAATCACAGCTCACAAACCCTGGGCTTTGGGAGGCAGCAATGCTATTTTTTCTGATCACCCAGGAACAAAAAGTTGCAAAATGCATCCTTCCCTGCTGGTCATTTTGCATTTAACCCAGAAGGTGATTTTCCCCCCACCAACATTTTCTCAGCAACACTTTCCTGTTCTCCAAGTGACTGAAAAATAGAACTGAACCAAATTTACCAGGTATCAACAAACACTGAACCAAATTTACCAGATATCAACAAAAACTGAACCAAATTTAGCAGTCACCAACAAACACTGAACCAAATTTACCAGCTACCAACAAACACTGAACCAAATTTAGCAGCTACCAACAAACACTGAACCAAATTTACCAGATATCAACAAACACTGAACCAAATTTAGCAGATATCAACAAAAACTGAACCAAATTTACCAGATATCAACAAACACTGAACCAAATTTACCAGATATCAACAAACACTGAACCAAATTTAGCAGACATCAACAAAAACTGAACCAAATTTACCAGCTACCAACAAAAACTGAACCAAATTTATCACCTATCAACAAACACTGAACCAAATTTACCAGATATCAACAAAAACTGAACCAAATTTAGCAGACATCAACAAAACCTGAATCAAATTTATCACCTACCAACAAACACTGAACCAAATTTACCAGATATCAACAAAAACTGAACCAAATTTATCACCTATCAACAAAGACTGAACCAAATTTAGCAGTTTCCAACAAACACTGAACCAAATTTAGCAGACATCAACAAGCCCAGGCTGACTGGTTCATTTTGCTGAGTACTTTTATACAGTTTTCTTGCTCTTTCCTTGGGAAAGCTTTTTTTTTTTAATTGGCTTTTTTGACAGCCAGACATCTTAATCACATGGAATGTCTCCATTTCTGCTGGGTCCTCTTTCATTTACTTTTTATGATCCTCCAGAAGGGTTTGAGTGCTGGATTGTAAAACAAGGATTCCTTGTTGCCAGGATGGGTGTTTTACTTCCTGGCTCATGCACTCTGGTAGCAATTTGACAAAGGCACAGACAGTACACATCCAGATCTATTCCAGAAACCCAGTAAAAATACTACAGGAAACCTGCTTTAAAATCTCATTTTCATAACATTTTGCAAGCATTTGTGCAAAATTCCTTAGAATTCAACTGGGCATGTTGACAGCCACCAGCATTTTAACCAGAACAACTTTTGATCTCTGCCTTTCAACCTAAAATTGAAAATATTTTATACTCCCACCTCTTCCAGCATGCTCAGTCTCCATGGAGACTACAGGACCATCACTTTTTTTTTTTTTTAAATTAACACCATGGCCATATGTCACTTGAGTGTAAATGCAGTGAAGTTTCCATGGGCTTTCCACTCCATTTCAGTGGGATTACAGGGCAGGGAACCTCGAGCAGGGAGAGCTCCATCCCAGCCCTCCTGCCAGACTCTAAAAGCCAAGTCACAAATCTCAGGAGAAGATCCAGGGGAACCCAGCATTAACTAAGTGCAGGACTTGCCACAGAATGATGGCCCCTATCTCCAGATTTCTTTTTATAAACCTTCTATCCCAAATTTTCACACCAAGCATGTAAAGCTTAATATCAGCCCTCAGTGTGAGGAGCCAGGCACGATTCTGCCCCCACTCTTGATGTGAAAACCCAAACCACGAATGGGCTCGTGGCATCCCTCCCCCCAAAGCTGCTGCTGGAGCCACGGACTCCCAGGGCTGCTGTGCCCTCTGCTCCTCCTGCAGCTCCTCAGCAGCTGCTCCCTGCCCTGCCACTCACCTGGGATGGTCCAGGAGCATTGGGGACCCCACACAACATCTGGAGTGCCGTGTTCTGGCACTTCAGTGTCCACACAACATCTGGAGTGCCGTGTTCTGGCACTTCAATATCAACACAACATCTGGAGTGCCGTGTTCTGGCACTTCAGTGTCCACACAACATCTGGAGTGCCGTGTTCTGGCACTTCAGTGTCCACACAACATCTGGAGTGCCGTGTTCTGGCACTTCAATGTCCACAGCAGCTCCCTGCCAGACTCGGGAAGGGAAAGGGAAAGGGAAAGGGAAAGGGAAAGGGAAAGGGAAAGGGAAAGGGAAAGGGAAAGGGAAAGGGAAAGGGAAAGGGAAAGGAAGGTTTGGGAAGGTTTGGGAAGGTTTGGGAAGGGAAGGGAAGGTTTGGGAAGGGAAGGTTTGGGAAGGGAAGGGAAGGTTTGGGAAGGGAAGGGAAGGGAAGGTTTGGGAAGGGAAGGGAAGGGAAGGGAAGGGAAGGGAAGGGAAGGGAAGGGAAGGGAAGGGAAGGGAAGGGAAGGGAAGGGAAGGGAAGGGAAGGGAAGGGAAGGGAAGGTTTGGGAAGGGAAGGGAAGGGAAGGTTTGGGAAGGTTTGGGAAGGTTTGGGAAGGGAAGGTTTGGGAAGGTTTGGGAAGGGAAGGTTTGGGAAGGTTTGGGAAGGTTTGGGAAGGGAAGGTTTGGGAAGGTTTGGGAAGGTTTGGGAAGGTTTGGGAAGGTTTGGGAAGGTTTGGGAAGGTTTGGGAAGGGAAGGTTTGGGAAGGTTTGGGAAGGTTTGGGAAGGTTTGGGAAGGTTTGGGAAGGTTTGGGAAGGTTTGGGAAGGGAAGGTTTGGGAAGGGAAGGTTTGGGAAGGGAAGGGAAGGGAAGGGAAGGGAAGGGAAGGGAAGGGAAGGGAAGGGAAGGGAAGGGAAGGGAAGGGAAGGGAAGGGAAGGGAAGGGAAGGGAAGGGAAGGGAAGGGAAGGGAAGGGAAGGGAAGGGAAGGGAAGGGAAGGGAAGGGAAGGGAAGGGAAGGGAAGGGAAGGGAAGGGAAGGGAAGGTGCTCCCCTCTCAGCAGGCACAGCCCTTCACTCAGCTCAGGGCACACAGGGAATAGGAAAAACCTCAGAGCTGCTTACAAACCTGCAGCTGAGGAGTGAGATTATTCCTGAGCAAACCTGCAGCTGAGAATGTGATTCCTGAGGTGCCTGGGGGCCAAGGAAGGCTCAGGTTGTGGGCACTGCACAGCCTGCACCATGCACAAGTCTGTGAAGTCACTTGTGCTATAAATACAGCAACTCTTACTATGGGAAGTGAATACAATGAAAATACCTCAGCCAACACCCCCTCTTTCTGCCCTGGAAATGATGATATTCAGCAAAGTCTGACCCCAAAGACCACGTTTCCCTTTGGACAGTGTGTGACACTGCAGTCCCTCGGTGCCCCCCAGACTCAGGCCAGCAGCCCCTTGCCCTCATCTTGCCCTCCCTTCTTCCCTGCCTCCACTTAAAAACCAGTATCAGGAAACATGGAAGAGTGAAAGCCAACAGCCGTGCCTCAGGACCTTTTGCAAAACGAACCAAGGAAAGTTGGGAATTAAAAAAACATTTTCCTATGAGGGAGAGACCCCCCGACACCAAAACCTGCTCCTCCTCTGTGCCCTTCTGAAGATATTAATTGGGGTTGTACTTTCAGGAGCTTGCAGAGAAGCACAGAGGAAAAGCTATTGACTATGTGATTGTGAAGAGGGATGAGGGGACAGTGCCGTGCTTTGTACACTGTCAGTGAATCAGCCCAGGATCTATACAGGAGCAGCAACAGGCCTGATCAATCTTTATTCCTACACAATCAAGCAAAGCTGCATCTTCAAGTCCCTTTCCTGACAGCTCATAAAACGATGGTATCGATCACAATGCCCAAATTTGTAGTTTTGACAATAAAAGCAATTTGTTTGGGGAGGGAAATAGCCATATGAGGTGAATGCACGTGGTTTATTAACTTCAAAAAATAATTCTTCTGAGCAACAACATGAAAGGTTAGACAGAACTTTTTAACCTGGAAGATTCTGACTTCCACTTTCCCTGCTAAGCCACTTCTCTCTGGAGAGAGTTTGTATTTTAGATTTGGGATGGAGCAGAGGGAGCAAGGCGTGTGCTGCTCGAGGTGAGCACTGCTGGCTCATCCCAGCCGGGCTGGAACTGCAGGGTTCACACAAAATTCCCCTCTTGGGGCTCCAGCTGCCTCACCAAGCCCTTGCTGTGTCTGTGAGGCAGAGCCCAGCCCAGCCCAGCCCTCAGACCCAGCCCAGGGCTGAGCCAGCTGCATCCTGGGGATGGAGGCAAGAGCAAAGATTCCCTGCTGGAGGATGGGAACTGGCAATTACCACCTGTAATTGTGTCATTAATTGTGTGTGATCGTGGGCTTGTCCTAACCCTGCACAGCCCCTCTGCAGGGAGAGCCATTCCCACCAGCCCAGGGTGTGCAGCAGGACGGGGCTGGGCTGGGCTGGGCTGGGCTGGGGCTTTTCCATCAAACTGGGGCGAGTCCATCAAACTGGGGCGAGTCCATCAAACTGGGGCGAGTCCTGCCAGCTCCCAGAGCTGGGAGCGCTACAGGAGCCCTGCAGTGACACAGCAGCTGCTGGAAGAGAGGAGAGAGCACACACAGGGCACAGGGCAGGTCCCAGGATGGACAGGTGTGACTGCTCAGGTGTGCTCAGCACAGGTAGATGGCAGCACAAAGCACAGCCCCGGTGTTCTCCTGCCTGGGAGGGGGGACCAAGCTCACCTGCCTGGCACCGAGCTGGGGGAGAGCACTGGGAATGCCCTCCCTGCACCCCAGGAACTCTCACACCTGCCTTCCAGAGCAGCTCTTCAGCTTCTCCCCAGCTCCACAAGTTGGTAACTCAGCACCAAAGGCAGGATTTTCTGGCAATTACCTCAGCATGGCAAAGAAGGGGCTCCACGAGGATGGAGCAAGGAAAAGCCACTTTCCTACAGAGCTCTGTCTCATGCTTGATTGGCTCTTGTGTCCAAGAAACTACAAGCTCTTATTTAAGATTTTTCCATAATTGCCTATTGATAAGAATTCAGCTGCCTGGAGAGTCTCTATTATGTTTTTCCTCTACTCTGTGTATTTTCATGACACAGACAAGAAATAACCATCTCTGAGTCAGCTTTGCTGCTGTCAAATCTAAGGCACACATGCACAGGCAGCATGAGACTCATCTGCTCACAAAACCTGGCTAAAATCCCCTTTTTTTTCTCCAAAGGAAAAAAACCTCAATGAAATTAATGAAAAATTGACCTAGCTGTAGTTAGTTGCTTTATTTCCTTCATTAAAAATGACAAATGCATTCTGGAATTAGCACATGAGTAGAACTGCTGGCTGTATTTATGACAGAAATAAGCATAAAACATCCTACACCTATTATTAGAGAGACCTGCACAACACACCACAGCACTTGAATGTACCCACTTGCCTTTGACACCTCTCTGAAATAGGAGGAATATTATAATGGTAAAAATAGAAAGCATGAATATTGTTGACGTATAAACAAAGAAAGCAAGCAATATCCAGAGTGCAGAAACAATATGTAAATTAAGAGCTAATGGAGCTACAGAAAAAAAAAAAAAATCTCATATTGCAGGAGAAAAAAGCCTGAGAAATTGACTTGACATCTTCCTGCACGTCCTCTGAGATGTGGCTTGCACAGCACAAATACCAGGTGAATTTAATCTGCAATATATTGAAATTGCAATCGCCTGATATCTCATACATTTATGTAATTTAATTGGAATTATTAGTCGTGGCAATCACTCTCCAGGCCTGATATGCTGCTGCATGAATTTCTTTCCTATTTCCACCCAGGCCTTTGGGGGGGTAAAGCAGAAAAGCTTCTCTGCACCACATCACGTCCTTCCCTTGAAAACTTCTGGAATTTTCCAGAGCCCTGAGCCTCTCCAGGCTCAGGTTTTGTAGGGGATTGTGGGGATGGAAGATGTTTATGGTCAGTGCCCTCACATCTGCTGAACCCCTGTCAGGGCAGCCTGTGCTGGGATTCTCACTGCACTGGAGCACAAAATACAGATTCTTGCATAAATACAGTAATGGTCAATCCTCTCCAGTGCTATCCATAGAAATCAAATGTATTCTAATTGTTGCCTTATTTCCTTTTTTCCCCTAGGTCTGCACTACATGAAAGACCTTTCTCTGCATTTCTCTTCTCCAGTAACACCTCTCTGTAAAGCAGCAGCCCCTTTCAACAGAGCACACGACTCTGTTAACTTTAATGCCTTCGTTTTGTGACAATTAAGGAGGAGATATTCGGCAGAATAAATTGACACAGCAGACTGTTTGAAGTGTCCTTTAATCTTCTGGCTGATTTTAAAAGTTCAGCTGCTTGCTTCACTCAGAGATCAGACTGGAGCAGCTCCCTGCTCCCCGTCCTCCTTTCCTTGTCGAATAGCTGTGGCAGCCTGCAGAAATATTTTGTGTTTTGGGTGCAGCCACTGGCCTGGAGGTGCAGGGCTGCAGATGAGTTCAGAGCAGCTGGTTTCAGTGCTAATTTCAGAGGCCATGTAGAGCTGCTGCTTCCCCTGCCTTAACACACAAATTGACTTTCTAATTTTAGAACATTTCTGCACGGCCACAGACCAAGAATGCTCCTTCTTTTTTTTTTTTTTTTTTTTCTGATGGACCTAAATACAGATTTCTGCTCTGAAAACCACAGCACCTGAGGGCCCTTCGAGCTTGCCATGAGAAATGGAATTTAGGAACGCTGCCCCAGAGGCAGATGTTTACACAGCAATGCTCATATTGCCAGTTCAGAACAGCTCTGCTCACCCCACATTACAGCATTAAAACAAGGTTAGGGGTACAAATGAAGTGCTGGAATTGACTCCTTCCTGTGTTTGCATTGTTAGGGCCTCTATAAATACACATGCTGCTTTTCCCTGTGGACTCCATGGAAATATTTGCTTTCTCTGCTCTGCCCCGGCACAACTCTTCCTTTTTCTCGATAAAAAGTTCCATTCATTGCATCTTTTTTTTTTTTTTTTTCCGTAATGGAGAATTAAATATTCACTCTCTGAAGTGAAAGGGGGAGGAGAGCATCATCTCCACCCCACCTGGCCAGCAGGTCTGTGCCTAAGAGCTCTCCTCACCTGCCTGGTGAGAAATTGTGCATTTCCATCCAATTAAACTCTGCAGGTTCCTGTTTCTAAAGGAAGCACCTGGGTGATCATTAGCAGTTCATTAGGACTTTTGGGTGTGTTTACAAGTCCTGATTACAACTGAAGAGTAAAATTTTTATTTGTGGTTTAGCCAAGAAGCAGGAGAAGCATTTCTTTTCATAAACAAGATTAATCCCTTAAACCACTGAACAAGAGATATTTTCCTAGAGAATTACATAAGAATGATGAGAGTGCCAAAACCACAAACACAAAGTAAAGAGTGAAAACACAGCTTTTAGAAAACGACTGCTGATTCCCAGCATCTCAGAGATTTCATCGTAAGGCTGCATTTCTAAAACTGTCATTTATCCCCAAACTCTGGAGACAGCTGAATTCCTGATCCTCTGCTGCTCAGAGCCTCGGCAAACAAGATTTATTTTCATGTCCTTTATGAGAACAAAGTCTTGATTTTTGAACAAATAGTAATTTTTCATCAAGACACTGTAATTCTCTTTGAGACTCTTAAGGACTAAGTCAGAGGTTTATCTTACTCAAATATAGAAAATAAATGTAGAATAAACCCACAACCCCCGCTCTGTTCCTCAGCATTCTTGGTCTTGGATGTGCATAAAATCAAACCTGATTGAATCTCTCAGAACCTAAAAAGAATTGCAGTATAGACAACAGGTATGCACTGAATGTGTCAATGCATTTCTAACATAAACCAGAGATACTGGTGAGATCATGGGAATGTAACACGCGGGTTTGAAAGCTACAAAAATAATTAAGACAATTCAAAATTATTTGTTGCACTATCCTCCGTTCAGGAGTTGACAACTTGGCAAAGAAATGAAGCTATAAAATGAAGATATGAATTTCCATGTCAGAGGTGTATGTGGCTTTGGGGAAAGCCAAGTTAAAGTGCAGCCATTCTGCCATGTGCAGTAGAATTTAGGAGAACAGCATTGTCTGTTTACATTAGAATATGTTTAGAATTGCAAATCAACACTCAAAAATAGAAGAACATTATGAAGTTCCTTATGCTTCCAATAAAGGACTCCAAGACTGGCAAGGGACACAATTTGGATAAATTTTGGATTTCGCATCCAAAATGCAAACCAGAACTTTGTTTTCCCTGTAGAAACCCACCCCAGTTTTCCCAAACTGGATCTCAGGACAGGAGGGAGAGGTTCCTGTGAACCATGTGTCACATCCAGACTTGGCAGAGCTTGTCTGCCAAGCTGCTCTGCTCCTGTGCAACAAGCACCATGTGTTCATGTGAGACTGCTCCTCATGAATATGCAGCAAAGATTCTCTCAGCACGTCCTGGTTTCTGAAAAAAAAAAAGCTTCTGAAAGCTCCTGTGCTATGGATGCTGGCAAGTGCATCGTGTATGGACAACACACATCATGCACTCCATGTACATTACATTTATTCATTCTGGGCTCATTTTTTAGAGGCATCTTTTTGTTCTCTTCTAGGCCTGTTGTTTTCCTTGCCTTCACTACTTCACACAAAGACCTGCATGTGTCTGTAAGAAAATTAATTGCTTCAACAATTAACAGGAAAATGCATCTCAGAGGAAACACTTCATCATCGATCTGTTTCCAGGTACAATATTTGCCACTCGGGAATAGATTAATTGGATTGAAAATTACTCAAGCTAATTATTTTCCCTCTAGTATGAGATTACATGGAAGAGTCCAATAGACCAAAAATGAAGAAGTTCCACTCAGCACTTCACGAGCTCACAGTGGAAGGTTCTGCTCCAGTCCTAATCTCAAGGATTCTGCTCATCCTGTGAGCAAGGACTTGCTGAAGGAGTGTGTGGCTCTGGGTCTTCTAGAAAAGAGAGGACCTTGTCAACATTGAAGGTATTTTCAAGTATTTCAGCTAAAGCTGAGAAAAAGGCAGGCAGGCATTCCTGCAGGGAAGATCTATCTCACTGATAGAATGGATAGCAGCCATCCATTCAGCTAATTGCACATTTGAATATCAGCTCCAGGTAAGCCCTGGAAGTAAGAATAACACGAGCACATTTGCAGAAGTGCAGGTGATCCCTCACTGCCACCCTGCCAGGGAATGCCAGGCACAGCCAGGATGTGCTTTGGGTCCTCCTGGGAATGGAGACAGCAGGGCAGGCACCCCATTCCCACGGACTGGGAATCACAGAATTAACCAGGTCAGAAAAGACCTTGGAGATCATCCAGGCCCACCCATGACGTAAGAGCAGCCTATCAACTAAACCTGAGTGCCACATCCAGGCTTTGTCAAACCCTGCAGGGATGGAGACTCCACCACCTCCCTGTGCAGATTCCATTGCCCAGTCACTCTTTCAGTGAAGAATTTTTTTCTGTCTGACCTAACCCCCATCACAGGCAGAGCAGCAGAGCTAGCAAACACTCCCATTTCCAGTTCCACCCAACACAAACCCACATTTCCACTCCTGACACGAAGAACTCCGAGGGTTCCCGAGTATCAAAGGGAACACAAGCTGCAGTAACTCCTGCACTTTTCCAGGGAATCATGCAACAAGCCACTCCTCCTGCCTGGCTCACTTGTTTGCCATAGATGCTACAGCTGAATCCCCACTCCCACACACCCTAAAATGTACTTTTGTCCAAGTTCTTATGTAAGGTTTGTTCTGTGCCTTCCTGTGCTCAGAGCTGGTGTCACACTACACACAGCACGAGTCACAATTTCCACAATGAGCACGGAAATGCCAGGTGTGCTGCACATGCCAGCAGCTCTGGGTAACACTCCACAGTTCCACTCCACCATTGTACTCCACAATTCCACTCCACAATTCCACTCCACCATTGCACTCCACAATTCCACTCCACAATTCCACTCCACCATTGCACTCCACAATTCCACTCCACAATTCCACTCCACAATTCCACTCCACAATTCCACTCCACAATTCCACTCCACAGTTCCACTCCACAATTCCACTCCACAATTCCACTCCACAGTTCCACTCCACAATTCCACTCCACAATTCCACTCCACCATTGCACTCCAGCATTGCACTCCACAATTCCACTCCACAATTCCACTCCACCATTGCACTCCACAATTCCACTCCACAATTCCACTCCACAATTCCACTCCACAATTGTACTCCACAATTCCACTCCACAATTCCACTCCACCATTGCACTCCACAATTCCACTCCACCATTGCACTCCACCATTGCACTGTGCCCTGGGCTCAGTCTGCAGAGCTGGGGAGTGCTGGGAGAGCTGCAGATTCCCACTGGGGGAGGAATGAATCACATCACACACTCCTATGGAACCCAGAATATCCAGGAACACACAGACAGCTCTGCACGGAATCCCACAGCTCAGACTCCTGTCCTGTTCCCAGTTCTCACACAGACACATCTCTGTCAGACAGGGACACCCACAAACACAAGGCATCCTCAACACCCAAACTCTTTCACTGGCATGGAAGCCACCAGAAACTCCAAAAAGAGATCTAAGACCCACCAGGAAAATTCAGAGAACTGAGCCAGGGATGGACCTGCACAATGAGAGCTGGAGCCACAAAATAATGCAAATGTCCAGGGAACTCAGCCTTGTACTAGCAGCTGGAATTTATTTAGGATTGGTTTTGAGATTTAGGAGGATACCAGAGTGTGTTATATAATTCCTTTAACCCTCTGGCTCACACTTTGTCGTGTGCTGATTTGGATGGGACAGATTGATTTTCTTCACCCAAAACAAGGGAATTCCCATGTCTCAAGAACAACAGCCACCTCTAGCCTCAGCTCATATTTTAAGTCATCCACTCAACTTTCCAACTCTCTCAGTAATTAGTATTGCTTCTTACACGATTTCCTCCAAGGGATAAAAAAAAATCAACAGCACCATTAGAGATATTTTCATAAGACACACTTTTGCATTTACTATTAGATTTTTAACAGACAGGAGATTACTCACTTGGTGTCTCTTGCAATAGAAAGCAAACTGGTTTTGTCCCACTGGAATTGTTATTTTCAGCCTCTGGGCTACCAAAGGTTTAAGAACTACAGTGCTAAGCACCACAAACACAGAGCAAGCATAATGATGATGAATCCTGAAGGTTCTTAAGGGAAATAATTCTTTCTCGAGTTTAAAATTATATTTATTACACTGGGTAACACCAGGGTAAAAACACAGACACTAAATATGAATGCAGAGTATTGGAAATACCCTTTGGCTGTTTCAGCAGCAGACAGAAAGGAGGGTCTCTGCTCTGCAAGGAGGTGACAGAAACACCCCAGGCCATCACCAGGAGCAGAGGGCAGAATTCCCAGCACAGCCATGAATTCCCTGCCTTTTCTCTCACTCACCTCTGGCAGCAAATTACCTCACCTCAGACTGTTCCCCTCAATTTATTTGATCCCCCATTCTTCATGCCAAGAAGTCTCAATGAAAGGGGATTAAGGCCCTAAAGTTAGAGGAGTTCCCCTCCAAGATGCCAAAGTCCATCCCCAAAAGCCTTTGCAGTGCTTTCTGCAACTTTTGTTCTTAACTGAGTCTCAAACCAACAGGTGACAAAGTTGGCTAACAATGTATTTAATAATTCCTTGTTATTTCATCTCTTTCCTCTTGATTGGATTTAAGATGATAACCATAAATATTTTTCTAGTGTATTAGCACTGAGTAGAGCGATTTCAAGAAAGATCCTGCATTTCTTGCTAAATAAAATAGTTTTCTTTTTTAAAAAAATGGAGAAAGTGGGTCAGAATGTAAAATAATAATGCACTGAGGCTTGGTTCAGACAAATTTATTTTGCCTCAACATCTCAAGGGGTTCTCTCTCTGAGGGCACATTTTAAAATGAGAAATAGAGGTTTGTGACTAATTGCCTTCAAACAGAGGAATGCAAACATGACTTCTGAGATGCTCAGGACTTTCACATTATCACAAGAGACAAACTCCTGGAAGCCTGGAGGTTTCTAATAACACAGGAAGGGAACAGAAGAACCCAAAGTGTACACAGCATGAAACTCTAAAATACTCAGGGTAAATATGCTTACAGCTCATCATTACCCACGTGTGTGAGAAGCAGAAATGGAGTTGAACTGTGCTGTGCCAGAATTAAATGAACATATTCTGCCTGCCCCACAAGGGACATCTCATGGATACACCAGCACCAGCAATGCTGAGTGAACAGACCATGTTTTAGGGCTGAATAATTGTTCTCAGAAAGCAATTTCAGAACCACATAAAAGTGTCACCTTTCTCCCTCCCCTCCTGTTTCCCTCAGTAATAAAACCAGGATTAAACAATGAATAGGAGAAATCTTTTTTTGCTTGGAATTCACATCAACAAATAATTCGTTAGGTTGCCACCAAAATCCCCAAAAATCCAGCCTAGCCCAGCCCTTCTTCACCCACAGGGCCTGCCCAGCTCTGAAAACATCTCTGGAGTATATTCCATCCTGAAAGCCAGATTTCTGCAACCCCTTTCTTGCCTTTATTTCATTGTGACAAAGTGAAGTTCACATGATTCCCACAGGATGTGATGTGACAAAATACAAGGGGATTTTTTTTACTGCATCACACGTCCTTTTCTCTCATTTTAGAGTAGAAATTTCTCTTTCCAAGCAATAACTCATTTCTAAGTGACAAAGTCATGTGAGCACATGGGAGCAAGGAAAAAAATTAATGGTGATCTAAAACATTAAACTACTTTTATGAAGCATTTTGATGAACACCAGCAAGAGACAGAGTGTAATTATTGTGGCCATTAGGCTGTTATTTATGTTAAATTTGTTGCTCTTGTTGGCTTCAGAAGTGCTTTAGGACTACAGCACTCTTGGGAGTCCATCAAATACTGGCATGTGCAACAAGTAAGAGAGAGAGGCAGTAGCTCAGTGCATTTACAGCATGGAAATGTTTAATAACTGCACGTGAAAATGAGAGAAACAGGGCACTGAGGACGATGGCATAAATGCAATAGAAAGAAAATATTCTGTAGGAAAAATCAAAGGCAATTTTCCTGTCCCCTGTTATTATTTAATAGCAAGTTAATTTCTTCAGTTATAAAAGTGTTAAGAAAATTAAGCACTGAAATACAGAGCCACGAACAAATGAGACCTGCAGCAATAAATGAGGATACAGCCCAGAAAATCCTGCTCCTGTCTCTCACTGTGTCCACGTCCTCACAAACTGATTTAGTCACTTCAGCTCAAACTGAAAATCAGTTTCTCTGACAGCAGCATCTGGTTTCAGGCAGCACAAACCAGCAACTCCTTCAGTGCTACAGAACTGAGGAGGAAAAGCATCAAAACAAATTCTGCCCTTGCTACATTTCCAGAAGAAGGGAAAGGAAATTGCTGAGAAAAGCTGATCCATTAAATAATTGAAACACTGTTGGTGATAAGGCAGGAAATGGTCATTAAGGCTCTACTCAGAGATGGCCAAGCTTTGTCTACAATTATTTTGTATTTGATTGAATCAGTGGCTTCATTCCTGCCACAGGCACAGAGAACAGTAATGGGAATAACAAACATTTATACCCAAAACCATAAACCTGACTAGAATGTCGTGAGAGGATCGTGACACCCATTAGTATCACATCAGAACATCTGGCCTGGTGTCTCCACAGCAGCTGTGGATGGAGGGAAGTGCTGTCAGTCGTGTTCTGCAGATGAGGAAAACCCCACAAATCTTCATCTGCAGCCACCCCAAGGATTCCCCACGCCCATCCCCTGGCAGCAGGGGGAGAGCAGCCAGCAATCCAGATCTTCAATTCTGGCTGTTCCTCCTCTCAATCATCCCTGGCACTGCAGAGATGCCCCAGCTCAGGTGTATGAGACACAGCACCAACCCAAGAAAATACTCAGGAAATGCAGCACTCCTTAATCTCACCTCCCTGCTCCACCCACCTCTCTACACGAGGAATTAAAAATAAAATCAGCCAGCTTCCAAAGGACAGAAGTGAAGGATGGCACAGGTTAGGATGCACCTCCCTGACTGAGGCAGGGTTTGAAGGGTTTCCCCAGTCCCATTTCCGGCCTCTGTTTCATTCCCACTTTCCCTCTGTTTCATTCCCACGTTCTCTGTGCTGCTTTGGTCACCTGCTCCACAGCAGAGGGAAGATCGATGCTCCACGGGCAACAACAGCAGTGCTGTACAGGTGCTGCAAGCACTAAACCTGTTACCGTATGGACTAGAAATCCTGAATATTAGAATATAAAGTGTATAAACCATAATAGTAGTAGTAATGCTAAGGCTTGGAGACTGCAGAGTAGGCCCTGGGAAACCAACTTAGGAATGTGCTGTGCTGAGAAAACAATTAGCAGAGCATGCAGAACTGTTAGTGATAAGGTTGAGGTATAATCATAAATAAAGTACTGGTGGTGGGTAGTGGTGGAAGAGAGAGATCAAGGGGGAGAACACTATAGTCCTAGGGTAAGCAACCTTGAAGGATTTATGACGTAAAATGTTATCTACAAGGTGAATATATCTATATTATTTAGAAGAATATGTATCTCTGCACGAAAACCGTTTGTAAAAAGGGTATAAAAACCCTCTGAAAAAGGGAACCAGTGGGATCCTGACTTTGGACGCGAGTCCGCAGGTCCCCGGGCCCTGAATAAAGCACCGCATAAACTGACACCCTGTTAGTTTGTGTTTTACTTGGGGTTTCGGGCAGCAAACCCATCTAGTGATCTCCTGGGCCAGGGTTTGGGGCGTTAGGAAATTATTCCTGCCAGAGAATGAGACCAGAAGAACGGGGGAGAACTTTCTAATTGCTTCCCCATTAATCTGGAACACTGTCGCCAGCCCGTAATAAACCAGGCACGAGAACTTCAAATCAGATTTGACAGATGGGCTTAATTAGTTATTCTCCGACAGAATCATAATATTTGCTGTTAATATTCATCTGAAAACACCCTGCTGGCTGTGATAATATTTATATGTTAATCCTGTTAGGATAAGCTGCCGGTGCCAGAACCTCTCCAAACAAATGACGGATATATTTCAACCCCGAGAAGGAGCCGCTCTGGCATCCTGCTCTGGTTTGTCACTTGCACAAGTGCCTCCTCGAGCCGTGAAATTACACTTGTCACACTGAGTTAGCTTTATTAGCACTATTTTCTGATCCATGTAAAACTATCAGGCACACAAAGGTACTGAATCTGCAGTTAATTAGCATTGCCACCTTTGCACCCGTGTGATCAGACCTCTGCTTTTTAGGAGAAATTAAACAATATGCAAAACGGAGTTTGTGTCATTTCTAAATGAACTACGGGGCACAAAATTTGGTAAGGCACATCAATATAGAACTGTTGCCCTTCGTGCCTATTTGGTGACATCAACCATGGCAAGATACAGATAAAAAGATTTCCCAAAAACTGCAGAGCACACTCCACTGTCTTTCCCCGTGTAATGCTTGATCTTGCTTCTGCAAACACACAGCTGAACAGATCTGACTAAATTTAATGAGGAAAACAATACACTGGTAATGCATTGCAAATATTTAGCACTTGTTTACAAAGAGAGAGGAAGAAGTTCTCAAAAGTGAGAAAACCAGAAAATCTCAGCTGGGAACTCGAGGGAACAAATGAAACCAGGAGTTACAGGACAGGTACACACATACCTGGTCCTCCCTGCATTTTCTAGCCAGTAAAATCTGTGTATGAGCTCAGGTTTCTTTTAATAAACATCCAGCAATGTTTATCCCCAGCATGTGCAAGCACACAGAATCCACAACCACTGCATGCAAGGTGACATAATCATTGGCTTTTTGTGTACCAGGGGTCATTTTAAAGGATTGCCACTGCATGATGAATAGTGGAGGGAAGTTAAGTTGCCAAGATTCAATTCCCCCATGAGGCTGCTTTGTATTTTCCTGCTGAGGAAGAGAAATCAGGCAAATGCACTCTATGGTCCCAACGAGATAAAGTGTGATGGAAAATCCACTGCTGCAGCAATCTCTGATTTTGATCCAATGCCCATTTCACTCAATGAAAATATTCATACTTTCCTCCAGTCACTCTGAATGGGGATTTTAAGGAATCTGTCAGATTGTGCTCAGCACAGGAAGCTTCCCCCTTGGCACACACACACATTTCTGCTTTTTCCAATGACAATATATGCTTTAGATGAGGGAAACTCAGTGTACAATAGCAAAGGAATTGTGTAGAATCTGAGTTATTATAAGGAGAAAGTGATTCCTGCCATGATTCCAAAGGAAAGTTCTTCCTTTCTTCTTTTTTTTCCTCACATGCAGATTGCAAGGAGATGAAGCTTCGTCATTATTAGGTTCAGAAGGTATTTACTTAAATATCACAGACCATGTAATAAATCCCCAAACCCTTTAGATTTTGTACCATTTCACACATGAATCACCAGGGTAAATGTGGGAAGTTTTCTAACAGCAATGCCAACCACAAAGCAAATGCACTCAGGTCCTTATAAATGTGCTCTTGACCTGCATTTCCAGAAGCAATGAGCAAGAAGCAGCACCTTATATAAAAATGTATTCATTAAACCAAAGAGTTGTGATTAAAAAGGAACATCCACCTGCCAGATGAAGGCATTTTAAGACAGATCAATGTTGCAGAACGGGAATGGAAAACAGAAAATTTATTTCCTTCTGCAGATGAAAAATTCATATAAATCTCACCATCAACATCATCAAGTCTCAAATGACCAAAACAAAACCAAAGAAAAAACCCAACAAACAAAGGAAAAGGACCCAACCCACCAAGAAAACCCCAAGTAAAATTAATAAACCAAACCAAAAAAATCCACCACAAACAGCCATATAAAGACCCCCTACTATAATATCTGGCATCAAATAATTTGAAAAAAATTAAAGTAGCCACAATCAAATTCAAAGATCCGAAACAAGCTCTTCTAAATAATTTGTGACAGCACTATTTCCTTTCCTAGTGCTAGCACTGGGACTGAGCAACATTTGTGTGGTGGATTGAGCAATGCAGTACAAAACAAAGAATTTCCTCGTGCACTGTGGGACACACATTGAGAAAGTCAGAAAATCACAGCCTGAAAAATATTCCAGGCTGGAGCTTCTCAGCTCTGTGCCCAGCCCATGAGCTGCTCCAGCTCAAGGCCAGGGAGAATTTCCCCCAGGGTGATAATTTGGTCACAATAAAAAGGAATTAATACCAAGATAGAAGCCCTGTTGTGGTGTGTGCCCAGGCCCTGGCCATGGGGTGTCTTCTCTCTGAACCAATCACCTTTTCTCTGCTCTGGGAGTTGCAGTCCTGCTATAAAACCAAGTGTGTTTGTGAATAAACTTGGCTCTTTCTTCCTGCCATGACAGACGCCCATGGAGCTGTGCACCTTATTTCTGCTGCCCTTAAAGGGTTAAAACCCCTTTCCACAGCTACAGTGCCCCATAGGAAAATGGGTTAAAATCACGAAATTAAACTCATTTAAAACGTTTTGAAAGGACAAACAGCCATGAAGGGCAGGCTGCTGGGCATGACCTACCTGCTGTCAGCAGCAGATTTCCTCTGGCACAGCACCACAGCTGGGCTGTATTTCCCAGGGGAACCCACACTCTCCCTGATGTCCCACACGTAGGGGCTGCTGGCTCTCACGCTGAGAACGTTCACCCCTCTCTTCACCTTGGCCCTAGGAGAGCAAGAAGAGATTTCAGCAATTGCACAGCAAAGGGCAGCTCCACCCAGCCCCTGCTCCACCCCAGTGCTCCCATCTCTGCCCCACACAAAATGCCACCACTCAGCAGCAGTTCAACAGCAGGACAAGGAAAAGCGGATGAGAGAATGAATGAATTTCGTATTTGGAAGAAGTGATGTCAGGACAGAAATCTGACTGAAGTACTCAATGACAGCTTCAGTCACGGGCAGCCTGGAGGGCAGGGCTGCTCTGGGGCAGGCTCCTCTCTCCTGCTCTGCCCACTCTGTGGCCACCACTGCCCATGCCAAGGCTCTCCCCTGGCTACAAGCTGTTGGATTGGAGCAGAAAGTCTCATTTTTGGTGTGAAAAGAAGGGAGTTGGGTGCTGGAGTGAAGAGCCATTGCTAGACCTCGTTACAAGGAAAATCTGCCCTTTCTCTGCTCCCTCCCTGGATTACTCAAAGAAAACAATCCTTGTCTTTGCCCTTATCTTCTTCACCTTTTTCAGTGCACAACATTTTCTTTTAATAATGTTGGGTTTAATTGTCCTGTCAGCTCTGAACTTAAAAATAGTTATTTTTTTTAATTCTTATTTTTCCTAAACCAACAAATTTCTCTGGAGCTCCGTTTCCATGTATGAGAGGTTAAATAACAGAAAAGCCAAAATGGCAAACTGGACTGGCTCCTACTGAGAGGCACTTTCTATTCTCACGTGCTAGAATAATACTTCTGGAGCTGCATGTTTTAAAAATAATCAGAATAAAAACTAGAATTTATTAACCACAGGTGGAGAAGAGGAACTTTATGTGGAGAGAGATGCACTTTGAAATATCTGTTTCAATTCCTCTCACGAGGTGTGGCATTTTTTAATTCTGCCTCTCTCTTTAGTAAATAAATAAACCTCAGGGCTCTGTACTGAATTGCCCCACAGCTTTAAATATAATGTTGGCCAAATTATTGAATTAGGAGTCCCTGGTGGTGTTAACTTCTGGTTCCTGAATGTGTTTACAAGAAATCCACTGTGGTCAGTCCCCACCTGCGAGGTGTCAGGAAACGACAGTTTAATTCTATTTCCTTAAAACCTCCTGCACAAAATCCATTCGGTGCCATGGCAAGTGCTCAGGTCTGGGCAGAAACCCCAAAAGGAACGTGAGGTTTTTTTTGTCTGAACAGCTGCTGCCATGCAGAGATGCAAACTGCACTGGAACAGCCCCGTCAGCTCTGCCCCCGCATGAAATTGCTCAGGAAATCTTTGAAGGACAAGATCCACACAGATGTTTTCAGAATCAAACCCAAAGGCTTCTTTCAACTGTCTCAAACAAAAAGGATTATGTCTCCTTTCTTCCAGCACTAACTCAATAGCAGTGGCTGCAATTTCCTCAGCACACCTGGAGAATAAATATGTGGAGGCTGCCAATTTTGTGCAAGTTCTGCTATGCTAATTTCCCAAAATTAATTTTAAGCAGGAGCAGTCACTGCTGCCAGAGCAGACATCCCTCAGGACAAGAGATCAGTGGTCAAAGGAGAGTGGAAATTGAAATGGAGCTACATTCCTGATGTCTCAGAGAGGGAGGTACAGAGAGGCCACACAATCTGGGTGAGACATTTCTCAGCAGTGTCTGGAGCCATTCCTAGGGACTGGCACCTGCTCCAGCTCAGGGCAGGAAAACTGCTGAAAAAAAACCCCCAAAAACTCAGAGCAGGACACAGAAATGATCCGTGCTCTGCTGGGAGGGTGGGGGGCTCAGGTCCTGGCAGTCAGTTTGGGATTAAGGCACTCATCCCCACCCCGGAGCTCCCTGCCACAGCCACTGTGGGCTCTGTGTGACTGAGCTGAGCTTGAAAAGTCCCAGCCTGGCTAAAACTGAGCTGATCTCCAGCGCTGGCAGCTCAGAGTGAGGGGCTGCTGCCATTTCACACAGCCTGGAGCTCCTGCTGCCAGCCTGGCCCCTCAGCTCTGTGCCAGTGCATTGTGTTCAGCTTTTACACCTTTGATTAACAAAACTGGCATGGAATCAAGACAAAGAACCTCAGAGCAGAGCAGGGGCTACCTTTGCTCAGCTGGCACACCTGCAGTAGCTGTGCTGTAATTGAAAAGCTGTGCAGGGTCTCAGGACTGCTCAGCAAGCAGATACACACTGAAAATTGAAGAAAATTCTCACTTGTATTGTAAAAAGCTTTAAAAACTGTAGAAAAATAAGTGTACAAGCACAGACACACAGCTGACACCATCCTCTTATTTTCTATCTGGGGTCCTTTAAATGCCAGGTAAGCCAGAAAAATGGGCACAAAACCAGCAGGACAAGCTGAGTTTGTTTATCCTTGACATTCACTTTATCCAACGACAAACTGCCACCCTGTACTGATTTCTAGTGCCTCAGAACAAATGCAGATCCTTGGGGTAAATGCAGTCTATGGATCAGGATTTCTCAGAAGAGAAAAGGTCTCATTGAATCGTCTGTGAACTGCTCCAATCCCCTGAATTTACTGAAAACAGTAACACGAGTTTGCTGTTTTCTACGGAATTAGAGGTCAGGAACTCATTTTGAGGAATCAGATTAAAATATTTCTAAAATCAGCACAGAAACTTCAATTCCTCAATCCCAGGAAATGTTCTTTTCCTCCAGTGCTGCGTTCTCCACTGCTGGGCAATTGCAGAATTTTATTCACTGCATTTCCAGCGGCAGCAGCACTTTGCAATGCCCGAAGGATGAGCAGGGTGAGCAAGAACTGAAGGTGTGTTTTCTGTCAGCAGGTACAGCTGAGCACACCTGAGCTGAGGGCTCAGTGACTTTCTGTGCTGCCTGCAATGTCCAGCCTTTGTCCCCTCTGCTGCTCTGTCCAGCCCGAGATTCCCCACCTTTCCCATGGGTTTGCTCTCAGTTTACAATCTGACTACAACCCGTGGTAAGTCAGCTCAGGACACCGAGGCTGGGCTGCAGCAGGTGGAGTCCCTGCAGAGTTTTGTGCCCATCACTTCCCTTTGGGCAGGCTCTGTTTTGTGCACAGGAGGAAGGGAAAGCCACCAACATTTGGATGGTGGCTGCTCCGGGGTTGTTTCTTTTCAAACATCCAGGCAAACACTTTCCCGGCTGTTGTTTACCTGTGGATCTCAGCTCACACAGCACTGAGGGAGGCTCCTGAGCAGCTCAGCCCTCGCCCCAAATCAATCACAGCAAACAGAGCCCTTGGGAGCCCACATCCCTGAAAACTCGTCACTGCTGACAGCCTACAAATCGAGGCAAGGGAAAAAAGCAAAGCAAAACCACAGAAGGAACTCCCAGAATCAATACATCACAACTGAAATCGAGGAAATGCATTACCTAAGTGCATAAAGATAGTGATTCCCAATTCTAGCCCATGACCCACTAAATGCTGTGTTTACTCCAGTGATGGAAGAGGCTGCAACTCCAATTAAAATGCAGGACACGTCCTCTGTCATTTATCAGAGTGTCTGGCTGAGCCTGTCCCAGTCCCTGCAGTTCAGAACCAGTTGGCACTCGGCTGGTCACTGCTGGGGCTGGGAATGGCTGAGAAATCGGCACTGAAACTGGGCAAAGGGGGGACAGATGGGGAGAAACCCTGGTTCCACAGAGAGCTGCCGAGTGCCAGGGCACAGTGACACCGAGGGTGTGCTCTGGGGACCCGGGGGACAGGGACAGACACAGGTCACACAGAGCCCTGGGGACAGGGACAGGTCACACACAGAGCCCCGGGGACAGGGACAGGTCACACACACAGCCCTGGGGACAGGCACAGGTCACACACTGCAGGGACAGGTCACACACAGCCCTGGGGACAGGGACAGGTCACACACAGCCCCGGGGACAGGGACAGGTCACTCACAGCCCTGGGGACAGACACAGGTCACACACAGCCCCGGGGACAGGGACAGGTCACACACAGCCCCGGGGACAGGGACAGGTCACTCACAGCCCTGGGGACAGACACAGGTCACACACAGCCCCGGGGACAGGGACAGGTCACTCACAGCCCTGGGGACAAGGACAGGTCACACACAGCCCCGGGGACAGGGACAGGTCACTCACAGCCCTGGGGACAGGGACAGGTCACACACAGCCCCGGGGACAGGGACAGGTCACTCACAGCCCTGGGGACAGGGACAGGTCACACACAGCCCCGGGGACAGGGACAGGTCACTCACAGCCCTGGGGACAGACACAGGTCACACACAGCAGGGACAGGCACAGGTCACACACAGCCCTGGGGACAGGGACAGGTCACTCACAGCCCTGGGGACAGGGACAGGTCACACACAGCCCTGGGGACAAGGACAGGTCACACACACAGCCCTGGGGACAGGGACAGGTCACACAGCCCTGGGGACAGGGACAGGTCACTCACAGCCCTGGGGACAGGGACAGGTCACACACAGCCCTGGGGACAGGGACAGAACACACAGCCCTGGGGACAGGCACAGGTCACACACAGCCCCAGGGACAGACACAGGTCACACACAGCCCCAGGGACAGACACAGGTCACACACAGCAGGGACAGGTCACACACAGCCCTGGGGACAGGGACAGGTCACACACAGCCCTGGGGACAGGGACAGGTCACACACACAGCCCTGGGGACAGGCACAGGTCACACACAGCCCTGGGGACAGGGACAGGTCACTCACACAGCCCTGGGGACAGACACAGGTCACACACAGCAGGGACAGGTCACACACAGCCCTGGGGACAGGGACAGGTCACTCACAGCCCTGGGGACAGACACAGGTCACACAGGACATCAGAGCCAGGGATGTGCAGGACACAGACACCCTGCCCCAGGCTGGACACCCTGCCCAGGTTGGGCTCCCTCCACATCTCCCTCTGCCAGTGCCCTGCATGCAGCACCCCAGTGTCACCCCAGTGTCACACCAGTGTCACATAAATATCACACCAGTGTCACCCCAGTGTCACACAAATATCACACCAGTGTCACACCAGTGTCACACCAGTGTCACACAAATATCACACCAGTGTCACACCAGTGTCACATAAATATCACACCAGTGTCACCCCAGTGTCACACAAATATCACACCAGTGTCACACCAGTGTCACACCAGTGTCACACAAATATCACACCAGTGTCACACCAGTGTCACATAAATATCACACCAGTGTCACACCATTGTCACACCAGTGTCACACCAATATCACCCCAGTGTCACACAAATATCACACCAGTGTCACACCAGTGTCACACAAATATCACACCAGTGTCACACCAGTGTCACATAAATATCACACCAGTGTCACCCCAGTGTCACACAAATATCACACCAGTGTCACACCAGTGTCACACCAGTGTCACACAAATATCACACCAGTGTCACACCAGTGTCACATAAATATCACACCAGTGTCACACCAGTGTCACACCAGTGTCACACCAATATCACCCCAGTGTCACACCAATATCACACCAGTATCACACCAATATCACACCAGTGTCACAAACGTGCCACACCAATATCACACAGGTATCGCCCCAGTATCACACCAATATCACACCAGTGTCACACCAATATCACACAGGTATCACCCCAGTATCACACTAATATCACACAAGTGTCACCCCAGTATCACAGCCCCCCCTTTCCAACCCCGAGCACAAATAAACAGCAATCCGACCCTGAACAGCTCTAAATAAAGATGCTTCACACCCGTGACACTGCAGCTCGTTTTTCATTACTGTAAGTGCTCGGGGCAAAGATCTGTGGGAACCTTTCATGGTCCTTGTGAGAAACAGAGCTGCTTTCAACATCAAAGGAGAGAAAGAAAAGGGAGGCTGTTAACACCCTGCTCCTGCTGCCTGTCATCCTGTCACCGGTGGCAGGAGAAGGTGGCAGATAAATCGTGTGCAGAGGGGGCATTTCTGAGAGCTCCTGGGCACCCACCAGACATCACAGTGGCCTCTGAGCTTGCCTTGTCACTGCATCTCCCCAAAGCGTTTCAGAAACAGCTGGAAGGGGCTTCTATTTCTGTTCATCTTCAGTGTTTCTTGCTGCCCAGAGCCTGACCTTAACCCAGCACTGTGGAGAGAGCAGAGCAGGGCAGGGCAGGGCGGCAGAGCCCTCCAGTGCCAGTGCCCACCTTGGGCAGCAGGGCTGGGGAGAGCCTGCCCCCAGCACCCCAGCTCAGAGCAAGGACGAGCAACACCTGAGCATGACTGGACCTGGGCATGGCTGGACCTGAGCATGACTGGACCTGGGCATGACTGGACCTGGGCATGGCTGGACCTGAGCATGACTGGACCTGGGCATGACTGGACCTGGGCATGACTGGAGCTGGGCATGACTGGAGCTGAGCATGACTGGACCTGGGCATGACTGGAGCTGGGCATGACTGGACCTGAGCATGACTGGAGCTGAGCATGGCTGGACCTGAGCATGACTGGAGCTGAGCATGACTGGACCTGAGCGTGACTGGACCTGGGCATGACTGGACCTGGGCATGACTGGAGCTGGGCATGACTGGACCTGGGCATGGCTGGACCTGGGCATGACTGGACCTGGGCATGGCTGGACCTGGGCATGACTGGACCTGGGCAAGACTGGACCTGGGCATGACTGGACCTGGGCATGACTGGACCTGAGCATGACTGGACCTGGGCATGACTGGAGCTGGGCATGACTGGAGCTGGGCATGACTGGAGCTGAGCATGGCTGGACCTGAGCATGACTGGAGCTGAGCATGGCTGGACCTGAGCATGACTGGACCTGGGCATGACTGGAGCTGGGCATGACTGGACCTGAGCATGACTGGACCTGGGCATGACTGGACCTGGGCATGACTGGAGCTGAGCATGACTGGACCTGAGCATGACTGGACCTGGGCATGACTGGACCTGGGCATGACTGGACCTGGGCATGACTGGACCTGAGCATGACTGGAGCTGGGCATGACTGGACCTGGGCATGACTGGACCTGAGCATGACTGGAGCTGGGCATGACTGGACCTGAGCATGACTGGAGCTGGGCGTGACTGGACCTGGGCATGGCTGGACCTGGGCATGACTGGACCTGGGCATGACTGGACCTGGGCATGGCTGGAGCTGGGCATGGCTGGAGCTGGGCATGGCTGGAGCTGGGCATGGCTGGACCTGAGCATGACTGGAGCTGAGCATGGCTGGACCTGGGCATGACTGGACCTGGGCATGACTGGACCTGGGCATGACTGGACCTGGGCATGACTGGAGCTGAGCATGACTGGACCTGGGCATGACTGGACCTGGGCATGACTGGAGCTGGGCATGGCTGGACCTGGGCATGACTGGACCTGAGCATGACTGGACCTGAGCATGACTGGACCTGAGCATGACTGGAGCTGGGCATGACTGGAGCTGGGCATGACTGGAGCTGAGCATGACTGGACCTGGGCATGACTGGAGCTGGGCATGACTGGAGCTGAGCATGACTGGACCTGAGCATGACTGGAGCTGAGCATGACTGGACCTGGGCATGACTGGAGCTGGGCATGGCTGGAGCTGGGCATGACTGGACCTGGGCACGGCTTCTCATGGCGTGAAACAAAGAAACCAGCTCGAGTTTTGCTCGCTGCCAAGTCACACCGGTGTAAGGCAGCAGCAGAACACTCCCTGCACAAACCCTGCAGGTGTTCCCAGCCCCAGCCTGGAAATGCCCAACACCTCTCATTGCTGAGCCCATTTCTGCTCATCTCATTGACCTGAGCCCATTTTTGCTCATCTCTCATTGCTGAGCCCATTTTTACTCATCTCTCATTGCTGAGCCCATTTTTATTCATCTCTCCTTTCCCTGAGCCCATTTTTGCTCATCTCTCATTGCCCTGAGCCCATTTTTGCTCATCTCTCCTTTTCCTGAGCCCATTTTTGCTCATCCCTCATTGCCCTGAGCCCATTTTGGCTGAGGACAATGCCATGGGTTGTTCCTCACACAGGCTCCTTCCAGTGACATCCCCTCCTGATGCAAGAACAAACTGCAGCTCTTGGAGCTGCAAACATCTTGTCTGTACTCCCCGCGCCTGGAAAGGGCTGAAGGACAGAGCCAGGCACCCTCCAGACACCAAGCAGGAGCTGGCAGAGTCCCTCAGGGTCCTTCTGAAGACCAGAATTAAATGTCACGCTTGAAAATCAGGTGGTGTGGGGCCAGATGCTACCGTGGGATCTCAAATCCAGACAGCAACTGTGGCATGACTAAGCTGTGGATGTGCTCACAGAATTCCCTGGGAGCTGTCTCTTGCTGGCATGTAAGTGCAGAATGATCCCTGTTAACGCTGCGAGTACATTAAATGCAGACATCTCCGCAGGATCTCAGGTCATTCCGGAGCTCTGTGTTGTTTAAATGAGGTCGTTTTGATAGCAGAACACTTGGCTGTGACATTTACATCCGATGTTTCACTGCCTGCACACAACCTCCTCCCCTCCCTGAGGCCTCTGTGCTCAAAGAATCGCATTCAAATGCACGAAAACGCCACAAAACAATGGAAAGCAGCAACAAATGTTCTGGCTTTACTTCAGGACAGAGTTTCTTTTAAATTCTGGAGTACCAGAAGTGAAGGCAATGTGGGATAGCAGGTTTGAGGATGCCAGGGAAGCTGATGAACAGCACTGGAATGGCAATGAGGGATGCCAGAGAGCTCATCACACTTAACAGCAGTGAGAGGGGGAAGCCAAGATTCCCGGAGAAAACAAAACCCAGAGGTAATCCGGGGCACAGCCAGCCCTTTGTCTTTCCATCCTGAAAAACCATCCTTGGGCCAAAATCTATTCCTATTTGAGAAGCCCTCAGTAGATTAGACCAAAACAACCATTGCACAGCACAAGGAGGGCTGGCTGGAATTTGTGTTCCCAGCATTTCCATTTCCATTTTTATGTACAGCATCAGGGTGATGCTAAATTTATGCACTTTAAGGTCATACTCTTCTTTTGCCTCCCTCTGCAGTTTCATTGCTTTTTATGGCTGAAGCTAATATAGGGCAGAACTTGAGCCTGAAAGAGGCTCTTTGAACATCAGTGAAAAATAAAACGTGTCTGTCATTGAGAAAACAGGCACAACTCAGCCCCTTTCTGTCAGACTTTGGGCATATATTCATGGGCTCATATTTGAGCACATGAAAACCAAGTGTACAAAAGCTTTCTGGATCTGTATCTACCATGAACCCCTGAGGAAATTTAGACCATTAAACCAAAAAAATTATTTCCCCATCAGGAAGAAACCTTTAAAGTTGAAACTCTTGCAGTGGAAGAAACTGTATTTGAGAAGGACCCATTTAAACCAACTGTTCCAGAACTGGCTGGAGTGAATTGCACTTTTCTCACTCCAGCAGGAAAGGCAGGTCACAAAAAATAGCTCATGTGGTAAGACACCCCCATACCAACCATCTGAATGCCTGGCTTTAATTCCATAATTAATTTTGGCATGGCTTATAAAAGGTAGGATTTGGATGCCAGGGTTTGATCTGCAGAGCTGCTGCAAGGCTTTTTTTGGTTCTGCTCTCCCCACTGAATACCTGATGTACAAGCCAGTGTTGTCAGTTGTTTGCAGAGAAGATACCTCGAAGTTTCTTCAGATTACACTAATAGTTCCACTGATTGAAAATCCACAGCAGAAGAGAATGGGGAGTCCCTGAGATGCTGATGGAGTTAGAATAATTTATGGAGAGCGGTCTAGCACAACAGAAGCTATTTAAAGCTGTATGATATACCCACAAACTCTTATTAAGGTCTGTGGTTTTCAGCCCTGTGAGACACAAACCAGTTATCATTATGCATCACCATGAAAGCAGATTAAAATTAAATCAATCTGTTTATCTATGGGTTTGCAATGCAGCTTTTCCAAAGCATAACACATTCTCCACCTAATTAACATTTCAGGAGGAAAAACCCATTCCACACAGACACCAAGCCACTGTCATTCAATGGAGATATTACAGAAACATAGCCCAGGTGGACTTATAATGAAATCTAATTAGTGAAAGGGCACAAGGCCTATTTAGGCTTCAGAAATTGAACTGTGCATACCAGGAGTTAAATAAAATAATTTGTCTGTAATGTGTATCTCATGGGCTGCCAAAAACTGCCTGTTGTGGTTGAAGTTCGTGTGCATGCACAGAGGTGCAGGTGTCTGCACACATGACACACATGACACACATTCAGATTTTATTCCCGTGCCTTTCAGACAAAGTCCTTGTTAAAAACATGTTTTGCAAGATGTAAAACACACAAGTCTCTGGAGAGCCAGAAGGAAGGATGCATACAAATCGATTTAAAGCAGAAACAAACAGAGAGTCTGCAGCTCTGACCTCTATTTACTCACCAAACAAGGCAGCAAGGGCCACATCCTCACTGGGAAGCAGAATTAGATCTTTTTTTCAGAAAGACCCTGAATGAGATGAAGCTGAGGAAGCAGACGTGCAGAGACATTAAAGCTAAGAATAGCCCTGTGTGTCCCTGCACGAGTCACCCTGGGACTCCCAACGTGACAGAAAGGTCAGAACAGGATTTTCACAAACCTGGCTGCTGCCCCTCCTGCATCCCTGGGCTGCTCAGGATGCTGCAGGCAGGAGAAAGAGGAGGAGGAGGAGGAGGAAGGAGATCCCCTCCCCAGCACCTTCTCCTGCAGGACAGAGCCCTGGGCACCACTGAGCAGCCAGAGCACAGCAAATCATTTCTGTATTCAGGGCTGTGCAGGAAGGTGTTTGCTTACAAAAATGAAAGGCAAAGATAAATAGTGCTGCCTGCTGATTTAAAGTGGTTGGGAGCCCCGTGGACTGCTTCAAAGCACTGTTTCCAAAATAAATGCAAAAAATATTATGTAGGGTCTGAAATCTTTCTAAATTGCTTGTAAGAAAGCAAACAATGCAGCACAGCCCTTTTATTCCTGGCCAAACAGCAGCAAAGCTGCTAACAGCACAGCTTGTGCAACCAGCAATTTTTTAAAATTAGACTTAGATTTAAGAAAAGACGGGAAAAACAAAGCACAGTACTGGGCACTGTGTGCAGGGAAAACCAAGAGCCATCTGCCCCGTTTCACAGGTGACAAACACATCCTGAAGCAGGCAGCACAGCACAAGCAGCAAGGGAAGGAGCAGAGAGCCCTGCAGCCAGGGATGAGGGCACTGAGGGATTAATCCCATCACTCTGCTGCAGACGGACAGGGAAAGAGAACAGAGTAACAGAGCAGCTCCAAAGAGCTGCAGGACACTTCTCTGTGTTTGTGTGTGCATATCTACATCTCTGCTCAGTGGGACAGCAAAGTAGGGGAATTCTTATGGTTCACTTGAACTGGCTGAGAACATTGAGCACAGAAAAGGAAAAAAAACCTGGTGAACTGTGCACCATGAGTTTTCCAAAAAGTTGCAGAAATAGGAATAGACCTTGATATGCTCTATACAGACCGAGAAGCAATGGGGTTGGTCAAACCAATTCTTTGATTTTATCTGAAAAGCAGTGCCTGGTAGAGGTCCTCTTGTTTTGAGGACAACACAACAAGGCCATTTTTTGAGAGATGCAGAAACTCCCTCAGCAATGACCTTTTCACAAGACTTGAGTGGAGGGATGTTGCTAGCAATCAAAACTAGAGGAATTTAGACTCGTCAAGGAGCCACCAGCCCAACTTTCCCCAGCTGCCGATGCTCAGTGACAAGGAGTGTGAATCTTAAACCAGTGCTAAGCCTAAAATGTATCAGCAAGCACGGACAACATCCAGAACCTCCAAAAGTGTTCCTGTCCTCTGCTGTGTGAGCCCAATGGTTCCCCCAGGGCCCCACCCCGAACCTGTCCTTGCAAACATTCCCACCTGGGAACTCCCAGAACTCCTGGGGAATTGGCTGCTGCTGCTGCTGGAGGTGACCTGAAAAATGTTCTTTCCTAAAAAGTTCATCTCAGACTCCAGCAGCAGGACAGCTCTGAGGTATTTCCAAGTCACATCCTGATGCAGAATGAGGCACACCGAGAGCAGAGGCAACATTGCTCCACAGCACTAACGAGGAGCCAGCAGCAAAAACCAGTTAGCTCTGTTCCCTAGCAACTTCTCACAGCTGCAGATAAAATCATCTCCTGGACATCACAGAAACCGTGAACACTTAGTTCTCTTTCACAGGAATTCTCTCGTGCACTGCTGTGTGCACTCCCTGCAGGAGGGGACACAGCAGTGACAGCACTTGGACATTTCCATCAGCCTTGGCCAGATGTGAAACCCGTGGATCTGCGTGGGCTGTGCCTGCCCTTCACCCAATGACATGCGTGGCAGATGTTCAAGCAGCAGCATCTGAGACACACAAATCCACGGAACAGTGTGCTGCAAACACCCCGAGCCTGCACAGCCTTTTCTGCTCCTGGGAGCAGCTCCACTGATTCCTGATGACATTACTTAAGGTTTACAGCACCAGGGCTGCAGAAAAGAGAATGGAAAGAAGTGTATAAATAAAGGGTGCAGATTCCTCAATGGACACAAAAGCCTGCATTCCTCCAAAGAGTTGCTGTTGGCATAAAATAGATTTTCACTGAGCAATTCAAATAGGAATTTTTGTATATACAGAAAACCCAGGCTGAACACTGTAGCTCTGTAGTGCCACATTTAACCACCTTTCTGTCATCTGCACGAGTGGCCACCAAAGCAACATTTGTTAAATAGCAGCAAGGAGTTCTGCTGCAGGCAAAGCCTAACAGCTCAGTGAAGCCACTGAGGCAGAAGGGAGTTCAATTCATATAAAAATGACAGTGCTCAGAAGGATCCTGTGCCCTTAATGTAGGGTCCAGGCAGTGCTGTCAGCATGCAGCTGCAGCAGTGACTGCAGTGCATGCCAGAGCACTTCTGGTCATGATTTCATCTTGGAAGAGCAGGAGCAGAAGGCTTGGCTGATCCAAACCAGGAGAGGAGATCACTGCACACACAACACAAAACCCTCCCTCTGCTGATTGCTCTCCAAGACAGAGCTACTGTGCAGGAACACAAAGGCAGCTGCTAATCCTCTCCACACATAAATCCTGAAAAAACAATGACTACAACTCCTCTCGGCCTCAAACGTCCCGCATTGGACTGCTTTATTCTATTCGTGCATTGCAATGTAAGAAAGATGAGAAGGAGTGAGAGGCTGCTTGTCCCAGCACACAGTTGTTCTAAGGACTCTCCTGTGGGATTCAAATGGGTGAGAATCCCCCCTGTCCTTTATCAGTGCTCAAAGTTAAACACCATCAAACAGAACACGGGAACTGAAAACTGAAGAATTCAAGTGCACATGAATTTTTCTTCTCTTCTGTATGAAAACCTTGTAGCCTTGGACACCAGATTTAATGCATCAAAATTTTAGGCATCAGTTTGCTCCACTGAAAATAGAGAGGTTTAAAAGTTTTAATGAGCAGACATGCAGGAATGTGACTTGTGGCAAGGACTGACATTTTCTGCTTCTGCAGCAAAAGCCCAGTAGCAATCAGCCAAAAACATTAACACTCTAAATAATTTGCTACATTTTAAAATTGTCTAGGAAGAAGTGACCACTAGACAGTTGTTTTTGGAAGGAAAAAGGTTGTATCACTGGCTGCCAGCTGGTAGGACAAAATCCACTAGAGAATAAAAGCTGTTTTAGCAGGCAATTGAAACATCACCACAGCAGCTGGACGATGAAATGCTGAGAGTGATGAAACACGAGGCTGAAGAAACCACAATGGGGAGAGAAAAACTGCAGAAAAGGAGCCCAGAAAATCATTTCAATCGTAAGTTTATCAAACACTGACTTTCCCCTCGTTCTTTAAACTCCAAGGAACGTGAGCCACCGTTTCAGGCAGGACCCCTTAAACCCCAATTTCCCCAGTGGCCTCTGTGAGCATCTGGACCCTCCTTTCTGAGCCCTGCTCTGGTTTGTCTGCACAGCTCTGAGACACTCAGAGTGTCCTGCTCTCCTCAGCCACTGCAGCCCCCCAGCCCTGTGCCACACCACAGACCCGCGGGATTCTGAAAACCGGGTAAAAACTCACATTAAAACACTGCAAACCCCACGGAACTGAGCTGAGCTGTCTAACACCACCAGCACTCCCACCTTTTGAGTGTGTGAGTGGGCTTGGAGTTTTTAATGAGTTTAAGACAGGGGGAAGGCAGATATCTGCTTCACACAGAACCTTTTCCCAGCTGTAGCTGGGATTTCTCCTGCACAAAACACGTGCACTCGGTGCCGTCTCGCTGAAAATCACTGTTTTATTCCCAAATTGCACAGAGGCAAGGGATCAATCAACAAGCAGGGCAGCGAGGGAGTCAGCCCAGAGTTCCCAGTGAATTGAGCACTGTGGAGTGGTTTCCACGCTGGTTCTTTCCACGGGAGCTCCCTTTGAAGCCCCGTTCCAAGCCCACGCCAAAGGTGGCTCTGTGAGCATCACGAGCCCTTTGAACGGCAGCCCCAGCTCCAGGCTCGTTAGAGAGACACTAATTAATCAGCAGCCCCTAAAACTGCTGGTGACAGACACACGTGCTCCAGCAAAGAGCAAAACCAGCCACAAAAAACAAGCAGCCCTGGGAGGGACTGAACGCTCACTGGAGTGCCTAAATCTGGATTTAAATCTGTTCTTCATCAGCTGCTGGGGTGGGCACAAAGAGCCCCGAGCATGGGGACCCCGAGGTGACAATGCAGAGTTGCAGAAGGTCATTGTGGGGCTGGGGGAATAAAGGTGATTAAACACAGGCTGTTCTAAATTGGAAAAAGAAGCTTCAGTCTCCTCTGTGTGGCTGCAAAGGTTCTCTTTGTCAGGAAATACAGAAAACACGGTGTAATAAATGTTATTCAAAAGCCTCAACCCTTCTTGTTGGCTTCAGTGCTGGCTGCTGATAAGAGACTGATGAAATAGCTCTGGTTTGCTGTCAATGTATTGCTTTCACTTAAGAGAGAGAAAACAAATGTATTGAAAAGCAAAGATGCCAGGGATAAATATTTTTGTAATCTCAGGCACAAACCTGTCGTATTACAAGGATTACAGTCCATTAGGATTTTATAAAATCCACAGCAAAGCTTGTAATTCAGCCGTATCTCAGTGACAAAAAGCTCCTAATGTGTTTTAGGAATTCCTATTTGCCAATATTGAAAACGTTTTTGAAAGCTCCTTGTTCTAACAGGGCTAATTTGGGGAAAACCACCTTAACCCAGCAGCCACTGAAGCCTCATCCTCCTCGGTTCTGGGCATGGGGAGTGTGGGAGCAGCTTCCTCAGCCAGGCTTCCCTGCCACCTCCTGCATTTGGGAGCTCTGGGGCTGCGAGCAGAGCTGGTGCTGCCTGGAGCAGCAGCTGCCAGGGGCACACCTGTGCCAGAGAAATGGGCACACCTGTGCCAGAGCCAGGGACACCTGTGCCAGAGTAATGGGCACACCTGTGCCAGAGCAATGGGCACACCTGTGCCAGAGTAATGGACACACCTGTGCCAGAGCCAGGGACACACCTGTGCCAGAGCCAGGCACACACCTGTGCCAGAGTAATGGACACACCTGTGCCAGAGTAATGGACACACCTGTGCCAGAGTAATGGGCACACCTGTGCCAGAGAAATGGACACACCTGTGCCAGAGCAATGGGCACACACCTGTGCCAGAGAAATGGACACACCTGTGCCAGAGAAATGGACACACCTGTGCCAGAGAAATGGACACACCTGTGCCAGAGCAATGGGCACACCTGTGCCAGAGCCAGGCACACACCTGTGCCAGAGCCATGGACACACCTGTGCCAGAGAAATGGGCACACACCTGTGCCAGAGCCATGGACACACCTGTGCCAGAGCAATGGGCACACCTGTGCCAGAGAAATGGGCACACCTGTGCCAGAGTCATGGATACACCTGTGCCAGAGTAATGGACACAACTGTGCCAGAGTAATGGGCACACCTGTGCCAGAGCCAGGGGCACACCTGTGCCAGAGAAATGGGCACACACCTGTGCCAGAGCCAGGGACACACCTGTGCCAGAGCAATGGGCACACACCTATGCCAGAGTAATGGACACACCTGTGCCAGAGAAATGGGCACACACCTGAGCCACACCAGCACCATCCCCTGCACAGGGCAGAGCCATGGAGGGCTGTCTGCAACAGCACAAAGGGCAATAAATCAGCCCCAAGGTTTTCTGCTAAATAAAGAAATTCTTCCTCTTCCAAAAATATCCGCCTGGTAGTCTGGGAGTGAGTGCTAGAGGAGATTTACTAAAATGGTGCACACTGACAGAGAAAAGTAGAAAAAAATAAATGTGACAGGCCCTCCTGAAGGCTAATTTGAAGCCCTTCCCTGTAGGAAGCTGAGTTTCTGACAGAGCCATCCCTGTCCATGGGTGTGCTCTGCACAGCACAGGGGCTGCACCAATTAATTTTCATTCCACCTGCCTGGGAAATCCACTCTGAAGGGACGAGAAGCCAGGACAGCACTGGAGAATCCAGCACGGGGCAGGGGCTGTCAGGAAATCCTACCTGGTGCAGCTGGAATGAATCACCTGATGTCAAATGTTCATTAAGTTTGTCCTTGAAGCAGAGCAAAGTCAGAGTGAGATGTGCAAAGTGGGGCACTGGGTGTGACACTCTGATCAGAGTTTTATTATCATGTTTGGTTAGCACTGACTGATCAGTGCCACGGCACTGCCTTGAGATGTGCTCGCCTCAGAACAGGGAATTAATTAAAACTGAAGCTGCTGCTGATAGTGGTGATGAAGGAAAAGAATATTGCCTGCTGAAAAGCAAAGATGGCTAAATGCAACATTAGACAAAAATGAAATTTATAGCAGAGTATCATTTAAAGAAACAGAATGCAATTCAAAATAAGACTTTAGCTCTTTGTGTTTCAATAATTCCTATGTCTCACTCAAAGTCAAAAGGAAACCTGGTCTTCAAAATGTTATTTGCAGCACATACCCAAACTAATGATAATACAGCAATATGGGAGTCACATTTTCAAATGTTCATTCATCTCCAACACAGCTGCAAAGTGTGCCTATTTAGCCCATGATATAATAGGATATTTTGGTTCTGAATAATTGGACTTGAGCAAACAAGAGAGTCAGAGGGGGGAAAAAAAGAAAAGGAGTTCGAATTCAGAATTTCCTGGATTTTACCCATGCTCAGAGACTGAGGACACGAACTCCATGTGGATTTTAAAAAGCTCTTCTGCACGCCCTCTCCAAATTACTGTGTCTATGCAAATTGCCAGCTCTCATCTGCACTGTCTGATTTGAATGAAATTGGGTATAAGTCAGCTCAGAATTAATTCCAGCAAGATAATTTCAATGTTCTTCTCACAAGTTTCATGTTCTGTGAAGTCACTTTGAAAGCAAAGGGGCTGCAAGTCCCATCAGGATCCCGGACTTGCCAAGGTCACAGATGAGGTGTCAGTGACAGTCCCAGGGAGAGCCTGGGGAGGGGATTTGGGAGCTGCTGGAATTCCTGCACTCACACCCTGCCTCTGCCTGGAACCCTCACCCTGCTCTCCTGATGCTGTTGGGGTTTTTTTTTGATGGAATCAGAGCAGAGAATGATCCCCTTCCCCTCAGCTGGAGCAGAAGGAGCAGGAAAATGAGCTCTGCTCTCCCAAATATTCCACGTTCCTGCCACAACACCATCACTCACTTCTGGGAGGCAAAACAAGGAACTGAGATCACTTTGCCATGTCCCATGCCAAAACAGGCAAGTGACAGGGATGTAAAGCAGGCTGCCAGCAAGGCTCTGAGGAAAAGGGAACTTCTGTGCTGCTTCCTGAAAATAAATATTTACAGAAAGAAGAAATGATCTGTACCATCCTGGAAAAGTAATGCCAAAAAGGTCTGGGTGAGGCCATGCCCAAAAACTGAGATTAACCCCCAGGGCTCCTGTCCTGGCTCACAGCAGCCATGGCCAGATGGAATCCCTGCTCCCACGGGCTTTATTCACTTTTATACCAATCCCTGGGCTCTGTAATGCATTCCTTCTCAGGGACCATCCAAATCTCATTTCCCTAAACACAGAAAACTCCCACTTTGGCATGTTCTTCCCTGCCCAGGAGTTTGCATTTCTCATTTTCATTTCTATCCCTGAAGAGCTCCCAGTTCTGTCTCCAGTCTTTGTCCATCATTTGTGTCTCCTTCCTCTTAGCATTCATTTTTATTTATAATCGAGGAGCTTCTCAGTCCATTAATTTCCTTCTGGCTTACATAGAATTCCTAGCAGAAATGTTGGCTGTTGCCATTGACACAAATGTGAAAGCAGCACCTCCCAAAATCAGCTCCAGGAGTGGAAGAACAGAACGGGAGAGCCCAGGACTGCAAAGCTGCCCCTGCATCCCACTCAGGACAGCTCAGGTTCCTCCCACAGAAATGGATTTTGAGGCACTGGGGAATATTGTAAAACCATTTTAAACCATGTGGCTTTGCTCAGTGAGGTGTGTTTGGAAATCAAGGGGTGTAACACACATATTTGCTCCTGGTCTGCACAATAAATGATTTATTATGTCTCTTTCTCAGTTCAGGATTCCTAGCCAGGTAGTTAAAAAACATGTGAAATTATTTATTCAAGGTTGGGAACACTTTTAGCATCCATAATAGAGCTCAAAAGAAGCCATATCACTTCAGAACATGCTTTGTTTTCATCAAACTTCTGAACAATTTAATAAACCTTCTCGAAACCAGAGGTATAGAATCGATATAGATATAGAATTGATATATGTAACTGATATATAGAATATATAATTTATATATAATTGATATATAATACATAATTTCTGCATATATAATTATATAATAATTGTAATATTATATAATTGATATCTATAATTGATCAATAGAATCGATCTTATAAATTTCCCATGGAAACAGGAGGCACTCTTTATTTTTAAACCCTGAGAGGCACCACAGCTATGAGTTTTCTTGAGCTCCCCAAAATTCTCTGAAGGAAACCAAGGTTCCCTGGGCTGCCTGCGGCTGGCACAGCAGAGAACAGGACCTGTCCAACCCTGCCCGCATCGTTAGCAGATCATTAAAAACAGGACTGGGCCGTGTAGTCACTAATTAGCGCTCGCTAAAGATAAGTACAATTTCTGACAGTGCAAGGCGTCATTTAGAGCAGATAAAGAGCAGGGTGTGCACACAGCAACACAGACTCGGGATAAGCATTCTGTGATTCTGAATTTGTCACTTCACCAAATTCATCTTTCCCTTTATAAAAAAAAAAAAACCTATTTATAAATTCCCTATCACGAAGTAGAAGAACTCTAGACTTGAGTTGTGCTTCAGAGACACCATTTATTAATATCAGAACACAACCAACAGTGGCTAATTTCATCCTGACATGCAAGTCGAAGCTTTTGGGGGTTCCAAGGATCTCTGCTATGGTAGTTAATTGTACTAATATAACACTGTGATGTATTCGATCAATTCAGGCCCTGATTTGTTGTTGAGGTTCATATTGCAGATATTTATATTTGTAATTCTGAAGAGTGCTATAGGTGATACCATTTTCCAAGTTGTCTCTGTCAAACAGTAGGGTGCACAGCCATGCATTTTTCTAAACAATTCTGAAATATTTGAAAAGACTCCTCATTTTAAAAAGCTGCACTGACACACTGAAAAGCAAAGCCTGGTATGCAGCTCCTCACTTCCTACAAGCACTGGCTCTGCCAGGCAGAGCAATCAGCTCCTGCTCCTTTCCTGCTGGATCTCAAAAATCCGGAGTTTTGGAGCTCTCTGTGCTCCCAGGCACTGACCCCCCTGGCAAACACTGCTCTGGAGCTGGAACCTTGGAGAAGGCTTGGAAATGTGAATAATGAGTTAGAAATCCCCAATGTGCAGTGGGTCAGGTGTGTGTGTTTGCACTGGGGGATGGGGTTTAAATTTGAAGTTTTTATAGTACAGTGGTGGGTATGGGACAAGATAAAGAATTTTGGGTGGTGTCTCTTTGCTCATCTTCTCTTCCTTCTTCCTCACAGAACTCAGGCAGTGACCTTTGGTTGGTCAAATGTCACTCTAAGGGTCACGGGAAACTATTATTGGGGCAAAAGGATAAATAATGGAGGTGTTAAACTTTTATTGGTGTGTTTGGCTTTAAAAGGCCTTGAAGCCTCACTGGGGCCATTTTTCCCACTTCTAGCAAGGAGCTGGAGGTGCTGTTGTACTTTCTGTAATTTTTTAATAAGATACAATAAACATCCAAACCCAAACACGAGAATCACCTCAATGGTGTTTCCATTAATCCTGGTGTGAGGGAAAACAGAGAGAACTGAAGGCAAAGCACTAACGAGTGCTGCAAAGGCCAGCACACACCCCCACGCTTTCCCTGCAAACATTCAACACTAGAAATTCCCACCCCGAGATTTACCTGTTCCCATTCCAGAGCCCAGGATGCCCCAACACCTGGAGGACGCAGCTCGGTGAACAGCAGGCTGTGGCTGCAGGGGCAGGAGGTGCTGGAGAACACTCTGACTGCACCAGCCACGAATTAGAAAGGAAAAAAACAAAAAAAAACAAAAAACCAATCCCCAGCAGAGAGCAGCGAGCTGCCAGCCCCCATCAAGGTGTGTGTGGGTGCCTGGCACCCATCCAGCTCCCATTTCCTCCCTGCCTGCAGCACCGTCCTCCTCTCTCTCCCCAGGCTACATTAGGATTTCTTCTTTTGGCTTCACAGCGTCAGTTTTCAGCTCCAAAGGAACACGGAGCAGTTCTGACACGTACTGAGTCCAATTTATTGGCATTGAAATACATACATTTGTCTTCTCTCTCTGTCTGTGTCTGCTTTTGGCTTCAAGCCAGCCTTTCCCCAGGAACCACGGCGATTTAGTGGCTGCTTGCTGAGCACGGTAGGGCAGCTGGCCAGGTTTTAATTCCCCCAGTCAGCTGATAATATTCTCCATAGATTAAATGATTGTGGCACAGGGACCCAGCCTCTGTTTTTGTGCTGGCCAAACCAAAGAGAAGCCCCAACATCTGAGCAACTTGCTCCTGTTTCACCCGCTAAGAAATATCGATTGCCAATAAGAAGGGGAAAAAAAGAGAGTGGTACATCAAACAATTTTCTCTAAATCTCAACCCTTTAAACTATAATTGTTGTGAAGGAAGGGCAATGCACCTCTCAAGGATTTTGAATGCTGCCTCCTCTGCAGCATCTTTGGACAAATTTGCCTCTGAATGCCTGTTCTCTGAATCCCCACGGGGCTTGAATGGCCCAGCTGAGTTTACAACAGCAATAAAGAACAGAGTGTGGACTGATCTATACAGCAGAGTGAAAAATAAACACACTAAAGCTGCTACATAATTCTGTCAAGCATATGGTTAAGTTGTGATTTTATTTAGAAAACAGATTGTAAGAGTGAAATGATGACAGCTGAGTCTATATTGGTCAGTCATAAATAAGAGTATTCTAATAGAGCTGGGCTTGTTTCGGATCACATGCTGCCACACAGATTTAGTGAGAGCTAATCACTTAGAAAATAGAGCTTTTAAAACACATTTTGCAGCTCATTTTCAACTTTACATTGCTCAGTTGAAAAATCCATGATTACTGCACCTAACTTTTAAGAGAGTGACGGGGGAGTTACATTTATGGGCTCAATTAGACTTTGTAGCTCCTTTTAGGCAGAATGAGTCCCTGGTGCATTGCCAAGCAGCCCCAGGTTTCTCTGCACAGCCAGAGCCACTCCCTGCCCGGGCTGACACCCCTGCAACAGCAACATCTGTAAACCAACATCTGTAAGCCTCTATCGGAGCTCGTTAGAGCTGAACCGGGCTGGTTTGTTTTGTTTGTTATTTTTTTTTTTTGCAGGCTCTGTGGGACATCCCTTCAGTGCCAAGGCTTCAGTTGAACTGATGGCTCTGACTTGCCTTTTGTATTTTCAAAGCCAGGGGAGGAATTTCACAGCTCTTAGGCTGTCACTCAGCCCCAGGTAAAACGCTGCAGTCCCCAGAAATGTCTATAAAAACAAAACGCAGCCTCTTCTCATGGCTGGAGCTTCAAAGGGAGGAACCCTGACTGGAAAGGCTCAGCTTTGCTGTTTGAGCTGGCCCGGGGAGCCTGGGCAGGCAGAGCTGCCACTCAGACTGGAGGTGAGCCCCAGGAGTGTACCTGAGCAGGAGTGACCACAGGTGACATCCCCGTGAGCCAGCCCTGCCCAGAGTGAGCCCCAAAGGTGTCCTGCAGCCCCTGGACAGAGCCTGCCCCGGCCCAGCATCTCTGATTCCCTTTCTGCCCATCCCTGTCCCGACACAGCATCTCTGATTCCCTTTCTGCCCATCCCATCCCTGCCCCAGCATCTCTGATTCCCTTTCTGCCCATCCCATCCCTGCCCCAGCATCTCTGATTCCCTTTCTGCCCATCCCATCCCTGCCCCAGCATCTCTGATTCCGTTTCTGCCCATCCCTGCCCCAGCCCAGCATCTCTGATTCCCTTTCTGCCCATCCCATCCCTGCCCCAGCATCTCTGATTCCCTTTCTGCCCATCCCTGCCCCAGCCCAGCATCTCTGATTCCCTTTCTGCCCATCCCTGCCCCAGCATCTCTGATTCCCTTTCTGCCCATCCCTGCCCCAGCCCAGCATCTCTGATTCCCTTTCTGCCCATCCCTGTCCCGACACAGCATCTCTGATTCCCTTTCTGCCCATCCCTGTCCCGACACAGCATCTCTTTCTCCCCTCTTTTTTCCCCCTTCCTTTCTCTCCTCCCCCCATCTCTGATTCCCTTTCTGCCCATCCCTGTCCCGACACAGCATCTCTGATTCCCTTTCTGCCCATCCCTGTCCCGACACAGCATCTCTGATTCCCTTTCTGCCCATCCCTGTCCCGACACAGCATCTCCATCTCTGATTCCCTTTCTGCCCATCCCTGTCCCGACACAGCATCTCTGATTCCCTTTCTGCCCATCCCTGTCCCGACACAGCATCTCCATCTCTGATTCCCTCTCTGCCCATCCCACCCCATCCCTGCTCTTGGGACCTCAGCCCAGGGGAAAGCAGTTCATTATTCACACTCACTTTGGAAGAACACACAGAGTGATAAGAGCAGCTTATCAATCCACACCTGAGCCCTGCTGAAATAGTTCAGGCCACAGAAGAGAAACAAAATCTCCGAAAATGCTGGCACAATAGTGGCAGCCCTAATGGAAACATGCATTATGAGCTGGAACACAAACTGCTGTGTTTATTGCCAGTCCAGCTCAGGCCGCTGCAGTTTATTGTTCCCAATGGCTTTGACCTGCTGCAGTTCAGGAGCAAAGGGCTCAACTTCTGCTTTATCTGCTGCTCTTCCATTATCTTGTTTTATCTTTCATCATTGTTGTCAAATTTGAGAGTAATGAACCTTGAGTTATTTTTCTTGTTTGCTTCTTTTCCATACAAGACGGGGTTTTGGGGGGGGTCAGAAGCTGCAGGGTTAACCCTTTCTTTGTCAGCCACAAAGCCCTGCCTGTGTGGCACATACAATGTAAGGAGTCTGACTCTCTTGCTATACATGGTGGCTCAAAGGTGGATTAAATGCTGAATTTTGATTAGTAACCCGCTATTCCAGCTGGCACTCACAGGGCACTGGAAATGGAGCCAGTGCAATGGGTGTGTTGCCTTTTTTGTTTGTTTTCACTGTAAGAGCAGAAGCTGCACTGGAATCTGTCCCTGGCCCACACCAACATCTCAGTGTGTGGTACGTGCCTATTACTGAAACCCATTATAAACGAGGAGACAAACAACTGCTAATTACCAGGCTTTACATGCCCATTAGGTTAAGTATTCTTGAAAGTATATTCATCTGCCATCACATTTGCATTCTGATAGCAGATGAGAGAAATTGGATATTAAATCTATCAGCTCCCTTAGAGGGCAAACAGAGCAGAAGAGTCTATTAAACCACAACGGGAGGAAAAATTCCTTGCTGTTCCCCTGTATTGTGTGACCCGTCCTCACGAGCTGGCAGTTGTTTAATACAGCAAACAGGGCTGTGAGGCATCCTGGTACCACTGAAGGGAAATGATCAGCTCTCCTGGACACTGGGAATTCTGCCTCACTTGACTGCAAAATGCAGCCAGAGATTTCTTGTCAAAGACTAAGAAAACCTAAAGATAAAAATTAATCTTATTAGTGCAGAAGTCCTTTTTATCTATTTTTTCTGCCTTAGCATTTACTCAGTTTTAAGGAGTACAAATATCAGATAACCACATACTAGTAATTTCTAGTTTTTCCCAAGCTTTCTGGCACAATTATCAGCATATTCACACAGTCCTCCAAAGAACGTTTTTGACTACTGAAATTTCTTGTCAGCACCTCTATGAATGAATTCTACACTTCATACGTGCAGTTTGTTGGGTTTGGGGTTTTTTTCCAAGTGAAAGGCAGAGCCATGGGGAGATGTTCCTGGCAGGGTTTCAGAGTTACTGGTCCCTGATTTTGGTGTGAAACTGCAGCCACCCATGGAAGCCAACAGCCACAGTGAGCAGCTGTGATCTGGAAGGTTTCCTGAATCCTGTCCCTGTCCAGGGAGGTGCCAGGGACCCCCAGCCTGTGCCAGTGATGCACAGAGGGAAGGACTCCCCTGCCACTGGGGCTATTTCAGCCTGGGACTAAATGCCTGAGCAGAGCACAGAGCTTTGCTTCATCTTTCCAGGCTCCAGCACACCCAGCTCAGCTCCTGCAAAAAGCCACATCTGCCACACCGTGAAGATGAGAAGCCTGCCATAATTGAAAAAGATTTTGCCAATACTGTCTTAAGTAACAAAAGTGCAGTCAGTCAATGTCCCGGTGCCTCTCAGAGAAATGAGGGAAGCACATGACAGCCATCACTTTGTCTGACAAGGCCAGAGCAGTCTCTGCCAAGTGCCATCCTCCCCCCCTTTCCCTAAGACAACGCAGCAGGAAAAGCAAACAAACATTGAGTCTATTCAGAGCAGTTATTCCAACGGTCTGAAAGCACAGACAAAAACCTGAACGCAACCAGAGGGGGCACGGAACACCAAGGATTATTTCCATGCTCAAATGCACTCGTCCAAGTTCAGAGGCTGAAGTGAAAGACTGTCAGCTAGACAATGACTTAATAAATTGCTCGTGCCTTTGAGGAGGCACTGGAAGAATCCTTCACTACATCTCCGTGTAGCTCTGAAAGAAACTCCAGAGGGCTTGAGCCCCTTGTTCTGAAGAAGTGGCTGTAGAGAATCCAGCCTGCTGCCAGTGGCCAGTACCCCTGCACCCAGAGCAGCAGCTCCAGGCACACACACAGGGCTGCACACCTGGCCCAGGTACTCAGGTGACACTGGCTGCTCCCTGCAGGGACACCAACATCTGTAAATCAACATCTGTCAGCGTTCTATCAGAGCTTGCTGGTGTTGAACTGGGCCGATTTTTAAAAATCAAACTGATAAATAATAATACACAGCTAGAAAGAAAACCACGGTAAGCCCATTGTAGGGGGGACAGTGAAGGAGGAGGAGATCAGCTGCAAGCAGGCTGCTGTCCTCCATTATTATTAAATAATAATCCATAATAAACATAAAAAATAATCAGAGACCAGCTCTTGGTCCTGTATTCCAAGGCCTGAGAACACTCAGTACAAAGCTCTGATAACTCACTGCTCTCAGAATTACTCTGAGCCACTGCAGTCACAATTACACTGTCATAAAGAAGAGGGGGAAAAACTCTTCTAACAAGTAAATTCTTGCTGTAAATTGCATTATGAAAGTGGCAATTCCCCCCGGAGCAGGCATTATCATGTCTTACTGCCCACACCAGTTCATTGTGGGGCCTCTGCTGTCCCAGAGGAGCCTTCTCCTGGTAAATGAATGTTTTGGGATGATCCTGCCAACTCGGGACTTATCACTTAATTGGATATGGAAACATTCAGCCCATTAGCATACATTTCAAGTGTCTTATTTCACAGATGTTAATTTATCTTGGGGAATGCCCTTCTTTCTTCCTTCCTCCTTTTTCTCTTTCAGTTCTTCCCCTGCAGCCACCTCATTTATTCAGTTAGGTTCTAGTTCAGCCATTTGCCAGCCCGTGGTGAGCAGCTCACTATTTTAAAACCTTCCCAAACTGAGATTTGAAGTCTGTTTTCCAAAAAGGGCACAGCCAAGCACTTCCTATCTTCCCTCACAGCTGAAAAGCATCACCAGCTCTGGGTGGTGAAGGAAGCCTGAACATCTCCAGCTAAACCATGAGATTTTTCAGGCATTCCAAATTGTTTTAGCCACCTAATTATCACAAGGTCTCAAAGCCATGCACAGAGCTGCAGGTATCTCACTTTGGGAATTTTTAACGAATAATATATTCCCCTCTAACAAAAGGGTCAAGAAGCTAAAATAATACAATAAAGGAAATTCCCACTGTTCCTTCATTATTTAGGGATGTTGGGAAACTTGCAGTAAATTCCTGGAACTTGCCAGCCTGGGCAGGACCCTGCACATCCCAAAGCAAGGTCCCAGTCACTGCAGAGATGTCAAGTCCTAGAACTTGGTTTTTTTTATCAAGTTTCAGTGAGGGCTGAACATCTGTAGGTCACAAATAAGTTGTTTTTTGAAAACTTTTTGAACATTTTGAAAAATTAATCAAAAATAAATACCAGAACTCACACAGGTTCAGCCTTGTGCTGCAGCCCAGCCCCTTCAGACCCTCCCTGTTTATTTAAACCTCTCTGAACTACAGTGGGAACATCCAAAATTGCCAAAATCTCTCCACAAACAATGGCTTCAGCTGGTGAGGAACATTTTTCTTTCACAGTTCTTACATTGCTCCAATGGGCAGACTGGCAAAGCAATTCCTGCCTCTGCTAAATCTGGGGCACAGACATGGTTCAGAAAGGGCCTCTCAACACAGAATTAATTTATTTTTATTTGATAAATCAAAGTCAATTAGCATTTCTAGCTGCAGGGGGGAAAAAAGCCTTCATGGATGAAGTCTAAAAGTTCAGGACCCATATGCAGGAAATGCTGTCCCTGAAATAAAATAATAAACTAAGCAAACAAGCAAGGAAGACCCAGCAGGTGGTTTAAAGTCATTTTCAGTCTGTTAGCTTGAGTAATGAATACATGCAACAGGCAATACCTCAGGAAGATGGCAATCCTTAAACCCAAACCCTTCAGAGCTTTTAGGCACTAGATCTCAACATTCATGAACATTTATTTAATTTTTTTTGTTGATAAACCTTTACAAAGCACAGTGTACCTGAGCTCAGCAGGCACAGCTGAGGAAGGAACGAGTACACCACAATTAAAAATGGAAAATGAAGTGTCCCTGCATTATTTCAGAGCAGATGTTTGGTACATCTTACAGCTTCCATCAGCCAAATGCTCAGAGAGGCCAGAGAGCCACAGCAGCTTTTGAGAGCTGGATTTGATTCCACAGCACCAAAGCCACAGCTCTGCCTCCTCAGAATTGTCCTTTTCTTCCTGGAGAACAGGAGAGTGGAAACATCTTTACCCAAAGAGCACTCAGAAATAATTAATGCAAACAAAAGAGTGCTCAGCTTTGGACACAGGCTCCACATGTGTCACCTCCTACCAAACCCTGGACACAAGCCCTACCCTGCACTCAGTGCTATTAATAAAAATATCACACACCAACGTGTCACAAATCCTGTGCTGCAGAAATGGAGCTCCTGAGGACATCCCCAGCTGTATTAAATTGTCCAAGGGCACCCTCAGTTTGGCCAATCTCAGCATCCCAGGCTCTAATGCAGCTCTGATATCCCAAAGGCAAAACTTCTGCCCTGACAGCCAGGGTTTAGTGTCACCATTTTAGGTTGTTATGGATTTAGATCAGATTTTATCTGCTATAATAGAGATCAATTATTTTGTGCAATGAACCATCTGCCCCAGGCTGTTCCTACTGGTATTTTGTGATGGGGTTGAAGAGATGAACCAGCACAAAGCATTGATTCTGTAACAGCAGCTCCCTTCCCTCTGTTCCCACTGGAATTCCAGCCTGAAAAAGGAGACAGAGCAGACACTGCAGAGCAGTGAGCTGGGAGTGCCAGTGAAACAGCCAGGACAGAGGGAGCAGTGGCACTGCTGGGGGTTTTGGGGTCCCTTTGGCATCCCTGAGGCTGCTCCTGCAGCCCCCAGTGACTGAGCACGTTCCCCAGCCTTGCCCAGATGGAATTCTGGCTCTCAGAGCAGCACATGCAGAGAGGCACAAATCCATGGTTTATTCTATGAAGGCATCCATCCTGTCTACATATACCAGGGCTATTGTTTTACAGGGGGTTTATATCTTTGGAGGGTTTTACAATTTGCACCAATTACCAAGGGAATTCTACTTTCTGACCAATCCCTGAGGGATTTCACATTCAGAGCTGGCCTATGGATACTAAAAGAAAATAAACCACTAATATTGAAGATAAATAAGGGGGGGGAAGCTAAATTCCTTTTGTATTCGTCATTTCACAGCCATTTCTTATCTCTAAGCCATGATTTTCCAAGGAGCTTGTTCTGAGCACGCAGGGAAACTTTGTTGTGTGTTTTCTGCTCCCTCCACAGAGCAGGGCCACGGGTGATCAGGGCTGGTGGCAGGCTGGGGGACACAGCTCAGGGCTGCAGCAGGCAGGACAGAGAGCAAACTCCTGCAGAGTGACTGATGCTGTGCACTGCCATCTGATCAAGTGACAACAACCCATTACCATGGCTTTACACTGATGCTACAAGGATCTGTCACATCTGCTTCAGCAATAACCTCACAAACCTAAAAGGGCTCAGATTTGCCATTAGAAGTAGGAAACTAATGTTCCCTGGGTTTTTTTTGTGATCAAAAATGCACTTTGAGATTGCCTGATGCATTTCATATGAGTGTACCCAGCCTGGATAAATGTTACCCTTAAAAAATGCAAAAGCAACACTGAAAAGTCAAACTATTCCAATAATTTCCAATCAAAGACTACCTTCCCTCCCATGAAATATCTTATTCCTCAATGTACTTAGCCTTTTTTTTTTACATAATTGGAAAGAGGAAAAAAATCTTGACCTGGATGAGATTTCATGTTTTATTAGAATATTAGAGGAAGAGCTCTTTGACCCAGAGTTTAACAGGAATGTCCTACATATTCAGGCACCAGAATATCGATAAGAAGAGAGCTCTTACACTTGTCAGCAGTGAGCAGGGAAGTGCAAGGAGCTGGACTGGACACGTTCCTGACGCCCTGGGAACAAGGAGGAATCCCTGCATGGCCGAGGCAGCAGCAGGGCAGTGTGTGCCCAGCAGAGCCCTGGGTGTCATGCCAGGGTTTGGAGCCTGGTACCTGTGCCCTCACCCCCCCAGCACTGCCCCTGACTGAGCCCCTGGGTCCCTCCCCCAGGCAGGGTTCGGGCACCTGCTGTGACACCTCCCCAGGTGTGATGGATGATGGCAGGAGCAGCACCTGCCCAGCAGCACTCTCACCTGTCAGTGCCCAGCTCCCTCCCCACCTGGCTTGCCTTAGCAGCACAGCCCTGCCAGCACCTCCACACTGCCCCAGTGCTGGCTGCAGGGAGCTGCTCGTGTTCTCACTGACACCTAAACAGCTCTGGGGGAAGCAAGCAACACTCCTGACATCCATCCCACAAACTGGGGCATTTGTAGTGCCCCCAAACCTCCCTCTTCTAAACCAACCACCAACAGAAACAACCCAAACCTCTATTTCCCAGCAACAATCAAGTTAACTTGGTTTCTGCTAATGTTCTTCAGCTCCCTAAATTAATGAGTTCTATTGGAAAACAGCTTTTCCCTGGCCAGATCTGCCAGTGTCTCCAGAACACAGCAGAATTCACAAGTGCAATCCCAAAGAGTGCAGCTCCAGTGGCACAAACAGATCCCTTCCAGCAGGACAAGGCAAATGAAGCTGTGCCGTGTGCCTGGGACAGGGACCCAGCCACCCCAGGGTGTGCTGGCAGAGCACCCACACCCTGCTCCCACAGCCTCAGGCTGGAGCCAGGCTCTGGGATGGGTTTGAGAGCAGGAGAGCTGCCCTTGGAGTGCAATAAACCTGAAATAAAAGACGCCTGCAAAGGCCACTCATGTGGGAAATGGTTTGCCTGATCTGTCTCTCCGTTTTCTGACACCTGCTCGGGCAATGGGAGTTGATTCTCGAGGCAGAGGATGTTAACTGGAATAATTTTAACAGAAGGAACTATTTTCTTCTTAATACAATCGGTGAGTGCAACAGGAGGTAACAGAGTGCCCTGGAAGTCAACAGTTCCTAAGCACTTGTCTCCACAGTGCCACTGACAATTCTGGGCCATTAGCAAGTCACTTAGCAGGGCAGGAGAGCTATTTTGCCATCCGGAAGATGGAGAAAATTATATTTGCTTGGCTAGCTCATAAACAGGCTATGAAAAGTTAATTCCTATTTGCACAGCGTGCTGAACACGGCAGAAAAGCCCAGGAGCCTGCTGAGGAAACCTGTCCCCAGCAAGGGGAGATCCCACCCAGCTGGTTTTGGGAAAGAACAGGGATTGCCATGGAATGACAAGCACAGGACTCTCCATTTCCTCGGTCACAGTGTCTGACCCCTGCCAACCTCAGCCTCATCTTTCCAGTGCTCAGTCCTGATGGAAAAGCTGAAATGCAGAGGTTGTATTTCAAAAGAAGAGATAATTTAAGGTTTTGGGTTGTTTTTTGTTTGGTTTTTTTTTTTTTCCAATTCCTTTTCTCTCATAGTTACAAGAGAGGGGAAAATTCAGTTATGAGAAGATTTTAGAAGTTGTTTAAACCAGAATGAGGAAGGGGATGTTTTAACTGACAAACAGAGCTATGGAAGGAGAAGTAAAAAATATTCAATAAGATTCTTCTCAGTCTGGCAGAGGAGGTACAAATTCAGGGCTGAGGTACCATGAATTAACCCCATAATCCAAGGCCCAGGGAAAAGCCCATCTCTGATATCAGAGTTTTATGTGGCTGCTAACCTTCTGATCACCACTTGTTTCTGCTATTTAAATATGATTCAGTTCAGCACAAAGAATAAGATTTGATTTAGCCCAGCACTAGAAGAACACACAAGCAACTTGATAAAATGCCAGTCTTGTTCCAATGTTCTTGCTGTATAAATTGAGTGCTAATGATCTCGACTCTGCTCCCCCTCATGTATTTTTGCAGCCCTTGTCATGTTTGCTGGATTATTATTGATTGATTGGTAGATAAAACAGAGACTAGCAGAAGCTCATGTAACAAACTCTTCTGGCCTTTTGGGCAAAAATCTTCCCAATTATCAATAAGCACTGCTTACTCACCACCACAGTTTCACACCCTGCATTCCCACAACTATCACCATTAAAAACACCAGAGGGAAACCACAAAGCCTCTCAATAGTTTATAAAACTGGTACCTGCACATGTCCTACCTCCAACCTGGCTTTACAAATGCAGAAATAACATTGATAGTTTATTAAAAAAAAAACAACACCCTTACTTTTCTCCCAATATTGGAGGTTTACAAGTTTCTATTACAACCCTTACACAGGATTCACGAAGCATAATTAGAAATTGAATAACTGTTAAAAGAAAAGCTGCTGCTTTTTTTTTCACTCGTGAATTTATGCAGGCCTGACACTCAGTAGCAAGGCAATTCTAGCTCTCTAATTTCTTTGCTGATTCATCTCCAGAAATAGGAAAACAAATTTAAAAAGGTTGCAAGCAGAAAGCCTCCATCCTGTTGGCTTTAAAACAAAACAAAGGTTATGTTCATGGGGCCCAGCAAAACAAAATAAAGCTAATAAAGAAAGAACTGTACCTGCAGTGACCTGGGGAAACTCTGGCATCCCTGCACACCTTGATTGCAATGTCTGTACCAGCACTCAGTTCATTCCAGCACAAACTGGGATTGGGTGACTGCACAGCTTGGAGGCTTTAATTGCTGAAAGCATTTGGAAGGACTGACACAGAATTATACTCCACATTTTCCTTTCTCAGCAAAAACACTTCAAATAAAGATCTCACTTCGGTTTCCAATGCATGTACCGTGAAATTGCAGGAAAACAGCAAAACAAGACAGGCTGGAATATTTTCTGTGAACATCAGGAAACTGTCAGCAGCCATGATGGGAAGGAAGAAGAGCCCTCAGCACATAAAAAGGTGAAAAAAGGGGATGCAAGACTGAATGAATCCCTCAGTTTCCTAAGGCCCAGTGGAAGCTCCCAAGCTCCAGCAATATTCCATATTTATTTTAAATATTCCATATTTATTTTAAATATTCCATATTTATTTTAAATATTCCATATTTACCCACCATCTATATTTTATCTCCCGCCCTTCCTCCATCTCTCACACTCATACAGAGTCAAGACAAATATTTTTAATTTCCCTAGCTCATTAAAAAACAAAACTTAGGCTTTGGCTCTTATGGTCCAACTCTTCCCCAAAATTAAAAACAGTCCATCAGCTCCACATTCCCACCTCTAAATCCTCCCTTGTGCACAACAGCACAAGACAAAAACCAAAGGTACCTTTCCCTAAATCTTTTAGTATTCAGAAGTCTCTAGAAGGCTCCCCTTGAAGACAATTCCCTATGAGAACAGGGACAGGGTTCACTCTAAGCACAACAGTTCTGAAACAGAAAATACCCAGTAGTGAGGAGTGATTTTTTTTTTTTTTACTTTTGGCTGTTTTGCATGTCTGTTTCTTCATTTTTGACCTGTATATCCTATATTTTCCATCTGTTCAAGCCATAGTTTCCAGTCCACTGGAGCAAAAGCAAGGGTAAAAGCATTTTGCCAGCAGCCCTTGGCCTCACTTCATGAATACAGCTCCAAATCTTGCTGCAGAACTTTGAAAAATAATGGACTGGCTCAAAATAAAAATTAATACAATGTTCCCCATGAAAAAGTTACATGGGGAGAGGGGAGGAAAGACCCTCCTGTTCTATCAGAGAGATCAGAATGAGATGGAGAACATATCATGGAGGGATGAACACAGAAACCACAACTCTGACCAAAAATTCCCACCCAGAACCCCTCAGAGATGCTGTAAGCAACCCGAGGAATGGCCCCCTAGGAGCACAGCTAAATATTATTATAACTACTATTATAATAATTATTATTATAACTATTATTATTATAATTATTATTACCCTGACACTGCAGCAGGGCACAGTCTGCAAGCCAGGTGCTCTCAGAAAAGCAGGTCAAGAGAAATCAAAACTCAAGAAAGCATCAGCAAGATGTTACAAAAGTTGGATTTTTAAAAGGTAACACCAAAGTGCTGTTTGTAAGACAAGAATGCCACACTTTTCATTTTGAACTGATATTCACTCCCTATTTTTAGCTTATGTTTTGTTTTATGATACCTTAGATCTCAGAATAAAAGGCTACAATTCAAACACATCTTTTCCTTTTTGTTCCAGAAAATTCATTTTAGAAGCATTCCTTTACAAGCTCAGGTGCTGAGTTTTCATCCTAATTTAAACAAAGCAAGGTTTTTGAAAATTTTGTAAACCTATATGTAACAATTACCATGGTTGTAACCAGCTCCACTTTTAATGGATTACAGCTCATGGAAACAGATGCTTTGAAGTGAGATTTCTAAGACTCTGCATTTACAGAGAAAAACAATAAATATTTTTACCTTAATTATTTTTAATGTTTCTATTTAAACCTATTTTGAAAGGTAGCAGAAGTTTCCATGTCTGCTGATGTGATCCCTTTTAAGGCATAGTACAGAGAATAAAGACATCCCTGAACACTTGTTATGATTGTCTGGCTTGAAATCAGCACTCAGGAAACAATTTAAATCTTAGATTGACTCACAAGATGAAAAACTGATATGGTGAGGAGAGGATGAAAAAAAAAAAATCATTGCCCTTGAGTCAGCAACCAAGTGCTGTGGTTATTCAGTTTATACATCCTACACCTGCAAAGGGAAAAATCTCCTGATTTTAGAGCAAATCATTTCCCCCACAAATCTCCCTGGAGGAAGGGGAGGGAAAAAAAAAAAAACCAAAAACAAACTTAGGGGGTTGAGCTCTCCCTCCTGAGGCCAGCGGTGCCAGATGTGAGTTACTCCTTACTCCAGGCAAGGCAGACACGTGAGGTCACGAATTTACAGCCCGGCCCCGTGTTCAGGCCTGGCATGGGAGATCTGCAGCCCCCAGAGACGGGAATTTCCTCTCCAGGCACAGCAGGCAGGGATTTCTCAGGGACAGCTCCAGCCTGTGCTGCCCCCTACAATGGCCCTGCTCTTTTAGGGGAACTTTTGGGAGCTTGGGCAACACCAACCATTTCTAGGACAAACACCTGAGCCCAGTCAGTGTCACCCCCAGAAGCCGGGGTGTGACTCTTAGCTCAGGAAAGGTGGCACGAGTCACTGGTAAGGGATTTAAAAAAAAAATGGAATAATCTGTGCAGATATGGATTTCCCACAGCTCAGCCACACAACCCTGCCTTCCAGTGCTGGAAACAGGGACAAGGTGGGAAAGGAAGGACAGCTGGACAGGCAGCACACCTGCTGTGCCCAGCCCTTACTGGTCTGGACTGGAGGTCGTGGGAAGCTGCCCCTGGAACTCCTCAGTGCTCACACACCGAGGTGGATCCACGTGGCACCTGATGCCACATTCGAACACCAACCACCACCCCTCGGGCAGCTGCTCACACTCAGAAATTGTTCTGGCAGATCAATAACACTCAGGAACCACAGACATGCTGTAATGCAGAACCAGGCTCACAGACAGCTGGGGAGAGAGGCTGAAACGTGAATCCCACTTCAATGTCCAATTCTTGCTCATTTCCTGTAAATAACTCTGTGGATTTCAGCTTCATTAATCTCAACATGAGTCCAGTGAGAGATTAGGAGAACTGCAAACTCCAGCTCTCAAGAATTCAGATGTTATCTCCTCTTAGTACACAGATATATCCCAGCTCTACCATTCCAATTTTTGTAAGCATTCCTCAAAGGGTAACTTCAGGAAAAGACCTGCCTGACTCCAAGAGATGACATCCCAGACAATTCATACAATATCAGACTGAACAACACCAGAAGTGGAGAGTCAACCAATAGAATTTTTGGAGAGCAACAACTGATGGACTGTTAGGCAATTTACCCAGAGAAAGCGACTTCCAGGAGCAGAGAAACAAAAAGTAAGGTACCAAAGAAACACAGAGCAGCCTTACCTCAGCGTGAACTGATCTTCTGTCGAGTTTTTAGCAACGGACACAAGGAAAGTCAGAATGTCCCCTTGCTTGACAGCCTTCGGTGCGTACCGGATGACAACATTACTATCCAGCCTCATTTCGGTCAACGAAGGGGCAGCGTGTGTCTGGTAAAGGAAAACGCTCCCGATCCTCTGCAGGGGAGGTCCCGACTCATCGACGTCGTTGCGCCCCCCGTTACTTTTCCTGCCGCCCTCCTTGGCGCACTCCCCTCTCCCATCACCAGCAGCATCACCGTCACGCCCGGCCTGGATGGAGTAGTAAAGCTCCACGGGGCTCCCCTCCAGCTGTTCCAGCTGTTTCTTGCGGCCGCTGAGCACGCTGGGGGGGCTGAACCAGGCGGGCAGCAGCTCCAGCTGTGCCACGCAGAGCCCCAGGTGGCCGCGCAGGCGGCAGCTGCCGCGCACCTCGCGCGTCTCGCGGAAGGCGAACACGCGCAGGCAGGGCAGCCGCTCCGCGGGGCTCTGCTCGTCCCAGTCCCTGCCCACCACGTGGAACAGCACCTGCACACGGGGCTTGCTCAGGTAGATCTTGCTGCTCAGGATGTAGGCCCGCAGCTTCCAGTTGTAGGGGAATTTGTTGGCGGATGCGAAGGGGTTGGACGGCAGCATCAAGTCCTGGGGCACCGCCTGCTCCACCGAGAAGGGGCCGTAGCTGGCGTTCAGCACGGGAGGTCTCTTGGCTTTGTAGATGAGGAAGGATTCCACCCGGGACTGCAGGCTGGAGTTCCTCATGATGTCCTGGTTGGCTTCCTTGAGGAAGAAGGAAACGTCTGCGTTGTGGATTCGATAGGTCACAGGCAGGTACGTGGGCAGCAAAGAAAATCTCTGAATGCTCTCCAGGATCCCGCGACTCTCAGCCACTGTTGGAAGGAAAGGAGAGGTTACAAAAGATCAGATCTTCACCCACACCGAGATAACCTTGCTGACTGCACTGAGGGGCTGGGCAGTGCTGCAGCTGGGATTAATGGCAATAAACCTCATCAGTCTGTGCAGAGGTGGCCTAGGCAGATGATGATTTATCTCAGCCGCCTGGAAAACAATGGTTTATGACACATTCTGCATGACAGCCAGATGAAAAGAAGTGGCTTGTGCAGGTTTCCACACACCAAAGGTCACATCTCCACTCCCAATAAACATTTATCACCAGAGACAAAATGACCCAGTCAGCACCTGCAACCCCAGATCACTGCACAGGCACATCAGAAAAATGTGATCATCCCAGCAAGCTGCACCTTGCAGGAACCCAATGCAATGACTTCACATCAAATGGACTGCCCAGAGTTCACTGCCACCTTCTCAGCACTCTCAAGCAATACATGGTCTCTAAACTGTTTCCTGCACAAGAATTTAATTTAAAATCATTTAGCACAATAGCCATTTACACAAGAGCTCCTTTACATCACTCTGTGAGGATTTCAAAAGGAGCTGCATTTGCATCCACTTTACAGCCCCCTCTATTTCACTCTATCCATGGACTGAGGGCTGTTTCTGTAAATCACATCAGGATTTGGTGCTGCCCAGCCTGCAGTGTCCCCTGACCCAGCTGCACTATGTGGAACCTGTGGATCACTGCACACAAAGAACATTTCCAATGGCACTGAGTCTCTCCCCCCCCTGCGGGCACCTGCTTGAACTGTGCCAGCCAGCAATGACCTGAGGCAGGCTTTGGTGCCAAAGAACCAGCTCTGCATCCCTTCCAGGAACTGGCACACAACAAATAAACTTTAAAAACACAGGTGCAAATACAGCATCACCTTTCCTGTTTGAACAGCTGACCTTTGTGCTCACATCTTCTACCCTAATTATGAAACAAATTGCCTCTTTTTTCCCCACGGTAAATTCAAATCCTTCCCCTCATTCAGAAAGGGGACAAAGGCTTACCACAGATGCCATTCAAAGACAACCCAGTTTCTCAAGCTCCAATTCACAAATGCTTTAGTGGTCTTTATGTTTCTGTTTAGCATCTGACCTAAATATTTATTTGCTCCAGAGTACTGTGGTGGCCTAAACTGATGCCAGTTACTCCTAACCACGAATCTTCCATTCAGGGGCTGCAATCCACTCTGCCCAACCTCAGACAAGCCACTTTTCCTGTGCTGCTGGTCTAAATCCAAAAAATAAAGGGTATTAATGTTTCTTTCCCCTTACCCTTTGTCTGCAGGCTGCAAACATGAGACTTATCTTACTATTTATGTAGGAGCAGCACCTGAAATCCCAAAGCTGTGATCTGGGTTAGGGTCTCCAGGCCCTAACACAATGCAAAACAATAAACTGAAATTTTAAAAAAGGAGCAAATACTTCCTAGATGTAAAAACAAAACTATCTGGTTTCTTCAAAGAAGATAATCCACAAAATCACCTAAAAACCAGCAAGAAACCCAAACAAACTAACCCTAGATAAGGGTGGGCATCACTCAGAAGGAACCAACCTCAGAATGAAAGGGACCAGGAAGAAAAGATCACACAAGAGTTCCAGAGCCTCACAAAATCCTTCCCTACATCTTGAAAAAGAGGAATTCCTCTTCCAATCAACAACTGCAATAAAACCCTACATTACCAAGTTTAATTAGCATCCACTCAAACCCCAAAGAATTGGAAATAAAGTCTGAAGGATCAGGAAAATGGTCCCAGCACAAATCAACATCTGAGAATACAAAAAGCAAGAGCACTAAAGCCTGAAATCCTGTGATCCCCCAGAGGTGACAAATTCATCTGAGATCTCCTTTAAAGATCATTTTTAATAAAAAAATAAACTGCAGAGCTTTCTTACACACAAACACACCTTCCTCTAGACACTGAGAGCAAATGAAGTTTTCCAAGACCTTTTTCTGGATAATGCTGCAGCAAAGATTCCTGCCAGGCTTTGCAGGTGGTGACTGCAGGGCTGGAGCCCTGCTCTGCCCACAGCATCCTTTCCCCATTTCCTGCCCCATTTATCAATTCCACACTCATTTCATCCTCCCCCCAACACTTCGGGCAAAGCACAGCAAGGCATCAAAGCAGCAACCTGGAGAGAGGAAGAAAACTCTTGAGTATTCAATTTTTTATTCCCCTTATTTTGATTGCAGCTCCCTCTCTTGTGTTCCACAGGGAAAAGTACATTATTTTTATATTAAAATTAACAGTGTTTCACCTCAATTTTTTAATCATTTATTTTAGTGCTTAATTATCTGAGGGACTAAAAACCTTCTCTCTGCATCCCTCATCTCCACAGGACAATATTCCTCAGATTTTGTAAATCAATGACTCTTCAGAACAGGAGAGAAACACAAACGAGGAAAAAAAACAGAAGAAGAGAAGGTGAACTGCCTATGGAAATAGGAAACAACCTCAGATGGAATCAAGTTCACTGGTTTTACATTTCTGGGCAGTGGCAAACTGGTCCCTCACTGTGTCCTCCCCCAGCAGCAGCTGTGAACGAGCACTCAATCTGAACTGGTTTGTGCTGGCAGCAGCTTTCCAAACAGCCAAAGGCCAAAAATCCAAACAATTTTAAACTTTTATCTGGGGAGAGTTATAATCAGCACAAACAACAACAACAAAAAAAAGTCTCAAAAACAACACTGAGCTCTGCTGTACCATCTGGATTTTGACCGTGAAAGTTTATTAAGGATTTTGAAGGATAGGAAATTAAAACCAAAAACAACTATCAGCGTCCTTAATTACAACCATGACTATTTTTGCACAAATTATGCATGTTTTTACAAAGGCAGAATTGCAGAAGATTACCATTTTGTGTGTTATTGAGTGAGACTCAGCAGAAAAGTGGTGTTTTAAAGATTTAAATTCTATAATCGATCCTAAATATTACATTCTACCTATACCATCATAATCAAAGCTCCACTGGAATAAGCCACCTGAATGATTAAGACAAGAATGACACAGTGTGACTCTCTCACTTTATGTCAAACAAAACAAAGGATGGGGAACTGAGGTGCTCTTAAGGAAACGGCATCAAGACAAAAAACAAATTCAAGAACTGCAATTTACTGTGCCACAGTGTCTGAAAACTTCTCTAGTGAGACCTTGGCAGCAGCAGCACCAGCACTGTGCTTTCAGGAGAGGATCCCCAGCACCACCTGATGATGATGATGATGATCCCCATTCATCATGGAGGAAACCACAAGAGCTGGTTTTGATGCCATGCCCATGCCAGGAATTGTTATTTCTCAGTGCACAATTCCTGAGCTGAGCCCTTGTGCTGCTGTGAATTCTGGTGAGGATTTCAATCCCTGCCCACCTGACCTGTCTCAGGATGGTTTTCTTTCCTCTCTCCTTAGAAACCTCCCTCTGGCTGATGCTGTTGAAGCAATACTTGCCAAGGATGGGAGAAGCAAAGCATTTGTAGGTCAGTGAATTTGGAACCCGTGAGACAACGGCAGCCCAAACTCAGTTTGTCCTGCACAGCCCAAATCTGTGCACGGACCCCTCAGGAGGAGCTGTGCTCACCCTGTGCCCTCCTCACACACTCTCACTTTGTTCTGCACCCTGGATAAACACGGCCCAGCTCCATTCCTGGAGCATCATGGAACAGCAGCTTCCAGTCAGTGACAAAACCACTGCTCGTGGCTCAGTTTCACTGCAGAGCCATTGACCAGAGAATAGAAACGATCTGCCAGACCACTAACTCCATTCTGTGCTGCCAATCCTTGGGATTGCAGCCCTCACAGTTGCTTTATTTTTGAAACACTCCAATCCACAATCATCCAGCATTCATGAAATATAAAACTCTTCCAATCAATTATATAATGCTACTAGTAAAAAAAAAAAAAAAGTAAATTGTCTTTTTCTTGTAGATTGAAGAGAACAACTTCTTAGGGAAATTGCCTTCCCAGCTGCAGGCTCAGGCTGAAATGCAATAGATGGAATTTGTTGCTGTATCTTGGGGATTGAGATAAGTGGTTCTTTTCAGTAAGGCCAGAAATTTTACCTTTTTAGTTCATTTCAGCTGCTCTCCTTGAATCTTCTGAACACTTCTGCTCTTCTAGGTTTGCTATGAATTGAAATCATTTCAGCAAAAATATCTACCAAAAAAAAAAATCTGCTAGTGTGATACATTTTCAGCTCTGGAAAGTAACATCACGGGAGATGTCTGCTCCAATGAAATTTCACGTTCACTTCTGAAAAATTAAGTTATTTCAGCTTTAACCTAGTTAAGTGGCTGAATCTGCTAATGCTCAAAAGGGAGGCATTTCAAAGCCAAGCTGTGAACAGCGAGTCCCTTCCCCAGGTGCAGCTCAGGCAGTTTTACACACAGGGAGGATCTGCTCTGCCACTTGGGGTCACTTGCAGGAGACACAGAGGACTCAGCCTGTGCTCCATGAAGACCTGGGCAGGATCATTTCCACCCTGAAGGGTTTGTAGGCTGCTTGTCCTGTTCCTTCCTCAGCTTCCAGCATCCTCCACAGCCCTCAAACATGAATAAAGCAAACTGCAGCTTGCCAAGGATGTTCCCTGTGTTCTCCTCCTGCCAGCCTTGTGCCCTCAGAACCACGGGCACTGCACTTTTCAGCTCTGGATTAAGGCTTGCTTTATTGCCAGCAGCTCTATGACACCGTGGCAAGATGTAAAGGGAGGGTGAGGACTGAACCAGATTTTCCTGTAGACTTCCACTACTTAGCCATATAAAATTTAAAATAAAAAAAACCAACCCAAACCTACAAGAAATAAAATCCAGCCAACCCCAAGGCACCACACCCTCCTGTTGAGCAAAGAGATGAGAGGGAGCTGAGCCACCCCAGGGCCAGCACAGACCCTGGGTGATGCTGAGCCCAGCTCACAGGAACAGTCCTAAGGTGTTTGGACCCTGCAGGTGAACTTGTGCTCCCAAAAGAGCATTTCCTTATGAATGCATCATTGTGTTTGAAAGTCTCCAGTGACCACAGTATTCCCTACACAAGGCTGAAACAGCAATTGATCACTGCCAATTAATTATCACTATTCACACTGGAGCACTGATTTCCCATTATTCTTCACCTGCTTGCTTGGAAGAGGAAAATGAGTTGAATCAGAAGTTAAGGAACCCAGCCTATCTGCAGCAAGAACCCAGATGTTCCCTCCCTGTGCTGTCACACCATGAAAGAAGAGTTTCCAGAAAAGCCTCCTGCTTTTGGAAGCCAGCAGCATTGGAAAGGGCAAGCACCCAGAGAGCAGGGATAAGGCCAAATCGATGTGTCACAAAGAGGAAAGCAAAAATAGAACCCTGCAACCCAAGAGTCATGCATTTATCTGTAACAAATTAAGAAGAAAAATGGCTTTGAGGCCCAAAATCTCCAATTTCTTTTTAAGTCCTCTCCTTATTAGCATTTCAGACTGCTCTGCCTGCCTCCCTTTATGACATTCCCTGTGACTGTTTCATCCTTGGGAAATTGTCATTCCTCTCCAAGAGCAATGCTGTTCCCATCCTGCCAACTCCTCCTCCTCTTCCCCCAGTTACTACAGCTCATCCCAGCTCTGCATCTCTCTGCAGACATGGTCAGAAAGTCAGGGAAAGAGGCCTTGGACATCAAGGCTGCAGACCACACTGAAAAGCTGCTTGGTGAAAAGGGGACTCCTCACTTCTTGTAAGAGAATTTTCAACAAGTTGAAGTACTTGAAAAGTGCAACATATACTTAACAGCAGCAGATAGTGAATAAAGCAAATTAAACTTCACAAAGGTGCAGACAAATCACCTGTACCATCATGTCTAAAAACTGCATATTTTCAAACCATTCTTTTTGTGAGAACTATCAAGCATCTCTACTGCAGTGAGAAACCAAGAATTTGTAAGTGTTGAGGCAGACAAAGGAGGAAATGCTCTGAGCCAAGATGCTTAAACTTCGTGAGGATGTGCCTGATGAGAAAGACAAGTCAGCTATTGATGTGTTTAAACAGAGGCCTCTGCAAGGGGAAACATCACAGCCTGCAAAGCACACCTGGGCCAGTGGCACAAACATTCAGAGCTTTCTGCAAAGGAGCTTTGCTGCACCACAGAGGAGCCAGCAGCACAGAAACAATCCTGTCTCAGCATGAGCCACTCTCTGATGCTTCCAAAGCAGGGCAAGAAACCAAAACCAACGTGAATTTATCATTTTCCCAAGCCTGGCCATCAGGAGCTCCTTGTGGGCCGCCCTGAACTCTAATTCTGGAGGTTTAATCTCAGCACCGAAGGATTTGTGTGCCTGCAGTGAGAGCAGGCAGCTGATCCTGAGGGTCACCCACTCCTCCTGCACCTCCCACTGCTGGGCTGGGATGTGCAGGGCTCACCTGGCACAGGTACAGGCTGAGCTCCAGCACCAGCCCAGGAGCTGCTGCCTCCCTGTGCCTGAGCAAGAGATAAAAGATCAAAGTCCTTTTGACAGCAGCACTGAGCTCTGATGACACAATATTTTCTTTGAATATCCCATTTTACTAAAGTTCGAAGAAACTCATGTAAATTAACCATTGATATTAGAACAGATGACACCTGATCCTTCATTAGGAGAGAGATGAACAATCCTGAAGTTGTTTTATTATTCACATTGACAGATAGAAATCGTTTAAATAAAAGGGCCTCAGAGGAACACACACACCTTTATATCATCAAGTGATATAAAAATGATCAGAGAAAGATCATATAACAAAGGCAGGCTCCCACCTGAAAAGGCAGCAAAGTAATAATTACAGAGAAAAGTATTTAGATAAAAGGATATGACACTGTTTCACAAAATGAACATGAAAGGGCAAAGCAGTGATGGCACCTCAAAGTTTACAGTGAGAAAAATCAGAAAAAGAAAACAACAAACAAAAAATAAAGCAAACTCAGGGCCACACTAACTACTGGGGGATAGGGAAGACGATTCTGAGGGTGCAGGCACAGAGGGCTGCCCCAGCCCATCAGGTACAGGTGATTTTTGGGGTGAAGGTACCAGGTGAGATCAGCACTCCTGTGTGTCCCTGTGCAGCCAGCACAGAGCTCTGCTCGCCCTCCTGGCACAGTCATTTACTGAAGCACGACAGGAGATGCATTCAGGCTCAAGAACTCTAACAGCACAAGGACTGAGAGTCCAACAGACTGAAATACCTGAGGCTTTCAACAGAAACACTCTGTGTGTCCCCATTTCTGCCCTGCCTCACAGCTCTGCTTGCACAGAAAGCAATAAATGAAGATCTCAAAGATTTAAAGAACAAAAAGTCAAATACACAAACAAATAAAAGCCCACAGAATTAGGAAGTTGCAGTACTTGCCAGGAATATGCTGACTGGAACACAGTTCTCATGTGCTCATGTTTGAGAACAGACACAAAAGGCTGAGGAGTAACAGGGGAGTGGGGAATGACACGAGCCCAACATCACCCTGCAGCTGCTCCAGACAGAGGCAGCAATGCAGGACTGGCAGGAACAGCCCCCACTGCTCCCAGACGCTTCACACAGCCACAGCCTGCTCAGACTCTGCCTCGTGTGTCTGCAAAATTCCCTCTTCGTTTTCTGCATCCTGGGATCCCAGGGCTGTGCAGAGGCTGCAGTTCTGCCACCAGGCTATTATTGATGGGAGGGAAAAAGAACTGTAAGCATTAAATGAACACCTGAGCCAGCAAAGGGAAGGGAGCAGCTCCTGAGCTGACCTTTGCTGGGACACCCACGTCTGTGCACCCTAAGCCAACCCCACTGCTCTGGGAATGCAGCACTGAGTGTTTGTGGCTGCTGGCTGAGCATCCTTCCCCTCCAGAGGATGGGGGGTTTTAAAAATTCATTTCAATTTTATTAATCCATATCATGACTCGACATCTTGCTAAAGGCACTGTGCCTAATACTGAATTTGTACAACCAACAATTACAATATTGATCTTCAATGGCTACATTCACTAACAAGTTAAAAAAAAATTAAGAAAATCTTTTAAAATCTTATTTAAATAACACCATAGTGCTGGTATATGCAGTAAATTTCCAAGGACTTCAATAAACCCAGCAATATTTCACTAAATGCATTATTAGAACCTATTTTACATTCAATAAAGAAAGTGCAGCTTAAAAATACTTGAGTGTGTTCTGAGAAAGCACTGAAGATAGAAATGTGTACCTGTTCAGGGACCTTTCTGGAAACTGGAGGGCCCCAGAGAAGATAAATACACACACCCAAACAGGTACAAGGCAAATCTGATTTTGGCAGCAGGGGACAGAGGCAGAGCCCACCTGGGTATTTCTGTCTTTTTCTGGGACAGACACTCTGCACACGTGGCAGCTTCAATCCCCAGGGTCCTCCTGCTCCAAGGATTCAGGAAACAAAGCTTTAATTCCTGCCCTGAAATCACACGTGCAGTTCCAAAGGTGCCAGCAGCCTCCCCAGGCACAAAGGCTACACCCATTAATGGAGATGAGCAAGAGCCTTTTAGGAGCTCCTCAGTCACTGCTCTCTCTCCATCCCTCCCATTTCCCAGCACTTTTCCTTTGCTGTACCCTGACACATTCCTCAGCCTTTTCATCTTCTTGTCAGCAAAGGGGGGAGCTCAGGTCTCTCAGAAATGGAATCTGCCTGAAAAAAAAAAGGCACCCAAACACTAGAATAATTAATCAGGCAGTTTCTGTCTTCTTCTGGCATGTTCCTCTACCTTTAAAATCTCTTTTTGCTCTGGAATAAACCAGCTTGTTGTTTTCTCGAAGGTCTCAAAAGTATAACAGAGAGGAGACTCAAGAGGATTGACATTGTCATTTTATAGTCCCATAACATTTTGTTTTACTGTCCCAGCAAACTCCAGAGGCCATGAACCCCCAAACTTATCCAGTATTCACTTAACCCAATCCAGGGAAAGTTCTTTGCTCATGCAAGTCTGCAAAACCTCATTCAGAAAATTATTGTACCTTTTCAAATCACCTTCATTCTCTCTCTGAGCTATTTAAAAGTGCTCTCTAGATGAGATGAGCTGGTACTGACTGATTTACTGCAACGTTCAACACCCCATAAACACCAAAAAAAAAAGATTCTGCCTGAAAAAGGCTCCAAAGTTTCCCTCATCTCTTCTCTGGGAGTTGGTTCTGTCAGTTTTGAGCCAGTTTCTCATCTCCTCCCAGATCCTAAAGCTCACATAAAAACACCTCAGCTAAACACCTTGTTTTTGTGCAGGCTGACCAGAAACTGGAGCGTTCAGCTGGGTGTGCCAGAACCCCCCAGGAGGATGCCACTGCATGGAGCTGCCTGCTCAGGGGATTTCACTGCAGGACAGCTCCTCCTGGGGACTGTGGAGGATGCTTGATATTCAGGGACTGCAGGGGAGCTGCACAGGAACCACTGGGAGCCCACGGTTATTTTCCCCTATCCTGCAATTAACTTGGATGCTTAACAATCCCTGCTCCTCGGACATGAGCAGTTTGGCATTCTAGTCCCACTGAGCAGCCTTGAACAGGAGATTGCAGAAGCAGTGGTGAAAAACACACCATGGAAAGCTCAGGAACAATTCGGGTACGTTTAAAACAAATTACAGACACTTTGTGCCAAGCAGGTTGTCACACTTACAGGAGTCTCTGCCACAGCCAGTTCTCTGCCCATGCCAACAATTATCCTCACCACCGTCTCAGTGTTGGCATTTGTGAGCCCGTGTGCACATCTGAAATAGTTCAATTCACATTTCCTGCCACTGTTCGTGTGCAGCTGAGTGCAAATCCTGCTGCAAGCGAACATATTAAGTTGTACACATGAAATCTGCACCAAATTGATTCCACTGTTGTGTAATTGAGTGATGCTTCACATCGCTGCTTGTAAATAACAGATTAAAAGCTGAAGTTCCCTAATTGAATATCTCCAGAATAAAGGGCAGTGTGTGCCAGGTGGAGCAGGACAGATGGTGGGATTTGTGTGCAAGAGCAGCCCAGCAGAAAAGGCATCAGCCCACTGCAGCCCTGCTTGGAACCTGCACTGGCCACTGCATTTTGTTCTGCAGGGTTTGTTTGCAGACCTGCAGCTGCACCCTCACCTACTCTATTCTAAGTCTGTATGAATAATGATTTTTCAGCTGCCAAGCTAAACCAATCAAAACCTAAAAACAATTCTCTCAGGTCAATCCTGAAGTACCTTTCAGCACCCCAGCACTGCAAAAGGGAAGGAAAAATCCCTAATAAAACCATAGGAAAAGATAATGGTGCCCTTTAAAAATTCAAAAGAAAAAATGTGAAGCCTCCAACCTTTCTTCTCAAGTTCCATCTTACTTTTTGGAAATTACTTGCTCAGGTAAGCTATTCTGCATCTCCATTTTAATCCACAGCCTTTCTACTGCACTGGCATGGGTACAAACTACTGGAAATTTTTACTTTTTAAATTTACTACATTCATAATAAAGGCAGTTCCTTTAAAGCCTGACATTGCTTCTCTGTGAATGGCTGTTTATGAACATACACCTCTCATTGTCCTAGCTGGATAAAAATCAAATCACTGGATAAATGGAATAAACAGTTGAGCAAATATTTCTATGCCTAGTTATCATAATCCACAAATCACTACCAACTGCTGTTTTATTACATAACAAACAGAAGGATTAAACCTGTAGTTGGAAGACAACAAATATATAATTAAGACCAAACACAAAAATACTGATTACTTAATCTAATTTACATTATTATCACTTGTTTTACAAATTCAGATAAGCTTCTTTACATATCCATGCACGCAGCCTGCAAGTACTTCAGACCCCTTTCCCCTGAAAAATGGTTTGACTCGATGGAACAAATCACAGAATGTACAGACATTAACTGCCTGGCACTTTAGGAAATATCCAGGAATAAATCAACCAAGACAAACCACCGAAAGTGAAGGAAAGCAAAAGCATTAAAATGACATATTAAAAGTGTTCTGCCAAATTACACACGGTTCACAGAGGTGCCACATATAAAATTTAAGACTTGAGCGCTTTAAATTGTACAAATAGCAAGGAGCATCACTGAGCCCACAGTCAGTGAAAGGGAGGAACTCCACTCACAGGAGGAGTTCTGAAGAAGGAAGACAGAGCAGATTCACTGGCAGCAGCTGGGGAGGAAACACTGCAGTGGGTGAAGCCTCGTGGTAACAGGCAGAAATTGGAGCAATTCCATGAGAAGGTCGAGCACATGAAGTGCACACAGGGCCCACAGAACTGACCCTGCTGCTGGCTCACATACAGAGTGAGGGCTCAGTGCTGCACAGCCCCTTGCCAGCACTGACTCCACTCTGTCTCCCCAGCTCAGCACAGGAGACTCAGTGTTTGATACCTGCAGTGTTGCTGTGCTTTTATCAGCATTCTCCTGCTCCCCTGAGCATTGGCTCCGGGAAGAGCCTGATGGAGAGATGGAGGTTCCAGCCAGCTCTTAAAATTCTGTTTATTGCACAGACGAGGTCACAGCAGTTGAGGGTCGTGGGTGAGCCCAGAGCTGCTGGCTCTGACAAGCTGTGTGTCCTGAAGGCCAGTTCTATTCGTGTCACAATGCATTCTAGACCTTTCATTACAGAGCACCTTAATACACGATTACCAATCAGCATCACACACCACACCATTTACAGATAACCTACCCTAACTGCTAACATTACCGTACTCATGTTACTGTTTCCCAATCACAGAAGGTTAGTGTGTAACAGTTTAAGCTACAAGTTGTTTTTCAGTTTTCTTGCAGTAGAAAATTTTGAGATTTTTCCTCTGCTTGCAACACTGGCTTCCTCCTTTGCCTGAGAAAATCCTTTTGTTTGGCAAAAGCATCTTCTATTTGAGGTGGATTTATCCTCTGCTCTAAGCCATAAAAGCCCCTTCCAACTCACTTGCTCTTTGCCTTTCAGTTACTCAGTAGGACTAGCTCAGTAATTCCTATATATCAAAACTTGCTTTCAGTCCTATGGAACCTTCTGTAAAACTTTCCATCTTTCCCAACAGGCTCCCACTGGGACCACGGCTCCATCCTGGAGCAGAGCTGCCCTGTGCCTTCCAGCACTGCCTCCTCCTGCTCCTGGGGGATCTCTGGGCTGAAATAAATCCCTGCTGTTGCAGGGGAGAGAGGGATCTCAGAGCCGTTCACCAGCACAGATTCTGTGCTAACACAGGGCTGCTGCTGTCCCACCCCATTGCAGGATGCAGCATTTGCTGGGTGGAGCACCAGGGGTGTGTGCTGAGGAACTGGAGATCCACCCAAAGGCAGTGATGGATCCAGCCCCACTCTCACAGCCCCAAACCCCTCTGCTCGGGCACAACAAGCCCTGCAGGGTTTGTGCCAGGGCTCCTTCAGGCTGTGGGCAGCTCACAGCTGACATTTCAGTGTTGAAGTCATTGTCTGCCCCTCTATCCAGCCCTGTGCTCCCTTCAGCCACAGGCTCGAGGTACAAATTGCTCCTCTGGGAGGAAACTGGGTCTGGGAGCTGCTCAGGACTGAGAAAAAGGCACAGCAGCTCAGCAGAAACAACACAGGATACAAAGGGGTGATGCAGAAAACCAACAACCCACAGGAAACACCAAACTAAAAGAACATACACCTTTTTCCCCCACTTAGGTCAAAAATTCAAACTAAAGATGAACTCAACCTTGTTTATAGACCAAAGAGCTCAGCCTTTTTCTGTGAAGGCAAGTGACACATCATCAGCTTTTAATAATGTCTCAATTTGGACAGATGGAATTCTCCTCCACTAAAACATCCAAAATAAAAAAATAAACCTCAAACCACTTACTTTGTTTAAAAGCAGGAGCTGCAGGTTTTGTGTAACACGCTGTCCTTTCAGAGCTGTGCCAGCACAGGGAGGTGAGCAGCGAGCAGGAGCTGCTCTGTAAATGAGGGGAGGGAGGGATGAATTCTGTATTTAATGACAGATACACCTGGGGACGGTTTGGCTGATTGCAGGACTCAGCAAAACCCCACAGCTGCTCTGAGTTAAATCCATTTGGGGCTCGGGAGCCCTGCAGTGCCCAGAGTCACTCATGGAAATCTCCTGTGAGGAAATTCCCTGGGAACATCCAGCTCCTCACACACCTGCAGCAGCCCCGAGCAGCCACAGGGTCCAGGACACACCTGATCAAGTTTTTCTGGAAGTACTATCAGGGAAGAGTGAAGAGCTGCAGGGGGTTTATTGCTTTCCATTATTTTGATTGAAGGAAAAATTGCAGAAAGGTTGATCTCTGAAAATTTCTGCAGCTGTAATTAGGGAGTGCTTCGAATGTGTTGCCAATTAGCAGGGAAAGGAAAGGAACTTTAAGAGCTAGGCTGCCTGTCGCAGCTCAGCCCTGGAAGCATCCTTGCAGCAGTGCATTCAGTGCTGGAAACCACTGATGCCAACGGGCCACTAAGAAAAGCAGCTCCTGGATGCTGGGAAATGCCAGCCTGGCTGGGGACACTGTCCCTGCCTGCTTGGAACAGAGCAAATGACTCTGGTGGCTGTGAGCAGAGCTTAGGAAGTTTGAGTCCCTGTCACAGATTGTGCTGTTGTAGCACTCTGCCGTGGAAACCAGGCCTAATTAACACAGAAAGCAAGAGCTGGATCGTATTTAAAGATGTATAGGTAGATAAATATACTTTCTAGCTGCTGGATAGATTCAGGAGATGAAAAGGAGAAAAGCCAGCAGAAGGCAGCATGCAGTGGCACTCTGTCAAAGGTGCCCTGAGTTCATTATCACCTCCAAAGGACACCTCTCCCTGCTCCAGCCATGAACGGAGCACAGGGACATATTCAAAGCAGGTTACATAAAACCCTCTCCTGGCAAAGATCCACGGTTTTATGTTCTGAACCATCTTTCCTATGTTATGTTTGGTTTCATTGTTCCATTCTGATTCTAACAATACCATGGATAATAAATGAATATGTTTCACAACTTGGTAAGATAGCCAAAATGCCACTACCTACCTAATGAGCCTTATAATTGAGTTGTAATGAATTTTATGTACTGCTGTGTAACTTGAATGATGCAAGAGACACTGGGAAGATATTTAAGAGGGGAGAATTCTAATACAGTTTTCAAAAGGAGGGACAAAAATAACCACTAGTTTACTCACACAGTTGTTACTCCCGACAGGATTCCATTTAAGCCAATGAGATTACTCATGTGAGTAAATCTGTCACAGGAATAAGGCTGCAGAAATGAGCCCTGGGACATAAAGGTGATGATGTTTAGAAAGCTTTTCTTTGTGCACTATCCAGCTAAAACTGTGCAATGCATTCCTGTGAAGAAATGGTTTGACATGACATGAAAGCCTGGGAGTTCTGAAGAAGTTAATATCCACTTTAAAAAATATTTTATACTGATCACTATTCGAACATAAAAGCCACAAAGTAAAGTCTCTATTCTTTTGCTTGTTTTGTCTCTTTATTTGATGAATATTGCCTCGTTTGGATATCAACTGAAAAAGCAATTAAAAATGAAATTAGGTCAATAAAATCAAAGAAATACTTTCAGATCTCTTAAATTGCTGACAAACTTTTTAAAAAGTGGAATAGATGACAACTAACAAATAACATGCTTTCACACAGAACAGTCCTTGAAGCAAAACACAGGAAATTCAAACAGCTGAGAGCACTTATGTGAGTTTCCAGAATATTCTGAAATACATGCAAGATTGAATACAAATAGAAAGAAACAAAAACCCTCCCGTTTTTCATGATGTTTTGCCCAAGAAGCAGATAAAGCCATTTTCCAAAACAAATGGTCTGAAGCCAAGATTTTCAGCTTCTAAACCGCCATAGCTACAGACACATCTGCAGGAATATCTGAAACATTTCAAAAACATTCAAAAGCTTTGAGCTTTCTGTCTAATGTTTCTTGCATTAAAAGGTTGGTACAAGACCTGAACAGAACCCATTTCACTTCACAGGCATTTGCATTAATATCTTATCTGGGTTTCCACTGCCCTGGGAATTTCATATTAGCAAATGATTTCAAAGAAAAACTGGGTGTAACTTCATTTTATCCAACCATATGTTGTTTTGACACAGGCAATCAAAAAAAATACAGTCTGATCCAAATCTCCACACAGCCAATTACACAGGGCTCCAAAGGCCTCCATCATCTTCAGATCAGATTATTTGTCCAGATTTTGGGCCATGACCCCAGCCCAGGCACCACCTGACTGCCCCAGGAGGGCTCTGGATATTCTCTGAATATTCTCTGAATATTCTCTGGGTATTCTCTGGGTATTCTCTGGATATTCTCTGGGTATTCTCTGGGTATTCTCTGGATATTCTCTGAATATTCTCTGAATATTCTCTGGGTATTCTCTGGGTATTCTCTGGATATTCTCTGAATATTCTCTGGGTATTCTCTGAATATTCTCTGGGTATTCTCTGGGTATTCTCTGGATATTCTCTGGGTATTCTCTGGGTATTCTCTGGATATTCTCTGAATATTCTCTGAATATTCTCTGGGTATTCTCTGGGTATTCTCTGGGTATTCTCTGAATATTCTCTGGGTATTCTCTGGGTATTCTCTGGATATTCTCTGGGTATTCTCTGGGTATTCTCTGGATATTCTCTGAATATTCTCTGGGTATTCTCTGGGTATTCTCTGGATATTCTCTGAATATTCTCTGGGTATTCTCTGGGTATTCTCTGGATATTCTCTGAATATTCTCCGGGTATTCTCTGGATATTCTCTGGATATTCTCTGAATATTCTCTGGGTATTTCCTGAATATTCTCTGCGTATTCTCTGGATATTCTCTGAATATTCTCTGGGTATTCTCTAGATATTCTTTGGATATTCTCTGAATATTCTCTGGGTATTCTCTGAATATTCTCTGGATATTCTCTGGATATGCTCTGAATATTCTCTGAATATTCTCTAGGCATTCTCTGGGTATTCTCTGCTTTCCAGAGGTGTTCCATGGTGCCCAGCTGTGGGATCCATCCAAATCCCAAAGCTCTGCTGGTCCAGGAACCAGAGAGGCAAGCCCAGCTCTGAGCTCTGCTGGGATTCCATCTGCAATAAAAGCTTTGTGTGGCTCTGTCTAAGGAATGACTTGGGCCTTAATACCAGGAGCCCCATTTTATAAAGGCAAAACATTCAACTATTGGGATCAGGTAATCCAGTGACTTACACACACCCCGAGTTTCCCAGCACAGCTGCTAAGTGAAACCCCAAACTTCCCAGTGCCCCCATCTGTTCTGTTATCAGCAAGTTCCATTCCTGCACTTTATGAACACAACACCCCTGCCTTTACTCAGCTCTCCTGGTTTTTATGAGCCCGATGCTTGTACAACCTGGCAGCTTTTTAGCTCAATCATATAAATGTCTTAATACCCTGCATTGATCTGGAATCAACACACTTGCCAACACATGGATAAAAAGCATCTGGAGAATTTGTTGGTTGTTATTTCAAGCTGTTTATTATTCCTGGAGGACTCATATGAACACTCAGAACTATCATGCCTGCATTAATACTGCTCCCCTGCACCTCTGGGTACAGTAACACTGTACATTAAAGATGCTTTAGAAAATTGTTTGCGAGTTGATATTGCACTGGGATTACTCAGTACAGGCTGCAGCTCTCACTAAATAAATACTGGAGAAGGGCTGGCTGTGAAGGCAGGCAGCTTGAACTCCTCAGCTGGCCTTTGGAACACAGTCAGGAACAAAAACAAAGCACTGATATTTACCAAGTTGATTTGAAATCTTGGATTTGGCAGACCTGTGATGAACAGAAACTCAGGGTACATTTGTAATGCTGTGCCTGCAGACTGGCACTGAAAACAATCCTTCACATTTTGGGAGCTGCTCTTGCTGCCCATATGGAAGCAGAGATCCCCATTTCATCACAATGGTGCAGTTTGACAAAGAACTATGAAAAAAGCTAGCACGAAGAAGGAGAGGAAAATGAGATGCAAACATCAGGGGACAGTGGGACAGAGAGCAACTGAAAACCTGTGACTGAACTACTCCAGTCCAGGGACAAACCAGCAGCCACTACTGCACAAGCAGGTTCAAGACATGCAATCATGCACTAAGAAAAATCCTATTAAGTGAAACAGGTTCTGCTGCCATTAGGAGAAACAGGAGCAAGGGTGGGAGCAGGAATGAATCAAAAGGTCCAAATGCAGATGTACAAATCTGCAATAATTCTGTTATTACCACTGAAAACCATCCCATGCTGTAAGGCAAATCTGTTGGAGGAGATTTTCAAGACAAATCAGCAGCATCATAAACCAGGCTGCATTCTGTACAGAAATATTGAATGCTACACAAACTTGAATAACCACAGCTTTACAGCTCTGCTGATGGGGATTTATATGATAGATATAAATTTCCACCAGAGACCTGACTGAGCACAAACATCAGCTCCCCGTGGACAATCAAGTACTCAGTGACCCAGTGTGAGCCCCAGCCTGTGTCTCTGAAGGCTCACACTCCTTCAGGGTGGATGTCAGGAGGAATTCCCAGTGGAAGGGCTGTCGAGGATTGGAGTCCCCATCCCTGGGGTGCTCAGGACAGCCCTGGACTCAGCACTGGGAGCTCATGACGTGGTGGTGTGATGAACTGAAACTGTGACATTCAGAATTAGCTCACATTCCAATCCCAGAATATTTCATTCAAAGTTTTTTAACTGCCCACATTAGAGTTTCTGACTATAACCCATTACACTGTTGCTTATTTTCTATATCCATCCCATCTCCATATTACATTATATATGCATGAACCCACACAGTAAGTAAAGAGAATATCTACATATCTATCTAGAACATTATTAATCATATGAGGGAAAATGAAAATTATTTGCCAGATGTTATTAAAATGTCCAAGTCATTTTATCCCCCAGCACAGAATAAAAATGTTACTATGTGGCTGTTAATATACAATAGAAGGGAAATTGCTGCTTCAAGTATCGAAAATATTGTAGCTCCAAGCCTTTAGAAATTCAGTTTGCCAATAAAAACGTTGGAGAACTGAGTATTAAGGGTCACATCCAGCATTTCTTCCATATTTCACCTGACCAGGATTATTAACAAGAAAACTCAGTGCCTTCAGGAAGCAGATGGAGAACAGAACACAGAAATGACCTGGTACACCAGTGTCACTCTGCAGAATTACAGCACTGCACATCAAGCATTTGCAAAGCTGTGGCAGGAGCAGTTTCCTCTGAAACCACCAAGTGTTAGACCCAGTTCTAAGACCAGGAGGCAAAGCAGGCACCTGTGCTATAAACCAGGTATAGAGTGTGGTAATTCCTGGGCTCAGAGCAGATCTCTGCCTAATGCAAAGGTCAAACCTTACTTGACTTCCATGATGTGAGGCTTTTCCAAGGAGGGTTTTCTGTGCCCATCAATCCATCTGCCCTGGAGGCAAGCCTGGACCATGGAGAAGTTTTCCATGGAGGTGTCTGGAGGAGGGATTCTGTGTCAGCTGTCACTTCCTGGCCAGAGATGACATTTTAAAAATCTTCAGTGAATCTGTTCCAGAACATCTTTCCCATTCCCCATTCCCAGCTGGATGTTTTACACCCCTAATACAGGTGACATTCATGCCTTTTACATTTCAGTCTGCTGTTGGACAGGGTCCTCAGCAAGACACAATCAAATCAGCTTCAACTGTCTGCAGGACCTACTGCAGAGAAGCTGTAAAAGAAATCAGTAATTTCAGCCTCAGTACAGACACAGGTAATCACCGTGCTCCAGAAACCCAGAGAACAGAGACATATCAAAAAATGAATGAAAAATAAGCATGTAAATGAAAAGAACCTTTTATTCTCTCCCTCCACAAGGGATGATATTTTTGCATTTATTTATAAAGCACTTAAAGAGCTGAAGTCACAACTGGCTTAGTAATCAATTGAATGAAAAAATTCTGGAAAGCCAAGGTACAGCCTCCAGGAAGCTGCAAAATGACACTGAAGTTTCACATGTACTCACACAGACAGGAACAGCAAAACCCAAATCTCTGAAGTGTTCCTCCCAAAGCCCAGTGGACCATTAGCACAGGCTGAAATTAAACTCTGAGCAATCAGTTCAAGGAGAGCACATCCCCTGTTTGTGTTTGACACTCAGCAGCAACCATTGCTCTTTTGCACCCCTGAAATTTCTTCATTTTTCTCCAAAGTTTCTCCCCTGACTTTCTGCTGCTGCTCCCAGCTCTGCACACAATCACTCACAGATCACTCCTCCAGCCAGGCCTTGCTGTGGATAAACATTTCCCAGACAAAGTTACTCAAAAGCAAAATATGGTCACTGCAAAAATGCTCTACAGCTCATCCAGCCATCCATCCATCAGCCCTGGTGCACGAGTTCTTTTCTCAGGAGGGAAAAATTGGAGCTGGAATTAGAAGAAAACTCCAGTTTTATCATTTTTTCACAACCTTGGAAGAAACTGCAGCAAGAGAATAAATTTTCTCCATTCTGCCATAAAATGCTTTTGCATTGTTAGAAAGGCTGACAAATACCACTGGAATTCAGAAATGAGCCTGAAGTGAAAACTTCAGTGAGTGTAACTGAACCAACTGCAACCCACTGCACTTCCACTGTGTGGAAAATCCATTTACACAATGGGATTTGGGTACTCCACTGCCAGCTTTTCAGAGCCAGAAGCCTTTGTGGAGGAAGGAGAGATCCATATTTATGCAAGGCCTGTATGAAATACAGGATCTACGGGTCTGGATTCTCCCCAGCTCACTCGGAGTCACACAGCTTTATTCTGATCTGCAGCTGAGATGGAAGAATGATCCAAATGCAGCTAAAGCCCCAATTCAGGGAAGCAGCAGAAGGGAAGATATTAGGGTCAAGTCCCCAGCATGACTCCAGAGATTTTGTTGACTTTACCAGCAGCAGAGCATTCTAAAAATACTGGGAAGCTTTATTAGTTGAGCCTGAGATGGAAATGCATACATGTCTGTAATTTCAAGTTTGCAGCCATATTTCACCTGTTTTCTTGTCCACACAGACTAGAAATAGTCAGTAGTAACCAATATAACCTGGCTTTGCATTCTTGTAACACCCTTATTTAAGGATGCTGAAGGCATTATAATAAATATTATCATTCCAATGAACTTTGCAAAAATATAAATAAGAAGGATTTAAACAAACAACGCAGATTTTCATTGCCCTGCTTGAATTTCTCCTTCCACTCAAATCACCAAAGAAAAAAACAACACACAAACCAATTGCAGGTCTAATCTTTCAGCCTGCACTTACAGGATTAAGAGTTAATACTTCTCATAACTGTAGTCTCAGTCTGTTTTTCTGGTGTCTCAGAAAGAAGTAATTGCAGTAACTTGCAGAGACATTTTATGGATTTCTTTTTATTTGTCTTTAGACATAAACCTTAAAGACTCAAATACGTTCCAGATTTCCTCCAAAACCACAGAAATGTGAAGTTTTTGTAATAAATGAGAGGTTTATAGCAAAATCCTCACAACTTCTCAAAAGCACCAAATGCCATGGGAGTGATCAACGTCCCACAGCAACCCTTCCAACACAGAGCAGAGCCATCCATGGAGCCTCACCTGCTGCACTGATGCACAGAAACTTCCAGCCTTTGAGAGGGGGGCATTCACGACAGCCTTTGGTAGAAGGGGAAGAAATGGCTGTGGGTTTTGCCTGATAATCCTCCTCGCAGCTGATCTGGAGTTACCAGAGGAGAATGGCAGGTGAATTTCTCCCCACTCACAAACACACACACACACACGGAAACAGAACACAAAGACAAACGTGTGCAAAGTGTTTGCCACATCCCTGCTGCCCGAAACCCCAAGTAAAACACAAACTAACAGAGTGTCAGTTTATGCGGTGCTTTATTCGGGGCCCGGGGACCTGCGGACTCGCGTCCAAAGTCAGGATCCCACTGGTTCCCTTTTTCAGAGGGTTTTTATACCCTTTTTACAAACGGTTTTCGTGCAGAGGTACATATTCTTCTAAATAATATAGATACATTCACCTTGTAGATAACATTTTATGTCATAAATCCTTCAAGGTTGCTTATCCTAGGACTATAGTGTTCTCCCCCTTCATCTCTCTCTCGCCACTACCCACCACCAGTACTTTATTTATGATTATACTTCAACCTTATCACTAACAGTTCTGCATGCTCTGCTAATTGTTTTCTCAGCACAGCACATTCCTAAGTTGGTTTCCCAGGGCCTACTCTGGAAACTGCAGTCTCCAAGCCTTAGCATTACTACTACTATTATGGTTTATACACTTTATATTCTAATATTCAGGATTTCTAGTCCATACGGTAACATCCCTGCGTGCCTCAAAGGCAATCCTCGTGGAGAAGTGAAGTATTTGTTGATGGAAATGTCAGTAAGTGGGAAGTGCTGATAAATGAGTGCCAGGCTGCTGTCAGCAGGATGCAGAGCAAAGCCTGGCGCTGGGAGCAGGCAGTGGGTGACGGTGGGCACTGACTGCAGCCACGGCACAGCAGGGACACACAGGATCACAGGGGACCTCAGTGCTGCTCAAGCCCTAAAATCTGACACTTCCCAGCGGCTGAAGCCTAGAAATGCAAACCAGACAGTTCTTCCTCCCTTTCTTAGCAAACACGGCGTGATTTCTGAGAGCTTTGTACCCCAAGGCTTTGCACAGTGCAGGTCAATCCTGCGGGCTGGCAGCTGGTGATGAGGTGTCCACAGGAGGGTGAGTGACCACGAGCAGTGTGTTCTCACCTCCCAGAGCCAGGAACTCAAACATGAGAGCATCCTGTACATCCCTGGCTTCCCCCCTCTAATGCTGATACAGTGTTCTGTGTTCAGGGAATATTTGTCACTGCTGAGACACGGATGTCACCGTGCAAGCAGAGCTCTTGCCTCTCCCCGGGCAGCCTGTTCTGAGCTTGACAACATTTTGGTGATGAAAATTTCCCTAATATCCAACCTAAACCTCCCCTGGCACAACACCAGGCTGTTTCCTCGTGTCCTGATGTCGCTGTCATGTGCTTTGGAAGGAGAAGCAGATCTGCACAGGCACAGCCGTTCAGAACCCAGGACTGAGCCTGGCTGTTCCCCGCTGCACTTCTTGTATCCCTTCACCTTAAACGGCTGAAATCCCCATCTCAATGGGAAAGATCCTAATCTACCATTCTTCAGGGCTGAGATCACTGATCCGTAAATTCACTCCTGCCACTTGACCAGGCTTTAGTGAAGACTCAGCAGGAGAGAGCTCCTTTAACATCAAACTTAGGAAATTCTTAGCAAAGAATTCTCTGTGTAATTAATTCCTTGACCGCTACCCAAGGATACTTTGAGTGCAAATACACTCCCAGCCTGTAATGATTATGCTAATCTAGAGAAGAGAAAAGACGTGTTGTGTATTAATCAAAGTCATGAGCTCAATTTCTCATTGTTCTTGGACTAAGTGATCAATACAGCAAAACTCACTTGCTACAAGTACGGAGGGGCTCTAGGAGGAATTCACATTTATCTTGTCCCTGTGAAGGAAATGCAGCTAAGGAAGGTTCCTCATATCAGAAAGTTAAAAGGAGCATTATTCACCAGGATTTAGGAAATGCTGCTTTGTCATAGGGCTCAGAGCACACAAACTGCCATCTCCACTCTCTCCAGAGTATCACGGACTCATAAAACCACAAGGGATTAATCAAATGTCTTTGGGGAAGGTTTTTTCTTCATCTCCCAAAGAGCAGTTGGACGTCATTCCTATAAACAAAGACAGATATTCCCTTTATCCTGTCTACCACAACCTGTGTTTTCAGAATTGCAGGGTTATTTCTGTGCTGCCTGACAGGAACACACAGCACAAAGTCTCTCCTCCCCATGGTCTGTGAACGCTGTTTGTGCCCCCGAGGGCACTGCCCTTTGCTCAGGTGCCACAGGCTGCTGCCAGCAATGCCAGGCACTCTGATTTAAAACACCTCATCAAAGGACAGCCAGGATCCCACAGCCAGCTGGGACTCAGTAATGGTCTCAGGGCTGTGCGTGTGCTGAGACACAGAGAATTCATAAAACTTAGGGAGACATCCCAGCCACCTGTAAAGCTCATTTCAATCCATGGGGGACAAGAAAAAAAAAAAAGGAACACTGAAACTTCTGCTGGAACTGAGTTCGAAAGAGTTGCCAGGAGTAATTTGCAGCTGCTGGCTCCAGTCTATATGGAAAAAAAAAACTTTATTCTAAAATCATGTTCTAGGTAATTCACAATGGAAGGTGTTGTGGAAGTGACCATTTCCCTGTGTGAGGCTGCCACTGGAATACAACCTGCATCATCAGAGCAGCTCACACACTCACACTGAAGCTCTCTGGAAACTATCCCGGGTGACACACAGCTCTGCCGGGTCCCTGAGCCCCACAGAGCACAGAAAACTCAGTGTGAGGGAGTCAAACACTCCTCAGCAGGGATTTCGTGCCCTTGCACACCCAGTCCTTGCTGTCACCTCGCACTGAGAGCCTCCAGCCCTTGCCCAGCTCACAGGAAGGCGAGGGCAGAATTTCCATCCCAGTCCCTGCCGTGTCTCTCTCAGTCCCTGAAGGACACGAGGATGATTTTACCCACACCCAGCCCGTCCCAGTGAAGGACCTCCCTCCCCGTGGCACAGCCAGGGAGGATTTCCCAGCCCAGCCCCTGCTGTGCAGGCTGACAGCTCATCCTGCCTCCTGCGTACCTGCCACGCCATTAGCACCAATAACTCATCGGGAATAAACACCTTCCATCAGTTAGCTCGTGTTGTTAGCAGGCAACCTGAATGTATTTTCCCAGTACAGTGCAGAGAGATCAATAAGTATTATACTCTAATCAGCAGGTAATAGGACTTAAGCAGCCAGTCTTGTCAATAGAGCCATTAACTAACTAATTAAAGGAACCATTAATAAACGCATACAAATTGATTTCAACTTTTCTAAAGAGTAAGATCATACCAAAGAAAATTCTGCTTTGAACATTGTGCCAGCTTGCAGGGCAGCTGAGTGAACAGCAGAAAATGAATTTTCTTGTTACAAGCTACCTGTACAAGTTAAACTGCTTGTTACCTGGCACACTTATTTACTTCATATATATATATATATGCTGAAAATCAATTTTTCAAGTATTTGCTTTTTTTTAATGAGTCATCACATTATCTCAACAAAGCTATTTCCCCCCCAAATACGAATTTCAAATTCTTTCTCTTTTTTGATACACCAGAAAGGGAAACCACAAAACATGGAGCTCAAATGCAAATTTTCCTTAAGGTAATTTTAAAAACAAAACAGATGTCAATTTGTAAAGATCCCATAAAGGCTTGCCATGCTAGGGAATAAGATCAGGGAAAGCACATGTATCAAATATATGAACTGGGAAAGCAGAAATGACTCTAATTAGAAAGTTTTTCCTCCTGCTGGAATCTAAAGAGATAAATTCTGTTTCCTGTCGAAGCAAAGTAAATCCAGAGTAATCCCCCAGAACCTGCTCCACCATTGTATCAAGGTAACAAGGAGCTGAATTTAGTCAGGGTTCTTGAGAATCAGATTAAATTAAGCCCTGCAAGTGGTACCTACACCCATTTGTAGAACAGGTTCATGCTTGAATCAGCAGAGGATGATGATGGGCTGAGATGAAGGCAGGGGATTGTTAATGAACCTTTCCAAGTGTCAGGTTCATTAAACACCTCCAGAGTGCCCTGCTGCTCCCAGGGGCTGTGCCACACACTGGGACATTAAACTGGACACTTCTGTTTCTGCATTTGGGAAAACCAAAAGCATGTGCAGGATTTGTTTTTAAGGGCTCTTCCCTCCCATCCTCTCAGGTTACAGAAATCCCAGAGAATTTGTCTTTTGCCCACATAGAAGGAGCTGCGATTTTACAGCAAACCTGGAATATTTTGTTCTATCAGAGAAACATGAAACATGCTCTGAATGTTCCCAGGCCACCTGCAGGGAGAAAGTCAAGTAAAATTTACAGTTCAGAGAGGCAAACACCGAAAGCTTTGGGAAAGGATAATTTAATACATCTGTCACACTCGATTACAGAGTCTGCAGTAATCCAGCACATCCATGGCTCTCCCTCTTCATCCACAGAAGAGCCAATTGCCCAGGCTCAGAATTAAACATCTGTTTCACAAAACACAGATATTAACCTCCAAGTTTCGTTACGAACCAATAAATTCCAGCCACTCAGCACTACTCAGGAGCAGGTGTTGTGTCCATTACACACACTGCTACAGCCAAACCTCAACCTAAGCCACTGCAGGGACTGAATTGTGAAGATACTCTGTGTGGGCTGTTATTAATGCAGGGATACAGAAGCTTCTTTTACTAATGCAATATAGTTATTTTAAAACGTTCTGCTGTGGTTTCTGTCACTGGTTACATAGATATAAATCAATATTTAGACATAACAGAATCAAGTATTGTAAAACAAACAAACACACAACTGGCAGCTTTACATACGGGAAAACATCAAATCGTGTTTCCATATTAATCACAAGGCTTTTGAACAGTATAACAATTATTTCACTGTTTTAATTGTTATCTATCCTTAGCACATACAAACCATCACAAATAAAGCAGGAAGCAGTCCCAACCATGACTTTTTATTTTCAAGTAAACCTTCACCACTTTGGAAATAAACAATCCATGCTGGATGGGTTTAGTCAGGCTCCTCAGGAGCAGAAAAAATGGTGAAATTCCTCCGAGAGAGGCAAATCCTGCCCCCAGTGCTGCAGTGAAAATCCAGAACATCACCTGGAGCACGAGTCTCTGCATGAGCTCCCTTCTCCTCCTTCCAAATTCCCCCAGACACCAAACTCATGAAGGACAAAGAGCTGCTGTGCTCTGCAACAGCTCAGCATGAGCAGCAATGGAACAACAGCATTCATGGAACAACATTCATGGAACAACAGCATTCATGGAACAACAGCATTCATGGAACAACATTAATGGAACAACATTCATGGAACAACAGCATTAATGGAACAACAACATTAATGGAACAACATTAATGGAACAACAGCATTAATGGAACAACAGCATTAATGGAACAACAACATTAATGGAACAACAACATTAATGGAACAACATTAATGGAACAACAGCATTAATGGAACAACAGCATTAATGGAACAACAACATTAATGGAACAACAACATTAATGGAACAACAACATTAATGGAACAACATTAATGGAACAACAGCATTAATGGAACAACAGCATTAATGGAACAACAACATTAATGGAACAACAACATTAATATAACAACAACATTAATGGAACAACATTACTGGAACAACAGCATTAATGGAACAACATTAATGGAACAGCATTAATGGAACAACAACATTAATGGAACAACAACATTAATGGAACAACAGCAAACATGAGACCAGCAAATGAGCTTCAACACAAGCTGCACTCATCATAAATCAAACTCTGTCCTGAACCTTCCTCACGGGCTGCACATCTCAAATCATCCTAATTCAAGAATATTAGAAATAAAATGCTGTGAAAAGGAAACATAACTCACACTTGTTTAACCTCGTGACACGCCATGGCACCAGGAATTCCTTGCTAAGAATGTTTTATAGAATTCTTTCCCTGCAGGCTTCAGCTCAAATGTGCACAGCACCTTAGCTGGCATTGTCCCTGATGGCCAAGCTGTCCACACAAATTGAAATTTGGTAGTGAAAGCACATCTTTAGTGTCTCAGCCTTTCAGGGATCACATGAACACAGATTTACAGCAAAATGCAAAGAACACCAGCGCTGGGAACTGTTCTGCAATGTCACTGGGTCACTCCTAAACCCTCTCCCTGGGAACTGTATTTCCCTGGCCCAGGACTGTTTATCACAGAGTTCAGGGGCAATTGTGAAGCCTGATAACTTGAAATAAATGAGAAGATGAAAAGACTGGGATGACTGGTAAATGATGAAAATTAATCTGTGTCAGTCTCTAAGCACAAACAGAACTTTGCTTCTCCAAAGGGTCATGGATTAATTCCATTTCAAAGCACATAATTACAACCCTCTTCTGTTTCTTGAGGACATTCACAATGTTGCAGAGATTTTCCAAAAATATTATCTGGCATTTCTAAAACTGTGCCTATAATGTATTTTAAAAAGCATTATGTTAGCTGTCTCTAAACATATCTCTACATCTTTTTATACTCATGCCTTAATAGGCAACTGCAAAATGAGTACCAATTAGCTCCTCAAAAGTAGATAAGGATGACCAGTCCTTAAACCAGATGCATATTCCAGAAATCAAAACTGCAGAAAAGCCATTTAACCCAACAGAAATGGAACAGAGGCACAGGATCTGGCCAAAATATGAACCTTCATCAGGAAAAAATACACACCAGGCCTCCTGAAAGTCTGTACATAGTAACAGGACCATGAGAAGGTTTTGTCCTCAGATTTTCCTAAGCAAAGTTATCAAAAGGTAATCGAGGCCAAATTCCCTTGAGAAGAAAAACAAATCTACCAAAATAGCTACCAACACATCCCATGGATTAAAGGTTATTTTAAAAGCCAACAGGTCAGGAATACCTCTCTTCCTCCTCTCCCTCCACAATTCTATCTAATTAGATTGAATGCCTTTTTATTTTGCTCAGTGCAGAGAATTTCTGAAATCCCAGTTTAATCAAGCCTGAGTCCTACTACTCCTCTGAGGCACCATTTTCTTCAAAAGCCATAAACTTCAGCTGAGGTTGTGGTAATTTTACAGTATTTTTACCCTCCTTGAATTAATAATAACAAAAATCTAACAGCATCCCAGTGTCTTTTATTAAAGCACTTAATTTCTGATCCTTGGGATGTTCTCCTTGATGCCAAGACCTCTCTGATTTGTCCCTGCCAGACATTCAGAGCAGTAGGAGGATGCTGGACCCTCGGGATGGGTGTGATGCCATCCCAAAGGATCCCAGGAACCACACAAAAACACACATTCACTGCTCCCTCAAATTCAGGGCCGAGTTTTGACTCTGATTGTGGCTGCATAACCCCAAAGACAGGGCTTGAAATCTGATTTTTATCTTTGATTGGAATGCTACCACAGTTACAGCAGTTTCCATCAGAGCTGCCTCTGGCCACAAGAGGCACTGGGCTGCAGAAAGTTAAAAAGTTCTTTTTGCAGTGTCACAGAAGGGCTGCCAGGAGCTGCTTTTGGTGCATTAAACAGGCCCCAGTGCTGAGCACTAAAAATGCCCTTAGTCTAAAAACACAGAGGGACCCTTATCAAGGTAAAACAGGAATTTCAGTTCCAGAAAATTCAACCTGGAAAGCAACAGCTTTTAATTACCGAGGTGACAATCAACAGGAGCAAGCTTTGCCCTTTTAAAGGTGAGCAAAATAAGGAGAATGCTCCTTTTTAAATGTGCAGTACCAGAGTCAGTGCAAAGGTGAAACAATGAATAAAGGTCTAATTGCAGGTTTGATGTTATAAGTGGAGAGACTAGAGGGCCTTAGAGGCTGTAAAAACAGTAAATTGGGTTAGTGGCTTTAAGACCTGAACTCTGGACAAGAGTGTCACCTCCCTGTGTGTGTCCAGGACAGGGAAATAAAGGCAGGAACCAGCAAAGCCACACCCAGCCCCATAAATAAATAAATATTGAATCATTCCAATGATTTAACTCAAATCTCAGTAGCCAGTGTCTCTAACATTATACACAATCAGCTCACCTGCCTGAAGCCTGTAAAAACACATGAAAAAATCAGCTGTATATAAAATTCTTAACGTGTGAAAAGGGCTTGTTTTCTAAAAATTGGAATTTTGTTCTGCTTGGAATATGTCTGATTTAACAGAATGCTCTGAATATCATCTTCTGGGGCCACCAGCTGTGGAGAGTGAATATCCTGATCCAGCTCTGAAACGATGTAAGAGGAATTGAATTTCAGAAGGCAGATACGGATTGTTCTCTGTATACAGGAAGCATGAAAGCTTTATTTGGGAATGATAAGAACCTGACTTGCAAGACAGCCCTCTTTTGTGCAGTCCTGAAAAGGGAGAATGCAGCTCAGTGCCGTGATCAGTGAAACTCTTAACGCCACTCCAAAAATGTGAATCTCTTTGGGAGGACATCAGGACGTGCTGATGTTCATTTGCCTCAGGCTGGGCTGATTTGGCTGCTCCTCCACAAACCCCCGAAATTCCTGAGGCTCTAATCCGATTTTTGCCTTCTGACAAAGGCAAAGACTAACTAGTTAACTAGTTCGAATCTTCCAACTTCTGCTGCACACAGGACTGCCACCGTATTTCCCAGGATTTTACGGGGTTTCTTTGCTCTTTCAGCAAATTCAGGCTTGGCTCTAACACACAAAGATGTGAAAGAACCTGATATCTGTAAAACTGTTTCAAGGTACTTGTAAAGCAATCTCAAATTCTACATCGTGGACATGGGTTTGGGGTGAATGATGAACTTTCAGATATTCGTGACTGATCTGAAAGTGACTTTGAATTTCAAGACCAAGAAGTTCCGCCATCAGAAGATAACACAGGGAAATTGAATATATACAGGGGAACAGAAATTGTGAATTCATCAATTTCATCTATTTCTGTTGTAATAGTGCCAGTTCTTAACACCACATCAGCATCCCTGAATTCCAGACAAGATTCTGTCCCCTGAGCTGGGAGCATTTTGGCTCTTAAATTTAAAACCAGACGCTTCTAAAAGTCTAGCCTTCATCTACAGAGGGAAGAAACGTGCTGCTAAACAAATGCATCAATGCAATGTTATCTTAAAAGCAGAAAAATAATCAACCAAGATAAGGACATTCCTACATCACATATCACCAATATTACGTGTTTCCATGTTTTTATTTTTGTGGAAACAAAAGCTATTCTAATTAAAGAGAAGGCAGCTCCACAAGCCAGACCAGCAAAGTGAAATGCCTTAAGCAGTTCTTTGGAGGACTTCACAATGTCTGACAATTCCAATCTATTAGCTATCCCTCTCTCCACAGAGATCATGATTAGCCAGCAAACTTGCCCTTTCAATTCACTCAAAGCTTCAATCTATTCCATCTGTGCTCTCTGAACCTTTCATTTCCAATAGGTTCAGAGTAATTCAGAGCAGCCAGGGAGGCTGACAAGCTCTGCCCTTCTTTCACATCCTCGGGGCTACACGCTGACATCTTCGAATGAATTCAGAAATAAATACAGTATCGCTGCTTTCACACAACAACATCGTCTATTTGAATTCCATTAAGGAAGCACACAGGTGTAATTAGGAATTGGGCCATGACTCAAACAGCCTCTTGCCCTCATGCTGGTCTCACCATTGTGCTGTAATGGAATAAAAGCGTCCTGTGAGCTCACAGTTTGACCTGCAGGCTGAATGCCTCAGGAGTCCAGATGGACAGAAAAGGTAACTGTGCTGCGGATCAGAGAGCGTCTGCAGGAGTGCTGGCACCTCTGCACACACGGGACAGCAGCGGCACCCGCGACACGTTACCCACGGAATTCCTCTGCTCCTGAGGGATGCTGGAGGTGGGACAGAAGCAGGAAGCTCACACCAGGTGTGATGAGCATTAGGACTTCATCAGTTCAGTCACAGCTCGTGGGGAAGGAAAGAACAGGTGATGATGAGAGGAATGTTGAATTTGTCTTTACAAGTGAGCTGTGGATCAGCCTATAGATAAGACCAGCACTGAGAGATAAAAGAAACAATGGGATGGATTCCACTGATTGATGAATGGAAAGAGATATTTGCCTTTACAAACAAACTGTAGGGCTGCTGATAAATGAAATTGGATATCGAAAGATGAAAGAAGCAACGGGGGGAAAACTATGAATTCTGTAAGAATTAAAAATTAAAAGGGAGGGTTATACATTAGAGGGGAATCTCAGGTATCAGGCGTTCTGGGAAGTCTGTGCCTCTCAAGTACCTCAGCAATGGGGAAAGGGAGAGGCTTTCCCTCCCCATCAAAAATTTCAACTATACCATGAAAAGCAATTAATGAGGAAGAAGGTACTGACCCTATTTGTTATACAGAATTATCTAACTGTCATGGCTTATCTTATAATTAAAATTATTACCATTCTATTGTTTAGAAGTGTCTCTGTTTCATACCTGCAGTGAGATGTTAGTTTGCTGAGGCCTAGCAGCTGCAAATGGCAATTATAAATATAATTATAAATATACCAAGTGATCACTGTCAAGCTCCTTTCCATTTTGCCTGGTTTCTGTGCTTGAACAACAGCTCAGGTTGAACATGACCTGGTTCTATAATCATGGTATTTTCTGCAAGGAAATGAGAATGGGAACAGATCACTGGATGTACAGTCTGATGCTACAAAAAGCAAGCATTAATTGCAGCCTATGAAGGCACTCAGCCCTTTTTCATGTGAGATCTGGTGAGTGTGTGGCCTCGGGGTGAGATTATTCACAGTCCCATCTCTGTTGGAAAGCTTTTCTTTTTGCTCCGTTAGTTTTCCATCAGATCGAGGAGCTCAACCACCTCAGTAGGCAACTGCAGTATGACTGGAGCTGGTGCCTGCAAACAAAAACCCCAACCTCTATAAATGAGGAAAAAATATTAGTTTTCAGCTGTCTCTGTGAGCTCTCTGCATGGCTCATTACTCAACTGCAGAAATGCCAATGGCACACAGGAAAGAGACTGCAGCAGCCCCAGCTGAGGCAGCTCTGCCATCCCTGCTCCTTTGCACATCAGGAAAGAATCATTCTGATTTTTTTTTTTTTCTGTTTACAGCTTACAGTCTAGATTAAAGTGAACAAAATCCAACACACAAAATACAGCAAAGCACCAATGGTCAACTACTGCACCTGCACTCCCCCTGTAGAGTTTTTTAATTTCCAGGAAAGGCCTGTCAGATGCATTTTCTACAGCCAAATTACAAAAATCCTCAACGTTGTTCCTGTGAAGTTAGACCTTGACTCGTGCAGGCTCACTGTTCCCAGCTGTGTTTTCACAGCACTTAGCCCAGTTCTGGCAGCAATGCTGTGAGCTTTCATTATTTCCTCCTCGGGAGCTGTGTGGCATCTCCAGGAGCACACAGTGCAGCATTTCCCTGCTCCCGGCTGACGCCTCCTCGTGCAGGGCAAAAGGCAAGTTCTGCTGGAGAGCTGAGAACGAAGCAAAAACCTTGCCAGCATCAGCCCTGGCCAGCAGGTCAAGGGAAGACACTGAGAGTATTTGCAAAGTGTGAGAGCTTCCATTATGCAAAGGCTGGAATGTGCAGAGAGACTTTTTACTACTGTAAAAGATGTGAGAATGATGAAGCTTGCATGCATGGGAGAATATTTTACTGCAAAAACAAAAGGAGTTATTTCCAACTACAATGCAAAGGAGTAATTGAGCATCAGTTGTTCGGATTTTCTTTTCAGGTGGGTGAAATAAACCATTTCACATGAGATTATTGAGAAAATAAGCAAAACTCTGTCTTGGCTGCTGCAGCTTGCATTCAGCATAAGCAGAATTAAGATTTATTTATTCCATGAAAATTTATGGTAGTTTAATATTGTCTTAGCCTGACACCGAAGTGTAAAGAAGGGATTGTGTCTTCTTAATTTAAATTGCTTTTTTTTGGAGAAGCCCACAGAGCACAGCTACTCTGAAGTTCTTTATGGTGCACCTTTCACCATCCCACCTTCACTATCAGCTCTTAGTCTGCAGAGTAGTAGCACAACACAGAGTTCCATCTTTATTTCTTCTTCTTGTCTTCCAACTTCCATAAATTTCTTCTTGCTTGCCCTCAATCTTAATTTTCTGGGCTCCCAGCCTAGAGTTTCAATTATTTTCTGATAACTCCTATAGGTCAGTACTAAAGTTCAATGTCATCCTAAATCTAAGATTATATATGGTCTGTTTTCCTCTGTGATTCCTTCTTTTATCCCACTGCTGAAAACAAGACTTGGTAGTGGAAGGAGAACAGTGGCAGCACTGACCTATAAATAAGGGGGCAAGAGAAAGTGCAGGAGTTATGGAGGGATTCACTTGCTGAGTGTCTGAGAGAAACATTTATTCAGAAATTGGAGGAGAAAATGACGAGGCACTGAAGTACCAATTGCTGAGGCTTGGTCAGATTTAGACTCGAAGGAATACAAAGATCAGCTCTTCCCAAGACAGATGTCAGAAGAAAAGTGCCACAACAATTCCACAGGCTGCAGGGGAGACTTTGATAGTGCCTGTTTGTAGGGAGAAGACAGAACAAGTGGGAGAACGTGTAGTTCTTGTGACAAACTGATCTGCAAGGAGTCAAAGAGAGCCCAGAAGGGGCTGAGGGAACAGAGCAGAGTCACCACAGATGGGAGGGTTACAGGGCTGCTCTTCTCAGGCAGAAAACAAATGAGGATGTACTTGTAATGAAAAAAAGGATGGGTTCAGCACTCACAGGATGAACTGAGACACTGGGAAAGCCCTCTTACACCAAACAGCACCATGCAGGGTTATTTCAGCATTTGGGAGGGAATCTTCTTCACCCCTGGATCTTCACTGTCCCCCAACAACTTTCCAGACACCTTGTAGACCATAAAGAACTGAGGGTTAGGAGAGTTAACTGTCTGAGGAATTATCATCTGACCTACTACAACAGCCAAAATCCTACCAGGTCTGGGAATGCTCCCCTCTGCACCTAAATCTGAATTCACTGCTCCTCACTTGGGCTGCCAAAGCCCAGAGCTGGCAGCACTGCAGATATGCTGCCAAAGTCATCCTTCTTTTCTGGAGCTGCTGAAAGGAGAGCAGCTGAAGAGAATCTCTTCATGAACCCTCATTTTTTATTATTGATGCAATTTGATTATTTGATGAGAACCTATAATGCACACGCAGACATTCTAAGCACCAAACTATAAATACAGGAACAAAGGCCTGCTATATTTAGTATTCCCCACTCACAAGCATTTGTCTTTCTTCAGTGTCTGATCCAAACCAAACTCCTAATTCTGATAGGAACAGATGAAAGGATGGAAGGAGCACATGACTGCATAGAAATAGAATGAAAACAAACAAATACATGCTTCACCAGTGATTATTGTACCATTACTCTGATCCACTGCTGCTCAGATAAAGAGGCTAAATAAAAAGGCAAAGCAAAGACCCAGTTGTGCTGATATTTGTATTGGAAACTGCTGCAGCTGACACAGCAGGGAACATCTTCAGCAATATCCAAAGTTATGACAGGACAAATGGGGAAAAAAAGGTAACAGCAGCAGCAAACTCCTGTGGAAGATCACAGCTCTTAAGTATTCACCTTAGTTAGCTTTACACAAATGAATAATTAACAACAACAAAGGAGCACTGAGATAGCACTCAAAACATCGTCCTGTTGGACAGCATTGGGGAAATGCCACCTCTTTGTCAAGGGAGTTCAGTGATATTTTCTTTATATTCTTTCTAACCTGAAATTGGATCCAGGTCAGACTTCACGTAATTTAGAAAAAAAACCTAAATGCTAACGAACAGGATTGTGTCTGATTCTCTGTGTGCTCATACAAGGCAGCTCAGAAGAATCCATTTATTTTGACTCTTTCAATTTCCATGTCCCATCAGGAACACAGGGACCAGCCAACAGTTTCTTTCACCATCTCATTACCACCACTGCCCACTATGTTCACAACTTACCCAGCTGAAGGAGCTTAAAATAAACCCCAAAGACTGGAAGGGGCAAAGAAGGAATGAAGTATTTCTAAGATCTGCACCATCTGTCAAAAGACCTATTTTTTCATAAGGGGTTTGTTGCATTGTTAATACAGACATTGAAAATATTTTCCTTAGTAGTTTATTAACACGGATTACAACAGAAATAAATACAAAAACATCTTTATGACATCTTCTTATAAAAAGCTTTTTATGTTCCCTTTCTCATGCTGCTGTTTGCAAAGGCTTAGGCAGCATATTAATTGTAACACCAGGGAATGGCATCTACTCAATCTCTGAGAATATTTTAACCACATAGATGCTTTCATGATATCTTTATTTTTTTCCTTACCCCACTCTTCTATTCTTACAGGCCTCTGAGCACTTCACGTTGTCCAGCAATCAGAATGTCACATTCCAATTTTTAAAATAGATGCAAGAAATTAATTTTCATGTGGTAAAATGTACAGCAGATGCTGTACAGCTGCAATTAAACCGGATCCTGCTCTGAACACCTTGTATTCTGAGCAGACAAGACAGTTTAAAAAAAGGCAAAGCAGGGACCTGGAGTGATTTTTCAAAGGTTACAGAAAGCCAATGGGTACCCTCACTCCTAAATCACCATCATGAACCACTACATTCCCCTGCTCTCATAAAGAACAGAACTCTAACAAGGTAAAACGATTGCATTTTTGTAAAAGGATAATAATACCTGACTTTAAAAAATGGGATGGAAAATAATGCTTTATAAGGTCGTTTTCAAAAATAAACTAGTGCTATTAGAGGGCCATTCCAAGCTATCAGTCATTTTCCCACTTTAGAGCCTATCAAACAGAGACATTTCTGCTCCACAAAATATCAAACACTATGAAATCCTCAATTTTGCTGGAGATGCCAATGTTCACGTGTGGCTTGTCTGAAGAGATTTTGTTTATTTTTAAAAATGCCGAGCATGCTGCCAGGGCTGTAGTACAGCCTGGCTCAGTGGAAACCCATTAAAAGCACTTTGCTGGGCAGATGGTGTCAAAGAGTCGGGAGCACAGAACAGGATCCCACTGTGCACAAGCGTTCAGTATGCAAGAAATCATCTCCTGTCAGACGGTGCTGCAGGGGACACAGCCGAGCACGGCAAAGCCAGGCGAGCTCCCAGCCCCAAAATATGGAAAAGGACGTGGAACAAGGGAGCACAAAGTGGGGAGCCCCAGTGAGATGTGCACAGCAGAGCGAGCTTTACAAACAGCACACGGCTTTTGTTCACTGAGGGGTGACCGTCCCTGTCATGAGGAGGGACAGCACAACTCAGGTGAGATTTTGAGAAGCGTCCTTTACATTTTGAACCCCCATCTGTCACACCGTGACTCGCAGGCTGCTGGGCAGGTGGCACTTCAGCACAATTCTGCGGGTGGGGACAGAGGAACTCCTCAGTGCCACCTGGAAATGGCCTCGCAGCCCTGCCAAGTCCCGGACCAGCCGTGCACCACCCAACACAGCAGCACGCTGCATGGCTCCTGCTGCATGGCTCCTGCTGCATGGATCCTGCTGCATGGCTCCTGCTGCTGCATGGCTCCTGCTGCTGCATGGATCCTGCTGCTGCATGGCTCCTGCTACTGCATGGCTCCTGCTGCTGCATGGATCCTGCTGCACGGATCCTGCTGCACGGCTCCTGCTGCATGGCTGCTGCTGCATGGCTCCTGCTGCATGGCTGCTGCTGCATGGCTCCTGCTGCTGCATGGCTGCTGCTGCACGGCTGCTGCTGCATGGCTCCTGCTGCATGGCTCCTGCTGCTGCATGGCTCCTGCTGCATGGCTGCTGCTGCATGCTGCTGCTGCATGGCTGCTGCAGCATGGCTGCTGCTGCTGCATGGCTCCTGCTACTGCATGGCTCCTGCTGCTGCATGGGTCCTGCTGCATGGATCCTGCTGCACGGATCCTGCTGCACGGATCCTGCTGCATGGCTCCTGCTGCATGGCTGCTGCTGCATGGCTCCTGCTGCACGGCTCCTGCTGCTGCACAGCTTCTGCTGCTGCACGGCTCCTGCTGCACAGCTCCTGCTGCTGCACAGCTCCTGCTGCACGGCTCCTGCTGCACGGCTCCTGCTGCTGCATGGCTCCTGCTGCACATCTCCCCCTCCCACTCTGCTCCCGAGAGAAATGACCGCTGTGTTTGTCTTCTGATCCCGTGCGTGAGCACAGCAGCTCACAGAGCCCCTGCCTCTGCGTTAGACACATCCGAAACCCAACAGACGCAGGGAAAATGAGTGTCCCAGTATTCCCTGCACTCTGCACCGCGTGTGGCAATGAACTTGCAGCGTGTGCTCAGCTTCTCCTCTGCACAGGACACAGTCAGTGCTCAGCCCTGCCCCAAGTCCAGTGCTGTGGACACATGAAGGGATCCTTCTTCATCTCTACAGCCACAAACGTGTGACCCTGGGCAAACCACATCCTATCTTCGCTTCTGAGAACAAGATAAGGATGACAGGAGTGTGACTGCAGGTACATGGTGTATTTACAGGTTTATCACGCTGCAAAGTTTTGCAGGTCTGAGTAGTTCTTTCAACAGGAGCTCAAAACACAATCTACAGAAAGAACATCAAGCCCTCCTTCAGAGCAGGAAAACCTGACAACGCCCCACTGCTAGCAGCAAAGCAGCAAGTCAAAAGGAGGAATCTGACACACACAGACAAGAAAGATAACAAACCCATGTGCACCAGCAAATCAAAATTAACCAAGCAAGGCTGATTACATTAGGACAGAGATGCAACACTAAAGGATAAATAGAGATATTTCAAATATAAGTAGATGCAAATCACCATTGCTTTCATGAAGTAGAATGAGTCACCATGGCTCAGCAGAAAATGGAGGATACAATTATGTGCTAATCCAGAATCTTTGGTGAGTGGATTGAAGATTAATTGGGATTTTTCCTTCCCTATACTGTGGATTAGATCAATATTTACAGACACCACTGACTAGTTACCTCTGCCAGCTCTGGGTTCCTCCTCTTGCACAATGAATTTACATAATATAAACTGAAGACATAAAACTACGCTTTTAAAAATATAAATGAAAAGCAAGTGATGTTGAGGGCCCACAGAATTCAAGATTTTGAGACCATTCAGCATTAGATGAGACTACACTCTGTGACTTGGAGGATTTTTTTTTAGCATGCAGGACATGCAGACTCATCTGTGTGATTATCTGGACATCTGCCTCGCTCCTCAGCAAGAGATCTGCAGACTGTCTGCTCCACAGTCTGCCTCTCTTGAAAGCAAACACATCAAAAGACAAGATGTGGAGCATCGTGGTTCAGCTGGAGAGCAGCTCCTGGTGTTCCTCAGTCCATCCCCAAGCTGTGTCCCCAAGGGTAAAGAGTGTCTTGACATCTTCCCACTCCTCTGCTTGTGGCACTTGTTATTATTACCCCTGCTGTATTTTTTATACATGCCCAGCTAACTGATTTCTTCTGTTGTTTTTGTAAGAGTTACATTATTCAATAACCTTCCCCTTCTCACAGTTCAGAATCTACATGGTCCTTTTCAGATGTGGGTCTGTTTGCTTACAAACCATTACCACAGCAAATTTCTGAAATGCTTTAGCCAAAAGTCTTTATTTGCAAATAAAACCCCAAAAAACTAAACAAACCAAATCAATTCAAAGTAACTTTAAAAACAGAGCCAGATGGGCCTGTGAGAAGGTGAAGTGACTACAGGAGGAGGAAAGAAGCCTTCTGTTTTGTAAATCCGGGGAAATGTGGCAACATCAATGAGTCCTCTACCAGCCTTTTATCCACTGCTTGTACAAGAAGCCAAAGTGCATTTTGCTGAGCCACTTCCAGGGAGACAATTGTCTGCAGCACAGAAAACCCCCTCAAGGAACTTTTCTGGAAACCTTGATTAAAAAATCCCAGCAGTGAGGGTGTGAGAACAAAGCAGCATCCTCTGTGTGCAGAGCAGGAGCTCTGAGGCAGCTCATTGACCCCAGAGTGCAGATGCCAGCAGTGAGTGGCAGGGTTCTCCTCTGCTCCACTGAGCCACTGCTCAGGGCACACTGAAGCCAACCTCTGCTGCAGAGGATCACAAACACTCACAGCAGCACTGCCCGTGGCTGGAGCACCGAGGGGACACCCAACAGCTCACAGCAACACCTCCAACCACCACGCTTCGTCTCACTACAGTGGATTTTCTCAGCCCTGTAAGGAAAAGAGCCACCTAACCTCCTGAAAGAAATCCGGAGCATCTTACACAGTGCCCTGGGATTGTCACAAAGGGCTTTGTTTACGAGCAGACACTAACTGGGATGCAGGCTGAATGCAGCCTTGTTACTTCCACTTCCTCCCCTCGGTTTTTTCTCGCTTGCTCACAGAAGGTTTCTGGCTCTGGTTTCACAACACTGCTCAGATGTTCTATGAATCACCACTGGTGTGTGGGCTACAGGCTGAAAAACACCACTCCAGAAAACTCTGTCTGCTCTGAATTCCAGGCTGCTGAAGGCACTGACATCCCCTGTCCTGGCTGCAGTGGGCTCAGGATCCATAGCTGGGTGTAACTCCCATGGCAGGGCTGTGGGTTACACCCTCCTCTGGGTCCACTAAAGTTAAAGTTTGCACACTTTTGCATCAGTGTGCTTTGGAAGATGAAGAGTTTCAACGCCTTGGCTTTGTGGGGCCATCAGACCAACACCTTACACGGAATTGAGTCTGTTCAAAAAAAGAAGAAATCAGGGACATGAAGAGGCCAATCCTCATCCTCCAGTTAACTGTGCCCACATTTCAACCCCAGGCTGAAGTAGCCTAACATCCTCAAACATGTACTTTAAAGTGCTCATGATAATTAGTGTTATCTACATGTCTCAGAACTACTTAAAATCCACTTCATTTGGAGCTGCCATTAATAATGCAGCAGGCAATACTACAAAGACTGGTGAGAATCAAGTAATTTAATGTACCACTTTATAAACCAAACTTGTGATGAATCTCAGCTTCCCTGCAATCAATCTGTCTGCAGTCATGTTTATGTATCCCAGGACCCGTGACAGACTGCCACTAGACTTGGCATCCACAACCACCTCAGAGCTTGATTTAATGTGAATGCAGCATGAAAAATCAGATTATCTTTCGATTCTCTCCTTTATTAAATAAAACTGATCTTTATTGAATAAAGCTGCTTTTATTAATATCTAAAACATTGGTTGGTGTCACAGAGCCTGCCAGTCCTAAGGAACTAATAAAAGAAAAGACAGAAGTAAAAAATGAGAACATTACAGGGAAATATTAGAAACCAAATCACATTAAGCCAGTATTCCAGCTGACAAATAAAACATGGGTCTAGCTGTGCAATTTTTTTGTTTAGCCTGAATTTATTATTTTTATTGAAAGAAAAGGAATCAGAATGGGGCTTTTCCCACAAGTACTCAGTGGCAAGAAGCACAGCAAGAGTGAAAAAGTGAAAGTTATGTTCCCCTTCCCTTTTATATTGTCTCAAACAACTTCAAGTTCAATGCAGCTGGGACAAAGCACAACAACTTGGGGTTTAAGGAAACTGCTTGAACTTAAAGCTGGAAAGATTGACTTTATTTGGGGGTTTTTGCCTGTAGGCAGAGCTCACAGGAGAAGCTCCTGTGACCACACCTGTACTTTCTGCAAGCTCCATTTTCCCATCCACACCAACTGCACAGCTGGAGCTACAGATGCTGGGGGTGCTCTGTCCACAACAACACCAGCACTGTTACTTTGAGAAAAAAGAATGTGTCCCTCACCATCACAATCACAGTCTGTCAACATGAACTGTAATTCAACCCTGAACTCCTGTCTAGCCACCACAAAGAAGGAGTGGGAAAAAATGCATCTCACAAATCAAATAAAACAATCTTTGATTTTAATCCCATGTATAAAATTATATCCCATTACCAATATACTAGAGAAATGAACCCAAACTAGACATTTGGGGGAGTGGTTTCCTCGTTTCCCCACGCTCACTTTGCTGTAAGAAGAGATTTGCATCACTGCACATGTGCTCTGCACATCTCTAGCAATGGGGAACACCCTGAGGGGATACAAGGAAATCCTGCCTAATAACTTGCCAAGCCTCCATTTCAATAAAATTGAGAGAAAAAGAAAATCAAACCAGCAGCTCTATGGCCTGAGATATCATTAGTGAGCAACTTGCAGGAAGATTTCTGCCCAGGATGACACAAAATGCTCAGCAGAACACAAGCAGAACAAGTCACTAAAATATTCACTTGGGGTTTTACTGTCAAACTTGAAATTTGAAATCAATGAAATCTGCTTTTATTTGGAGACATTAATAATGAAAAAGGACCCTCAATCTTTAATCTCCCAATATAAATCTCAGAAGTGTTTGGCATCTTATGGGAGATGCTGTTTTCATTCTAGACTTGAGCCAGGCATGGAACCTGGAGCTCAAAGTCTTGAAGTTTTTGTTGTACTCCAGTGGAGCTGACGACTTTCCATTTAAATAAGAGAACAAAATGCCTACATTATTGTCCCTGTTGTATATAGTCTGTTTTCATTAACCTCAGCTGGACCTGGCTCTTTTTTGACTGAAGATTTCCCAAGAACTTCTCGCCTTTGATAAGGAACAGCAAAATGCTGAACTGACAGAGGGCAAGCACTGGCCTCCTAGCACTGACTGAAGAAAACTCAGCTACAGACAAAGCTGTGAAATGGAGCTGCCCCAGAAGAAGAGTTCCAGAGCACAGCACCTCTGCCCTGCCACATCCACGTGTTCTTAGACTGTCAGTGCATTAACACACAGGCATTAAACCATCACTGGCAAGCTGGCCTGCTAGGATCTTCAGCTCATCCTTGAAAACAGCATTTCATTTCTCAGGCTGGAGCTCTGCATTTTACAAGATACAAATCGCAATAGTATTCTCAAGTCTTCAACATTATTACCTGAAAGATTTGGAAACCGTGCAGTACAAGGTGTGTTGCCATGGTTCTGAGTAATAAGCAGCAGCCCTATACACAATAGACAGCTGATTGCTGTTGCATGTTAAAAGCTTTTGTATCTCTTTAGGAAAACTTTGTCATCGTGTCATAAATGAGAGAGTTTTTCTATTAGCAACAGAAAAGCATGAAAGAAACATGCCCTGTAGTAGTAATCATGCCTGATTTATTTTCTGTCTGTTCATCTTACTATGTGGAGGGGAGTGGGAATCAACCTTTTACACTGTGAAGTTTGTACTATAAATCTCTGGAACACTCTGCTCTTTCCAGTGCAAGGCATAGCACTGCAGATGGAGTCTGTTACCAAAGAAAAAAATAAATAATTGCATTAAACATAGATACCTGTATTACTGAAGAGCAAAGGCCTGGCACTCACACAGCAGCAGTGTCTTGGGTGAGTCCAAGACCAACAGCACAGCTAATACCAGTGATGCTGCTGGGATCTCGTGTGTCTGATGTCGTGGAATCACAGAATTCCTTAGGCTGGAGAGACCCTGAGACCACTGAATGGCACTGCTAACCCAGCACTGCCCGTTCACCCCTGACACATCCCTGGGCACCTACAGCACACCTAGAGCACCACACCTACAGTATCACACCTACAGCATCACACCTACAGCACCACCCCTACAGCACCACACCTACAGCACACCTACAGCATCACCCCTACAGCATCACCCCTACAGCATCACCCCTACAGCACCACCCCTACAGCACCACCCCTACAGCATCACACCTACAGCATCACACCTACAGCACACCTAGAGCATCACCCCTACAGCACACCTACAGCACCACACCTACAGCACACCTACAGCATCACACCTACAGCATCACCCCTACAGCACACCTAGAGCACCACACCTACAGCACACCTACAGCACCACACCTACAGCATCACACCTACAGCATCACACCTACAGCACCACCCCTACAGCATCACACCTACAGCACCACCCCTACAGCATCACACCTACAGCATCACCCCTACAGCATCACACCTACAGCATCACACCTACAGCACCACCCCTACAGCACCACCCCTACAGCATCACCCCTACAGCATCACCCCTACAGCACCACACCTACAGCACACCTAGAGCACTACACCTACAGCACACCTAGAGCATCACACCTAGAGCACCACCCCTACAGCATCACACCTACAGCATCACACCTACAGCACCACACCTACAGCACCACACCTACAGCACCACACCTACAGCACACCTAGAGCATCACACCTACAGCACCACCCCTACAGCACCACCCCTACAGCACACCTAGAGCATCACACCTAGAGCACCACCCCTACAGCATCACACCTAGAGCATCACACCTACAGCACACCCCTACAGCATCACACCTACAGCACCACCCCTACAGCACACCTAGAGCACCACACCTACAGCATCATACCTACAGCATCACACCTACAGCATCACACCTACAGCACCACACCTACAGCACACCTACAGCATCACACCTACAGCATCACCCCTACAGCATCACCCCTACAGCACCACCCCTACAGCACCACCCCTACAGCACCACCCCTACAGCACCACCCCTACAGCATCACACCTACAGCACACCTAGAGCATCACCCCTACAGCACACCTACAGCACCACACCTACAGCACACCTACAGCATCACACCTACAGCATCACCCCTACAGCACACCTAGAGCATCACACCTACAGCATCACACCTACAGCATCACACCTACAGCACCACACCTACAGCATCACACCTACAGCATCACACCTACAGCATCACACCTACAGCATCACACCTACAGCATACCTAGAACACCACACATAGAGCACACCTAGAGCACCACACCTACAGCACACCTAGAGCACCACCCCTAGAGCCTCTTCCATCCCTCCAGGGATGGGGACTCCACTGCCCTGGGCAGCTGTGCCACGGCTTCACAACCCGTTTGGTGAAGCAATTTCTCCTGGTACATCTTTCAGAAGAGATCTAAGTAACATTTCATTATGAAATCACATATGAACGCTGTAATTGCTGAGTTGGCAATAAAAGAAATGCTGTTAATGTTAATGTTCTTTAAAAATGAAATGCCATTTATTCCAGTCCTGGAATAAACTGCAATCTCAGTCCAACACCATGGGAATGCAGTGTTAGGGCAGCAAACTGAAACATGGTAAAGGCCAGGGAATGAAGAAGTTCATACTCTTACTGCACTGTGAGCCCATCCAAAGCACTGATGATATTGCTTATAATAAAATACATCATTTACAGCCTAGCTGGGCAATCACAAGCTACTGGTGTGCAATGTGAATGAAGCAATCTCTTGAAAAGACTCTGACTTCTAATCCCTGCTGCTAATGCATTTCCAATTGCAACTTTAGAACGACTTTATGTAGGCACTGCATTTAGGGAACATTTGAGAAGACTTACAATTTTGTTCCTTTCTTTCTTTACCTGTTCTGAGGAAAAAAGGAGGAGAATGGAATTTGATACAGGGAACCACCCCAGAAATACATACCTATATATTCTGCCTTCTGCCATTAAGTTCAGATCTGGATACAAACTAATTAGTAAAAATAACTCACTTAATGAAAAAGAAAAGTGCTGATCTCTGGAAGTGTAAAAGGGTATTAGGAATAACTAATAACTAATACCTTTTTTTAACAGGGATATTTATAAGCAGGACTCTTTATCAGTATTTTTGCAAAATCACAGATTAAATGCATTTGCTCTTATTCCCCTCTGAAGACTAAACCACGTGAAAACTTTGTTTTCCTGCCAAAATATAACTGCTGACGCACAGTATCTGCTCGGTAGAAATGTATACTTCTCCTAATTTATATTTCACAGGAATGCTCAGAATCATCTAAATTAAGTGCATTAAAAGTGCATTCACTTTTTGGCTGAGGCCATCGATGAAAACTTTTAAGTTCCGAGGAAGCTTTAAACGCACACAGAAATACAAGCACTGTCTGTGTGCTGCTTTTCGGATTGGAACTGTAAACAAGCTCGAGGGCTCCAAAAGGAATCACGGAGTTGTCTGAAGTGATGCCACCAGGACACCCCAACTCTGTTCAACATGCAGGGTGTCAGACACTGCTACAGCATCTCATCAAAGCTTTTGCATGTTCCACTAAGTGCCTGTTTCTCCGGTCCACTAAAGCACTGCCAGTCAGTCTGACACACGCGATTTTTAACCTGAAAAACGGCACAGAAGGTGACGGTGGGGCAGGCAACTCCAACAGCTTGTACCTCTGGGGATTTCAGATTTCCATATCACAAACCCTTAGCTTCCAGCTAAACTCAGCAGCAGCATCTTCTACCCGATCAAAAGGACAGCGAGGAGGTGACAAATGCCTCGGGAAACTGCCAGACTGTCGTGGTCAGCCAAGGAAAGATCCTTGCACTCACGCTTTGCCATCACATCCTCTGTGGTTTTGGCCAGCACATGGCTCCCCGCGAGTCCTTCCCTTTTGAATCGTGGGTTATCGCCACTCAAGGCATTACAGGGACAGGGGACAAAGGCTGCCTGGGCAAAATAACACACAAGACGCGGCGAAACAGAAGAGATTGAGACTTACCTTTGGAAAAAACTGCTGCCAGGCTCAAGAGGAGAGGCGACAACAGATGCCCCATATTGCTAATCCCGGAAGCACACATCCTACGGTTTGTGCAGCACTTGGGCATCAGTTTCACTCACTTGGTAGTCAAAATCAAAGCCGGTCAGCTGGAGAGGCTACATTGTCAGAAAAGGTCATCCGGAAAGCGCAAAAGGGATTTCCTTCGCAGACAAGACTTAGTCCTTTAGTGTTTACCCTCCTCCTTCCTCCCTCCTGTCTTCAAAACAGGCGATGCCGTGAAAAAGCAGCGCTCTGTGCCCGCAGTAAATGCCGAGGAGCGGAGTCAGTTCAGCCTGCGCGCTCGGCGCGGTGTCCGTGCCGGGCTCGGGGCAGCGCTGCCCTCCCGCCGCCGCCGGGATGCGCTTCACGGGGCCGGCGCCCGCATCCCGGCGGAACGGCGCGGCCGCTGCCCGGGCGGCACCAAAGTTTTCCCGTCGGTGATGCTGATCAGCCCCGAAATCATCCGCACACGCACGGCTCGCTGTTGCGCGCTCTTTTTTTTTTTTTTTTTTCCTTTCCCTTTTTTTTTTTTTCTCAAGTTCTCGATTTCCTCATTGACCAGTGTGACTTTGTGCACGGGAGGGAGATCAGAGGGCGGAGGTGGCGACGGGCGAGGCGCTCAGCGCTGCCGGGGCCGGCGGCGGCGGCCGGCGCGCACCTCCCGCCCCCGCGGCCCGGCCCGCCCGCCCGCGCCGGCCCCGCCGCATCCCGCTCCGGAACCGGCCCGAGCCGCCGCCGCCGCCGCCAGCAGCGGCAACACAGCAGCGCCAAACAAATAAATACAGAACGCCGAGCCAAGCCCCGCCTCAGCCCCGGCCGCCCGGCAGCCCCAATCCCCGGGCAGCGGCGAGCGGAGCGGGGCGGAGCGGGGAGGAGCGGGATGCGCCGAGCGGCCCCGCTGCCCAGCTCCGGCCCAGACCCTGCCCAATTCCTGCCCAATTCCTGCCCAATTCCTGCCCAGACCCTGCCCAATTCCTGCCCAGCTCCTGCCCAGACCCTGCCCAATTCCTGCCCAGCTCCTGCCCAGCTCCTGCCCAGACCCTGCCCAGACCCTGCCCAATTCCTGCCCAGACCCTGCCCAGACCCTGCCCAGACCCTGCCCAGCTCCTGCCCAATTCCTGCCCAATTCCTGCCCAGCTCCTGCCCAATTCCTGCCCAGCTCCTGCCCAGCTCCTGCCCAGACCCTGCCCAATTCCTGCCCAATTCCTGCCCAGTTCCTGCCCACCTCCTGCCCAGACCTTGCCCAGACCCTGTCCATCTCCTGCCCAGTTCCTGCCCAGCTCCTGCCCAGACCCTGCCCAATTCCTGCCCAGCTCCTGCCCAGACCCTGTCCATCTCCTGCCCAGACCCTGCCCAATTCCTGCCCAGCTCCTGCCCAGCTCCTGCCCAGCTCCTGCCCAGACCCTGCCCAAACCCTGCCCAATTCCTGCCCAGCTCCTGCTCAATTTCTGCCCAGCTCCTGCCCAGCTCCTGCCCAGACCCTGCCCAGACCCTGTCCATCTCCTGCCCAGTTCCTGCCCAGCCCTTGCCCAGCTCTTTCCCGTCCCCTGCCCGGCCCCGCTGGCCAGCTCCTGCCCGGTCCCCCGGGTGCGGCGGGAGGCGGCAGCGGCGCCGATCCCCGGGATGGAGCCCGGCTGATCCTCGGCGGGCAGGGCAGGGCACAGGGCAGGGCAGGACACAGGGCAGGGCACAGGGCAGGGCACAGTGCAGGGCACAGGGCAGAACAGAGGGCAGGGCACAGGGCACGGCACAGGGCAGAACAGAGGGCAGGGCACAGGGCAGAACAGAGGGCAGGGCACAGGGCAGGGCACAGGGCTGGGCACAGGGCTGGGCACAGGGCACAGGGCAGGGCACAGGGCAGAACAGAGGGCACGGCACAGGGCAGGGCATAGGGCTGGGCACAGGGCAGAACAGAGGGCAGGGCACAGGGCACGGCACAGGGCTGGGCAGAGGCGACTCTGGGAGCACGGGCAGGCAGAGCATCCCCGAACGGCTCCAGCCCCATCCCCGAACGGCTCCAGCTCCATCCCCGAACGGCTCCAGCTCCATCCCCGAACGGCTCCAGCTCCATCCCCGAACGGCTCCAGCTCCATCCCCGAACGGCTCCAGCCCCATCCCCGAACGGCTCCAGCTCCATCCCCGAACGACTCCAGCTCCATTCCCGAACGGCTCCAGCTCCATCCCCGAACGGCTCCAGCCCCATCCCCGAACGGCTCCAGCCCCATCCCCGAACGGCTCCAGCCCCATCCCCGAACGGCTCCAGCCCCATCCCCGAACGGCTCCAGCTCCATCCCCGAACGGCTCCAGCTCCATTCCCAAACGGCTCCAGCTCCATTCCCGAACCGCTCCAGCTCCATTCCCAAACGGCTCCAGCCCCATCCCCGAACGGCTCCAGCTCCATCCCCGAACGGCTCCAGCTCCATCCCCGAACGGCTCCAGCTCCATCCCCGAACGGCTCCAGCTCCATCCCCGAACCGCTCCAGTTCCATCCCCGAACGGCTCCAGCCCCATCCCCGAACGGCTCCAGCTCCATCCCCGAACGGCTCCAGCTCCATCCCCGAACCGCTCCAGTTCCATCCCCGAACGGCTCCAGCCCCATCCCCGAACGGCTCCAGCTCCATCCCCGAACGGCTCCAGCTCCATCCCCGAACGGCTCCAGCCCCATCCCCGAACGGCTCCAGTTCCATCCCCGAACGGCTCCAGCTCCATCCCCGAACCGCTCCAGCTCCATCCCCGAACGGCTCCAGCCCCATCCCCGAACGGCTCCAGCTCCATCCCCGAACCGCTCCAGTTCCATCCCCGAACGGCTCCAGCCCCATCCCCGGGCCGCTCCAGCTCCATCCCCGAACGGCTCCAGCTCCATTCCCGAACGGCTCCAGCCCCATCCCCGCCCGGACGGACACACATCCTTACACCGCGCCCCTGCAGCTGCCCGGAGGGACGCGCTGGCATGAGCGTGCTGCTGCACGTGGCGAGGCTTTGGCTCCTTCCCTCATCCCAGTTTGTCCTGTTTTCAACTCTCCCCAAGCCTCTGCAACCGTCGTGAGCCAAATCAAGTACGGTGCAGGTGGAATAGGGGAATAATGTGAGGCGTGTGTAATGGAATGCTTCGTACATGTTGCAAAAACAGCAGCAAAAATGCCGACATTAGGTCTAAAATAGTGTCCAAAAGTGCTGGGGGAAAATAACTGACCTCAGGTTTTCCATTACAGAGGTATCAATACTAACCCAAACATTTGGTCAAGCTTAATAATGAGATTTATATTATCCTTGGCAGATAGAATTGCAGCAAAATGCAATGTACCACAGCCAAAACAAAACAAAACAAGAAGTAGCTAGAAGAATATATAGTCATTTTCTTCCTTCATGGAGTACGTGTTTGGGAGCAATAAAAACATTCGTCTGTATATCAACATCCACAACACTGAAGCTGTAAATAGTCTATCAAAATAAACTTTGCACACTTTCTGTTTGCCAACACTGAGAAGTACATGATTACCCATGCAGTGAGAAAAGGCTGCGTTTTGTGTGGTGGCATGAATTCATTTTAGAAGTTCATGTCAGCTTTGGAAGGATTCCCAGTTCCTGAGAGGCTCCCCAGAGCTGAAATGAAGCATCTCTGGAACTGGCATTGCACAAACAGGAATGCACCAGCTCAGAATATCCCCTACCTGAGAGAGGATAAATCCCTGTTACTGACAGATGTCGTGGCCAGGCCTTGCTTGTTGTAAGAGTGTTGTACAACACAGCAGATTTATTATTAAACAGCTCCATCCCAGACACAGCAGTCTGGAGGAGGAAGTCAGTGCCCAACCTCAGTCAGTGGCAGGGTGGAACGTGCCAGGATAACATTCCAGGTAATCTGTGTTCTGGTGAAGGAGCTTCAAAGAGAAGTCTCTGCAAAGTGTGAAAAGTGCAAAGGAAGAGCTTTCTCTCCACATGGAGGTATGGGCGCTTTAGTCACCAAAGTAATTCAAGGAAAAAAGATACCAGAATAATAAGAAAGCCAAACCGAGATTCTCTTCTCCTTTTACTTCTACAGTTTCTGCCTCTATGCCTTTGCATGCAGTTATTTTGTGCACTATTTAGAGATATTTTGTGCATAGGCTTTAAAGGCCTTGCAGTCAGTCAGGGTAACTAGAATGAAAGAAGGGCAGAAGATGTTACAGAAATGCAGAGTGACAGAGAGTTTTAATGCCAGCCAAATTATGTTTGCAAAATTAGCTTCTTTCCCTTCTCTTCATATTTTTCAACATCGTTGTTGAAACAAGAGACTTGGAAGCACTTATTTGATTTTTCAGCCCAAATATGGAAACTATGGAACCTAGGATATTTCATCTAGGATGCTGCTACTCACTGAACAGATTAATTTTTTCATTTGATCTTGTGAGAGGAAAAAAAAAAATTAAGATGTTTATTTTCCTTACTGTTTTTTAAAGTGATTCTGAAAGGTCACTAACTAATTAATAGATTTTATGCATCAATACCCTTTCCCTCCAGAGCACTCTGCAGACCTTTTACTTTTAGTAGGTAGTAATGGACACTTAATATTTTGTCAACATCTTCCTCCTCATCTTCCACTATCCTGTTATTCCCACAAACCAGATTTGGGTCTCGAGTCTCTCTCAAATCCAAGAGATTAGACTGTTGTCTTCAGTCCCTTCAGAGATGAGCAAGTGCACCCATTTCTTGCCCTGCCCAGAAATAATCTTACTTTTGGTTTGGTGGGCATTTTACTGAAGTACCAGCTGAAGGTCAGGCCACTCAAACGTCCCCCTGCAGAGTGGGTGTCCCAGTTCATTCTGTGCCCACGAGTGCAGGTGGCAGCACATCAACTGTGCAAAGTCTGTCCTGGCCAATGGTGCTGGGATGGAAACCTTTCCTGTGCACTGCTCATGGAAATCCCAGCAATTCATACAGCTCGTCATGAGAAAACATCTTCCTGTTTCATTTGCAATATGTTATTTTGGCAAGAATGCCTCGTCTTTTCTGGCTGATTAACACAACTAATTGTGAAGGAAGAGCTGGCATTAGGAAAACAGGACTGGGGAGACCTGAAAACCCACAACCTAATGGAAAAGGTAGAAAACGGATTAATCCATACCCAACAAGGTAATGAAAAGACCCGTCCTCACCCTGAGACTGCTTGGTTCATCTGCAGTGTGATACATCAGCTTTATGTCATTAAAATTATTAATTATTCTGATCAATTGATTACCTCCCATTTCTGTTTGAGGTTGGGGTTTTTTAAGCAGTAATGTCCCCTCTGTGACAGGCTAAAAGCACAGGGCTGGGGGAAGCTCCACTGATAAGGCAAAGAACTGCAGACAAGGGAAAACTGGAGCCAGGTACACGAGCAAAAATGTTCCTCTGCCCAGTATTTCACATCTAGATAGATATAGATACGGATATCTCAATAAATAAATCTTTAGAGATTGATAAAAAGACATGGAAATACAGAATATGTCTAGTGATCTGAAAGCAAACAATTCATTCCAAAAGCCAGTTGCATTTAAAAATCGTGTCTCAGTGCCCACAGACCTGGAAGAGCTAGCATGTTATTGGGTCTTTTAACCTGAGCAGTTACACAATTTTCTCAAAAAATATTTTTCACTTTCAATTAAACCCTGAGGGAAAAATCCTGATGCTGCTGAAGCCAGTGCATGCCTTGCCATTGATTTTTACAGAGACAGATTTTTACTCTCATTTTTTTTCTCCTTTGCTTGGGATTGCACAGAGGGCATTGAAATGGATTATCTGGGTTTGCAACTGCACAACATTCAAAGAGAGGAGCAATTAGAGTCAGAGATTCAGAAGATGAAAAGGTATCAGCATGATCAGCTTGACCTCCCAGCAATTTTATACAATTTCATGTGTTGTCTTCAAAACATTCAGCAGCCATGAGGCAGCAGGTGTGCTGTGACTGCCATTTAGAATGCACAGTTGTTCCATTGTTGTTTTGTGTCTCTTATTTCCTCATCACATCTCTCTGTGGCCTTTTCTCTGTTTGTGTAGTGCAGAGTGTTTGGGGCAGGGATTTCCTTGGGGTACTCGTGTACCCCACACCTCGGCCAGCTGTGCCACAGTCACGGCTGAGCCTCTTTGTGATGCTCCCACAGAAACACCGAGAATCACAACAGCTCAGTGGGAGATGCCACAAAGCCCACACTGAGTCACACGCTTCAGTTTCCTCTTAACTTCTGCATTTTATGTTTTTGGACATTAACCAGCACTTAGATCTTTGTTTCAGTGACAGCGGGATGAAACATTAAATCTTTGTTAATTTGCCTAAAACTAATTCTCATCAAACCACATAGGAAAATAAAACAAGAAATCACTTGATTTCCTTATAATGCTTCTGTTTTATGAGAAAAGTGAAGTCACTGAAAAATCTTGGCGAGGCTGAAAGCAAGATCTGTTTGTGCTTTGTGTTTGTTTGTGCAGTGGCAGTGCCCCTTGGGTGCCAGCTCCTTAATGATCCAGCACCAGCCTCGGTGGGGACCAGCATTCCTGCAGCTCTGCTTCGTGCTGCTGGCCTTGCTGTCAGTTCCCAACCGCTGGAAAAGGAGATGATGGCAGAATTTCCACTCTCCTTTACTTGTTTCCAATGAAAACTCAGAAATATCTCATTTCCAAGTGATTGCCTTTGTCATTCTAAAAGTGACAAAGGACCTTATCACAACACAGCTAGGCTCTTATCAGCCAAATCAGCAGCACTCTAATGGGCAAAGGTGTATCTAAGATTGGAATTAATGAACTAATATATTAACCTGCTCCATCTGACAGTAGGATTTTAAAAGCTGCTGTGGCTGCAAGTTACTGTACTCACATCACAAGAAAGTGCAGTGATTTATAAGGACCAAATCACACAAGATGCAGAGGCCAGCTCAGAGAAAACTCAATAAATAAACAAACCAATATGTGTGCACCTCAGGGAAAAGTCAGTATGAGAAGAAATATCTATATATTGTGAGAAAATGAGCAGGTACAAAAGCACCAATAGCTGCCAAGTTACCACGGGCAGAGTGATGCAAGCGGCTGGAATGTAACTGGAAATGTGATAACATTCCCAGTGGGGCAGCTGGGAACTGCCTGGTTTGTAGGAGCAGATGATGTGGAACAGCAGAACAGAAGATGTTACCCTGCCTGACCTGAGATGTAACTGAACACAAGTTGATGTGATGCAAGCAAGGAAGGCAAAGCCAATTAAAATTACTCTGGAGATATAAAAACGTTTGCCAGCATGTACTGTCAGCTTCCTTTTCTGGAAAACCAGGACAGAAATTCCTTAATTCCTCATTTAGACCCCCAATTTCAATATGAAAAAATACTGAAAATACAGCAATGTTATTAACGGGATTAAAAATGCAATTTTTATGCTTAATCAACTGACATTTTTTAGTAGAAGGGTCATTAAATACACTAATTATCATTTGTAACACAATATTATGAGTAGAGGTCCGATCTTCGGGGATTAAATTTTTTTTTTTCCGAGAACCAGTTGATGTTCTGCGCTCAACACCTGTTGGAAAGAAGGAGCCCAGTGCTGCAGAGACCTCGCAGGGAGAACGTTTCAGTGCAGTTCCGTGCCCCAGGCTGATTGCTGGCACCCGGACCCAAAGGTTTGGTGTTTCCCAGCCCCGTGCGAGGCGGCTGGAGCAGGTTACAGCTCGCACAAACAAACAGCCCAAGGATTTGGGAGGAACGAGAAACCCAAAGACGCAGGGAACAAACACACACGGGGCCGGCTTGTGTGCACACGTTAGACCTTAAAGCAGGACCTTGGCAGCAGCAATATTGCTGAAATTCACAGGCAGAAGTGAATTTGTCACCAAAGTGCTGCGAGTGATGGAGTGCCAGTGACCCCTAGTGCTGTGCTTACTCACTGAGGCTCCACACATCATCCTCACACCAAAGACCGGCATTTCCCCCAAAATGACACAAGAATGGGCATCTGAGCTAAATGTGTATCATAAATGTATAAAATATAGTGAAATAAACGACACGGGGAAACAGTAAACCAAGGGCATTAGAAGAAAAAGCAAAACTTCTAGTTTGTAAAGTTTTGCATTTCTAGAAATCAAAGAATAGCTGAGTCCCTTAAAGCACACTGACTGATTGTCTTGCTTAATATGGTTTCAGAAAGAATAGCATTACTTCAATTAGTGAATCATACAGAAAATATTTATCTGGTTCCCTTCTTGGATCTCTGTTAGCTACTGAAGAATTGTTGTTGCCCAAAATATTGGCTTTGTTTTTCTGCAATATTTTGTCTCGTACCAAATTCTGTGTGTATTAGATCACACCATGTATTTAGGGTCTATAAAGTGTAAGTCTAGCAGATTTTTAAGGGAGGATAAATGATTGTTATGTCTAATGATGTCTGTTATTTGCTTATAGGTAATACCCAACAGTAACATGATTATTACATTTTTTTACTATAATATCCATGTTGTAATGCTATTAGAGGTTAATAATTTGTTGACTCCTTATAAAGTATTTATGAATGGAAGATCCAGTGTAGCAAAATGAGTAGTTACACAGAGCCAAATTCAAACCTGCTGTAGAAGACAGGGAACCTTTTACCTCCAAATCCAGGTTTGTAACTCCATTGCAGAGTGATGAGCTATCAGACACGTCAGGAGGAAAGATCTTTGCAATACAAAAACTTGTAAGATTTAAAAGTAATTTCCATAAAGGCATTTTAAATTAAACAGTCCATCTTTGTGCCTTCTTCTGTGGGTTTTTTTGGTTGTTTGGGGGTGTTTAACGTGTCTAGAATAGCCCATAGACCTCTTCCCTCCTGGCCTCACTTACACTGGAAATACCAGAGGTAACCAGGGCAGGCAGGAAGGTCTTAAAGGAGTTACAGGAACACTTGTGTGTAATTTTAACATCTGTACAGCAAAGCTATACCTGCCCTCTCCAAAGTGTCACTCAGCACTGAAGGGCTAAAAGCCACTGAAAGCAACTGAAGGGTCTGCAAACTGATTCCTGAACAAAGCTCCTGAGGTGGATTCAGTCCCACTCATTCTCCAGGGGTCTTTGTCACTGTTTTTTACACAGAAAATGCTTGATCAGCAATGGGGAATGAACAGGAGGCAGAAGAATTCAAGACATGTATAATGCATATATTTACTTTTCAAGATTTCCTCAAAGCAGGCAGAAATTGCAGGCAGTCTCTCCAGTCACAGTGAAATTGTTGCCTTTTTTTTCCAGAGCCCTCATTCTTATCACAGATGGGAGAGCATATGGTAGGAAGCCCTTACACTACATTGCAAACAGCTTCCACACTATAGTAGATTTCATATTGAAACTGCAGCGTCAGTAAACGGGAGGAAGCAACGGAAGATATCCAGAATATTTTAACCTTCTCACTATAAACATTGGCTGTCCTTGCAGTTGGAACTGCTGGAGAAGAAATTGGGGAGGGGGAAAATTCCACTAGCTCCTTGAATGTGTGACGGAAACCCCCCCCCCAAACTCTGAAAACAAAGTCCTATGAAAAAGAAACAAATTTGCATGTAAAATTGGAAAGCTGAGGGATTAGAACCTGCAATGAATGTACAGTAGCAAAACTGGAAGAAAAAAAAAAGGGAGAGAATAAGATAGTTTGGGAGTTTGAGAAGAAGATTGTTTTTTGGTTTTTTTTTTTCTTTTTATGGATTAATTTTAAACCAGGTTTGCCAGGAACTACCTATGATCCCTAACATTGCACTGAGGGGAGCTGTAGTTTGGTCCCAGAGCGCTGCTGTTGTGATTGATTGTCTGTCCCCAAGCCACAGAAGAGACACAAGTTTGTTGGCTCTTACATTCTTTTTGTGACTAAAACTACCCAGCAAACCCCAGAGCCCGCTAAAACACACGGAGGAAATGAAAGTTTGGATTTCTCTTTGGGTTTCTCCCGGGAAAATGGAAATGTTTAAATGCAGAGCTCTGAGTGCAGCAGTGGCACAGGAGTGAGTCCTGCAGAGTCACAGCTCTGCACGGGGACAGAGCAGTCACAGCTCACCTCTGCAGCCACCAGAACTCACACTGAGGTCACCCTAATGTCACCCTAATGTCACCCTAATGTCACCCTAATGTCACCCCTCAGCACAGTCACACCTTACACCTCTGCAGCCACCAGAACTCACACTAATGTCACCCTAATGTCACCCTAATGTCACCCTAATGTCACCCTAATGTCACCCTAATGTCACCCTAATGTCACCTCTCAGTACAGTCACACCTTGCACCTCTGCAGCCACCAGAACTCACACTAATGTCACACCTTTGCAGCCACAAGAACATACATTAATGTCACACCTCTGCAGCCACCAGAACTCACATTAATGTCACACCTGGTGCAAGGTGTGAAGGAGCTTCCCCTCTGTGCTCCAGAACAGTCTGCTTGCATCACTCCCCAGGACAACAAACCACACAGGACCAAGGTCTTTCCCAGAGACAATTTTTCCTATATAAGCAAGAAGTTTCCAAGTAGTCCATTAAACATCAATCCATAGATATCCGACTGGAAGCACTTTGGTGTTTGTAAGGAGAGGCCTTAGAGAGAATGCACAGGGAGAACAAGGAATTAATTACTTAGTCGGTTTTTATGACAGAATTCTTTCATTACTTGGTTTTAAACACTTCACCTAATTCTCATCTAACTCATATTGGTGGATATCATTAAGCCATGATTAACTTCAAAAGTCTGGCTTGTGATTTGCACAAGGAGAAAATGAAATCTTTTACATCTTGGATGAGCATCAAAAGGCTTTATTTGGCCAGGAGAATTGCCAGAAAAGAGAGTTGCTGTTAATTGATCATCTTAAGATTTTCAGAATACCTATGGCTAGATCTTGTCACAGAGTTTGTTTTCAAGGATCTCCAAAAATCAGCAAGGATTATCCCAGGATTAGAACAAATGCAATCTTTATCCCAAAATCACATAAATCTAGATTTAACACTGAATTACATAACTGGCAACGTGCAGTAAACATTGAGATCTCGCCTGAGCAGGTCTGGGATGATCTTCAATGGCAATGTAAAATCTCATTTTTCTGTCAGGGGTCTCTGTCAGGAGTATGACACTGTAGTCACATTTGGACCTAGTGGTTAAGACATTCACCTGGGTGAATTATTACCTGCAGTGCTGGTATATAGGAATGAACACAATTTTTGTTTGCTTTCTATTCTCAGAATCTCACAGTTGTGTAGTCCAAGGCAAGTGCAGCTTTGCTTATTGGACTATTTATATAAAGTAATAGCACTTCTGTCACTACCTCATTTTTTTAAGTTTACAGAGCCTAACAATCCTTTCCCACTACCCATTTCATGTGGAGAAATAAAGCTCTCTTCCTGGAACATTATTGCCCGTTTTTAATAGCCACATTTAATCTTTGTTTAACAAGAAGTATTCCAGAAAAATTTACAAGTACTTGTCAGAAAACATTGGGGGATCTTGTTACATTATTAGAGTTTTATATTGATTAAACACATGGTCTGTAAAAGGTGTAATAAACCAGCTGTCATTATGAAATGGAGCTCACAAGGTAAGCTGCATCCTTCTGCAATTCTTGTTTTATTTAAGAGCAGCTGATTTCATTTTCATTTATTTGTTGTGCTCTCTCTCTCTCTGTGAGCTTGGCACGACATTGGAGCTGAGGAATGTGGTGCTGCAGTAACTCTGCTGCTGCAGGACAGGAAGAGTCACTGTGCTCAGCCAAAATTGCAGCCTGGGAGACCAGCCCTGGGGGAAACGTCACTGGATTCCATTGCAGAGCACAGCAGAGTCGCTCAGATTATGCTAAACTTTGCAAATGGTCTGATCAGGGGAAAAAAACGTGATTTCTCTCTTATGTCCTTATAGTTAATGAGACAAAAGAAAACCATGCACTCCTCAGCAAAGGGGGTTACTGGCCAATCCAAAAATGAAGCAAAGCAAACAGCAGGAACAGTTAATAAACACATCCATTCCAGCCAGGAAAAACGAGGACAATGAAGAAATTATTGCCACTTATGAAGGACACAAACAACGCACATTAAGCAGCAAAGCTATTCAATTAAATGTGCTGTTAATAAGTAAATTATTTGCCTGTGTTAGATAAACACTTGCATTATAGGAATCGACAGCCTTCATATTAGCTAAAGGAAAAATAATTTTAATCCCAGGCCGTGCAAGAAAGTTGTTTTAGAGGTAAAGATGACTGCAGGAGAGGAGTCTCAATTCCTGTTTTGTAAAGAGTTATGTGGTGAAATACAACACACTGCTAAAAAAAGGGAAATACACAGAATTTTCCAAGCCGGATTCAACTCTATAATGACAATTTTCTAAAATAATTGTTTCTTTTCCCTTACCACCACCGATACCCCAATAGAATCAGTTGTGGGAACCAGACTGGACTGCTTTTCAGTGTGGTTTGCACGTCCAGAGAGGGTTGGGGCAGGCTGGGGGTGTTTTCCTCCCCCTTCAGCTGCTCCTCGCAGAGCTGTCCCCTCTGCCTTATTGCACCTTTTGTTCCTTCATTAACTCCATCCAGGGACCCCTGGAGGGCTGTAAAAGCTGATCACCTCTTTCCTCATCGAATCAAAGGGCACGTCTTTGATCCTTCCCCAACAAAGCAACTTTCAGCACTCCAGGATTTAGCTCTGAGTTAAGATTAAAAGTACAAATTTGATTATCTGCTCCATGGCTGATGGGAGCAAGAGCTCAGAGTCAGTGCTGTGGGGAAAGGCTACAACAAATGGGATGTTCCTTGCCAAGGCCTTCCCCTCTGGCATTAATAATCTACAAGAATCCTCCTATCACAGATGTTTTGTTCCATTTTTTTTTAAGATAAAAAGCCTAAAATGTCAACAGCACCCCTTATCCCCTAGCACTTCACAAAGTAGTTTAAATCTCATGATTTCATGTGTCTGGGAAGACCTACTCTAAAACAAACCTTCCATTCATTTAGAAATCTGAGGGACATTTAACTTTACTGAAGTTCTTCAAAGAAATTGAAATGCACATGAGAGAATGCACAAAAATCAGTCTTTTAATAACTAACCCACACTGACAACTGCTTCTGATCAACCATGCTTAGGAGCTGATTGTTATTTCAGGATTACACACAAATGGCCAGGGATAGAATCTGGTCATAGAAAATATCCTGTTGCACTTCTTTAAGATAGTGATCTTTAAAAGCAAAGTATAAATGGAAGCAGATTTTGGCCTGTAGCACATACTTGCATGCAGACATAACTGCTTAGGGTGAGCTGCTGGTCTAGAGGATGAAAAAGTATTTGCTTAACAGAAGAGGAAACAGCTATTTATAGATTCTAATTCCTTTTCAAGTAGTTTAGTGGCGTTTTTAATTTACAGAAGCTATAACATTAACTGTAAATAGAAATAAGAGCAATGTTGTTATCATAACAAGCCTGCCTGGCCTGTCACTCACTTGCACATTCTCTCATGGCTCTGCAGAGAATGAAGCATTTCTTCTCCAGCTATTTATTTTGAATTCTTAATCCTCAGTATGCTTTGGCAAAAAAACCCCAAGAGAACAGAACAGAAAGGGCCTGGAAGGTTGCAGTTAATCCAAATATGAGGGGGATTGGTTTTCTTATTTATTGTTCATTGCATTAATCAAACTTTGTAAAGTTGAGACAGAAAGAATTATTTCTGCTCCACACCTTTTGTCTTCTAAATATTACAGAATCAAAAATGAAAAATTATTTAACGTGGTAGACTGTAGACATTTTCTTTGAGTGAAGAATTTAAAGTTTGGAGGTTTAGTTATAGATGGCACTGGTAAATTTGTAGTGAATCCTGTATCATGTGACAAAGTTGGGGCTCTAATGAATTTATTTCTTTGATTTCATAGAACTCGTGTTTCTTGAGTTAAGTGGAACATCATCTGCAGAAACTGTCCTGCAACAGATGTTAGTTGTAGAGTCTTGTTTCACTGTGCTCCCCTGTCATAAATAACTGATGCAGTGCATTTCATCTGCAGGATCTGTAATTGGACTGAAAATGAGCCATTTTCTGCACAGGTTGTAGAAGAATCTGTAACAGTCTAAGAAATCGAGTAAGAGATCCTTGTGACACTGCCATCCCCATAACAATCCATTTCTGTTTAAGTATTTAAATGATTTTGATAGTAGAGATCCTATGTTTGTGCTAAATGCTCTAATTTATTGCAGCTACTGTTCCTTTTGCACAACATGTGCATCAGAGAGAAAACATGAAGATGACTTATATTCACAGGGTTTTTTCAGAATTATAATTAATTTTTAGCTTGAGGCAGTACTGATATAATAAAATGGCTCCCACAGAAAAACATTATTTGTTACATGAAAATTCAGTACAATCAAGAAGCCAAAACCCCTGGTGATAAGAAAAGCTTGGTTCTGCTGTTTTTCAAGCAGCATACATGGGAAGAGGAGCAATCAAAGTCCATCCTTGCTGGCAAAAAACACAGCTTGCAACTGGCAATAGAAATCTGAAGAATAACCAGAGCTCTTCTGAGCTGCCTGTAGCTCTACCAGGAGGAAGATAAGATAATCCATCATGATAAAAAACAACCATCCATCCTAAACTTGCTTGGCAATGAGGATGTTCTTATTTGCATAATGATGGTTATTTGAATATGATGAGAATTTGCCCGAGTGAGACTCAAGCTCAAACACATTCAAATGTGATACAGTCTGTACAATTTTCTCAAGGATTGCAATTTAATACTATTTATCTAATGAAAGAAAAATAAATATTGGCTGTAACATCCCATTATGCTGGAGAGCCAGTTTTAAATTACACTTGAATAAAGTAACTGAGTGTGGGATGTTTGCATTTCCTCAGGGATCAGTAACACTTCCCAAAATGGTGAGAAATATCCTCCTTTTCCAAGTAACCTCCATCCCAATAGCAGGAGTGTAGAGAGAACTCTGACAAAGTGGGACCTGTTGCACTTCCAGCATTCCCAGCCACAGCAGCACTGCACCAGTGTGGAATGTTATCAAGGAATCACAAAGCCAAGTTTCAGGGGAAAAATTACACAGAGTATTTAGAGACTGGCAAGTCATCGTTAACAATATTTATACTAGAAATGGCACAGAAATGTTATCAGAGAGAAGCATTGCTCATTGCAGCCCTTTCATAAGGAAAGCATGGCTGGGACATTCTTTGGGATGTTCAGAGGGTTCTTCCAGCTCTCAGAGATGACCAGGGGGGAGAAGTTCCTGTCACTTTTCTGTATATTCATAGGGAATTGTGAAAAATACCTGTCCATAGAGAGGGAAATAACAGCACAGTTACAAACATCTGCATTTGGCACTGTCTGTGTTGTGACAGTCTCTATTGCAGGACAGACTGATCTGATTGCTGAGCACTCCTAGACCTGTGCTCAGTTACAGTTCCAAATGAGAACTTTGCCATTCCCACTCCATAAAAAGCACAAGAATTTTTGTTATTTTATTGCAGGAAAACCTCCACATTTTCTCACGATATTGGATGCCACCTCTAGCCAGAAATAAAAGACTTTGGATATTTTCAAAAGCATAATGCAATGGGAAGCCCAGCCACAACTGGTGATGGGTGTGCAGTCACATTGTCACCTTGCAATACATTTTACCTCCATGGAAAGCCACCAGCTCCACCAGGCCCTGGCTTTTTTAATTCCAGCTGTCAGTGCTTTTAGCAAGGATGCAGTTTTCTGACTGCAGAGCCACGTGTTTGTCTTGCCAAACCTTAAATGGCCCAAGACTGGATTCTGTGCTGCAGATGCTGTGGATAATTAACCAGCAAATCCAGCCATGTGAGAGAGATTATTTTATTTGTGTCTTCAAAGGCATAAGAAAAAATCATGCCTAAGCTTAGTTCAAAGCCAGTCCTCCTCCTATTAAAGTCTATGGGGTTCTTTGCTGCTGAAGTTAACCTAAAATGACTTAATTGTTCTAATTATTTCTTGAACAAGACAGTCAAAAAGCTTTGTTCTTGTAAAACAAAAAGTGTTCATGAGGAACAATTGCACTACCTGAACCTGTGATCTTGAGAAGCTAATAATGCATCTCTAAACCAGAAAAGGAAGCAAGCTGGTGTTTTTAATTGCAATTCAAATCAAGTGTCATTTATAAAGTTAGGCACATTCACTAAGTGGATTTTTTACAGTTTGTTTTGTTGTTTTTTTGGGGGTTTTTTTTTGTGATGGCTTTCTCTTCTCCATCTGAGTTTCATGAATTGCCAACATCATCTTCCACTGTGAATCCACATCACAGAAACAGTGGGGAAAAATGCCCTCCAGTCTAGAGCTTGAGTGACATTCTAAAACAATACCAACCTGATTTTCGATTTTTATTTAGAATATTCTAAAAAATACTTGCTTGCTTTCCAGACAGGAAAATATTTTGATATTTTAAATGGTAAGGCATTGAGAGTGGTGAGGAAGTGATCACAGCAACATTTCTACATAATGAAGCCAAGTGTAGCAGTTTGACTCTCTGGGGTTATTACTCACTGAAGCAGCTATAGATATAAAAATACCAGGCATTCTGGGGTAGCTTTTCCTTTCCTCACACTGGTTTATTTTTGCTCTGGGAATGCAGTATATTGGTGACAATTTATATGCTAATGACTAAAGTGGTATATAAATTGTATAAGTGCATATTAATGAAGAATGAGGGGGTGTAAGTTATGATGCCTTTATGCAGTGCACAGAGAAGCATTTTCCCATCAACTGTTGATATTTAATTCTTGGGCTGGTCTCTAAATCAAAATTCCTACAAGTTGAGTAGAAGTCAAGGAAACTGTGGAAGGAAGAGAGGTATAAACTTAAACTGAACTGAGCTCTTGATGACTAAAACCTGACTAGAAATGCTTATTGAAAGAAAGAATTAGGAGATGGCCTTGGCCTCAGAATTACCAAATCAGATCTCAAGTCTAAATCTTTTTAAGCTGGAGTTGCTGATAACAATTTATTGCTTCTTGGTTCAGTTGTTCAGTCTGTGCTTGCTGAACAGTTAAAAAGAAGTAATTTCCTCTCTAATCTTGGTGTCAACATATTCAGTGAAAAGAGTAACTAGAAATATTGCTCAGGCCGTGTCTTTGATTACTATTTGCATTAATACTGGGTCTAGACTTGGTGCTCCTCAGTTCCACTGCCAGGTGTTAATATACAGCTCAATGTCCTGCTCATTTATTCACATAATGCAGACATCCTGCAGAAAAGTATTTCAGGACTGTCTTTGAAGGCAGCAGCCCAAATGCACCTCTGTGATAACTCAGGCCTAAGCTGGAGTGTCCTGCACAGAGAACAGCTCTGCACAGAGCTGGGGTGCCCTTCCTGGGGGTAACTGAAGTGCCCAGCTCTCATGACTTTGTTTTTATGGTTGAATGAAGCAGAACTGATTCAGTCATGTCTCATAGGCAGACACGTGATGACAACTTGAGCATTTTGCAGTTGAGCTAGAGGGCTTTATTCACATGGCACTATTTTAAGGTAGCTCATCCATTATACAAGGGAAAACTAAATATTTTATTCATATTAAGTAATCTTTAGAGCCTGGTTGAGGTTCTCATATCCCAGGATCTGTCAAGGTAACTGGATGGAATTCCTTGTCCTCCTGCTGCCATTTAACACCTGAGCATCCTTCCCCAAGCATTTCCTTTGTTGTCAATCACCCCGTGGGCCCTCATTTACCAAAACTCCAGCCCAGATGTCAGCACACAGTGAATTCCTGAACAGCTCCGTTAATTGTATGAAACAATTCCAAGTAGCACAGCAGAAACAGGGAACATACCTGTTCCTTTCAGCTCTAAAAGCAGATTATAATTCCCCTTTCTGCTTAGCTGTGCCCTGCCCGGTTGGTTGGGCTGCTGTTCCTGCCCACCCCAGGGGAGCCCAGGAAGGTGTGGTGCTGCCAGGACAGGAGCAGCCGGTGGGCTGTGTGCAGGGAAGGCTGAAGGAGGGCAGGCAGGAGCAGTGCTGGCTCTGGGGGACACTGCTGCAGGCCTGGGCAGCTCCCTGCAGCCACAGAACGGCACAGGGGCTCAGAACCTCATTTTCACTTGGCTTGCTTCGTGCCAAGTGAAGGAAACCTCTTTGGTCAATCAATACATCCTAATTTTGCCAGGTTTATTCAGCTCACTTGGATTATTCTGTCTTTGAAACACAGGAGTTCTTCACTGCAAAATTATTAAATAACTTTTCTGAAGGACTAGCTGCTTCACCTTCTCACAAAAAAAAGTTAATTGAAGTAGAGATTTTTGGGAAAGCAAAAGTTTTAACAGCAGCCATCATGAGCCACTAATCTAAATCAAAACAGCATACTGCTGTCAATCTAATAATGGAGGAAGCCTTATGGGATATTGCAGTGATAATTTTTTTGTCAGGTAAATGCTTCAGGTAACAAAACAGCAACAACAGTTAAGTGTTGAATACTTTTCATTTGATTTAACATGAAAAGATTGCTTCAACCAAAAAGCTGCAGAAAGCAGATGACTCCCCTTCATGATGGCAAGGTAACAAAAGCCTGGGAAGGAGGCTGGGCTGCAAGGCAGAAGGGCACACTGAGGCTGATTTAACTGTCATCTAATAAATTCCATGTGATTTTGCATCTGCACCTCCTGTACAAATTACGGTATAATCTACATCAATCATGTGGACTTAAAAAAACAAAAAAAAGTTTTGAGTTCCACAGCCTTTAACTCAGTTCCAAACCTACATCTCTGCGTGGACACTGAGAATAACAATCTCAGTTCCAATCCATATGGAAATAAAAGTGAACTGAAGGAATGGATTTGTGTAAGCAGTATATGAACAATTAGTCTTTCCCTCTCTTAATATTATTTTCATTTTTTAAAAATACAGACAGTGGGCATAATCCCAAATACCTTTATTACTCCACATGCATACTCCAATATGCAATATTTTTTCACTTGAAGAACCTACACATTCATTCAGCCTAAAACATGCAAAAACCTCTTATGAGCTAGAGGAAAAAAAACAGAGGCATGTAAGAAAGAACAGCAATAAAAACCACATGGCTACATTTTCTAGCTCATTAGAAGAAAAAAAATTTCCAAATGCAAAACTGTATTTTACACAGGGACAGCTTCAGTCTTACAGAAAAACGTAGAAACACAAAAGAAGCATGGATTTGATTTTTTTATATTGTTACCTCATCAATCCCTAAATTAAGCCTTGATAGTTTCTTTAATAAATCTGATAATTGGAACTATTCTTTTAAAAGCAAAGAGTGAAAATACCAATGTTCTCCTATGAAATTTATATTCACAGAAAAAAGTAGTATATTAGGCTTCAAATTTTATTTTGTGTCTATCCTCTGGGACAGAAGCAATTGTGAAAATATTTACTCATATGAATATTCCTGCTGAATTTAGTGCCTAAAATTAACTCAGATGTTTTCAACGTGATAGTTTTCATTGGGATGTAAATGTATGCAAGTAAACCAAGAGCACTTTGTTCCTGTCTCAAGCAGCAGCCCTTTGCATGGAAATAGTCTGGAGCATTAAGCAGAAAATGAAAGGGATGAGGGGAGGTGTGCAGCAGTTCCTGATGAGCCCAGGAGATTTTGTAAAGCCAATGAACTGAAATACTTCCAGACAAATTGACTAAAATCTTAACTGAGTATTCAATTATGGATAACTGAGAGGGTGCAGCAAACGCTCAGGAGTTTCAGTGCTTTTGAACTTATTACCTTTAATTATGTCTCAGAGGTCTATTCCAGCACAATGAATTTCTGGAGAAAAAAATATTCCAAATCTATCCCCCAATACAAAGGCAGGATCAACAGTTGATGTACTGTTTGCTCCTTTTTGAATGTGTGTGCTTGGAATTTTTGGAAGAAAAATTATTAGCAAAACAGTTCATTTTAATAGTAAAATAGTTTAGTTTAAGAGTGTGAAAAAAGTCTGTTACTTTCCAAGAAGTTAAATTCTTATCTTTTTCTTTATGATGCAAGATCTGCCTCAGTCAACAGCTACACTGCTAAAATACCTTGCTGGAAGAAAACCGATTTCCCATATGTTTTTGTAGCAGAGATCAGATAAATCTAATTCCTTCTGTCAGTAGAATACATCATGGATTTCTAGGGATCAGCACCACTGTGGCTGAGAAGAGGAGGCAATCTGTCTTTCAGAAAATGAGGGTAGTGACAGAGTGAGGCATAATGGTTTTAAACTAGAAGAGAGTAGATTTAGATCAGATATTAAGAAGAAATTCCTCCCTGGGAGGGTGGGCAGGGCTGGCACAGGGTGCCCAGAGCAGCTGTGGCTGCCCCTGGATCCCTGGAATGTCCAAGGCCAGGCTGGATGGGTTTGGAGCAGCCTGGGACAGGGGAAGGTGTCCCTGCCATGGCAGGGTGGGATTTGAGGTCCCTTGCCACCCAAACCATTCCATGCATCTATGATAAATGTGGTTTCTCTTCCCAGTCAAGGCTCTTTCACCTTCATTTAGATGTTACTGAACTGCTGGTTAGAAATCAATGTCAGCTACATGTGTGATATCTGAAGTGAATGCTAACTCCAGCAAAACCACTAAAATGAAAAGGAGGAAGGCAGACAAAAAATCCAGGCATGGGACACAGTACTCTGTTAAAAAGCAAATTAACAGAAGAGAAGGCCAAAAAGAAACAAATGCTTGTAGCCCCTTCCTTGAACCTTGGCAGGGTTTCTGTGGGAGGCCAGCAGTGCCACAGATGTGACACAGGTGTGACATTCCTGATCTCTGTGTACAAAGCAGCAGTGCTGCTGTGCACTGGTACCTTCCAGCCTCAGCCGAGACATCAGCTCCCTCTGTTTGTCAGATTTGTCGTGATAAAGTTGGATCCTCCTCACAAACTTACAATAAATTACAATTTGCATTACACCTTAGGTAAATCTATCACTGTATACAACGAGAAAACAGAATGTCTGGCCTAATATGAACAAAATTCTTATGTGGTGTGGCCTGTCTTATTTCATGGTCTGTTAAACAGGTAAGTGAAATGTACATTTAGGTTGTGCTATGGCTACTCTTCAGCACACAATCCAACAGCAAATAGAAACAACTCTATGAAATCAGAATTGGGATAAATCTGAGATTCAGTATAATGCTGGTTGTTTTGAGGGATATGCCTCAGACAAAATCCACTGTTGGTGCAAACCCCAGTGCAAGCACAGCCATACCTGTGCAGGAGTGCAGGCATTTTCTCAGCATTAAGAGCAGCTATTTCTGGCAGCCTGGTGCAGTTTTCTCTACAAAGCCTGTTCTGAACTCAGCTCCTTGCCCAGCCCCACAGGTCACTCACCTTGGCAGCCTCTTCTTGCCAGCACCTTCTGCCAGGCAGAAAACACCAGAGCTGGGAAATGCTTTCCTTATGCCATTGTTAAAATTGGGTAGTTCAACATCCAGAACATATCCAGTAAAATCTTAAATGGTTTCTTACTCCTTCTTTTCTGGAACAACTCTGCTATCATCCATATGCAATTTCCCCCCAGTTTCTAATACGTGGAAATGCCAATGCCAAGGTGGGCAGGTACTCACAGGTACCCATGGGGCACCCGCAGGACCTCCTCCCTCCTCCCACACAGGTGTGAGGGCAGCCCCCACCAGTCCCCTTTACCAAGGCAATGGGATGGTTACAGGTGTGAGGGCAGTCCCACCTGTCCCCTTTCCCAAGGCAATGGGATGGTTACAGGTGTGAGGGCAGCCCCACCTGTCCCCTTTCCCAAGGCAATGAGATGGTTACAGGTGTGAGGGCAGCCCCACCTGTCCCCTTTCCCAAGGCAATGGGATGGTTACAGGTGTGAGGGCAGTCCCACCTGTCCCCTTTCCCAAGGCAGTGGGATGGTTACAGGTGTGAGGGCAGCCCCACCTGTCCCCTTTCCCAAGGCAATGGGATAGTTACAGGTGTGAGGGCAGCCCCACCTGTCCCCTTTCCCAAGGCAATGGGATGGTTACAGGTGTGAGGGCAGCCCCACCTGTCCCCTTTCCCAAGGCAATGGGATGGTTACAGGTGTGAGGGCAGCCCCACCTGTCCCCTTTCCCAAGGCAATGGGGTGTTCACAGCTCCAGCCCAGTCCCAATGGAGATCCCAGCTCACCTCACTCCTGTGCCCAGGTCCGTGCCCAGCCCGCCATGTCCCTTGTGGATCTGCGGCACAGTCCAGGTGTTCCAGGTGAGCACCACGGAGCTCATCTCACTGCCTGGCACTGTGTCCTGTGTCCTGTGTCCTTGTGTCCCTGTTTCTGTGAGCCCTGGCACTGCCCATGGGTGCCCGCTGGCCATGATGGGCCATGAGGGACCATGAGGGGCCATGAGGAGCCATGAGGAGCCATGAGAGGCCATGAGGAGCCATGAGGGGCCATGAGGAGCCAAGGCCGGCCCTGAGGGGCCATGAGGGGCCATGAGGAGCCATGAGGGGCCATGAAGAGCCAAGGCCGGTCCTGAGGGGCCATGAGGAGCCATGAGGAGCCATGAGGGGCCATGAGGGGCCATGAGGAGCCATGAGGAGCCATGAGGGGCCATGAGGGGCCATGAGGAGCCATGAGGGGCCGTGAGGGGCCGTGAGGAGCCATGAGGGGCCGTGAGGAGCCATGAGGAGCCATGAGGAGCCATGAGGGGCCATGAGGGGCCATGAGGGGCCATGAGGAGCCATGAGGAGCCATGAGGGGCCATGAGGGGCCATGAGGGGCCATGAGGGGCCATGAGGAGCCATGAGGAGCCATGAGGGGCCATGAGGGGCCATGAGGAGCCATGAGGAGCCATGAGGGGCCATGAGGAGCCATGAGGAGCCATGAGGAGCCATGAGGGGCCATGAGGAGCCATGAGGAGCCATGAGGGGCCATGAGGGGCCATGAGGGGCCATGAGGGGCCATGAGGGGCCATGAAGAGCCAAGGCCGGCCCTGAGGGGCCATGAGGGACCATGAGGAGCCATGAGGGGCCATGAGGAGCCATGAGGGGCCATGAGGAGCCATGAGGGGCCATGAGGGGCCATGAGGGGCCGTGAGGGGCCGTGAGGAGCCATGAGGAGCCATGAGGAGCCATGAGGGGCCATGAGGGGCCATGAGGGGCAGGCCCAGTGGCCGTGCCCAGCCAGGCGCTGACGTGTGAGGGCTCAGGGCCGAGGCACCCCCGGACAGAGGGACGACCACTCCAGTTTGCCTTCACCAGGTAATGATAACTCTGCTGGGCTGGGTGGGCAGCAGGAAGGAGTGTGTTCTGCCATGTTCCCGGTGAGCAGCAGTGACGGGGCTGGCCGTGTGCCCCTCGTGTGGGGAAGCCGCTGTGGCGAGGCCGACATGGCGCCCATTGGTCGCCAATGGACTGGCTGTGCCCTGCCAGGGCAAACATTGCCATCAGCTCCTGCTTCCCTCAGGGGTTCATTCAAATGGGCTTCATTTGTCTTTAAAACGTCCTTTTAGCCTGTTGGTAAGGTCACATTTGATGGTACCGGTTCTACTTCTTCTTTGCCAAAGTAGATTTCCATTGAAATGGGAATGAAATAATGATTTCTGTGGTTTTCCTTCTATTGCAAGAGCAGTTCTTACTGATACGACCATTTCTTACTGGTGTGCCAAGGCTTTCTTCTTGAGTAGCTGGGTGATTAGTTCTGAGATATATTTTTAATAGGATACAATGTAAGCATCCCAGGAGAGAAGGCTGTGCTTGAGTGGATGATGTCAAAATGGTGTTAAACTTCAAAGCTGTTCTCTTCTCTTTGAGTGTGTAGCTACTACTCTAGGAGATCTTTTAACAGACAGCCCTTACTGATATGGCTTGGTGCAAGTACAACAGAAATAAAAAGTTCCAGCAGCCCTAGTGTTTGTTTTTAGACCACTGGCATCACAGACAGGTTTTATGTAATACACAACAGGAAAGTCTGGACTCAAAACTTAAGGTCTTCTAATAAACAAGCAATTTTAACCTGATTCACAATCATGCTGTTGAGTCATATGGTGTCTGTAAGTGATAATAAAACCTTCCCCACTGAGAGAACTTCCTGAGAGCATCCAGAGTGCAATCACCTCCAGGACAAACAGAAGTCCTCAGGCAGCCTCAGGATGCTGACCCTCTGATTCTAGAGTTGTAACCTTAATTAATTCCTACTTCTGCTCAATAAAGTTTTTACAGCTGATAACTATCTAGTTAGTGTGCTGCTTGGCAGCACTGCAAATGAGCAAATTAAGCATAGTGCTTCTTCCTAAGTAATTGCCATTTAATCCTGATTTTAAAAGAAGCAATAGTGATTGGAAAGCAGCTTTAATTTTGTTAATGCAAAGTTATCTTTTGGAGAAATAAATCACACAGAACATGAAAGAGAGTAGGTTTAGATTGGATATTATGAAGAAATTCTTTTACCGTGAGGGTGGGCAGGGCTGGCACAGGGTGCCCAGAGCAGCTGTGGCTGCCCCTGGATCCCTGGCAGTGCCCAAGGCCAGGCTGGACATTGGGGCTGGAGCACCTGGGACAGTGGGAGGGGTCCCTGCCATGGCAGAGGTGGCACTGGATGGGCTTTAACCCTTCCAACCCAAACAGCTCTATAATTCTAGGATGATTTGTTTACTTCATGAATTTTTATATATCTGCTTGGTAGTAAAGGACTAGTATGTTAACAAAAAATAGATCTATCTGTATTGAAATTGAGATATGACTTGCTGTTCATCTGTTTGGGCTTAAGCTTTCACCAGGAGAGTTTTTGGAAGTGGCTGACCATCTGTAAAAGCAGCCAAACCATCTTGCCTGGTAAAATGTGCATCTGCAGTAAATGGAAGGCAGAAAATACCAAAGCTAGGAAATGCTTTCCTTATGCCCGTGTTGAAGCTGGGTAATCCAACATCCAGAACATATCTAATAAAATCTTAAATGGTTTCTTATTCCTTCTTTTCTAGAACAACTCTGCTATCATCAATATGCAATTTTCCCTCGGCTTCTAATACATGGAAATGTCAATAATGCCTTGTTCTCTAAAGCACATGAAACACTTTGATATTGCATTTCGGGTCATAAAAGTGTGCTTGAGCTGATAAACAACAGCTGTAGCACAGGTTCTGTTGGATCAAAGCAAAAGGTGATTTTTTTCTTATTGACCAAAGGTTTTGAGAAATAGACTTGGATTCAGAGACTTCATTTTTTGTCAATGATGTTTTGAAAGCTGATTGTCATGGTAAATCTTGGGTTTAAAGCCGTTTCAAGACTGAATGGGTCTGTTCGTTCCCTGACCTCTCTGTTCTGAAGTATTTTGCTGTTCTAGGGTAGGGCAGATGAAGCATTTATCTCCTCTTGTTCTTCCTCCGTGCTTAGTCCTGTTAGATGTGCATGGAGTAGGATTAACATCATCTTAAAGGGGAAAATGAACTATTCTTACCTTGCCTGCTCTGCACTTCTAACACAGGCTGTAGGTGTATTTAGAGATCTAATTTCCCCTAAATAAATAATGAAACCAGATATTTCAATCTTATTCTGGCTTTTTGGAGTTCAGCTCCAAGTCTGAGAACACGAGTTTTTCTTTTCCTAGGGATGTCTTCTAAGAATAATGCTTTATTTTGTCTGAAGAAATATATTTTGACATACAAGAGACTCAGGGGGAAAAAATACAGGAACAGTAAATGTTTGGTTCTTCATGTCCTAAAATAGCTTTGCACTTTCTTTTAGGTACTTGCTACAAGTTAGTTAAGTTTCGACTATCTTAACAGTATTTCAAATTGAATGAATAAATGATGTATGAGCAGTTCATGGATTTGGTGTGGGAAGAGATGTTTCCAGCAGGTTTTCTCATTTTTTTCAGTAAGCAATTTGATGCACACTGCTTGATTAACTATTAGTAGTGACCAGTGGAAGAGGAACACAGAAAGTAATAAATACAATCTTAGTTTGCTTTGTTTGGACATGAATGGAAACAGTGCTGGGGCTGCCCTGTGGTCACTGACCAGTGCAAGGCACAGAAGGAAGCTGAATGCAGATATGAGGTTATCAGCTGAGCTATAAAATATGAGCAGTGATAGCCTCCTGCATAGCACACAAGAGGGACCATGACTTTTTTGTAGTCAGTAAAATTTAAGCAACTTTTTTCAATTAATTTAAGTCTCATTTTGTCAGGAACCAGATTTTTGTATGTCCCAACTTGCAAATAGGCAGATGAAAACAAATAGTTGGCACAAAAATGATAAATACCCACATGCAACTTTTCATTACCAGGAAATAATGACATTTTTCACTATTGGCTGCATCCTGCAGAGCAGGATCTATAAAACTTGTGATCCATCCTTCTGCTTTTTGTGTACATGCATGTTTTCATTTTTAATAAACTGCTCTCAGGTAAAGACTCGAGTCTTCTCACAGTAGCAGTAAAGCTTTGTAGAAATCAGAACTGTACACTCTGGGGACAAAAGCTCCCATTATATTGGATTTATGTGGGTATAAGTAGTCACACCAAAGTGCAAAGCTCTGGTAAATTAAAAGCTTAAGTTGATTTCCTGAGTATGGAAAGCTGAGGGCTTAGGGGACTTAGAGGAAGTTACACCCTGGATTTCCCTTTGGAGAAGCTCTGTCCAATTCCTGCGAGGTTCCAATGTTTGAGATGTCAGAGCCAAATACCACCTGCTCTTTTAAACTAATGTCACCCAAAAGTGAAGGTCTGGGGGGTCAAACAGCTGTGCCCAGCAGGTGACAGCTCAGCACAGGGGGCAGCCAGACATTTCTGTTCCCTGTCCCTCCTGCTTCCCAAGCCCAAACATCAGGGCACAAAGAACAGGAGCTGGAGCCTCCCCCTGTCCCCCTGTCCCCCTGTCCCCCTGTCCCCCTGTCCCCCTGTCCCCCTGTCCCCTGTCCCCCTGTCCCCCTGTCCCCCTGTCCCTCTGTCCCCTGTCCCTCTGTCCCCTGTCCCCTGTCCCCTGTCCCCTGTCCCCCTGTCCCCCTGTCCCCTGTCCCTCTGTCCCCTGTCCCCCTGTCCCCCTGTCCCCTGTCCCCTGTCCCCCTGTCCCCCTGTCCCCCTGTCCCTCTGTCCCCTGTCCCCCTGTCCCCCTGTCCCCCTATACCCCTGTCCCCCTGTCCCCCTGTCCCCTGTCCCTCTGTCCCCTGTCCCCCTGTCCCCCTGTCCCCCTGTCCCCCTGTCCCCCTGTCCCCTGTCCCCCTGTCCCCTGTCCCCTGTCCCTCTGTCCCCTGTCCCCCTGTCCCCCTGTCCCTCTGTCCCCTGTCCCCCTGTCCCCCTGTCCCGCTATACCCCTGTCCCCCTGTCCCCTGTCCCCTGTCCCCTGTCCCCCTGTCCCTCTGTCCCCTGTCCCCCTGTCCCCCTGTCCCCCTGTCCCCTGTCCCCCTGTCCCCCTGTCCCTCTGTCCCCTGTCCCCCTGTCCCCCTGTCCCCCTGTCCCCTGTCCCCTGTCCCCTGTCCCCCTGTCCCTCTGTCCCCTGTCCCTCTGTCCCCTGTCCCCCTGTCCCTCTGTCCCCTGTCCCCCTGTCCCGCTATACCCCTGTCCCCCTGTCCCCTGTCCCCCTGTCCCCTGTCCCCCTGTCCCCCTGTCCCCCTGTCCCCTGTCCCCCTGTCCCCCTGTCCCCCTGTCCCCTGTCCCCTGTCCCCCTGTCCCCCTGTCCCCCTGTCCCCCTGTTCCTCTGTCCCCTGTCCCCCTGTCCCCTGTCCCCCTGTCCCCCTGTCCCCTTGTCCCCTTGTCCCCTGTCCCCCTGTCCCCCTGTCCCTCTGTCCCCTGTCCCCTGTCCCCCTGTCCCCTGTCCCCTTGTCCCCTTGTCCCCTGTCCCCCTGTCCCCCTGTCCCCCTGTCCCCCTGTCCCCTGTCCCTCTGTCCCCTGTCCCCCTGTCCCCCTGTCCCCCTGTCCCCCTGTCCCCTGTCCCCCTGTCCCCCTGTCCCCTGTCCCTCTGTCCCCCTGTCCCCTGTCCCCCTGTCCCCTGTCCCTCTGTCCCCCTGTCCCCTGTCCCCTGTCCCCCTGTCCCTCTGTCCCCCTGTCCCTCTGTCCCCTGTCCCCCTGTCCCTCTGTCCCCTGTCCCCCTGTCCCCCTGTCCCCTGTCCCCTGTCCCCCTGAGAGGTCAGGGCTGGGATGGCTCTTTGGGGCTCCACCAGCTGCAATTCAGAGGAGCAGACCTTGGGGTGCTCCTCCCGTTTACTGTGTGTGCAAATTTCAATTGCTATTTCTCATAAGCGTGTATCTCATAAGCACTTACCTCTCAGCTGCTCTCAAACACCCTGAGAATATTCTCATGGACATGCTGGAAAACAGTGTTTGATACTAATGGTACAAGTTCAAGGATGAAGTAATGGTAAACAAATTAATTTTTAAAACCTAAAATAATTGCCTAAGTCAATGCTGTTTACTAATGCATTTATTTGGCTTTCTGATTAAAGTGTCACATTAACTTTAATGCTTTATTGCCTTTTATTTTAGCACACATTATATTATGTGGTAGAGTTTTCAATTATACAGATGTAGTCTTGTATTAATTTGGATATCTCACTCCAGTAATTAAAAGAAAGCTTCTTTTCTGTTTTCCTTAATAGCCCTTCTGAGTCTGCTTTTATTTCTGGTGCAATTATTTAGGTTTTTTTAACGTGCAGGGATCTGATTATCCACTCCAGCTTTGCCTGGCTCTATACTGAGAGTTTTAAAAGCATATCTCGTGTGAGAGCTGCCTTAAGTGGTGCTGTGTCATTGGGAGGGAGGAGAGCTGCCTGCACTGGTGCTGTTCCTTGCAGAGCCCCGTGTGATCCACACACATTTACAGCTGTGTGTTCATGAACCAGAGGGCATCAAAGGAGGCTGAGGAAAGGCAGGAATGCAGGGGAGCTCCAAAGCACATTCCACACTTGGTGGTGGCAAATGGCAGCTGTAAATACCGAGTGTCAGCCTCCCCTCTGCTCCTGGCAGGCCTCCAGCCTGGCTAAGATGCCTCTGACACCTAATCCCAAGAGTTTTTATTAACCAATTATTGACCAATGGGAGCTATTCACTAAATGAAATGTCTGCCACTTCGGTATCCAAACAGCATAAGGGAGTAAATAGCAATATTAGTGTGGTATTGCCAAGGGGAAAATCCTAATCACAAATTGGGAAATCAGAATAACCAGGCTCAATGTGTGTCTGACACTGGGCAGCCTTGAGCAGGACACGTGAGGGGCAATGATTAAATATTCTGAATATACATATACACTTGGTAAAAATAGCAGGAGTTTGGGTTGGTCGGTCCACACCTGGAAAACCGATTTAATGATACTGGCCTGCCTTGCAAGGGTTTTATTCAAGGCTTTGAAAGATTTTTTTTAATATCACCTAGATATGCAGTTGGGATACTTCCCTGGCTTTTCTTCTGAAACCAAAGAACTGTCCCTCAAAAATCATGGAAAAAAAAAAAAAAAGAATGATGGGAGATTTACTTTCTCTGATCTGACAATTAAATGTACTTGAATATCACCTTAGAAACATAAGAAGGTATTAATATTTAACTTCTTTCTCTTATAGAACCACTTGTAGAAGTACAAAGAAAGTGAAGGAAAAATGTTTTCAAACTTCGGTGAAAAGGTAAGAGTTGCTTTTACCAAAAGGCTCTTTACACATTTATTGAACACTTTTTAGAGATGGTCTTATGTTTTTCACATGCTTAAATACCACATGCAAGAAAGCAGAATTTGGATTTCCGACTCTTTGCCTAAAACCAATGCAGAACCTCTGACAATTCTGACCTTCAGCCTAAGAAGGTCTTCTGGGAAAGAGAAGAAAAAATCTGGGCTCTGTCATGTTGCCTATCAATATTTCTCCTTGTAAAAATCCTCTTAATGGTGTTTTCAGAAGTAACTTCTTAATGGTAAACAATATTTTGGAAATTCCAAGAAATATTTATTTTTTCTACCGAACCAGCTGGGTGGTTGAGTAAACAAATTTAATTATCTTCAAAGTCTTCTTGATTTCTAATAAATATCTGCTTTCTTTTCTATTCATGATAAAAGCTTGAACACTGTACTAGCAGGAAAGAACTATGCATGCAACATTTGTCACTCATTTTGCTGGGAAGCACAAAGCTTTGGCAGCGCCCTGAATCATTGTTAAAAATTAATTTGCTTTTCACTTTATTAGATAATATAGCAATGGAGTCTAGCAAACTTCTGCTGTCACTGAAATTCACGATTTCAAAGTCCAGCAGCACAGGAGGCAAAGGAAAAAAAAGACTGAAGTAGATATTTGCTTTGTGCCTGCCTCTCAGTCCTACCAGAATCTGGAATGACAGAACGATTGTGGTGAATATTTGCTGAAAACCAAGTGACTGTGGAAGGGCGCTGAGTAGCGTTCAGTAGATCAGTTGCTGGAAGAAAGGTGCAAAGGGCAGGTGAGAGGAGCGAGAGGTGCCTGTGGGTGGGCAGAGCAGGGTGTGACCCCCAGGGCCGGCTCCTGCCTTTGGGGGCTCCGAGGAGCTTTGTGGGGCTGTTACCGTATGGACTAGAAATCCTGAATATTAGAATATAAAGTGTATAAACCATAATAGTAGTAGTAATGCTAAGGCTTGGAGACTGCAGAGTAGGCCCTGGGAAACCAACTTAGGAATGTGCTGTGCTGAGAAAACAATTAGCAGAGCATGCAGAACTGTTAGTGATAAGGTTGAGGTATAATCATAAATAAAGTACTGGTGGTGGGTAGTGGCGGAAGAAAGAGATCAAGGGGGAGAACACTATAGTCCTAGGATAAGCAACCTTGAAGGATTTATGACGTAAAATGTTATCTACAAGGTGAATGTATCTATATTATTTAGAAGAATATGTACCTCTGCACGAAAACCATTTGTAAAAAGGGTATAAAAACCCTCTGAAAAAGGAAACCGGCGGGATCCTGACTTTGGACGCGAGTCCGCAGGTCCCCGGGCCCCGAATAAAGCACCGCATAAACTGACACTCTGTTAGTTTGTGTTTTACTGGGGGTTTCGGGCAGCAGGGCGGCGGGCACAGCCTGGGCAGCAAGCGCCTGCATTGTTCGGGGTCTCTCGCTGTGTCCGGCAGAGTTTTGTCTTTCTCCTCCCGGCTCCTCGGGGGAAACGAGGCCGCTTTTCCCTTTCGCTGCTGCGAGGGAAAGGAGCAGCTCCAGCCCAGCGGCCGGCCGGGATTCCAGATGTTGCCCAGGTGTGTGTGCTGCTGCCATGCCAGAGCTCCGCTGACCCTCCCTTGGCACGGCACCTTCTGGAGGAGCTGCGCTCGCTCGGGCTGCGCTTTCCCCGCTGAAGCTGAGACGGGCTTTTGTCTGATCCTTCCATGTGTTCATATTCTGGACCATCCCCATCGCAGATGTTTCTCTCCACGCATCAAAATTGGGTTTCAGCTCATTCGGCTTCAGCACTTGACTTTAAAAGCCAAACAAATCAAATCCTTTTCTTGAGGGTATAATGCATCATTTTCCCCCTCTTTGACTGTGTATTATCTTCTTTTACATCTGATCACATCATCAAAATCTGACTTCCTGCATCTGTGCTGCCTAATTAGTGCCTTGGCTTTAAACCTCCAGTCAGTATTTTTATTTATTTTATACAAAGTGTTCTGAGCATATTTAATGAGAAGAGGAAGAGTGATGGTTTCTCTAAATTGGACATGCCAAAGAAGAGTGAAAAGATTATGGGATGTAGAAACAAACCAGTGAGCTGGGGAGAAAACAAAGTGAAAAAGGAGCTGTAGATCATTGTTTCTGTGGCCAGAATATATTGAAATGTTACAGACTGGTGGCAGTGTTATAGACCATGCTGTTCTGGTGTCTGAGTAATTCCTTTTGAATCACTGCAGCCTTGGCCATGAGGAAACCTGTATTGCACTGATAAAAATCAGTGAGGGTTTTCCTATGGAAAAAAGTCACGAGGATGAGCAAAATGGAAGCAAAAAGCTACGATGGGGCAATGCATGTAAAGAATAAATTTTTCTAAATATCTTCCTGTAAAGCAATATACACAAAATATATTTTTTTTTTATTTTATAGAGTGCAAAAGACCAGACAGAATTTTATATCCTGCTTTTCTTTCCTGTCTGAGAAAATTGTACTTGTTCAGCAGAAGAATTGCTTAATTTCCAGTTTAATTTTTTTGACCCAGGATTTCTGATAAGAATTGTTTATTCTGGATATAGGTTCGGATCCTAATGCTCAAATGCCCGGCTATCAGAAGGTTTGCACTGTACTCAAGCCAGCCAAATGAACTTTCCATAGTTACCCCTTTTTTGTTACAATTTCAGGAAGTACTGCAGTCATTTTAACTATGATTGTTCTGGCTGTGGTTCTGAACTCACAGCTAATGGCAGGAGAGAAAAGATCAAAAGAGGTCAAGAAGAAACAAGTGTTAGGATTTGGGTTTTCAAAGCCTCGTGGTGGAGTTAGGCTTTGTGGAAGTTAATGGGACATGGCAGATGGCCCAAATTCAAAAACTTTCTGTGAAGTGCCAGTGGTCTGTGTAATCCAGGAGTGCCTCTGGCTGAGCTGCAGGAGTGCTCTGCTCGTGGAGAGCAGGATGGGAACAGGAAATCCAGTGTAAACAAGGCCTGCAATTCCTCCCAGACCCCTTTTGTGACCTTGGGGACATCGAGAACCAATCCTGGCAGAGCTGTGGCACCAAGAAAAGCGATGGCACCTTCTGCAAGGTTACCGTGCATTCACCGTGGGAGGGAGAGCTCATAACTCAGGCATGTCCCACCAGCCTGCCAAGATGCCATTGCTCAGGTCCCTGCCTGAAAATGCAGCCTTTCTTAAATAACACAGCTGAAAGAGAAATGAGTGGGCCATAATTTAATGAGATTAAATGGACAGAACTTTGGACACTTGTCACAGCTTCTGCAATGCCTCATATCTGAACAAGGAAGAATTGCTAAGTTCAGAAATGCCAGGATCATTAATCAGCCCCTTGATGCTGAAGTGATGTGATATAATGTTCACAGCTTGTAGAAGATAGGAATTCTTTTTGCCTCGATCTGCCAATCTATTTTATGTTGGGTTCAGCCTCAGTGTAGAATTCAGAGAATTAAAGTAACTGAATTCATTGATCTATGAATATGATTTCTGAAATACCACACAGAACAACATAACAGGAAGGGGTATATCTGGCTGGAGCACGTTTCATGCAAATTGCAGAGATAATTTCACCTTTGGCATTGGCTGAGCTGAGTGTGTCTGAAGCCTGAAGCTGCCATGAGTCCTGGGGCCTGTGGAGAGCAATGAGGGGTTGGAGAGCTCCCAAGTGACTTTGTGGAAGAATACAGTCTTGCTCCTAAAAAAATTGGAGCCGGGAGAGGGCGTGGGAGAGCCGGGACAGAGATGGGAGAGCAGGGATTGGGATGGGAGAACAGGGACAGGGATGGGATAGCCGGGACAAGGATGGGAGAGCCGGGACAGGGATGGGAGAGCAGGGACAGGGATGGGATAGCCGGGACAGGGATGGGAGAGCAGGGACAGGGATGGGAGAGCCGGGACAGAGATGGGAGAGCAGGGACAGGGATGGGATAGCCGGGACAAGGATGGGAGAGCAGGGACAGGGATGGGATAGCTGGGACAGGGATGGGATAGCCGGGACAGGGATGGGATAGCTGGGACAGGGATGGGATAACCAGGACAGGGATGGGATAGCCGGGACAGGGATGGGATAGCCGGGACAGGGATGGGATAACCAGGACAGGGATGGGATAACCAGGACAGGGATGGGATAGCCGGGACAGGAATGGGATAACCAGGACAGGGATGGGATAACCAGGACAGGGATGGGATAACCAGGACAGGGATGGGATAGCCGGGACAGGGATGGGATAACCAGGACAGGGATGGGATAACCAGGACAGGGATGGGATAACCAGGACAGGGATGGGATAGCCGGGACAGGGATGGGATAACCAGGACAGGGATGGGATAACCAGGACAGGGATGGGATAACCAGGACAGGGATGGGATAGCCGGGACAGGGATGGGATAACCAGGACAGGGATGGGATAACCAGGACAGGGATGGGATAACCAGGACAGGGATGGGATAACCAGGACAGGGATGGGATAACCAGGACAGGGATGGGATAACCAGGACAGGGATGGGATAGCCGGGACAGGGATGGGATAGCCGGGACAGGGATGGGATAACCAGGACAGGGATGGGATAACCAGGACAGGGATGGGATAACCAGGACAGGGATGGGATAGCCGGCTGCTGACATCTACCGGCGCTGGGCACTGCGCTCTCCTCCAGCAGTGCTGGCCGGGGAGAACCAGGATTTCAGCGCCGCAGCTGCAGAATAAGCCTGGCTTTAAAAACTGCAGCTCTTTCAGTCCCCACTTCTCTCTTGCAGCAGCTCTGTAGTGTGCAATAATGCTCATGTTTCTCTTTGTACCTCAACTCTCTTTGTATCTTAGTCTAAACACTCAGGTAAAGGAAATACTTTCACCTTCGTGTCAGCTCGGCGCGTTGATGTGCTGTCCATCTAAACTGAGTGCAGTAGAAAAGCCTTTCAATGGTCATTAAATCGTTTTATGCAGAGTCTGAATGCTGCTGTAGAGACCACGATAAAAGCTTTCAGCCCTGACCGATTGCTGGATCATTGTTTCCAGATGCTGAAGCAAAAACTTGAAATCCAGTTCAGAGAAGGATGCTAAGAATGTCTCTCGTCTTTCCAAAAGCAATCCTGGCACTCTACGAATTTGGTATTTTATCAGTCAATACTGCTAATACTTTAAAAGTGACTGGACAAAATCAGGCAGGAAACAACTGCCAGGAACTGTTCAGTTCAAGTATGTTTGGTGGTTTCAAAGATCCTGAGTCAGAAATGTTTGGAAGCTGGTGATGACTGGGAGCATCACCATCTCTGTGCCTTGTCCTGGTGTTTTTGTGGGGCTGTGACCACACAGGGCTACTCACCTCTGGTGTGACCCAGTTAATCATTCTTTAGGGTTAAGGGAAGAATAACATTTAGTTTTTCTATGTTGTAACACCCTTAACTAAATATCACAACTATCTTTTCCCATTTTGTTGCTTTTAGTGAGCTGATTTGATTTGAATGACATTTTAGAGATGTACTTTGCATTTCCATCTAATGAATACAAATTTTAAAAGTGTCTCAATATAGAGAAAGGCTAAAGATTGTATTGCATTTGAAATGCCACATAAATCCATGTTTCCTGGCATGCATGGGCTGCTGATTTCAAAATTGTGTCTGATGTGATTAAGCATTTTCTTCATCTGTATTCTATCACTTGTATTATGTCTGTTTAATTTCTTTCTTTGGAAAGAGATCAATGAAAAAATGAAATACAGAGAATGTCAAGATGCCCCCTTTAGCATTTAATGTTGTTGTGTGCAGGATCTCAGCTAGCTAAAACTGAAAACACCACTTGCTTTTCTCAATATTAAATACTGCAATGTTTTAGGTTCAAAAGGTGCCAAAAATCAGGCACCTCACCTCTAGCTCTGTTTCCATCATATGATTTTAGTTGGTTTTAGATCTGTTGCTGCTCTGTCAGAAGAGATGTCAGCCACCTGTACTGCTTGATGTTTAAAGAACTTAATCTGCTCTGCTATGCCCTATTTCAGAGCAGGGACACATCTCTTACAGCAGTCCTGTGTTTGCCAGCTTCGAGCAGTGTTTGCTCTCTTGTCTTCAAGCAAAATGAGTCATGGTTTCTGTTGGTATTGTTACATGGATCACTTCAGTGTTTCTAGCTTGGATCCCAGCTGCAACTGAACTGCTTTTTTATCTGAAACTGGTTAGAGTGAATAATCTGGGTATGGAAATTGCAAAATACTCTGTGATGTTGTATTGTTGGAATAGGATGGTCTGAAAAATTTGTTGTTCAGGATTTTCAGCATACATAAAAGTTTTCTAAATGAGCTCTATATTCTCTGTTGCTCAATGTTATTTCAGTTCTCTAACACTGAATTTAAATTGTCTAACAATTAAGATCTGCAGCTGCTTTACACAATTACAGTCAGACCCAGACCATGATCAGATGTGAGAGCTTTCTCTCGAACTGATAAGAAAGTTCCTGTTCTATTCTCCTGTGAAGTGCAGTACAGTCCATATCCAGACACCACAGACACCAGTAAATCGTCTGAGACCCTAATGGGAATGTAACAGAGAGAAACAGTTTCTGAGCAGTGAGCTCGTGTGTATGTGCTCCTATTCCCTGTCCTAAATGGAATAACTTGATACTGGAATAAGGAATTGGGGTTTGGCAGTGACTGTGAGATGAGGCAGTGAGATAAAGCTAAAAAGCCGGCCCGCATTTTTGGAATAACTGAGAACTAAGCGCAGCTCTCCTCTCAATGGCCAGAGCAGCCCCCGAGCAATTGCGCGGATTTGGGGATTTTTCCAACGCGCTGCAGTGCGCGGCCGCGGCCACGGGGCGGCGCTGCACACAACGATTGGAGCGGTCTGGAGCGGAGAGATCCCAAATTCACCTGGAACACAGAGATCCCAAATTCACCTGGAACCTGGAACACAGAGATCCCAAATTCACCTGGAACTGAGAGATCCCAAATTCACCTGGAACCTGGAACACAGAGATCCCAAATTCACCTGGAACCTGGAACACAGAGATCCCAAATTCACTTGGAACCTGGAACACAGAGATCCCAAATTCACCTGGAACCTGGAACACAGAGATCCCAAATTCACCTGGAACCTGGAACTGAGAAATCCCAAATTCACCCGGAAAGGAGAGATCCCAAATTCACCTGGAACCTGGAACTGAGAAATCCCAAATTCACCTGGAAAGGAGAGATCCCAAATTCACCAGGAAAGGAGAGATCCCAAATTCACCTGGAACCTGGAACACAGAGATCCCAAATTCATCCGGAAAGGAGAGATCCCAAATTCACTTGGAACCTGGAACACAGAGATCCCAAATTCACCTGGAACCTGGAACACAGAGATCCCAAATTCACCTGGAACCTGGAACTGAGAAATCCCAAATTCACCCGGAAAGGAGAGATCCCAAATTCACCTGGAACCTGGAACTGAGAAATCCCAAATTCACCTGGAAAGGAGAGATCCCAAATTCACCCGGAAAGGAGAGATCCCAAATTCACCTGGAACCTGGAACTGAGAAATCCCAAATTCACCTGGAAAGGAGAGATCCCAAATTCACCAGGAAAGGAGAGATCCCAAATTCACCTGGAACCTGGAACACAGAGATCCCAAATTCATCCGGAAAGGAGAGATCCCAAATTCACTTGGAACCTGGAACACAGAGATCCCAAATTCACCCGGAAAGGAGAGATCCCAAATTCACCTGGAACACAGAGATCCCAAATTCACTTGGAACCTGGAACACAGAGATCCCAAATTCACCTGGAACCTGGAACTGAGAAATCCCAAATTCACCTGGAACTGAGAGATCCCAAATTCACCTGGAACCTGGAACACAGAGATCCCAAATTCACCCGGAAAGGAGAGATCCCAAATTCACCTGGAACCTGGAACTGAGAAATCCCAAATTCACCTGGAACTGAGAGATCCCAAATTCACCTGGAACCTGGAACACAGAGATCCCAAATTCACTTGGAACCTGGAACACGGAGATCCCAAATTCACCTGGAACTGAGAGATCCCAAATTCACCTGGAACCTGGAACACAGAGATCCCAAATTCACCTGGAACCTGGAACTGAGAAATCCCAAATTCACCTGGAACTGAGAGATCCCAAATTCACCTGGAACCTGGAACACAGAGATCCGAAATTCACCTGGAACCGGGAACAGAGAGATCCCAAATTCACCTGGAACCTGGAACACAGAGATCCCAAATTCACCTGGAACCGGGAACGGAGAGATCCAAATTCACCTGGAAAGGAGAGATCCCAAATTCACCTGGAAAGGAGAGATCCTAAATTCACCTGGAACTGAGAGATCCCAAATTCACCTGGACCGGAGAGATTCTAAATTCACCTGGAAAGGAGAGATCCCAAATTCACCTGGAAAGGAGAGATCCTAAATTCACCTGGAACTGAGAGATCCCAAATTCACCTGGACCGGAGAGATTCTAAATTCACCTGGAAAGGAGAGATCCCAAATTCACCTGGAACTGAGACATCCCAAATTCATCCCAGACCTGGAACACTGACAGCCTGGGAGAGCTGTAACTTATTTGTGGTTGCACCCACAGACAATAGTAGTCGCGATAACTGAGAATTCTTTGTTACTTTGAAATTGATGGGTCCTGACAAAAGATATGTGGTTGAATGACCTGAAGTAGTTCCGAAGTTGCAGTGCTGTTATTTCTTGCTGTTTCAGTAGAGGAATGAAGGTTAACAAGAGTTCTGTTCTAGGACTGCATGTACTTACTCCAGATTAGGTCAAATTTAGATGTTACAGGAATTGTCTTTTTTTTTTTTCTTCATGTGCCTGCTTCTAGCTTCAGATGTTCTTTAGGCTTTTCAAGTGGAAACAAACCAATGAATATATTTACTGTACTATCCAGCATAAACTTTTGATACTGAATCACCGTGAATCTGTCCAGTGTCTGGCAGACTGGAAGTGCAGCCCACAGGTTTGGCAGCTGTAACCATTTTAGAGCACTGCAAATGCACTGAATAAACAGTGCTCAATTCCACTGCCAAGCTGGCTGTGGGAGTTTTGCACATTTCTGTGCTTACTCTAGCTTTTCTCCGAGCAGATTTTGGGATGCAAGAAAGGTTTCTGTTATATGGGAGTGGTTGAGGAAACGATGTAGAATTATCTTGAGGTTAGGGGAAAATGGTGCACCTGATTTCTAAAATGCAAATGCTGCAGAGATTCTCTGATAAGAGAGCAGATGCAGCTTTGCTCGTGGAACCAGAGCAGCGTGAGGAGTGCAGCGTGATGGGACCGACAGACACCAAGGGATCATCAAATACCCGAAAGATTGGCAAAGAGAAAGGGATTCGGCTCTTCTCTTATCCCCTACACAAAGCAGCCAAGTCAGACGTTAAGAAAGACTTTCTGATGGAAATAGAATAAGCCCTGGAATACATTTCCTGCGGGGAAGCTGCAATGTCTAAAGGTCTGTAAGTGCAGGTAGATAAACATTTGTCTGTCTCAGTGACCTAAGCAGAGCTGATCTCGCACTGGAGCAAAGGAGCCCTGGGGTTCCTTGCAGCCAGAATATTTTATGGAGGATTTTGTGCTCAGGTTCCAGATGGGCTTCACCCCATTAACTGGAAATGACCGTTCTTGCTACTTTGGTGTTCAGTTCCTTGAGAGTTTGTTCCATAATCGCTTTCGTATGCAAAGCAAGAAGTTCAAGGCCTTTTGTGGTTTCTCATCCCTCTTGCATTCCAAGCATTTGCTTGCCTTAAACTTGATGTAGTTTGTCCCATCCTCGCCCTGCTTTCCCCTTCCCGTTACTGCTTTTCACTCGCTCTCTCTGGCACACACGGGTCCCTTTTATCAAAGGACTTTCACACCTGAGGCCTCCAGTCACATACTTGCAGTAAAGTAACAGCTTAAAAGCAAATCCTTTTAAATCCTGAGGCCAAACACCGTAACAAACATATCTTCTCAAGGGATCAGTTTCCAAATGTGCTTTTGAACCTAAGTCCCGGCAGGCATTTGGCTTTAAGTGTGTGATAGGATTTTATTTATTTCTTTATTTATTGCAGAGCCGTTCCCCCCCTTCATTGTTCCCATCTCGAGATGTGCTATTTAAACCTGTACCTCTGGTGAATTCTGCCATTGAAGTGCAGATGAGCAGAGTGCTGCTGGGTGGTGAAACATCGCAGGACAAAAAGACATATCAAAATAAAATCTTATGAGAAAGCGTCGCTTCCAGGGAAAATGAAAATGTGCCTCTCTTGTTTCGGGAGGGAGAGGGAGGGAAATCATGGGTTTGAATTTCTTTGAAAATCTGCTGTATGTGGGGCAAGGCGCTCAGGCTGTGGCAGTTTGAAGGAGAGCTCAGAAACGTGCGTGATCTTAGTGAAATATTGTGCAAGACGTGCCATAAACTACTCAAGGTGCTCTGCAGGTCTCCTGCAACGAGGTTACACCTGAGATATTTATAAACAGTAGTGCCTGCATTCTCGGTTTGCAAACTGGTACCTGCAAAATGTACACCTTGCCTTAGGAGACAGCACAGCTCACCGTGCAGAATTATTACCTGTACTTGCAGATTAATATTAGCCCTGTGCAGGGCCTGCTCAGACACGCAGCTCTGCAGTTTGCAATTAGCTGATGACTTCTGTATTTGCAGTGGGTATTATTGCCTGGGATGTTCAGCCCTGCGTGAGCTCAAGGGGTTGTTTATATAATATCACAGTTGTTTCAGTCCGTGCTGAGCACTGCCAAACGGTAAAACAAGATCAGCCCCACAAATGGGAGCTCATCTCCCTGAGGACAGGGCCAGGTACCAGATAAGGCTTGATTTTAATCTCTCTCTTGTCAGCTGGATCTGCTGACAGTTCATTTTCAGGTGACTACGTACTCCACCACCATCACTCCCCTTCCCTTCCTGCCTCTCAGTCACGTTAGGCTGTTATTCTTGTTTGAGGAAAGATATCGAGTAATCATCATAACGTGAAGTCTTAAATTAAAAATGGCTCCACAGCGTCTTCTTTTGGGATCTTTTTAATTCCTTGTAAATCAGAGCCACTCCAGAACTTCAGTATCTGCTTACATTCTCTTATTCTAGTAAATCTATCTTTTCATTCATACTCCTTTTCTCTCACACTTGTAAAGGAGGGTTTGTTTTTCCATGCTGTGGGACTTAAAGTACTAAGCAATCTCAATTCTCCCCCTTTCCCTGAAAATTCCTTTATTCTCATGTTACTGAGAGGAGAAAGGGGGATTGTCAGTGGAGACAAAAGTTAGAAAACCCAGTTCTGTAATTCTGTGTAAATCTATCCCTCCAAATACCACTTTTCCATTCGCCCTAAAAACCCTTTGACACTTTCCAGACCCTGACACAATTTTGTTACTCTGTGTCCTGCTCCCCAGCTCGATGAGGTGTCAGGTGAAAATCTGGGGCTTATCTTCAGTACTTCGGAACCCTTCAGATTTGTTTCTAATTCAGCTCTTATTCACACATGCAAATCTCCAGCCCCGTTTATCTGATGCTTTAAATTCAAGCTAGTCAGTGTGTTGGAGAGAGAAGTTGAAGCTTTGATTTCAACTGATGCTTGATGTAATTGGCTCTCAGCAATGCAAGTTACTCAGCTTATAAAATGTTAATTTAGCTTCTCTTTGCAGAGCAATGCTTTTCAGTTTATTCTTACCCAAGATACAATAGTTTGAAATACGTTATTTCAGGAAAGTAACTCACCTTTGCTGTAACAGGGAACAAAAGGGCATTAATGCATCCAGACACTGAACTGAAGAAAAGCAGGCAATTCTAAAGATAAATATGAATTTTATTACGATGAATTAAAAGTACAAAGCCTTAGAGAGGTATTATGAACTTTTTTTAACGGAAAGAAGGCAAACAAAAACAATTGCTTAAAGCTGAACGTGCCACAGATAATGTGATGAGTCAGAATTCTGTCTAAATTCTTGTTATGTTGAAGGTTACCTCAATGAAGCACGTAAATAATAATTAAAAAAAAAAAAAGTGAAAAAGTGATTATTTATTCCACATCTTTCTCACCAAAGGAGGGTGACTATAGTTCAATCCTTTCTTCTTAAGAATCAGAACCCCAAAGGCAATCTAATGTAGCCTGAAGCAAGAGATCCATAATTATATTAATAGCCATATGCTCCATTTCAGCTGAGCACCCCCGGCAGTGTGGAAATCCTCCCCGACTCTGAAAGTTACACAGAAGTCTGCAGCTATAAAAACTAACAGAAACGGAATCTGTGACAGAACAGAAGAGATTGTTCCCAAGTTGAAAGCACATCCTTTGGGCACAATCAGCAGAGGGGATATGTGTGGGATATTGAAATGGAAATGAGCTGCAGCACATGAAGCCCATTGTGCCGTTCATTTGTTCCGGGCGGGTCACACCCGTGTGCTCGTCCCTCTGCTCCTCTGCCCCATCCCAGGGTGGAGAGCTCCTGCCTGCAGCTTTGCCTCTTTCGGTGTTCACTACCTGTGCGGGAGCGTGCTGGCCTTTGTCTTCAGTTTTGTCTCTTTTCCCTCGGACCAGGATTCATGGAAACACCATTGAGGTGATTCTCGTGTTTGGATGTTTATTGGATCTCACCAGAAATTACAGAAAGTACAGCAGCACCTCCAGCTCCTTGCTAGAAGTGGGAAAAATGGCCCCAGTGAGGCTGCTTCAAGGCCTTTTAAAGCCAAACAAACCAATAAAAGTTTAACACCTCCATTATTTATCCTTTTGCCCCAATAATAGATTCCCACGACCCTTAGTGTTATAATTGGCTGACTAAGCAGAGGTTACTACCTGAGTTCTGTGAAGAAGAAGGAAGAAGAAGATGAACAAAGAAAGAGACACCACCCAAAATTCTCTATTTAATCCCATATTCACCACTATCCTATAAAAACCTCAAATTTAAAACCCATCACCCAGTGAAAATACACATCTTTAACCTACTACACATGGGTGATTTCTAACTCATTATTCACATTTCCAAGCCTTCTCCAAGGTTCCAGCTCCAGAGCAGTGTTTCCAGGGGGGTCTGTGCCTGGAAGCACAGAGAGCTCCAAACCTCCAGATTTTTGAGATCCAACAACTACCCTACAAAGGGAATAAATATTTCCCCTAAGAACAGCTCTGGCCTTTGACCTCACCTACCCCGTGATTGCCACGGGCTCCAGCCCAGGCTGTGTGCACACCTGTAAACACCTGGGCAATGTTCTGCTGCCCTGCCTCGTGTCAGGGATGTCACAAACACAGGGGATTTCCACTCCTTTGCTCTGTTCATTTTTATTCCTTTGCTCTTGTCAGGCAGCACGAGCGTGTCCCCAGAGGAGAGATCTTCCCAGTGTCTCTTTCAAGTCGAACAGTTCCATTATTCCTCTTCTGCAGATTAAGATTTTTTTTTTTTTTTTTTGAAGTTGCAACTAAGAAGGGTAAATTTTGAGACAAGTTAAATGCCCAGCTCACTGAACTCTGTGGAAGAATAAAGCCTTCTATCTGCTTGTGGCTATCTTTCTCTGGAAAACATTAATCCTCGAAACGGCTGGGGAAATGGGAGTAAATAAAATCACTCTGCAAACTGTGCAATCAGCTGAAAAAGGGGTTACACATTCAAAGCTTTGCATTTCCAAAACTGCCAAAAAACCCCTTGGATTCTTGTAGCAGAAGACCCTCTGGAAAAGTGCATATTCTTTTCAGGTCTTTAAATATTCTTGATATTATCAAATTTGCTGCATATTTGCAGATCGATTCTGCATCATCCAGATACTTCTTCCAGTGGCCATTTGTGAATTTGAGGTGTTTGACAAGCGTATGCATTGCCAGTAAAAATACTGAATTATCAGCGAACTTGCCGTTTATCTGCAAAAGTGATGGGATTGACACGTGTGAGCACAGGTACCCAAAAGTTCTTTATCTTTGCACTCAGGAGTTCTGTCTTAATTTTCTCTATATTCCTATCTTCCAACTGTCTGTACATATGAATGCTACCAAATTAAGGATTTACTTTCGTTAATTTGTGTGGAGACTGTATTTGGTCTATTCAGCGTTTCAACAGAGAAGTAGGATTTTTAAAAAGGCCTGAGATGTCTTTGAAAAGACCTGTATTTAAGAATGTATTTAAGAAGTGTTTACACTGCTCGCAGCTGCCCTGAGCACCTGTAAATCACCTGGGCTGGGTTTGCACGGAACGAGGGAAGCCGGGGCTGGTACAAACATTTCCCTCCCTCAGCGTGGCCTCAGAGGGGCAGTGTGAGCATCCCGACATTCCCAAACGCTGCAACATTGCTCCCGTGCTGCATCCTGGCACACGGATGCTTTTTACCAGCTTGATTTAAAAAACAAGATTAAAAAAAAAAAAAAAGATGTATATAAAATGTTTCGTTCCCTTACATTTCTTGCTGTCTATAGGAGCTAAATACACCTTAGAGAATTCCATCTGAGAGCACCTGAGCATCCAGAGTCATTGCACTGAGGGATAGAAATGCCAAGCTGACTGCAGGGAGTGAAAATGTACAGCATAAGTTAAAAAGTGAAAGCTCCATCTCCTATCAGTGAATTTGCAAATTCTCTCCTGTGGGGTGTCAGGGACACGATTTCAGATAAAGCTGGTGTAAATTACATATTTAATAATCCAGCCAAACCTGCCCTTAATCCATATTTTGTGTTGATAGGCCAGTTCAAAGATTATTTTTTTAGAAACTAATAGCACGATCCTTTTAAAAAGGTAAGTTCTTATCATGTTCAGTTTTCTCATGGCTGTACCAGCCCTTCTGCCCTAAACTGTGGAGTTTAATGTCATTGTATTTATAATGATGCTCCCTGCCCTTCTCCCACGTTCCTTTTCCTGTCCTTCCTTTGATGGAGCTCATTTTGTTGTCATACAGACCATATGCCAAATGTTCCTCCAGTGCTGATTATTTAGGATCAAAGGTTATTTTCCATTTGCCTAGTCAAGAAAAAGATACTGAGGGAGTAATTTTTTTCTTGGTTCCACCACAGAAGTAGGTGCAAAGCAGCAGGAAGAGGGGGCTCCACAAATCATAGCACTTTATTTTTGTTCAGCTGCACTTACCAATGAGTCTAAAGACAAAGGCAGAGAGACAAATAGAAAACAGAGGTTTATTGGTGATTTTTAGTTGAAGTTGGTTTTTTATTCTTTAATGAAGATATGACATGGCAAAATTAATTAATTAGTGAAAATGTTGGCAGAGCCCAGAAACTTGGTATGGTTTGATTTTTTTAGACAGATTTTTAAAGTTTCTTCCAGGAACTTTCGCCTCTTTCTATGCCGGCATTTTCTCTGTTCCAACTGACTTACTTTTTTTCTTTTAAATTGTCTGGTTGATTATCATAATTAGGTTAAACCTGTTTTAGCAGCTTTGTTGTCAGAAGTGATGAAAGGAGCAGGGCCCGTAGTATTTTGCAGTCAGCAGATCCAATCACAGATAGTGCTCCCTGCACAGCCTGTGCTCAGTGCTGGCTCCTGGGGAAAGAAGTGTCCATTGCTGTTATCTCTCTTTTTTGGTATTTCCTATTTAATGCGTGCTTATGTTTAATGTGTGTGTATTTAATGTATGCAATGTATGTTTATACGTATAATTGAGAATATAAATAGAATTTATAATTGATATTATAAATTGTATTTATAGATAATAATAATATTATAAACAGCCTCACTGGTTTGTCCTGCTGTGGAGCAGGATGACCCACGGCTTGGGAGCAAGCAGAGTCACTCTGGCCCTAACCCTGCAGGGAAAGCAGCCAGGGAATGCAGGGAAATGGATCCTGGGCTGGTGTTACCACTGAAAGGAGGGCCAGCAATTCAGAGCAGGGGAAGAGCTGCAGCTATTGTGGTTGGGGCATGTGAAAGTGTTTTTAATAAGAATATCCTCCCACATCCATTCAGCATCTGTGCCTCACTAAGTCCTAATGATGTGTAATAACAGTTTCAGCCAAGCACAAACAAGTGTTCTCTCCTTATAAAACACAGCTCCATCTTCCCTGTATTTAGGAATTAGATCCTATTATATCACACAGGGAACAATCACCCTGCTTATCTGTAGTAAGAACATTTCCCATTTAAATGATAAATCTTTTAGAAACCTCGGAACAATTGAAAGCAGGAAATCATTCCAGACTTAGGCGTCCAATGACTCAGAACCTGCATCCTGGTTCTGGTTTGCAGAGCTGGACTGAAGTCACTGAGCTGTGTCTAGTTAGCACTGACGAGGCCGTGCTCCAGAAATGGTCCTGGATTAATTCAGCCTCCCTGGCACAGGCTCAGTGCTTGCTGCCAATGGACAGAGCTGCTGTATTAACATCAGCAGCTCCTCGCTGGGATCAGGACACGGTGCTGATCACACACCTTGGGACAGATGGGTTTCTAAAATACAGCGCCAGAATCTCATTTAAGACAAGATCAACCAAAAGAGAAATCAAATGCTTTTTTTTGGGAGAAAAAAAAAAACCCACACTGCAATAATATGTGAAAGATGGGGAAGAAACTACAGAACCAGAGTGCACAGCAAGCCTGCAGGAAAGGAAGATCACTTACCTCTAGCTGCTGAATGGCATTAAGGTGTCACAATGCCTGTGGCTAGCTGCACAGAGCCAGGGAAGGGAGCAAGAAGCTTTGCCACCTTTTGATTTCTCCATTTGTTAGATATCTTCCATTTATGTTCGTCCTGGCTTGCTTTGATTGGAATCAGAAGCTGCCTTGTGAATGGTGCAGATACATGTTTGGCTTTTCTGCACTCTTACAGCACTATCTACATCCCTCAAGAAATCCTCTAATTCAGAGAAATCTGACAGTGACATCTAGACTTAGTAGAAAACACTTCACATCCTTTGAGGGTTTTTTGCCTTCAGTATCTAAAATAAATCTAATTTTAAACACCTACATTTCTTTTCAGCCACAGTTTCTTTGTACAAAACCTCTGTGTGTGGAAAGCAAGGGTTAGGCTGATTGCACCCACTTCACACTTGTTTGATTTACTGAGCATCCCTCGGTGCTCTGCAGAGCCAAATAAAACCCTGAATTATTGCAGTGCCATTGTGGAAGGGCAAGAGACACACACACGCACGAAAATACCTGTGGAGACAACTGGGCCAACTGAATTCCTGCCCCAACTTTACTTGATTTGTTACTTTTCTTTAAGTCCAGCATCCTTCCTGTATTCCTTATCCTCTCTAATTTGGCATTCCACAGGGATTTATGCAGTGTACGTAGTCCCTGCTTTTAAATTTCCTAGAACAAAAACACATAAGCAGAAAATCAGCCGAGAGAGTAACATTGCTTGATGGGCTGCATCTTAAGCCCATTTTTTTTGCTGGAGTGTAGAATAAATGAAAAGTGAGAATACCCTGCGAAAGTCCCAGTTATAAAAATAGTAAAATTTCCAAGCAATAACTTGAGCTGTTCTGGCTCCCTTTGCCCCATTCCTCCCCCTCCAGGAGCACCAGCCTTCCAGCTGCCCGGTATTGTGTAAAAAGCCAGGGTCACGTTGATGTCACATCTTTGCTGTGTTCCTCAGCTTCTTTGCACGCTCCTCGAGGTTGCTAGGGTTTGGCATTTGGATGTTACCGATGTGCTAATTACAGAGGAATTCGAGCATCTCCGGCAGTCGGCTTGCTGACCGATTTCATTGTTGTAGCTGAGATCTGTAATCATTGTTAGATTTACCTCCCAAAATCCATAGCAAGTCCATCTGGAATAACCTGAAGTATGGCCTTTTAAAAGAAATTACCTACGGACAGGGGAAACCTCCTCACCAGAAAATCTGAAATCCTGAAAGCTGGGCTTTTACTTGAAATACTTTGGTGAGTCTGACACGCTGTACAATCTAGTGGTGAGATCCAAACCGAGTCCCATGGCCACCTCCCAGAGGTTTAGAATGGAATAAGAGCCTTTTACTGCCTTTGTTTCCATTCTCTCGGCTAGCTTGGGGTTTTGACAACTCCGTGGATGGATTTATGGATTATGCTGGAAACTGCATTTGCTTAGCCGAGATCTAAACCAAAGGAGCTGCTACAAGTGCAGCGGTTGGGACTGCTGCCTTCACTTTCCTTGCCTCTCCATCCTCGGGGTGGAATGAGCTGCCAGGAGAATTCCTTCAGCTCTCACACCCACTGACACGGGCCCTGCACACATCTCCTCGTTCAGAGCTCACAGGAATGGAGCTGGGCACCTCAGTGCCCATCCTTCCCACCGGGGCAGGATCCAGGACACCTCACCCAAAGCAGGGCTCAGGGGTTTTTAACCCATTTAAACCACCAACAGTTTATTTCTGACTTCAGCACAGTGGCCAGCACGAACCCTTCCCCAGCTCACCCCTGCTGTGGGGTTTCCAGGTGTGCTTCACTGCTGTAGTAGTTTTAAGAGGTTACACACAAAAATGTTTGTTCTGATCACTCTAAAAAGCATGTTTGCTTAATTCAATGCTAACTTGCTTTTTTTTACTTAACAGCCAATTTTCACATTTTTTATTTGTTTTAAAGGAATGATTGTACACAGCCCAGGAGGTTTTTGTAAAAGTGAGGGTTTTATTCATAGGCTTCAGCTCTTTAAAGCCTTCTCCACGTGCTTCATTCAGCTGGCAAATGGCATTTCTTGGTTTCAGGGTGATTACTCCCATCAGAGCTGCTCACTGCATGTCAGGTGCACAAACCTGAAACATTTCCTTAACTTGTTTATTCAACATACAAGAGACTGGAGCTTTTTCAGTGAAGGTTTTTAAGAAAACTTCCACAGGCCAGGTTGCAATCTTTGCAAAACCCCTGAGAATTCACGGTTTGGGCACCACCCCTGGGATCAGACTGGCAGCAGCAAACCTCGCTGCCCCCCAGACACCATTAGCAGCAGACTCTTCATGAAGGTACATGTCAGGAGATTAAATTTTCTTGGCAAGCAAGGTAGCCCAGGGTTAAAAACATCAGAACATCTGCATGCTGGTGTCCTTCAAGTTTTAGCATGCTATCTTCAGGATTATGCCCCAGATTAAAGAGTTTTATTTTACCATCAAAGTTCTATAACGAGAATCTCTTGGAACAGGAAACATGATCTGCTCTGCTCACTGCTCTAGGGGCTTTCTTCATCTTTTCAGGAGTTTGAAAACTAATGTTCTTTGACATTCACTTTGCACTGACACTTGATATCCAGTAAATCAAAATAAAAATATAAATTTGATCTCTGGAAATCAAGATTAGTTTAATGTTTACTATCCCGATGCAAATTAGATTTCTCTTCCTGTCTACAGGGGGTCAGTTTAGAGGTAGTACAAAGGTTTGTGTTGACATCTGACTAACTGAAACAATATTTGGGCCAAAAGAGACTGTTAATTTAATGCCTCTCAGTTCATACATGTAGCAAATCTTCTATGTATTATTAGTTTAATTTGCCTTCTGTTTCACATGTGAAACGGCAAGATTTATATTTTTATGGGAAAGCTTTTCCCTCTAGTAAGAAAAATACAATGTATGTTGATGTAACTGATATGCCTTTCTTTAGTTAATGACTCCACAACTTAAATTTTCAGCATAGCCAGAAGCAAAAATGTAAGACTGATATGTTATATATAAATAATCTTTTAAAATAAGCTTAAGTATCTCGATTGTGATCTGAAAAAGTGTCAGAAATTTCCACAAGCAAGCTGTGGAAAGCCTGGCAAACTGCTGAATTTTTCCTGTGTAGCCTCATGTGCTGTTCACCCACATTCCCTGCCTTCATCTCTCCAGTGCAGCCCCTCTGTGCAGGAGGGAATCCCAGGCTGGCAGGACCTTCCAGTGCCTGCAGTACCACAGCCACTCAGAACAACGACAGCTTTTTTTCATTTTAATTTTTTAACGTTTTATTTAGCCGGCTGACTCCTCTGAATTGAAACTTACTGTACGACCTGGCAGTGTTTATTATGTATGGAGCAATCCAAGTGCTCCACAAGTAATAATGCAACAGGTCCCAAACATGGAGCACTGTGCTATTGTAAGACGACTCTGTTTTAGAAAGACGTTTTTCATACATTTGCACTACAATTAAAATTATGAAAATCACTGTAATTGCAGAATTCCTTGAGGGTAAACAAGTAAAACAGGATTTGCTTTGTTAATGAGTGAAAAAAACCCCAAGCAGCTCCAATCCAAAAGCAAAAGCACACACACACAGAAAAAGAAAACCCAAAAAACCACTCCCCCCAAAAAAAAGTAAAGAAAGCAAAAAAAATAGAGTGTGGTAAAAACTTCAGCAGCTTATTATGCTATGAAAGAGTGCTTGGAAACAAGGTTTGTTTAAAAGCAGGCACAGAAACAGCCCGTGTGTGATACACAGAGATATGCGAGTTTGTGCAGGGCATTTTGACATATTCCTGTTTCTGTGCTGGCACCAAAAAGACCATTTGCTGATCTTGATCTCAGACTATTTTAGAAAATGTGCAATTAAATGGGTGTGTGCTGGGGGAGGAGGGAGGATTGCTGGAGAGGAATCACTCCTCTCCAGGCTGCTAACCTACTTTGAGAGGTGAGAGGTTTGCTGCTGCACCATGGCCATCAGCTCCTTCATAAAACCGCAAGAAAGGACCAAAAAGCTCCGAAAAAGATAATTTAGTGGGGTTCCTTCCCTGATACAGGACCTGAGGAAGAACAGTGTTTTAAGATGGGGTGTGCAGCCTGTGCTGGAGCAGCACACGGCCCCAGGCAAGGCTGAGAACAGCAATGTTTGCTCTGGAGCATCTCACAGAATGTTGGTCACTGCTGTGCCCGGCACGGAGCAGTGTGTCCTGTCAGTACCCCTGGCCTCTCCGGACAGGGCACAGCACCACAGGTTCCATGGCAGGAGCTGATCCCTGCCCTGCCTTGCTCAGGTGTTCTCTTCAGCAGGGATCAGCTGTGGGGATTTTCCAGTTCCTGGGTCTGCTGAGGGAAAGGGTAAATTGAGAGGAACTTAGGAAAACCGAAAAGTAAATTCAGAAACTTCTGGTAACCGAATGAATCGATGG